>OX411307.1:180691754-181340365 GCA_948150685.1 Rhaphigaster nebulosa | reverse complement strand
GATTAGGAAAAGATTAAATTTGACTTGGAAAAGGTTACATCTATCTGACCTGGAAAAGGTTTCATTTTACTTAGGAATCCTTTTGTATAGGCATGCACGAATTTGTCATACAAAGAGGTTTCTGAGAACTTATACCCCATAAATGTTGAAGGACTACTGGGTTAATTTATATTTTAATCTCTGTACAAATCAATTTACCTTTTTATTAATTATTTTCAAATTTTGAGAACCGTCTTCAGCTGCAGAAATTTCTGGCGATTTAGGAACAATTTCATTAGATGAATCTTGGGACTGGCTAGGAGATGGAGAATTTTTACCATTCCTTTTCTTATTTTTACGCCATGCCTGTAAAATTATAAGCACATTAAAATATTTTTATATTAAAAAATGAAATAAAGGCGTAGAAGATAATTTATTGATATAATTGTTTGAAAAAAAAAATCTAATAAATATGATAAAATAGTTACTTGGAATCAATCCACAGCTGATAGGACAAAAATCATTTTTTTGCTACAGCGGGGCTTGGACCTAGGTCCAGGATAAATATTGCCGCCTTTCTCTCACTCTCTCTCACCATATTTATGTATTATTTAATTATATTTTTTACCATATAGATTTAGGTTTTTTTTTATAATTATCATATAATTTAGAGTGAGTTCATATTTCACATCTCATAGAAGGGGAGTGCTAGTGACGCCTCAGCTGTTTTCTCACAGCAGTGTGCCTTCCCCTACTCCTCTCTGCTTGGAGTCAAGACAAGTTGACTGATGTGCTTTGAAGGAACACCGCTTTGTCTTTGTATGGGATACATATCTCTGCAATAGACTTGTACCAGCTACAGTTGCTAATCAACCTCTAGAAACCTGATTCTTCCTATTGTTAAGCAATTAATTAAATTGTTAATCCTAGATAATTTACCAGACATTTTAAATCACTTATTTCATTTGAATATGTTCCTATCTTTGCATATCTCTTTATAGACAATTAATAGAAATTTTGGTGACGAAATAGTAATTTTAATTTGATTAACTCAAATACATTTTGATAGCGATAACTTTATTAATAATTATTTTATATCTTGCTAAAGTCTTTTATTATTAACATTAATATTCATTGTATATTCTTGGTTGCCACCTTTATTAATGTTCTTTGAGTATGTCTAAATATATTTCTTTTAAGGTAAATGGCAATCTAGTATATTTAATTTTTGAAACACTGTTTTATAGTCCACATTATTTACCTATTATTTCCATTTTTAATTTATAGTTTTATTTTATCTATTTTGTTACCCTCTGCAGTTAACCCCTTTGGTTAACAATAGATAATAATAATAAGGCCAAAAAAAACCAAAGGTTTAACACTGATAGCACCAACAATTTCAGCCTACATAAAGCCAGACCTAACACAACCCTCCCATCTACTTCTTGGTCTACTCTATAGATGTTTAACTATTGGTTCAATGCTGATGACTTTTCAGTGATCAATTTGTTTTCAATACCTAAAAATTTACAAATACATTTCTATCACCATGATGCTATTCCATTATATTTATCAGGTGCAGGTCATGCAATTCCAAGTTGTGCAATCATCAAAATATATTCTATGCAATATTTTATCTTAAAAACCTTAATGTGTTGTTCTTCTCTTAATGTAAGTGGACACATTTTGCATATTTAAAGAACAGCAGGCAGGGAGTATAATATATATTTTTTATAATTGGCACATTTGCAAGAAATCATGCTTTCAAGAAAGTTTCTAAAATAGTTTTCAGTTTTGGCCAATTAAATGTATTGTTAAGAAAACAAACATATATTTTTGAATTAGTCCACAACTGCAGACTGACCAATACCAGAGGCAGTGATAGTATGTAATAATGATAACTGCCTTACCTGCAGTTTCCTCTTGCTGTTGCACTCCTCAGTCTCTCTTACACTTTTAGTTACATATATGGGATAATTTATTTATATTACCAAAGATAGGAAGGGAACTTTTATTTAAACCAAAATTTAATTGAAAATATTAAAATCATTTTTTTTTTTTTAATTGTAAAATAATTAATCTTATTTACAAAGGTATCAGTGAAAAACATAAAATAATGGTTAAAACTGATAATAACAATTATAGTTTGTAATAAATTAAAAACAATAAATGAGATTTAAATAAATACAAAAAAAAAAAGTACCTCTCAAAATTTAACTATGATAAATAAATAAAATATTGAAGGAACTATTTCTTAAAAAAAAAAAAAAATATATATAAAAGAATTAAAAACTTAAAATGACAACTGAACTACATAAGATTGTCTCCAACATTATGAAATAGGTTTGGTTATAAAGGATAATAATATCCTGACAAACAGGAAACCCTTTATTATGAACTTTAAAAAACTCTAAGTTGTCCTTACATAATAGAGGGAGAATAATTTGACCAGCCAGAAGGACTGATTTAATTTAACAATATGTGGAAGCTTCTTAAGAACTACTTGAAAAACTGGTAATTGGGTAATTGGCTACCCTTACTATTCTGATACAGCTCTCGGAGAAATTGTTTCAGAGAGGCGGAGCTTAATCAAAAATTTAAGAAATTTCAACCCTACCATAGCAGAAGAACTTAGACTAGGGGATAGAACAAAGTCTCAATAAGGGAATATGTGAGGAATCTCCAGCCTCCTCCCCATAGAAAAGGTCGGGATGGAAACAGCCCAATAAGACCCCTAAAAAATTAAAGGAAAGACACTCTTTTTGGAGACGCTCTTTGGTAGTCTTCTTGACTTTAGGCGAGAGGCTTGATGAAGAAGTGGCAGGCTGATGTTTCACCTTCTGCAACCTCTGCTAGTAATTCCTACTTCCATCTAAGTTAAGTGATATTGTACATAAATTAAGATTTCTAATCAATGACAATCATAATATTGAATATTTCCTGTTGGTACTCCTGTAGATCTATCTGAATCAGTGTTGGAGATTATTGAATACATTTTTATTTGATAATTGATTCAATAATTTTTAGCCATGAATAATTTTCCAATGAGCAACTTACTAATTCAGTTTTTGAATTATTCCTTATTCAGTATTTTTGTCGAATAAAATTATGAATAATCGATTTTTTATTTTTTCTGAATCTATATTCTTAATTAGAAATGAGCATAACTCAAATACTTATTATGATTTGGGTCTTTTTCAAAGAAAAAAGTACTCAATATCCATTATAACGTTATCAAAGCCGTATATTTTGAAAGTGCTATTGATTTTAAGATGGCAAGATCACATAACAATGTATTTTAACAGATTTCTTCATAATTAAGTTCCATTATAATGTTATAGAGGCCTTCTTCCTCTGAGCACTAGAATAAAACAATCAAAGTAGTTTTTAATAAGAAGAGAGAAACTCGATGGAATTCCATATAAGATAGTTTAAAAAAATTACTAAGCATAAAAGAGAAGTGTTCTGATCTTAGAGAGCTTTATCATTGAAAGAAATATTAAATGAAAATGATTTTTTTTTTTTTTTTTTTTCAGAATTTCTGATTTGTTCAGAGCTGATAGCACAAGCCATTGATATTTTACAGGGTGTTAAAAAAATTTATTATGGAATGATGCTTCCTTGCTTTCTTGTTTTGAGAAGAAAGCTAAACTTGCTGCTTCAGAAGGACTGGAGATATTGTAAGCCAATTGCACAGGGTCTTCTAATTAGTCTCACTACACGGTTTCATGAGTTTTATAATTTCACGAATTCACAATCCCAAAATGCAGCTATACTTTATCACATCCAAAATTAAAAAATAAGTGACTACATTGTGTAGATGCCTGCAGACAAATGAGATACTATTACAATTTAAACATGCCCCATTAAAAGAAATGAACATTAAAGATTGGTTGTAATCCAAAGATCTTTGAAGTAATAATATAGTATTCTTTATAATTAAATAATCTAGAAACTCTGATTTCAGAACCGAATAAGTTTTTTGACTTTGGGTTGGATGAGTCATCTACGTGAAATGTGGAGACCAGAGCAGAACTAGAAATCTTGGCAAACCTGTTGAGGATGTGAGTATGTTCAATAATTATAAATATATTAGGAAAAGTTTGTTAGGTTTAATACACCATTACCATCATTAGCGCCAGCTGAAAGACTTCTTTCTTTTGCAAGTATTACAAATAACCCAAGAGATAATAGGTTAGCAGATGATCTGTTTGAGAAGAGATTGGTACTTAAAGTGAGTTTAAAATAAAGCTTCAATGATGAATGAAATTTGTGAAGTAATAAGTATATAATATAATATAAACTATACAAATAGGTTAATCAATTAATGAAAAAAACTGAAAAAAAAAATGTATTTCTATTTCCTTCCTTTAAAATAATACTGAATAGAGGAAAGTACCCTGGAGTGTAAAATTGCACTGGGAATTCCATAATATAACATTTAACATTTTTTTTTTTTTTTTTTTACTCAATAACTAATAGTCTGTTGAAACATTAACAAACTTATTAAAGGATAGTATCAAAAATGTGTTTAAAACGGTAGTTTCAAAATTTTTCGAAAAAAGTGGTTTTGTGAAAGCATTCTCCAATGAGATACTGCGTATTTATTGTACAGCAAAAAGTATAAAAATGCTTCTTTACTAGTTCTATTTGTACTAGTTTCCTAATAAATCTTGCCTAAATTTGACATTTTTAATTGGAGATATACAAGATATCTGTATTTTCAGTCTTATTAGAAAAAAATACAGAAAACTTATAATGCAAAAATAAAATAACTGTTCAATGTGTAAACCTTAAAAATAAAAATTAAAAAAATTATTACTAAGAAAAATATCAATAAAAGGAAAAAATCCTGTTATGTCTCATATTAGGTACAGCCACTTTTTTTTTGTTACTAGGTCAACTAATTCCATTCAATTAGAAAGTTTAGGACTAGTGACAAATAAACTATATAAAGAGCTGATTATAAAAAGTAAAAATCATTTTCAAAAACAACTTACCTAATCTGCCAAACTAGCCGTCAAACATAAGTCACAAACATTTTTTTAACATGTGTTAAATAATTGGAATGACCTGAGAAGGCAAGGCTCCAATTGAGAAATAATTCGCTTGCCCAGTGCCTCAATGATCACTTGCAAGTAGTTTATGATGCAATTGGTAAGTAAATCATGAAAGTAGAGGAATACAGGGGTATGCCATATTAAAAAGTATCTCATAATAGGGCATTTTCCTCTAGTAGAAAATATTACAATTCACATGGTTTCTGATAAATTAATTTTCATTCAAATAATTTATTTTTATTCAAATACTTAAATAATTAATTATTTAAATTATTAATTTTTATTCGAATATTTTTTTTTCGAATAATTATTTTTATTTGATTAGTGATTAATAAATTTATTCAGTGAATAATAGAATATCGAATAAATCGATTATTCATTGTTCGGCCGTTCATTAATTGATTTGGATTCCCTTTTTTTTGTGTAGCAGTGAACCCTTCTTTCTGGCAAGGCAAGTGCCCTGTCCTCCCATTGGTCCATGAACTGTTATGCAAAATGCCACTGTTTAAATGTATTTTAATTACTCTTAGAGCCAGCGGCGTGCCCTGCACTGGCTATAACTTTCTTTCACCTGTACTGGTTACATGGAGCTGCTCCCGCCATTGCTACTGTGTCTATGAACACTGTTTTTAATTGTTATGAGAACACCTGCCTTCCACAACCTGCTCTGACTGCTTTACAGAAAAAAAAGGTGATACCATCACATGAAGGTAGGAGAAATATATGCATTAAAGTCTCAGAAAAGGAACTGTCAGTGTTTATCAGTCTCTAGTGATCACCACAAGAATTTTGTCTATAAAAACATTTTTCTCGAGCCCTGGCTTCCACCAGACTCCTACAATCACGGGTATCATCACCCTTACAGGGAAAGCACTCGTTGGCAAGAACAACATTGGTTAAAACAAAGGATTTATTTTGACTGCTGGCATCGAACATACCCTTGCTCTCTCTGATTCACATAAGAGGTGAGAGACATTGTGTAAGATTCATTTGTTTCACCTGAAGCTTCTTTTATTTAAGGATTATTGGTGGTAATTTTCAGTTTAAATGTTTGACTTCACATTATATAATTATAGGCTCTCTTAAGCATGTTCTATCTTGGTAATTAGTGATAGATTAATTAACTTCCCTAATTATTAGGCATTTGTACAGATAGTATTTCTTTGTTTTGATCATTTATCCAGATTACTGATCTGCTTAATATTCTTTTCAATAGACTTGTTAATTTGTTTTTGTATGTATATATGAGGAGCATAATTTGTGAGTTGAGAATTAAATTGTATGTATTGTACCCATCAGTTGTTGATTTCACTCCCCTCACCATTGATGATTCAGTCTAATTTATAACAGTAAAAACATTTTTTATCCTTGAATAAAATGAAAAATGCATTTCTTATTCAATAATTATGTTCAGAATCAAGTTTGCCCAACACTGGCTTGTGAGTATTCTTGTTAGTAATCAAGGCTACTACAAGCTCAATAAAAATCTCAAAACAATTTTCTTACTGAAGAAGAACTGAGATCATCGAAAGAAATTCTCATACTCCTCAGAAAGTTGCCGATGAATTTCAATTGGTTTTTGTTTTTTTGCCAAACTTAGTCTCTGAACACACCTCACAAGTTTCAGGATTTTCTATTGCAGCAAACATTTTAAAAATTCATATACAGCATCTATATATAGATTCATATGATTTATTTACCCGGATTTGTACCAAACATTCTATTACTAAATGAGAGTAATTATTACACATTAATAATGGAAAATATTTCATTATTTAATTTATTATTTGGACAAAAATAAATAAAATAAACTTACAAGTTTATCATCAATTAATGTTTGATCATCTGTTCTCTGTTGTCCTAATAGCCTGTCAGTCTCTAGGTCAGTATCAGCTTCATCTGAAAAATACAAAGCTTACTAACTACTTTTTTTATAAAAAGGGCTAAAATTGTTAAGAATGCTTCACTAATACGCAGATATTTGTGAAATGAACTGAAAAGAGACATTAAAAGGAGTAAAAATTAACAAAGAATTACAATAAAACTGATGGTTTGAATAAAATATGTAGTTATATATGAATAAGAGTTAAATAAATGAATTAGTATACAGCAGGATATTGTAAGATAATAAATTAAATACAATATACACATACAAGCTCAAGCCCCTATATACTTATAGTGATTCAAACTGGTTTATACAGTTTCTAGCAGCATGGCCCTACATGAAAGAAGATATAGATAATATATGTTCGTCAGTTTTAATTTTAAGAAAGATAAAGGAAATGGGTTTGCTCTTTCAAAACCTAGTAACTGCAAAGAGCTCGTTACAATGATGTAACCATAGCAATCTTTCTAGGTAAACCAGTGTCATATGGTTGTTGTGAAAAACCAGCATAAGGAATTGAGAACATAAGTACAGAATAGGAGAGTAGAAAATATTACTCACTGTTATTTTGATACAATAATTCATTGGAAAAATACTGAAAATGCATATAAATAAGTTCCAACGAATTTTAATGACAAACATAGATTATTTGGCATAACTAATTGAGCTCAGGTCTCTTATATCTGCGCCTGCTTTCCCTGACCACCCTTAAATCAACTTATTATTAATATCTCCATCTGCTTAACAAAGATTTCCCACTGGCCTTAACTTTAAACAGTCATCTATGTAGGGACTTCATAAATTTGATATAAGTGATTCGTAAATATTTGCATTAGGTTCTCACTTTTATCTAATTGTAATCTAAATAACTCAGAAATGATGTAATACCAAGCTTCACAACTATCATGACCAGGTCCCTTAGCTATGCAGCTTTTGCAGGGACTGTCATCTTATCTACAAAGTCTACATTGAACTCAGTTTAAAGAAATATTAAAATAATAATTAACACCATCTTACTTTAAATAACTAAGAAATAAGTACTAGTGAGTGATAACCATTATTATTATTTTGAATGATAGGAAACTCTTCTTCACCATGACCCTGAGGATCTTTTGAGAAAATAACTCTGTTGGTCATGAGAACCTATAAGAATACTTCTTAATGAAGCTCATTATGTCCTTAGGATTGGATCTAGTAATCTCATCAGGTTCAAGCATTACCTATTTTAGATACTGCAGTCTGTAAAAGGAAAAGGCTTCATATTCACACAGAATTTGCTTTACGATTTCGTCATCCTCTCCTCTAGACATAGATGGCAGGTGGAATCTTCCACTAATTTTCTTGAGATGATTTTTAAGACAGTGAGGAGACCTATCATTGTTCAAACTCAATCTTTGTCAGGTTTAGGTAGTATTTAGCCTTTTCCATTGAAAAATTGATAAAAAGTTAGGGTTATTCCATACCAGGCTGAAACTTTGTTTCCTTTGAGTGGGGATGGGTGGGGGTAGGGCCTCCGGAAGCTCAGAGGACGAGGGCTGGGTAGGGGGGGGGGCTCTATCTAATACCCATGCTTGGCTCCTCGTACTCCTAGGAGGTTGTGGGGCACATGTAGGGGAGGAAGGGGGAAGATGGAGGGGGGAAGTTTTGGTTTTAATATTAGTTGATTTTAAAACTGGGTTTCGACCTCTATTGGTTTTTTTTTTTCTCCAAAAGTAAAAAACATATCTACTTGAATACCTACTTCTTTTTTTTCAATATTTTAAATTTTTTGTCTTGTTTCAGCGAAAGATTTATTGAAACTATTCGGGTTTCTTTCTTAGTAAATTTGTTTAGATTCCTGCAATGATACTTTATTATTAATTTGGACTTTTTAAATTTCTTTTTGAAGTTTGAAAGTGGGCAGTTACGATCTAGCGCATTATGTGGGCCTTCACAATTTATACATTTAGATGACAAGTTACATCTTACATTTTCACTATGCTTAGTATTTCCAGACTGAACGCATACGGCTTCTTTTTTACACTGGATTGGATGAGAAAAACCCAGGCAATTAAAACACCGTAAAGGATTCGGGATATATGGTTGGACTCTTATGATTTCATAGCCTATTTGAATTGTTTCCTTTGAGTGGGGATGGGTGGGGGTAGGGCCTCCGGAAGCTCAGAGGACGAGGGCTGGGTAGGGGGGGGCCTCTATCTAATACCCATGCTTGGCTCCTCGTAATCCTAGGAGGTTGTGGGGCACATGTAGGGGAGGAAGGGGGAAGATGGAGGGGGGAAGTTTTGGTTTTAATATTAGTTGATTTTAAAACTGGGTTTCGACCTCTATTGGTTTTTTTTTTCTCCAAAAGTAAAAAACATATCTACTTGAATACCTACTTCTTTTTTTTCAATATTTTAAATTTTTTGTCTTGTTTCAGCGAAAGATTTATTGAAACTATTCGGGTTTCTTTCTTAGTAAATTTGTTTAAGATTCCTGCAATGATACTTTATTATTAATTTGGACTTTTTAAATTTCTTTTTGAAGTTTGAAAGTAGGCAGTTACGATCTAGCGCATTATGTGGGCCTTCACAATTTATACATTTAGATGACAAGTTACATCTTACATTTTCACTATGCTTAGTATTTCCACACTGAACGCATACGGCTTCTTTTTTACACTGGATTAGATGAGAAAAACCCAGGCAATTAAAACACCGTAAAGGATTCGGGATATATGGCTGGACTCTTATGATTTCATAGCCTATTTGAATTGTTTCAGGTGGTTTCGGGATCGGGAACGTAATTATGTATGTGTGTTTGTTAATATCTCATTGTCTGTTTTTTTAATTTTTATTCTTACTATATCCTTTATAATAGTCGACAATTCCTATTTTATTTCGTCAATTTCGAGATATTGAAAGTCGAAACATCATATAATGCTCTTACTGTAGTTTAGTGTGTTATGGGGACTAACCTGGATTGGAAATTGACCTCCAAAATCCTTACATAGCATTAGGGTTTCTGATTGTTTCCTGTTTAATGTTTGTATCAATAACGAATCGTTATTCTTATGTTTGTCCAATTATGTTTGTTATGAATTTATGAAGAAAAAAGGGAGATACTTTTTTAAAACCTTCTTCGTCTGTTCTTTTCATTATTAGATATGTAGGGCTTACTTCTGTTGGAGTTTGTGGAATAATTTTTTCAGGAGGGATTTTCAGTCGGGTCTGAGGCCGTTTTCTACTACTATGGCTAGGGGGGTTTAGTGGGTCTCCCATTTCTTAGGGGCTTAAATTTAATGATAATAAAATAAAATGAAGTAAAAAAACAAAAATAGAATAAGGTGGATAAATGAAAAATAAACAGACAATAAAGATAAAATATAAGTAAATAAGTGAAAAATAAGAAAGTAAGAAAAAATCTTATCTGTAAGCTAAGATCCTATACGGAGAAATTAGAGCTGCGACCGTTCGAGCCGGATGGTAAACCAAGACTGGATTGATGGAGGGATAGACTATCAAAAACGTAGTTCAGTGGCGCAAACAGCACCTTCTTATCTCAATCTGTTTTTGAGATATGATTTTTTAAAGGTTTTTCTGAGAAAACCACATTTTTCCAATAAAAGAACAAAAAATACAAGGTACTCGTATTGATGTTTGTATCTAATCTTTTTTGAACTCCCAACCTCAATATCTCTTCGACATTAGACTAGCTTTGCAAAGTTGGGTAAAACTTTGGAAATTCCCCAATTCCCAAGGTCATAGCTCGTAAAGGCATTGTGTGAGATTCTACCGAGTATTTCTGAAAATTATTTATTTTTACTTATTTACTTTGCTTTGTCTGCTACGACCCCCTGTCAAAGCAATATTTTTCTACCAATTGGTTGCCATTTTATAGGAAATTCATCATAAATTCCAAAATTAGTGACAAAAGTTGAGAAATGTTCAGTTACAGTAGATATATTTGAGTTTTATTGGAAAAACGTGATTTTCTCAGAAAACCGTTTAAAAAATCATATCTCAAAAACAGATTGAAATAAGAAGGTGCTGTTTGCGCCACTGAACTATGTTTTTGATAGTCTATCCCTCCATCAATCCAGTCTTGGCTTACCATCCGGCTCGAACGGTCGCAGCTCTAATTTCTCCGTACAGGATCTTAGCTTACAGATAAGATTTTTTCTTACTTTCTTATTTTTCACTTATTTACTTATATTTTATCTTTATTGTCTGTTTATTTTTCGTTTATCCACCTTATTCTATTTTTATTTTTTTACTTCATTTTATTTTATTATCATTAAATTTAAGCCCCTAAGAAATGGGAGACCCACTAAACCCCCCTAGCCATAGTAGTAGAAAACGGCCTCAGACCCGACTGAAAATCCCTCCTGAAAAAATTATTCCACAAACTCCAACAGAAGTAAGCCCTACATATCTAATAATGAAAAGAACAGACGAAGAAGGTTTTAAAAAAGTATCTCCCTTTTTTCTTCATAAATTCATAACAAACATAATTGGACAAACATAAGAATAACGATTCGTTATTGATACAAACATTAAATGATATAATCCATTTAAACCTTGGTGATTACCAACATGTAAATGATTTCTTGTCTTAATTAAATTCATAATTCATAAATGTTTTATAATACTGATTTATATAATTTAATATGTATAATAATACCAACTATATTTTGAATTGCTTATTTTTTAATTTTTTGTGTGTTTTTAGAACTGAGGATGAATGTATAACATTCGAAACTAGTTTTCAATAAAACAAATTTATAGAAGTGGCAAATAATTTATCAATCCCTAATTCGATACAATAGTCATTTAAATTCCAAAAAAACGGAAAAGATAATTGCAGTCCATCAAGTTACCGTACAATCTTTCTCACAAGTTGTGCCTGCAAAATAATGGAGCAAATGGTCAATAGAATGTTAATGTGGATCATAGAAAAGAATAACTTCATACAACCGTTTCAATTGGGGTTTCAAAGGTCGATTCACAATAGATCAATCACTTGGTAACATCGGAGACAGAAGCCCAATATGCGTTAATTAGTGGGCAATAAATGATCGCTGTCCTCTTCGAAGCGAAGACCATTTGACAGCACAACTTTGATATGCTGAAAGCATTTGACAACCTAACTTCGATATGCAGAAAGCATTTGACAACATAACTTCGATATGCTGAAAGCATTTGACAACATAACTTTGATATGCTGAAAGCATTTGACAACATAAATTATGCCATTATATTTCATAAGCTGTCATCTTTAGGAATCCGTGGATACATGTTTTCATTTGTGAAACAATTTCTGACAAACTAACATTTTAGGGTACGAACTAGACATGAACATTTTCAAGAACAAAGGCAGGCCAATGGGGTGTCTCAGGGATGTGTGGTTAGCCCTACACTCTTTTCCTAAGCTGTAAATGATTGGGACGTAACTGGCCTAGAGGAGTTAAACCACCTCTATTTGCCGATGAATATGCAATCTTTTGTCGATCAGAAAGCATTTAAGATATTCAACTCAAATTACAGGATGAAATAAACAGAATAAAAAACTGGTCAAACAATATTGGCATTCAATTTTCTGCCAAAAAGGAAAAATGCATCCACTTTAGCCGAAAACGAAACACCAGATCTATTTCTATGAAAATCTCTAATACCATACACAAACCATCATAACAAACGAACACACCTCACTCACCCAATTTATTAATATAAAACTCTCTAATACTATACACAAACCATCATAACAAACGAACACACTCCATTCACCCAATCTATTTCTAGGAAACTTTCTAATACCATACACAAACCATCATAGATTTTTAGGCCTAATATTCGATTAAAGACTAACCTGGGAAGATCATAGCTCTATGTTAAAAACGACCACTATTAAAAAGCTAAACCTTATTCGTTTACTAAGCTGTACTTCTTGGGGTGCCGAAAGAGTTAGTCTACTTAAACTTTACCAGGTATAATAGATAAGTTCCAAAACCCACTATGGTTCTTTCATCTATGGCTCTGCCCGTTCCCATGTGCTTGCTAAGCTGGATACTATCCATCACGCCGGAATCTGAATCGTTTGGTTTGTAACAAATGCACTGCCGAAATTAAGGGGGATTATAGAAGTTTAGCAAACTAACCTTTCTACACGCTACTATTCTGTTATTCCAACTCTTGTCGGCTGTCAATTTCTGTTTAAAATAGTTTTATTTTATAAAGAAACAATTAAAAATATAAAACAAAAATATATAATTTATATAAATATACAAATATGTGGATGCGATACTAGTGCTGATGTAGTGCTTCCCAAAAGATCGGATCGAACTCAAACGCAGAGAATCCAATTCAAGCCAAGCAAAACTATCTTTATTACACATTTGATTTGCCGAGGCTTGGCAAATGTGTAAAGGCACCTTTAGGTTTTCCAAGTTACTGATTTCGATTACTATAGAAATTTTGTAGCAGCACGAATATTCCAATTTAATTAATAAATTTGCAGAACTCATCAGCATAGGGATCATTTATTAGGTTTTAAAGGACGCTAATTCCAAATATAATTTTGGATTTTTCATTGCACATGCGCATTTCCATTTACAGTTTCCTTTGATATTGGGATTATTTATTAGGTAATCAAGGATTGTTTTTTGAATTGGATTTTATCGTGCATTTTGAACTATTATTATTGTGTTTTTTTCTGTAATTTTCTGAAACATGTCGAAATAAACAATTAAAACATTAAATTTATTTTTCCTTACACAGCTGATTCTTTTGTTTTTTACATATTTGTTGTTTGCAACCATTTTTCCTTATGTATCCAATAGAAATGGTGAGGAAGCTTTACTGACCAACTAGGCAGACATGTTTTTTATCTTCTTCCAGTACATCAACGATCATGGAATCATTCTTATTTTTAGCTGTTTCTTAAATAAGGATACTTCCTCTTCTTAAGATTTGATTTTGTTTTCTAGTTTGGAGCATTTTGGTTTGGTTAATTTCATATCACCAAGGGATGCCAAGAATTTCTGAGATTTTGGCCATAGCTTTTTTATTTTTGTTGTTTCCTTATTATTTTTCTTTATCCTCATCATAAGATCCTTGGTTGAATACTCCATTGATTTATTTGTGGCCTCTTCAAACAACATTTTGATTTGACGAGCTATATAATTACTTCTATAACACAATCACCTACAACTTGTGTAGTGATAGGATAGTAGTGAGATGTAGAGCACACTATGCAATTAAAATGTACCTACCTTAAGGGCTGCCATTAGCAGACTCTTACTGGAAGCTACATTAATAAAAGTAAATTAAAATTTTTTTTATGTCCCAAATATAAAAACAGGTACTAAATAACAATCTATAAATAAAGATAAAGTTCCTCATCATAATTTTCTTGAAATCATGAAAAAAAGAAAATAATGAATATTAAAGTATTAAGGGCATGAAACAAAATTAAGCATAAATAAACTACCTTCATCTCCACTCTGAATGACCCCAGGAGCAGTGCATCGTCTCCTAGAATATGAAAAAATATTTTAATTCATTACATCATATATTTTAATTCAAAGCATCATATATTTTAATTCAAAAAATTATAAATTTAAATTCAATATATTATACTCGTATTTGAAGTCAGTAAATGGAAATAACATACATAAAATTAATAAAACCTCATATAAGTAATAATTGATAAATTATTTGCCACTTCTATAATTTTGTAGATTGATTCTTCTATACCATCATGCGGATGTCAACTGATTAATATTAGTATTAATCTCATAAGAATTATTTTCTTTTAAAAGAGATATAGTGGTTACTTTAACTTATGAATTGTTCAGGAAACATAGGAAAATAGATGAAACATAACACTGAAAAAATATCATTTATTATAACCAATTGTTATTAAAGGCATTTTCTTCCTATAGGAGCTTTAAAAGTACAAAATTGAAAACAGAAAACTAAGTAATACAAATGGGATTAACCATTTTTATTTGTCATACTCATAATTTAATAATAATATCTTAATATGAGCACCATACAAATAGATGTTCAACCGCAATTAAAAAAAAACTAAACCCCTTCCAAAATCTTATTAAAGCAGCTGTGAAGTGCCAGGCAAGTGAGACATCACAAGCTTCACTGGGAGGATTGTATGACAATATAAAAACTGTTTGGCAAAAGAAATTGGAGGAAGGTGATAGCCTGGAAGAGGCTGTGACTTATCAAGATAGTAATAACAGCATATAAGAAGTAATCAGTAAGAAATAATAAACAATAATCCACAGTGAAGGTTTTATGTACTTAGAAGAGAGAAATTTAATATTGGGAATTCACTGTAATTTAACTAAATATTGAAGAGAATACCTCACAATTTTTAAATCATAATATGATACAAAAAAAAAACTTCATTCTGGATGCATTCTCTCTTATGAATGATTAGATGGGATAGAAAAATAAATATATAAAAATGTATATATATATATATATATATATATATACATACATACATACATACATACATACATACACATATATATATATATATATATATATATATATATACATACATACATACATACATACATACATACATACATACATACATACATACATACATACATACATACATACATACATACATACATACATACATACATACATACATACATACATACATATATATATATATATATATATATATATATATATATATATATATATATATATATAGAATATCGGAAATATCTTTCAGAATCTTGTTTCAAATCCTCGTACAGATAATGGAATTCACCATACTGATAATGCCCCCTATTTAAGAAATGAACTCCATCCTTTTTCTTTTTCGGTAAAAATAATTATAATTGGCTGAGATTTAATCCAACGCAATATCTTCGTCAGAAGATTTTCCATCCAACATGAAGTTGAAATTCAACTGAAGGGGCAGAGAGATACCATCCCAGCTAACTTTGGAGAGGAGTGATGGTGGTGCTCCAACGTGGACAGATCGGGGGCTAGGGGCGAGAGTACTATGGTCAGTGCGAGGGATTATCACTGGTTCCGGTGCGAAGGGTGGTGCTCCATTGTGGACGAGGCCTAAGGTGCAACTGCAACCTTGTTTGATAACCACTGATTTACATTAAATTATTGGTAGCAGAAAGAAATGCTTCTTCCTCCACTACTACAATTACTAGCAGATTGAGTTACTTAATTTTCAATTAATGTTTTTTAATTTCATAATAACCTAAAAATAATTATTAATCAACATTTAGTGACACTTGTTGAATTTATATATTATTTTTATCTATGTTTAATGATAAGATCTAAAAAAAATTTCAAGACTAAGAAAGTTAACAAACAGTAATATGAAAAAAATAAAGTAAAAAAAATATGCTAATATTAATGTTGATAAGAAAAAATAAAGAAAATTATGTTAAAAGATAATGAAAAAAAGGGTATTTAAAATTATTGTGAAAATATAGAAAGAAAGATAATGAATGATTATAATAAATACTAGAATGAAGATTTAATAGTATGAAAAGTATATCAAGATAATATGATAATATAAGTAATGTAAATGAAGTCGGATGATGCCTAAGTGCCCTTATGGATATTCTTATGCGGATACAGAGTGCTCCCCACAACTAGATTTCTGGATGCCGTGAAATTAATTAGCCTTTGCCTATTATCGTTGGTGGCATCATGAAGGCTGTGTTTTCCAATTATTCGCTGGTATATAGATTCTTTTCCCAACTTAGCATTAAAGTTTCCAGCTATTACTTTCATATCATAACTTGGATATGCATCCTGAGTTCTTTTTAGGAGTTCATAAAAGGCATCCTTATCTTCTTCATCAGACACCTCTATAGGTGCATGCATACTTATAATAATAATAATTAATTAATAATAATAATTTATTGAAATTATTACAAATTTAAATCCGTATGTTACTTATTTGAATGACCGTTTATACAAGAAAATTAATGATTTGTTTCATTATGTCGTATCTAAGGGATTAGAGAAACCAAACGAAATTACATCATATAATTATAGATTGGGAACTTTGACTACTATTAATGGTCGGGAAATATTTTTAGATGAATTTGTTGATGAACCATTTGATGATCCAGTTAATCACCTTCAGTGTGATAGATTTTTACAACAACTAGGTGTTAAACATCTACTTTCATTTGACAGAAATCATGTATAAAAAATTATCGGCCACGAAGCGGCCCTTAAGAGAGCTCCAATGCCCGGGTGACGTCACACCTCGAGTTGCGGTCCCGGCTTCGCCTATCCTTACTAGCGAAGCCGCAACTCGTGCACCCACCACATGTAAACAACCCGGGCATAAAAAAGCTAGGCGGCGGCCTCCCAAGGCCATTGAGAACGTTGACCCTGAACAGGTTCCGTCTGGAGCGCCTGGTACTAGTAGTGGGCTATAATAGTAAAACTTTCCACGTGTTCATACGAGACAGATTCTTGGACTTACTGGTTTAAACACTATTATCATCTGCCTGTACTTTCCCTTTACTACGAATCCTGTGCCAAATTCATGTAAACTCTCATGACAGCTGTAGTAGATGGAGAGGTGCCTTTTTTCAAGAATTCCTGGACCAGTCCACCTGATCTCCTGGATAGCGCCAATGTCAATTTTGTATTTGCCCAACTGATCTAAGAGCAGGTTTAATGCTTTAGGTCTATAAAGTGACAATACGTTCCAATATCCAAAGTTAAGAATCCTATGGGGATAGCCGGGTCTCGTTTCCTTTTAAGACTGATCACATCCAAGGGGGGCTATCCACCCTCTCTCCGTACCCTAGTCCGCTGATGGGGCTGCCATCTCTATGCATGCAGACCAACATCCCTATCCAAGGTGGCTACCTAGGGAAGGTGATCCTAGAGTGTGTACTGCATATGACCTTGTGTAGAGTGTGCTGTATGTGTGTTAGTGTACTGTTCCCCCAACCTGAAGGGCCAATAGCTGACTACAGTACAATGACCGGGTGATGGGGTCACCACTTCCCTACGCCAAGACAAACAATTAACAGGATGTAGAGGAAGGAGAAAAAATACTTCATAACAAGAAAAAGCATACCTGAGTGGCGTATCGTTAAGCGCAGTTAAGTGAATATGTTAGAGTTATGACTGTTAAGAACAAAACATTGTTTTGTTGACAACATTTCATAACAACAAATAAAATAACATTCCTCTCCATCCTGTTGATTGTTTGTCTATCCTTAATGTCTTATTTTTCTTCCCCACATACGATAATTACTTATGATCATCTATCTTTAAACTTACAACTTTATTTTACTTTGTTATTTTTTACATGCATTTTTCCATGTATTTCATTATATCTTGCATAGATATCATTTACATTACTTATATTATCATATTATCTTGATATACTTTTCATATTACTAAATATTCATTCTAATAGTTATTGTAATTAGTATTTTTCATTTATTTTACTATATCTTTCATATCATTCATTATCTTTCTTTTTATATTTTCACAATAATTTTAAATACCCTTTTTTTCATTATCTATTAATATATTTTTCTTGATACTTTATTAACGTTATTTATACTTTATTACCATATTTTTCTTTATTTCTTATTATTCACATTAATATTTGCATATTTTTCTTTATACATTATTTTTTTCATATTACTGTTTGTTAACTTTTTTATTATTACTGGTACTGCCACTGTTGTTACATTATTGTTATCTTGTTTTTTCTTAGCCCAGATGATGGCCTAAAACTTAGGCTGAAATGTCGGCACACATTATAATACATTTTTTCTTATTTGTGTGTTTATTTATTGACCGCACCTCCAACCAAGATTCTCCTACTATAAAAACAAATATTTAATTAATACAACATACACTAAACATCTAAATACCTTGGAATCCAAATTGGACTTGTTTCCACTGTTGGGGGAGAAGGTTCTTGAGTAGGAGAATGTAAAGGAAGTGTTTTCGTCCTTTGTAGGGTCAGCCTTATGTCTTTCAATGCAGCTTCAACTGTCGGATCACCTAACCCAACCACTGTAGTAGGACTCTGAGGAGCTGGAGGAGGTGGTGTACTCCCATCTATTATTTAGAAACAAAGCAAATATAATAAAATAATATAAACTTGATTGAATCATTATCTGCGTAAAAAGATTAATAAATGGTATACAGACTATATAATTTTATAGTATATAAGAATACAATATTATTTGGTATATTTTAGACTGTACAATTCATACATACATATATCTGGTTCCAGGTGGAATCAGAGAGACTTTACTTACATTTTCAATCGGGTACTTGTATGAATTACCAATTTTTATTCATTGGTGAAGATTCGAATATAAAAATAAAAATGCAAAAAATTCTGAATTTTTCTGATGTAGATTTGAAAGATGAGTTGTGTTAACGAAAAGTGGAGGGGATAGAGTTCCTCAACTTCTCAATTACAGCCCATCAGCGCCTAACTCAATCCTAGTTTGTTGTCTTAGTAAACATTGTGTAGTGCATACCACATATCCTTGTGTGAGCACCCTCTGGTACGGTACAGCTCGAACTGTTCAGGTATGGCTATTGGTAACTACTATTTACCGCCTACCAGCTTCAGCTTGAACCAATCTTTAAGATGTACCAGGGTATTTGTGAGGTAGAACTACATGGCGAGAAGCTTAGCAGGGACCAACAAACTGCAGATGATTTTAAGGTTAAGTTTAAGGAATTCATTTCTGAAAATGTTTATTCACCTGAAAAGATTTGCAATGTGGATGAGTCTGGATCTGATTGGAAATGTTTACCAACTCGTTCACTTCTTTTTGAACCTGAATGTAAGGCAGGAGAGCACAGAACTATTAAAGAAAGAATAACTATTTTAAGTTGTGGCAACTTAAAGCAGAAAATATACCTCTGCATTATTATAACCAAACAAGAGCATGGATGAATACAATCATTTTTCAAGATCAGTTTGAAAAGCACTATATTCCTCAGGTTCAAGAGTATCTCAGCAAAAAAAATTACCATTAAAGGCTATGCTGCTCATTGATAATGCTATGCATCATCCTGCAGAAGTTTTAAATTCAGCTGATGGACAAATCATTGCAAAGTTTTTATGACTGCACTCATTCATCCCATAATATAGTGTAATAGTGACAAGAAAGAAGATTTACAGGTCTAACTTGCGAAAGATAGATCGACAAGGGATACAACCTTTGTGATTTTTGAAAATATTCAACGATACTGGATAGTATTAATGAAATTGTAGCTGCATGGCAATCAATAAAGCCAGCCATCCACTCTCTTGCAGTCAAGGAGAAAACTACTGCTATGTGTGAAATAATGATTTAAACAAAAATGAACCAACAATAAAAGATGGCGAAGAACATGATGTTGCCAAATTGGCTGAATTGGTAAGATATATTCCTGAAGAGAAAAGCGTAGATGAAAACATTGATTGGATGAATTATGATGCTGATGATCCTGTCTTTGAGCACATTATTGATGAGCAAAGTGCTAAAAAAGCAAGAGGTATTAAAACAGTTGATAATGAATTTGGAAAAGAAGATGACAAATCAACTACAGAACAACTTCTTCGTGATTTGTCCTTGATTTGATTTGTCCTTTCTTTACATGTTCTATGTAAGCAGTCTTCTTTATTATTTAGAGCAAGATGATGACCCATTACTGGCTGACAAACTTGTTTTGCGCAAAATTCAATTACAGATTAAAATATGCTTTCTAACCAAAAAACAAGTAAGTATTATTTTAAAAAACTGTAATTATTTTTTTTATTCTTTTAGGTACAATCACATATCAATGTTACACAATTTATTACTTATTTTTATTGTAAATTAATTTCTAGATGTAATATTGTGTTTTTAAACCAGTATTTTTTAATGTTTCTACAGCTTTTTTTTCTCCATGTGGATTATCCATGAATTGTGGTTATCCCCAGCAATTATGCCACTCAATTCCATGGATAATCGAGAGTTGACTGTATTAAAGAACAAAAAGTCTTATTGGTAATGGAAACAATCAGTAACAAAATAAAAAAACAGAATTGCATTGGTACTAACCATGTTGGTATGTAGTTGGATGTATTAACACAAATAAACCACAGAAATTAAAAGATAAGACAAACAAATTTAAGTAAAAAAATCTCATTAACATGATGATCAATATGGGTGATCATAAAATACAAATAGGAAAAGAGCGGGAATTCAAATCGCTGGTTGAATTGGCACCCATAGTATATATGTTCATATAACGCAGCTGGAGAAAGGTAGTACTCTGTTTCCTTACATTACACTACATTTTGCTAAATGGTACATTATACAATGGTGTGACCAATAATAAAATTAATCTTATCTTGATGAGCATCCAGGCCAATCTTATCCAGCCCGATGGGGATGAAGTAGGGTTGGGACATCAAAAGTAAAATATCGATATTCGATATTTTGCGATATCGCGAAACCATACATCGATATCCACTGATAATCGCTAGAAAAATATTGATATATTGAAAGGAAATGGATGAAAAAGTAATGAAAAGTGCATAAAATGAGTATAATGTTAAACAGTGAAATAGGTTATGAAATAATATAATTATTATTTATAAAACAATATTCTTAATACCCATGAATCATTATAAAAAAAAAAAAAATAGAAAAGAATCATACTTAGGCAAAAAAAAATATTATAACACATTTTTATCTTGAAGACTTTTAACCATATTTCATATATTATATTCTTCTACAAGTTTTTCAATAATAAAACCTTCAAACTTCTAAAAAATTTATTTATCTTTAACGTTTCCGACAACATTGTGCATTCTAAAAACATTCATCTAAATCCAATTTGATATACATCTCAGTACAATTTATCATTCACCATTTATATTATTATCTATTTGTCTTAACATAAGGATTAATGAATATTATTTATATATATATATATATATATATATATATATATATATATATATATATATAGAACTTATCTACTAATTATTGTTTGATTATTAAATATTGTTTATTCTTATACTTTACTGGTAAAACTCCAGTATCATAACCCGAACATGGCGAATGTCTAGATTTTTAAAACCTGACTGTACTTCGTACTGCGCATACTCACAACAAAGACTCAAACCAACGGATCCTTATCAGTTGAGGTCAGGGCCTTATCGTAATTTAAACTATTGCTGCTTAAATTAGAATACAGCTGTCGGCTTCCGATCACTCAAGAGATAAATAAACCCCCAATGAAAGTATATTCACAAATACTAACAGAATTAAGATAGTAAATATAACAATAAAAATAACCCACAATAAATATAACCAAGCTGAATTTTAGAAAAAAAATTCTATAACACAACTTGCGGAATTCGATTAATTGAGAAATTGTTAATTAAAATAAAATACAGTAGAATCTTGATAATTCGTATGTTCAAGGTTCTGAGAGCTAAATATGAATTATCGGGATATTCAAATTATCGAGATTACCAATAATCGGTAGCAAAAAATAAAAAATACGAAATAACAAAATTAATACAAAATTTTATTAATATAAATGTACATATATAAGATGTAGTTAGATCAACAAAACCTTAAAATATCACATTTGAAAAAAATCATTTTTTTCATAATTTTTTTTTTTTTGTGCAATCCTTGAAGACGGGTCTTGTCGATGCCGTTAAGCATGTTCAGAGCAGAAAATACGTTTACATCAAAATCCAATTTTGCTAAGAAATGGCACATGTTTTAGATGTAATATTTCACCATTTTAGAACTAATTGGTGGCACATCAATTTTTAATTAATCTCCTTTTCAAATGAAGTCAAAACTTCCTTGTCAGTTAGGATTCTAGCTTCATCAAAATAGGCGAAATCTTGGAAAGTTATGAGTTTCTTTATTTTTTTATTTTAAGGTTGGTGATTCCCATCCTCGATGCTGTCAAAGAGTTGCATCACTACTTCCTTGCGTTAAATGTCTTAAATCGTTTAATTATGGCCAAATTTAGAGACTGCAGCAGCTTAGAGGTTGTGTTATCGTGCAACAATAACCCAACCCTGGTGTGAAGGCACACCAAAGGGTTAATGGGGATTCTGACAACTGGCTTACAGTAGCTAAATTCAGGAAATTAATCCTAGCTGACAATCTTTAAATCTTGGGTGAATGCCTTCAGAGATGCTGAGAAAAACCTAATTAACAACATGTACTTGAGCAAAGGCAAAATGATTTTCTTTCTTCTAAATGATTCTGACACTCTCCTAAATGATGGAAGAATAGAAGATAGTGACACCAATAGAACATTTAGAACCCCCTTACTTAGAACATGTAGAGGACATTTTTTTAAAATAATAAGGACCCACGGGTGGTTGAGTTTCCAAATAAGCAATTCAGGTATGGGTTAGAAGAGTTGGGAAAATTCCTTTATAATAAGATACTGGATATATAAAATAATAATTAGGAATTGATAAATGATTTGCCACTTCTATAATTTTGTTTTTATTGAAAACTAGTTTCGAATGTTATACATTCAACTTCAGCTCTAAAAACACACAAAAATTCAAAAATAAGCAATTCAAAATACAGTTTGGTATTATTGTACATATCAAATTAAATGTAATATCAATTAGTATTATAAAACATTTATGAATTATGAATTGAATTAAGACAAGAAATCAAATACACGTTGGTACTCGCCAAGGTTTAAGTAGATTATATCAAACAGAAAAGTTTGCATTGGTTTGTTATCGCACTGAACTAGCAATGGAAGAAAGATGGGGTGTTAATAAGTAAACGGTTTAAGGGTTGGGGTTTTTCCAGTAATTCCAGTGAATAATTGTTTTTTATGTTGGGAATAAATTTAAGATTGGACTAATAGTCCAAGGGGAGATATTTATTTGGTCATTAAAGCAAAAATCTGGATTGGATTTGAAGAATTTTATTATTTCAAGTGCTTCATATATATATATATATATATATATATATATATATATATATATATATATATATATATAATATATATATATATATAAGAGGCTGTTTTCCACATGATGTATTACTATAACTCCTGATGAATTTATGTTTTTTTTCCTAGGATTAAACCCTGCATTCAAAATATAAAAAATCCTATCCTTATATTTCCCTTCTCCTAAAGACAAAATAGACCCTTTCCAAAAAAGCGGAGTATACGAACTAAATTGCAATGATAGTGCAGCCACAATAAAACAAATAACCCGGAAGCTTGTCCAAAAACTCGGGTTTTTTTACATTGGACACTGCCATTTTCTTATTTATTATTGCCACTCTAATACTTGGTGTTATGGAATGAAAATAGACTCATTTCAAAGTGGTTTTAATGCTCCACAATGTTTTCTAAAAAATTGTTCCTTCAGAGAAATTTGTATAACAACAGTGTTTTTACGATTATTTCCGGCGTCCCGAGGATCAAAAAAGTGCCCGTTATGAATTTGCCTTAAAATTTCATTTCCTATCAGAATCTGTAATATAAAATACCCCATTATATTTGAAATTTCAGAATTAGGTGACCTGTAGAAGAACTGGAGGTTAGAGGGGTGGTAATGTCATAAAATGATACTTCATAATTCATAAAAAGCCGAGTTTCATCCCGTTATTCCAAATGCTCTGGAATCTACAGGGGGTGATCCATGTCCGCTGCAACACTCTGTATATAAATATATATATATATGAATTTACAAATAATAAAAACGCCAAAATATCGGAAATATTTCAGCATAATGTATTTTTGATTTAAACTAATAGAAGATGTGGTAAATAAAAGGACTGCACCATATTAAAAGATGAATAGGATCAAAGTACTAAAACTAGCCATTCCTTATATATTTTCTTCCCTTTATTTTATTTTTTTTTTACAATAATTATCAATTTCAGCTGAAAATAAGAAACTTTTTTTATCTTTCAATTAACTGTTAAACTATTATAGTTTATAGTAATTAGAGGTGCCAATCCTTCAGGTATGAATATGACATTAAATGTGGGATGACATCCAAAAGTTGAACACAATGAAAAAAAGAACTAGAAATTGTTCACTGTTATGTTTCTATCATACAAATAGGAAAAATCAGTATATATATATATATATATATATATATATATATATATATATATATATATATATATATATATATATATATATATATATTATTTTTACTTAAATTAATAAGGAATAAATATTCATTAAATTGATAAATATGTACTATAAACATCATATTTAAAATTAGTTAATACAATATACAAACACACATTCTAGCCATAAATAAGACAAATAATAAAAACATTCGAAGGAATGAGATGGTCCGGGAGGCGGTCAAAAAGTGGAACACAAATAGTAAAAACTATTTATTAAGGATCCGATGTTTCGACCCACTTTGCAGGTCTTCTTCATGGCTGAATAAACAAGATACAAAAATAAGAATAAAACAAAGGTATATACAGTGAATGAATTAATAAATAAAAAAGATTTAGTGAGAGAAAAAAAAAATGAAAACACTGATGAATTTGTAAAATGAAACTGGTAGAGTAATGACAACAACTAAAAATAAATTAATGAATATTAATACATTAATAAAACTGGCTATATAATAATAAAAATAGTTAAACCAAAAGAGAAATAACATTAACTAAAAATTAATAACTCTGCTAAATAAGTAAAAAAAGAATACAAAAGCTCCAAGGGAGTTAGAATGACAGCAAAAAGCAAAGTAATTAAGGAGGCGGTGTAGGAGTAGTAATTAGAATGTAATTAATAATTATATAGAGAAGGCACTGGGGAGGGGTTTTCATTATAAGATAAAAGTTTTCAGTATTTTAAAAAATGCTTTTATAAAAAAAAGAGTAAAGTAATAAAGGAGTGGGGTTGGCTGTAGTAATGAAGATAAAAAAGGAAGGGAGTTGTCAAAGTAATGAGGGTTAATCCTATAAATAAAAGTCAATATATAAAATGGGCAAGGAGAAAATAAAAATATAATTTGATCAGAATTCATGAACAAAGAGATTGAAGTAAAGTGCCAGAGTTTAATGAACAGAATGTATGTACATACAAAAGAATGAATAAGTAATACGGATGGAAAATTTTAGGGTTCGGTTTAAGGTGTATGCAAATCATTAACCCGGTAAATCATAAAATAGAAAAAAAAATTGTATTACTTACAGAGATATTTTCGGGTTCGGTTTAAGGCGTATGTAAACAGATTCCGAAATAAGTCATTTTTCATGGTTGGGAACTGTAGCCAGGATAGAGGACTGATCGAAGTTTACATACACCTTGAACCAAACCCGGTTAATCATAAAATAGACAAAAATTGTATTTCCCTTACTTACAGACATATTTTAAATCTTATTAAAAAACAATAATAGCCCTATCATTCTTACACTTTCTCCCTTACTACCTCTCCCTTCTCTATTTTTATTCTGTCTCTTATAATTACTTTCCTACAGTTGTTTTTCCAAACTGATTACACTTGGGAAAACTTGTTATTTATTAATTTAACAATGCCAATTATTAATAATTAAGGGTTAAGTTACTATTAAATTGTAATAAATTGCAAAAGGTAAATTTGTTATCAAATTTTGTAGTAACATTTAAATTACTTATTCAATTTTTTTACCTATGTAATTATTTTAACCTGGTACCAAAAACACTTTCTACTCTGTAAATTTTTGCCATTTTCTTTACTATTTGATTTGGTCGCTTTATGTTTATTATATCACAATTTTGTATCCTTATTTTTATTTTTAAAAAAAGATTGTTAAAAATTTTCCTCCTGTTATTATACCTATAATTATAGCTTTAATATAACCAATTTTTCTGAGGGGATTGTAGAAACATTTTCTATCCGTATTACTTATTCATTCTTTTGTATATACATACATTTTGTTCATTAAACTCTGGCACTTTACTTCAATCTCTTTGTTCATGAATTCTGATCAAATTATGTTTTTATTTTCTCCTTGCCCATTTTATATATTGACTTTTATTTTAATTTATTATTTATATTTGTTACTTTAAATTTAATAGAAAAAAAAGATCTTCTATTTTCAATACTTCT
Source organism: Rhaphigaster nebulosa (assembly GCA_948150685.1). Classification (NCBI taxonomy): domain Eukaryota; kingdom Metazoa; phylum Arthropoda; class Insecta; order Hemiptera; family Pentatomidae; genus Rhaphigaster; species Rhaphigaster nebulosa. Next base: position 181,313,344 of record OX411307.1, on the reverse strand, counting down.
TTTTAGGATTAACCCTCATTATTTTGACAACTCCCTTACCTTTTATCTTCATTACTACAGCCAACCCCACTCCTTTATTACTTTACTCTTTTTTTTTTATAAAGCATTTTTTAAAATACTGAAAACTTTTATCTTATAATGAAAACCCCTCCCCAGTGCCTTCTCTATATAACTTTTAATTACATTCTAATTACTACTCCTACACCGCCTCCTTAATTACTTTGCTTTTTGCTGTCATTCTAACTCCCTTGGAGCTTTTGTATTCTTTTTTTACTTATTTAGCAGAGTTATTAATTTTTAGTTAATGTTATTTCTCTTTTGGTTTACCTATTTTTATTATTATATAGCCAGTTTTATTAATGTATTAATATTCATTAATTTATTTTTAGTTGTTGTCATTACTCTACCAGTTTCATTTTAAAAATTCATCAGTGTTTTCATTTTTATTTTCTCTCACTAAATCTTTTTTATTTATTAATTCATTCACTGTATATACCTTTGTTTTATTCTTATTTTTGTATCTTGTTTATTCAGCCATGAAGAAGACCTGCAAAGTGGGTCGAAATGTCGGATCCTTAATAAATAGTTTTTACTATTTGTGTTCCACTTTTTGACCGCCTCCCGGACCATCTCATTCCTTCATAAGTTCTACGGTCAACCATTGATTATTCAATAAAAACATTCATCCAACCAACAAATAATAATTAATGCCTTTTTTATTTTTAATATGAAATACTAATTATAAAAGAATTTAAAGTTTACTTAAAGGATCCAGAGCATGTAAATCAATGTCTGGAGAAAGTGGACGAGGAGTAGGCAGTTTTTCTTCTTCAGTGAAAGTAACAGAGCTGTTGTTTTGAGATGGCTTGATATTTCTTTCATTTATTTCACGCTCAATTTCACTTATTTGCCTCTTCATTAATAGGACCTGTAAATAAATTGTGAATTAACTTACATATAATATAACTTTAACCCTTCAGAGGTTGCTCACCGGCACAAAGCGCAACATTTTTGTCATTTTGAATGGTTTGTTTATATATATATATATATATATATATATATATATATATATATATATATATATATATATATATATATAGGCTGAATGTTATAAGAATTTTCTATTAATAGCTACACCCTTCCTAATGCAGATTTGATTTTCTGACCCTTCTATTCCTTTGTTTCCATTGTTAATCATGACTTCAACAGGGATACTTCTATTTGTTGCACTCTGCTTATTAAGCGCCTGGTCATGTAAATAAATATTCTTCCTCTTAATTTTGATTATTTCGCTAAAATAATTTACAGCACTTAAAAATTGTTTTTATATGTACATAAATTAAAAAACGCAAATCAAATAAATAAAGGATGAAGATGAAATAAATAAAGATGAAGTTTTCTGTACATGAAAACTATAACTACCACAATAAAGTGCACTAAATGGGGAAGTTTCTGATGCAAGGCACATTGCAAAATCAGTACCATAAGATTGAGATGTGAAGAAATTGAAGGTCTTAATTTCATGAAAATGTGTGTGTACGTGATTGTGTTTGTTTTTAGTGCAATAAAATACAAATAATAATTACTATAAACAATTGGAAGATTCCAAAACACAAAGCCTCAAGTATCTAAAATACCGGCTTCCAACTAACCAGTCAACGTTTCACCAATTCAGACATCAGGTGTATGTCCTGATGATGCCTGAATTGGCGAAACGTTGACTGGTTAGTTGATTCCGGTATTTTAGAGACTTGAGGCTTTGTGTTATGGAGTCTTCCAATTGTTTATAGTAATTAATTTATGTCTCATGTTGAGTTTTTGCTCTTTTTATTATTTACAAATAATAATTTTAGTATGGAGCGTATATTTATATTTAAAGGGAGAAGTTGGTCGGGGGGTGCGGTCAAATAATTAGACTACTATAAGCGAACTTATATATTTTGTGCCAACGTTTCGGCCTAAGTTTTAGACCATCTTCAGGGCTAAAAGGAAAACAAAATAACAACAATGAAAAAAGAGAAAGAGGCAGTACCAGTAACAGTAAAAATGTTAAAAAACAGAAAATACAAGTAAGATAAAAAAGTATGAAGTATAAAAAGAAAAAGATAACACTAAATTACATAATACAAGAGACAAATGAAACAGTAAAATAAAATAAAATAAATGAAATAACAATGTAAAAATTAAAAATTAATTGAAAATAAAAATAATGCGATATTTCCTGTGTAAATATCGCATTATTTTTATTTTCAATTAATTTTTAATTTTTACATTGTTATTTCATTTATTTTATTTTACTTTTTCATTTGTCTCTTGTATTATGTAATTTAGTGTTATCTTTTTCTTTTTATACTTCATACTTTTTTATCTTACTTGTATTTTCTGTTTTTTATCATTTTTACTGTTACTGGTACTGCCTCTTTCTCTTTTTTCATTGTTGTTATTTTGTTTTCCTTTTAGCCCTGAAGATGGCCTAAAACTTAGGCCGAAACGTCGGCACAAAATATATAAGTTCGCTTATAGTAGTCTAATTATTTGACCGCACCCCCCCGACCAACTTCTCCCTTTAAATAATTTTAGTAGTTACACATTCTAATTGTATACACCTCTTTCTGTGTATATGCAAATCATTTGTATATGTAGAATCATTTGATTGATATATTGTTTATATATTGATTATTTATTATATTTATATTATAATTATACACATATATTTTTTTAGTACATTTTACATATTTATAGTAGTAGAAATTTCTCTGTTTTATTTCAGTATATATTCTTCATATTCATTACATGACATCAAATTATTTGCATTTTAAAAATAAATTTTAATTTATAATGAAAATTTCATCTTATTTATTTTTTGCTTTTATTTATAAATAAATCTCAATATTGTCAGCATTTCATACTTTACAAAGAAATGCAAAATCATTATTTTCAATTTTTTTAAAAATATATAGTTAATATAAAAAGAATAATCAAAGTAAAAAGAAACATTGCCCTTTATGCCACACGCGGCCTCTGGTGTTAAAAAAATTGACGTGTCTGCTGAACGGTTAAATGTATTACAATATTGGATACTTTTATTACATTTTATTTACTGCTTTTAAACTGCATCTTTATTCAGTTAATTTAAGTTATAAAAGTTAAACATTAAAAAAAAAAATCATAAATTTTCATTATTTCTTAATGAAACTAACAATATTTTTTATAAAATGAATTCAAAATTATAACTGTAAGCTTACAATTTATTCTGGACACTTCTTAATTCATTAAATGTAACTTGAGCTAAACCAAGAAAAGTAACTGAACATAAGATTCAAATATTTCATCAAGTATTTGTTCTTGTACATGAAATTTCGAATTATAACAAATTAATTACCACACAGTGTTTTTTTTTTCATTATCTTCCTGCTCTCTTACATATGTCATTCAATAAAAAAACCAACAACAACCGACAACTCTGCAATAAATATGAATAAAATTGTTAGGACCATAGAAGATATGAGGTCTTGCTTATGAATGACAGGCTAAAATAAACTTGATAATAATAACCTAGGGTTTGGAATTACAAAATATCTACTGCAATAATAACAAAATATCAACTGCTAATAATCTACAAATAACAATATATTTAGGGATCTATAAATAAAAAATTATCTAATATCAAAATACCGACTAGAATGACAAACATGATCTGAATCAAGAACTCACAACAGGGCTGGCAGCAGAGTAATCATTACCTCGGCAACTAAATGATGCAAATCATCTCATTGGTCTCCCACTTTTCTCCTTCTATCCCTACTTCATCGATCAAGTAATACCTCAATGATCTATAGGCTATTTTACTTGAATATAGGAAATTTAATAAGGCATTTATGGATGATTGTTTCAGACGATGTACCGTAAGAATCTTCTAAACTTTAGGATAGACATTATTAGATTAAATACTGTGAAATATATTAATTTTAATAATATTTTTCAAGGAAGTAAAAATAATAATTTAAAAAAAGTCTCTAGTCCAGGCAAACAGTTAAAAAAATTAAGACTTTTAAATGAAATATTAATAAAGAATTAATAGAATGTTTGAAAAAACACATTTGGCACTTAAGAAAAAGTATGAAAAATTAATATAATTGTTCATGATTACCATTTAACACAATCAACTTATCTACATTGAGATTATTAACTCGAAATTAGCTGAAAGTGACAATGAGGTTTTATGCCTTCTCATAACAGTTAACTCAGCATAAAATCTATATCTTCAGAACTATCCTTTTTTTCTCTTTCATAGCATATTATTGGTATATTGTTACTTCAGTCCTAAAGTTTACCATAAATCTAAATCAATTAATTTTAAATACTTATTTAATACCACAATGAACTAAATATAAAAAATTTAACAAACTAAAAACTGTTTGTTTTTTTAGCTGTAAAACTGTTTCAAAAAGGCCCTTTTTAATTCACATTTTATAGAGATCTCAAACTTGGATATAATATATTTGTGGAAGTGAGTGTGTGTGTGTGGGGAAAGAGGGGAAAGAGTAAATTTAAATTTTTGTGTTATATTTTTTTTTAGAGCTTGACCCAGTTGTTCCTGTCCTGCACCACTCATTTCTTCCACTCCAATTCATTCTTCTTTTCACGAATGCTTCCTTCATCCCATCCTTTGGGATGCTGTCCCATCCATAGAATGCTTGTTGAAGCTTACGGTGAGTATGCTCTTGGGAAATCACAGTGTTTTGAGTGGTTCAAAAAATTTAAAAGTGATGATTTTGACATCAAAAACGAGACACGTGGGAGACCACCGAAAAAATTTAAAGAGAGTGAATTGCAAGCATTGTTGGATGAGGATGACACTCAAACTCAACAACAACTCGCAGATCAGTTAAGTGTGACACGAGAGGCCATTTCCATTCGATTGAAAGCCATGGGAAAGGTTCAAAAGATGGGCTAATGGGTTCCACATGAGTTGAACGAAAGGCAGCAGGAAAATCGCAAAACCATTTGCGAAATGTTGCTCGCCAGATAAAAAAAAAAAGTCATGGGTAACTCCAGGCGAACCATCGACATCGACTGCTGTGGTCTTCCACGTGTCTCGTTTTTTATGTAAAAATCACCACTTTTAAATTTTTTGAACCACTCAAAACACTGTGATTTCCCAAGAGCATATTCACCGTAAGCTTCAACAAGCATTCTATGGGATTCTGCTGCTGTTTTCTTTAAATGGTAACAAAAAATCAATGCTGTCCGCAAATCGTAGTATCCAGGCACAAAATTCGACATGTTTACTGTTGTTTCACAAAATACACTGTTGTATGACAACTGAATTGTGAGTTGAAACACCTTCACAGATGATAACAAAACAAAATGGTGCCCCCAGCGGGACTTCACGGTAGCTAAATTTACAGTTAGTGCTTTCTATTGGCAAATTCCGGTTTCATATTTACATAACTGGTACTCTTTCTTCCTCAGGCTCATCTCCATGAAAGCTACTTTCTTCTTCTAGTAATTCCATAAAATATTCTCGCCATCTTTCCATAATTTCATTACATTTTCGTAGAATATTTCCTTCTTTGTCTTTTATGTGCTTCAGCACTGGAGCTTTTTCTTTTCTTAGTCCTATCAAGACATTATAGAACAATTTCTGGTTTTCCTAATAATCAGTCTCCATCTTGTTGCCAAAATCTTCCCAAGCTTTCTTTTTAGCATTCATTATCATTTGTTTCACTTCAACTATCTTTCTCTCATATTGTTCATAATTTTCTTGGGATCTGTTTTCAAGATATTTTCTCCACAGTAGTTTCTTTTCTTGAATAACTCTTTTGATTTCTTCGGTCCACCAGGCGGTTCTTTTGTTTCTAACTTGCATTTTACTCTTTCCACACACCAAGGCAGCAGCTTCTAATAACATTTTCTTAAAATATTTCCAGCTGGTTTCTACGTCATCACTTTCCCGGGTCTCTTGCTCTTCTTCCTATTTCTTGCTGGAAATAAGAGGCCATCTTTGTCTCTTTTAACCTGTAGGATTTTATGGATTCCTTCCTAGCTATGGTATTTTTCTTTGTACAAATTAATTCTTCTCGTCTCCATATTTTGTCCATCTTCAGTAAATGGACTTCAGACTGGTCACTCCCAATTTCATAGCCTCTTTTCACTCTTATGTCTATGACATCTTTCAGGCTTTCTTTCTTGGTGAGGATATAATGGATAATAGATTTTTTGTTTCTGCTAGGATCTTCTCTAGTATATTTGTATGCCTCCTTATGGGGGAATTTTGTACTAGTGACAACTAATCCATTGGCTGCAAACATATTCGATATTCTTTCTCCATTATCATTCTTCATCTCTTCCCCATATCTACCTAGGATATCCTGCCACTGATGCTAGTCTTTTCTAACTCTGCCATTCAGATCCCCCATAATGATAGGCTCTCCCTTAGCATCATCTATTTCTCTCTGTAGGTCTTCAAAGGCAAAATTTCCTTCTCTGCAGCAATTGCATTATCATTAGGATCATATGTAATAATTAGAGAGTTAAGTTTCTCTCCTTCTTCCACATCTATCACTATGAGCCGGTCGCTCACTAATTTCCATTCCTTCAAAGGTCAAGCTCTACAAAGGGTTTCCTCACACTGCTTAGGCGATAGACGAGGACGATGATGTGTTATATTAAGGCTTTCATATTTTTTTGTTGAATAGGAAGTGATAATTAAAAAACTATTTAAGTTAGCTAATTCCCAATTGCAGAATTGTAAACTAGACAAAAAATTCTTCAAAAATAAACAGAATTTGGCTTTGTTAAAACTATTTAAAGGGGACTATCAAGCTCTTAAATTATGCTAAGTTCTGCTTTTCTTAAAACCATAGATTATCATAAAACCATTATTATCAGCCTAACAGACTATAGATTCCCTACTTTTAGAAAAACTTTCTTGTTTAATGTACAAATTTCTATTACAGAGTACACTGGAATTTGCCTCCAGTTTTGTAAAAAATCATGAGATGTAAAATTCTCACTTTTCAAACTATCAGTGTTTTCAGCAAAAATAATTACAAAGCTTTAATTTATTGTTATTCTCTGACCTGGGATGTATTGTAATAAATTAATTACTAAAATACATTTTTATTTTTAAAAAATATGTAAAATAAAATATTAAATGTGGGTATGACAAATGTAATTCTCTTTTAAAATTTGTTGATAATATTACTATATATTCCTTATGACAATATAAAATGTATTTTAATGAAATTTTCAATGTGCCCTCCACCCTGGGCACAGTTCTACCTCGTCCTTTTTAATACAGCAACGGTTACTGCAAGGACAACTGCCTTCTTAATCCTCATCTTGTTGCATTTTTAAATTATTCTTCTAATGAATAATCATAAAAATGAACACCCCAGGACATCTCGTTCTGGGGGAAGTTAACAACAAAAATCTATTCCAAACCTATAACTGGATCAGCTACTTGAAAAAATTTGTCAATGCAATCGAATTGTTTTTAGAAACTTCGTATCTTTCCTTTGATAATAATTATTATAAACAAATAATTGGTCTTCCTATGGGATTGTCTCTTGCAGAATTTGTGATGGACGATCTAGTTGAAGAAATCTCCAAAATTCCTAAGAAAGTGCAATTTTTGAAAAAATATGTGGATGATACAATATAAAGTGTCCCAAATGACCACTTAAATGATATTTAAAAATACTTTAATATGGTTCCGCTTATTAAATTCACAATGGAGATGGAAAAAGATAATATCATCACTTTTTTTGGACACTAAAATTTATCGCAGTGAAGAAAATATACAGGCCTTGTGGTACGAAAGGTAAGATAGTGGTGGCCGAATTTAAAATTTAAAATCCTGCCATGATTTAGGAATAAACATAAATACAGTGAAAAATCTATGCCACAGAGCTAAAGCTCTCAGTAGCGCCTCTTTTAGCGACCTGAATATCTAACGAGTAAAAGAAATTTTAAGGAATAATGGTTATCATAAAAGAGTTGTTGAAAATTATATGCAGTATTTCACAGTTAACTCCTCTAGCAGTATAAGTTTATTAACCCAGATCATTATTTTGCCATAGAATATACAACACCGTTAAACCCTAAAATAAAGAGAATTTTCAAAAAATATGATATTAGCAAATGATATAAATATACAGTAAAACCTCTCATAACGGACACTTCTCTCCAACGGACAATTTTTGAATGTCCTTGACAGGAACTATAAGAATTTATACCGTCACCTAGAGATAAGTTTACCCCTGTGAACGGACACTTACAAAATGTTAAAAATTAAGAACACCATATTTAATGGTTTTATATATCAATATTAATATGTATGTACATTTCTAGAAGTTATTTTTTTTCATTAGTAAATAAGACAAAACTGTTTTATTAATTAAAACTTAAAACAATAACACCATCATCATATCAAAGAAATTATACTTTTTTATTTTTCCAAGTAGTATTCTGGTCTAATAAGAGATTTATTCTTAAGAGTGATGAAATGGAAACGCACTTATGTATTTTATTATCTAATTTTCCACGAAGTGATTACATTTTGTGGCCCTCACTTCTCGGCAGTTTTCATAGAAATCACTTCACCTTTGTTCATCATGTTTTATTAAAACGTAATTTGCCTCAATTGGTTTCCTTCTTTTAACTTAGAACATTAAGAATGGCACCCCGTTAATTTATTGCATAATAAAAGAAAAACTTAAATTAAAAAAGACTCAATTCTCGAATATTTTAAAAAATGTTATGTAAATACCTACGTTGTTTATACATTTTGTTCACTAAGTTTATTTCCTGTTTTTAAATATGTTTAAACAAGCATATTAAATTTCAAAAATATTATTTGTATAAATGGAACATAAAATTGTATTGATAAACTTAATTTATTTAAATAAATAAACTAGTTTTCGTACATGCATGAACTTATTAATTTTTTAATGAACACTTGAACATCTTTCTTTAGCAGAAACCTCTCTGCAACGAACAAACCTGTTGGACCTGTGAATGTCAGCTGTAGAGGTTTCACTGTAACAGCAATCTCAAGAAAATACTCTTCTCGCAACTAAAAGATAAGACCAGCAGAAACAAACTGTCAAATGTTATTTACAAAATAAGTTGCTTAAATTGTGAGGGTAAATATCGGAGATGGATTGTGACAGCCTATATAATTAACTAATAATTATTGATAATTTCACAATTTTGTCAATAATGAAGCGTAAATTTGGATCAGGCACAGGTATATAGCAAAAAACTTTTATTTTCAAAAAAATACAGATGATCGCTTTTACTATCAAACCGACAATATATATTATGAAATATCCTCTTTAAATTCTTTAAATATTTTTTTTTTAGGACAGACGGTAGTTGGTACTTGTGATAAAAGTATCAGGTATAGCTGTGGAACAGGAACAATGTGTCACTGATACCACTAGCAGCTGTCACAACTCATCTCTAATATTTAACCAACTTATTTTGTAAATAACATTTGACAGTTTGTTCCTACTGGTCTTATCTTTTAGTTGCAAGAAGAGTATTTTCTTGAGATTGCTGTTACAGTGAAACCTCTACAACTGACATTCACAGGTCTGACAGGTTTGTCCGTTGCAGAGCGGTGTCCGCAGAGGAGTGGTGTTCAAGTGTTCATTAAAAAATTAATAAATTCATACATATATGTTGGTCACTTTTACCACCAAACCGACGATATTTTAGATGCAAATGATGGTGAGGATTTTCTTGTACTTCAAATGTATAATAATTACCTCAGAACAATACTTTTTTTTATTTCTTAAACAAGCTCGATATTATCATATCTGATAAAGTTGAAAAATATAATATTTTAAAACCATAATTATAAAAGTTATTAAATATATATATACTTTTTTTTCGATTGGCACTATAGACCATAGAGATTTTTGGCCGCGTGAAGTGGTATTCATACAGACATGTATTGCTTGCGGGAGAACAGACAGCCTGGAGGGGATCGCCCAACCTCATGTTGCTCTGAACCATGGTTGCCATGGTGCAGCGGCAGGCTATCCATAGCTCCATAACTGGTCCCTTGGAGGCCAATTCAGCAGTGTCCTTCCCACCGACTCACTCGGGTTCAAGGACAGTGACACACCGGTAAAGATCCATGGATTATGGCTGTTCGGAGTCAGCAGGGGCACGAGGACCTATATTTCTTTCCCCAAAGCAGACCGTCCATGGGCCAAACCTCCGGGCGGCTATTTTATGTCCTGGAAAACCCCACTGCGATTCGCAATTTAGCTACACGGGGTAGGGTCATCACTCCTACACCTGGCCTATGTGAGTTGCCTCCAGTAGGCTGAGGGACCTCACATACCCGGAGGAGAGGGGTGATACATTGCTTGAATTATTAATTAAATTAAATTAGAGTAATGCCGGTAATGGGCAAAGCTTGTGAGTAGATGCACTTTTGCAAGTGCGTTAACCCGCTCGGCCACCTCGACCCCCATATTAAATAAATATATATATATATATATATATATATATATATATATATATATATATATATATATATATATATATATATATATATTTATAATTTTAATTGCATATTAAATTTTCTAGGTTAAAAACATATATTGTGATTATATCTTTAAAATGTTAGGGTCTTATATGAGATTAAATAAACCTGTGATTTTCTAAACTGTTATTAAATTTTAAAGATTTATTATATAATATTATAGACAAATTAAGACACGTGAATTATTGGGTGGGAGGGGCCCCACTGTGTTATTTTGCCAGGGCCCTGGCTCAGCTGACGGAAGATCTGCCTGGAACAGGAGCAAGCTGGTATAGAAGTATCAGGTAGCAGCGCTTAACTGAGACAGAGTATCTACCAAAGTTGTCGGGCGGCACAGCTGTATCATATACAGAAGGATCAGATAGCAGCACTTAACTGGGACAGAGCAACATCCAAGGTCGCTGGTGGGTACCAATGTCTGAGATACAACGTTGCTACCTGATACTTCTGCACCAGCTTAGGCCTGTCCCAGGCAGATCCGCTGTTAGCTGAGTCAGGGCCAGGGCAAAATAATACAGTGGAGCCCCTGCTACTTAATAATTCACATATTTTTACGTGGGTATAATGCTGACTCAAAAAATTTCTTGGACTCAATTATAACTGGAGATGAAACAATGGTTACATACTATGACCCACTCAGCAAAAGGGAGTCCATGGCATGAAGGCTAGGAAAAACACTGCCGCTAAAGGCAAAAGTCACACTGTCTACAAAAAAGGTCATCATTTTTTGGGATTGTAGAGGAATACTGCTGATTGATTTTAAGGAAAGGAACACCACAGTGAATGCTGAGTATTATGCAGCCCTACTTAACCGCTTATGAGATGCCATCAAAGAGAAAAGGCAGGGGAAGTTGAGCAGAAGTGTTCGGCTTCTTCACGACAATGCCCTTGTCCACAAAGCATTGATTTCCAAGGCTGCTGTGAAGGACTGCGAATTCCAAGAAACCTCCCATCCAACCTACAGTCCAGACTTGGCCCCTAGCAACATCTACCTTTTCTCAAAGTTAGATCTGACCTTCGTGGGAGAAGATTTAACACTGACAAAGAGGTCCAAGCAGGGGTGGAAGAACATTTTTTAACAAAAAAGAAAATTATTTTTTTCATAGTATGAAATGTTGCCCAAGCGTTGTTCTAAGTGTGTAGAACATATATATGCAGAATATATTGAAAAAAATAACACCAGTTTTTTTCTTTTATCTTTCCTTCTTCCTCAGGGCGGAAACTTATGGACCTTACTACATATATGGATTAAGGTTTAATGAAAACAAAACATATAACTACATTATAGTAACAAGAGTTTACTTTCTTAGGTAAAAAACAACCCAATTTTTTTACGAAATTACTTAATAATAATAGTATAATTTAATAATGGTGGGAGTATGGTTGACCGTGGAAATATATATAGGAGAAGCTTCGTTGGGTGTGCGGTCAATGATGAAACACATAAATAAGAAAAAACGAATTATATTGTGTGCCGAAACGTCGGAAGGAAATATTGAAATAATAATTTCCCTTTCTCTAAAATTGTTATTTCAATATTACTTAGTGTCTGTTGAGAATAATTAAAAATATTGGATGAAAATGAATGGATATTTTAGGAAATTTAATTCTCTACAAGATTGGTTTTTATGCATTTTGCACTAAAAAATAGTTATTAGGGCAAAACCACTGAATATCCAACTTTTTGCTTTTACTTGACAATTTGCAGATGTTTATGGTTACACATCACAGCAGCTGTTCTGAATTTTAAAAAATATTACAGAAAAAACTTGCAGGAAATTTAATGTTGTTTAAAAATGGTTATGCCAAGGACTTATTATGCTGTGTGCCGAAACGTCGGCACACAATATAATAAGTTTTTTCTTATTTGTGTGTTTCTTCATTGATCACATCCCCAACCAAGCTTCTCCTACGTATAATTTAACAATAATTACTCAAGTAAAATGTTCATAACAAAACTAGTAAAGCTTGAATTATTTTTTATGTACAACAATTATTTACAACTCTCTTCTTGCCTTATTTTCAGCGAAAGTTTGAATAATTGAGTCAGAATTCAATGATCATGCTAACATAAACCCAACTGCCAACACTTTCTTTTCTCTTTAAACAATATACATATTTATAAATTAGGCTAAACTGCAACATGATGATAAAAGTATGTGATTTTAGTTATTGTAGATTGAAATAATTTTTTTTTTCATATATTTGTTCAACATACTTTTTGAATATAGAGGGTGATGTGGGATAAGTGCGTAATTGTCTCGTGAGATCCAAAACCTCAACTGGTAAGAGCTGCCCTTTACAGATCACGAAGCCTAAACAATGATGTATCAGAAATCAGCCATGAAAGTTTGCTAAGGTGAATATAATGAGTTGTAAAAATATTAGTTTCATCATGTTGATAAACTTGTCTTTCAACTTTTGCAGTACAGCTTTATTGGTATTTCCCCACCAGTAAGATTTTTTTTTTCTGTTTTTGCCATAAGTGGAGAGAATACTGAAGATTGATGATAAAATTTGTCATATATTCATATATATATATATATATATATATATATATATATATATATATATATATATATATAAGTGTTTTATTCACGTTTAAGATTTGAAAAAAATTTGTTTAAGAAACATAAAAAATATTACATAATAGCGTTTAAAAATACGGAAAAAATGAGTTTCAAACAATTGATGCTGGCCATTTTATTACAGGGCTTGTAATTACCACATGAACTTGTTTAGAGACTTAAATTGTGTAGTCCCAGAACTGAGGCCAAAAAACTCGCTACAGTTAAGATTAAATTTCCTAAAATATCCATTCATTTTCATCCAATATTTGTAATAACTCTCAACAGACACCAAGTAATATTGAAATAACAATTTTAGAGAAAGGGAAATTGTTATTTCAATATTTCCTTGCGTCTGCTGAGAGTAATTACAAATATTTTGTATGGATATTGTAGGAAATTTAATCCTCTCCTAGATTGGTTGTTATGCCTTTTGCACTAAAAAACATTTATTAAGGCGAAACCACTGAATATCCAACTTTTTGCTTTTTCTTGACTTTTTACGGTCGTACATCTCAGCAGCTGTTCTGAATTTTAAAAAATATTACAGATATAACTTGCAGGCAATTTAACATTGTTTAAAATTGGGAAGCAGAGTAGCTCAGTGGGTAGGGCACTGCGCTACTAATCTTAAGGTCCCGGGTTCGAGACCGGCTGTGGCGGATAATTATTTATTCTGTTTTCAGTCGTGGATCGAGAGACCTTCCTGGGGCTCACCCGGCCTCTATAAAGTGGGTACCCTTAATTGGGGGGAAAAACCTGGCGGTTGAGCGTGATCCCGGCCGAATCACCACCTTGCACAACCGTTGGCTTAGAAACAGTACAGTCCTTACCAAGTACTGAACCCAAGACCCTCCACAGGTTGTAGTGGTACAGGTTTTTTTTTTTTTTTTTTTTAATTGGTTATGTCAAAGATTTATCTAAAATACACTGGAAGCGAGTTACTGACGAAAATCTGAAAAAATCCCATTTTCTCTAACATTGTTATTTTAATATTTCTTGGCGTCTGTTGAGAGTAATCACAACTATTTTGTATGAATCTTGTAGGAAATTTAATCCTCTACAAGATTGGTTATTAATTTGCACTAAAAAATAGTTATTAAGGCGAAACCACTGAATATCTAATTGTTTGTGTTTTTTTGACATTTTGTAGATTTTTATGGTCCTGTATCTCAGTAGTTGTTCCAAATTTAAAAAAATACTAATTATTGTATAAAACTTACAGGAAAGTTAATGTTCTTTAAAATTGGGCTATGTTAAAGTTTTATCTAAAATGCATTCATCAGCGGAAAATCTGAAAAAAGTGATAACAATGACGAATTCGTTGACCTATAAAATTTGATTGCCAATGATCTAGGGTGGCAAACATTCATATTTAAAGTCTATTATGAAAGTATTATCGGCCAAGACAATAAAAAAATTTCTTGGAATCAGACAGATTTTTTGGCCTCAGCTCCGGGACTTCACAATTTAAGCCTCAAAACAAGTTCATGTGATAATTATAAGCCCAGTAATAAAATGTCCAAATTTCGCGGGGGTTTTCTCAAAAAGTTGCTGACAGACTTAAATGGTTTAAAACTTATTTTTTTCTGTATTTTTAAACGCTATCATGCACTATTTTTTATTTTTCTTAAACAAATTTTGTTCACATTTTAAACGTGAAAAATTCAATTTCCGACACCTTCATGAATTTTGTTCACCATGTTGCTACATACTGATTATATCTAAAACATATACAATTTGTTTCAACTATTTTTCTCCTACTTATCACATTGAGAAAGTCCATCAGTAATTAACATTGTTAAAAAATGAACATATTTACTGTATCGCGCCAGGAATATCAACCAAGATTTTTGTGACTGTTAAAAGCTTATTTACCATGCATAAATCTGATCGGATTTCCAGCAAATTTTTATATAATTTTCAATTATAAATGTTAGAATCATTTTTTTCAAATCTCGTAACAGGGTGGATTGTAACATTTTTCTTTCCTTTTCTATTTTATTTTTAGAAATAAAGAAAATTGGTGCACGATCAATCAATAACATTTGACTTTAGTCACAGAATATCTATCATCTAGGCAGAGGGCTCAAACAATGGGATTAAATTAATCAACTGTTTGTAAATTTATAAAACTTTATGGATTAGTTCTAAAAACAAAATCTTGGTAACCAACCATCAAAGTAATATAATAAGATTAGGAATTAGATTGTTTGATTCTTTATAATAAGAATAAATTGCAATGATGTTGAGGAAGCCATAATCCTTTAGACAGATATAAACATTATTATAAATCCAGATAAGATGAGGAGACATCTGAAAAAGTCTGGTTATGTATATGGAGAAAAAGATTTTTAAAAAAACCTCAGTTTACTAATAAGTGACCAAAAATTATGACTGGGTTTCACCCAAAAATATTCATATTGGACTTCAGATTACTGAAGACATGCTGCATCGTCATATCAAACTAAAATAAATTAGTATCACCCAGACAGAAGGAAATGGGTAAGGAAAAACAAAACTAAGACACTTGAAAGACATTTTACATGGATGCTCTATTTTAGTAGAAGAATTGTAAATGTGTAAACGAAAAAAGAGTCAGAAATATTGTTAGAATAAAAAAAAGAAAAAAAAAACAACAGACTTCTAACTTCAGAATATATTATATTTATTTTATTATATTTTAAATTGTAAGAAAATTTTAAAAAAATTCTTATTATTTTTTAATTTTAGAAGAACAGCAAAAATATTATTTAGTGACAGGATAATGATGTTAACCACAAGAAGGGGGGAGGAATACATTGGTTTCAAGATCACAATATTTCACTATTAAGCTGTATTCACCTGGACTTGTGAAATGGGCAAGATAACGATTCATTTAGCGCATGCTTACTAATTCAACGGGAGCTAATGGCCTACAGTTCACTTGCCGGTCGTGAGTTTCTCCTCCGTATTCAATTAAGGAAGAACGTGAAGCCCCGAAAGTAATTGGCTGGATCATTGTGAATTATGCCTTATTCCCCTCAGGTACTAGGCACAGTACCTGCGACCTTCAGCCTACAACCTTTGTCACAAAGAAATTGCTCCGTTTGCGCTGGGCCATAGAGAGGCAAGAAAATAATTATAAGTATGCCATTAATATTTACTTATTGTTTCTATTGAGACTCGTGATAATTTATATCTTAAACAGGGTAATTTGGACCCAGAAATAAAGTATATATATAATTTTCAATACAAAAAAATAAATTAGGCAGCTATTTTTGCTTTTCAAGCTCTTTCTTAAAAAAAAAAAAAATGTTTATTTAATTTTATTTCAATATATTTTAAATTAGGCAGCTATTTTTGCTTTTCAAGCTCTTTCTACAAAATAACAAAAAAAAATTTTATTTTATTTAAATATAATCTGAGACATAGGTAACAGTATGCTAACCCAATCAGTCAAACATATTACACTTATCTTCATAAAGCAAGCAGACACTCAGTTTTTATAAAAAAACAAATTACATTTATGATAATTTGTTAAAAGCATGATAAAAAATTCTAGCAAGTGATGGAATTTCTCAGCCATAAAATCATTATTTAACTTTAAGGTATAACTTTACAATCGCGAAGTATTATCATTGGCTGCTGCCGTAGTTACCCGAAGGTCGTCAGATTAGCACTCTCTAGCATTATTTGTGCTAACTGCTTTGTATTCAATCCTAACATTTGTATTCCTTGGAATTATTAAAATTATTTCTGTTTTAATTAGATATTATTTAAAATAATAAGTGCTCGACTTTCGCTCACTAAAACCTAGTGGGCCTGAAATGGATCCTGGGCCTAACCTAAATTTCAATTATTACTGCTTTAATAAGATCACAGCTGTCAACTTCTGCTTGCTATGCTCACTCAAGAGGTATGCAAACCCCCAAAAGATCCTTTTCAGTTGAGGTCGGGCCTTTCTCGAGTCTCATTTAAGCATTAGTTAGTGATACACCCAACATTTTGGGACATTATTTAAATGCTGAGGAGGGGAACAAAGTATCTCTGAAACGTCTAAAATAAAAATCAATAGAAAAAACTACGGTGTTTTCAATTAACCTAAAGCCAAATAAATTGAATACAACATATAATTTAAATTATTACTGCTTTAGGAATAATTACCCAGACCATCAGAAGTCGACAGCACTAATAATTTTAAATAATATCTGATTAAGGCAGTAATAATTATTACAAAGGAATACAAATGTTACAATAGAATAAAAGCAGTTAGTTAGCACAAATGGCGCTAGATAGAGCTAGTCCGGCAACCTTTGGCAGCAGCTAGTGATGACGCGTCCTGATAGTAAAGTTGTAACAATTTTAATAATAATTTTGAAGAAGTTTATTTCTAAATCATAGCAAATAGCTAGACCCAGCTATTTGTCAAATAGTCAAATACCTATAGTAGTTTGATAAATGTTAAAAGTTAATTGTTATATTTAAGAAGGGCGATAGACTCTGTGCGCTAACTACAGAGGGATCTACCTCCTCTCAACTGGATACAAGGTCCTTTCAAACATCGTCCTCAAGCGTTAGCTACCCTGCACAGAAAAGAAACTTGGTTGATACCAGAGCGGATTTAGAAAAGGTAGGTCTACCACCGATCAAATATTCAGCCTCAGGACGATTCTTGAATGAGGGAGGGAATAAAAGATAAAAACTCACCACCTCTTAATTGATTTTAAGGCAGCTTGCAATAGTGTGAATAAGGAAGAATTGATCGTGGCTCTAAAGCATTTTAAGATCCCTAGTAAGCTCATAAGCCCTGTGAGGCTTACAATGAACAAGATTAGCTACATGGTCCAAATCAGAGGAGAACGGTCAGAAGAATTCCTCTTAGAAAAAGGACTTTGTCAGGAAGACGCGTTAGTCTGCCTTCTGTTTGATCTTCAGCTTGAGAAGGCAGTGAGAGATGCTGATATACAGACTGATAGCAACATCTTTAATAGATCTATACAGCTCCTCGTGTACACTGATGATATAGAAATCGTGGGACGTTCTTTCAAAGCTGCATCGGAAGCTTTTCTTGCTCTAGTGGGACCTGCAAGAAGACTTGGCTTGGAAGTCAACTCTGCCAAAATTAAATATTTGGTTATGGGAGAGGTGCCTAGACCTGGAGAGGAGGTGGCCTTCGGAGAGTCCCAATTCGAGAAGACTAAGGATTTTGTCCATTGTTCATTGGTGACTCAAGACAATGCCCCTGAACAAGAAGTCCAGCACAGGATCATAGCAGCAAATTGATGCTAGGCAAGGCAGTTCCGGAGTGGAGCTCTCTCCAGAAGATCGAAACTGCATCTATATAAAGGGATAGTGCGTCCAGTCTTGCTGTATGGCTGTGAGACCTGGACTACTTCCCAGGCTTGTGAGCAGGAACTCCTGATCTATGAAAGAAAAATCCTCAGACATATCTATGGTGGAGTTCTGGCCAGAGGAGAATGGAAAATGAGGACAAACCAGGAGCTGTACAAAATGTTTAAGGAGCCTGATAAAGTCCTGATGATTGCAAAACTGAGGTTGGCAGGACACGTCGTCAGGGTGGGCATCAAGGATCCACCAAGACAGCTGCTGATGGAGCCTCTCCATGGAACCAGAAGAAGAGGATGACCTAAGCTGTGATGGGCCAATGGTGTTGCTGCTGATGCGAGGAACATTCTGGGGCTTCGGAACTGGATGGTGACTACAAGAGACCAAGATTCAACACCAGATTGGAGAGCCGAGCTAATAATAATAGTCATTAAAACACATTTTCACAGAAATGGTCTAGGATGTCCCATTTTCAAGTACCTGCTTCTCCTTTATATCATGGGGTCATATTTCTACCTGACTTTGTACTGGACAAAGTAGAAATTACTACAAGACCGTAGAGAGGGTATTTCCACAGTATTATACTAAACTTTAAGGGCAGTTTTTATTGTTTTCAATAGTTAGGTTTGTTTCTGTCTCATTTACAGTACAATCAAGTGTTTCAGTCTTATCTGCCTTAACTGAAATTGGTAAGGACGCTAAACTCAAAAAAAAAAAAAAAAATTCAAGTGTTTAAGTCGATTTTATATAAAATGGCTAGTTCTAATCGTCTGTGTAAGTTTTATTATATATGAGGAAAATTTATTTATAAGTCACAAGGTAGATCTACAGAAATGTATTTTAAAAAATGATTTGGAGTTAAGGCCTTTTAGCTTATCACGGTAGTATAATGATGTATATATGAAGTATATTGATGGTTTATTGAATGAGCTTAATAAGAAACATGCACCTCCCAAGTGGTGTATTTTCATTGATTCGATGAAATACAGCCTCCTAAAAGCAGTCTTGCTTCATAATGGAAACAAAAAAACTTCTATTCCTTTAGCCCATTCGCGTGTCGTATGTCCTTAAAAATGCCTTATTTGCAATCCCTTTTGGACTTTTTTTTCAGAAAATTTGGATGCCCGCAGTCACAGAAAATACTGGAACCCATATATGTTGGGCGACTGCGAGAACACAAAACAAGGGGAGGCCATTATATATATATATATATATATATATATATATATATATATATATATAAATACTATCACTACAACCCATGAAGGGTCTTGGGTTCAGTACTTAATAAGGACAGTACTGTTTCTACCCAAAAGGTTGTGCAAGGAGGTAATTTGGCCGAGATCACATTCAACTGCCAGATTATTCTCCTAATTAAGGGTACACACTTTATAGAGGCTAGGTGAGCCCCAGGAGGGCCTCCCGACTCCACGAAGTCGACCTATGGCTGATAACACAATAAATAATTATTTGTCAAACCCGGGACCTGGAGAATAGGTTCACAGTGCCTTACTACTGAGCTTCCCCGCTCCCCGCAATATATACATACATATATATATATATATATATATATATATATATATATATATATATATATATATATATATGTGTGTCAGTGTTGGACAAAATTTATTTCAACTAATGAATAATAGATAACGAATGATTTAGTTACTTATTTGACGAAGGAATAAGATGAAATTATCTGTTATCTTATTATTCCTTATTCGACTTTTCAACTGTAAAATCGAATAACTGAATTATAATTATTCAGGCCAACTTTTCATTCACTTTTCCTCTTATATTTCGTGAACGGGTTTTCCGCCTCTTTACAGGTAAATTAAATGGAAAAACAAGTGTGAAAAATTTCCGAAAGTCATTTTACTTATTATTATATTATTACTTATTATTATACTTACTACGTCATTTTACAAGTTATTTTACCTACCTCTAAAAAGTCGGAATATCATTTGAACCCATTCACGAGATAAAAGAGGAAAATCGAATGAAAAGTCAAAAAATTATAACACTCATTTTACTTTTAGTCTACCTCTAAGCAGTCAGAAAATCTTTTGAACAGAGAAAATCCGTTCACCCGTTTACGAGATATATGAGAAAAAGTCGGAAAATTTTCAGGTATTTTACGTTAATCAAATGATTTTCAAAATAACGAATAATTTAAATCATCTGTAGAATAACGTTAGTTAAATAAAAAATTATTTGAATAACACCCAACACTGATATACATGCCTCTATAAAGTGTGTACCCTTAATTAGGAGAATAACCTGGCAGTTGAATGTGATCTCGGCCAAATTACCTCCTTGCACAACCTTTTGGGTAGAAACAGTACTGTCCTTATTAAGTACTGAACCCAAGACCCTTCAGGCCCATTGGATGAAACGGAAGGATATGGGTCAACTTTTTTTCAATGTAGAATATCCCAAAAAATGGCTATCATAATCGGCGATGGACAAACCGTGCACGCCCTTGTTAGATATACTTTTAGGGTGGACCCTAAAAGGGGTATCGATGGAAAGTTTTGGAGAATTGTTCATTTATGTTTTTTGGGATGCTAATTATGACAACTACTTATATTGGAAGCACAATTAAAATATCTATAATACGATTAAAATATCTATAAACTTTATTAGAACCATTTTTATTCCCAAATGTTCACTTAGGCAAAAAATTAAGAAAAAAAATGGCAAGAAAAATTCTTCACAATTATCAAATCAGGATTTTGAGTGGAAAGAAATTATTTTAATGCAAAATACTCAGATATAAATATATCAACACTTTTCATGAAGTTTATAAATTCACTGGTTATTTTTTACAAAACCCCAAAAATTTGGCCTAATAATTTGGATCAAGCATAAGTCGGCAAATCCGTCCAGCCCTGGCCCACTATCATTTTCATTAAAATTTTATTATTATTTCTATCACATATATATATAGACACACACACACACACACACACACACACACACACACACACACACACACACACACACACTCACAAACAAACAAACACAAACACACACAAACACACACACACACACACACACACACACACACACACATACACACACATACACACACACACTAATATATTTTCTTATACGAATTTAAAAAGAGGACTGAATAGGGATGAAAAAGTTGAAGATAAATGTAATAAAGTTTATTTTAGGAAAATATATTGGAGAGATATTGGGAAAGTATAATAAGCTTTTGCCAACATTTGTCTAGGTATTTGGCAAATTCTCTTTCAGACATAGTTTTATGGTAGACATAAATATTTTTAAGGTCTTAATTGTACATAGAATATTTTTTTAATGATTGATTACATATTTATATTTAATTTGTGATTAATTAATTTTGTTGTTATAAACGCTTTATAGTTGATGTGCAATATTTTTGTAGATCACTTGAAAATGGACAAGGATGAGACCGAAATGTGATAAACTGTGAATAAAGTGCTAAAGTATATAAGGGATATTTTCCTGAAATTTAATAATTTTAAAAGTCGCATATACCCTTATGGAAACTTGACAGTGAGGTTATGAACGGAAGAATTAAAAAAATCTTAATTAATCCCGGGACATATCCCTTAACAGGTAATATCAGTAGAGCTTTAGAGCAGAATAAAAAAGAACAAGATAATAAGCAAATAAAAAATAAATAAGAAAAAAAAAAGAAATTATATTAAACCTTTAAACAAAAACAAACTTCCAATATTAATATGTTAAAAATAAATACAGTTAAATAGAATGAATTTAATATATATACAATGCGGAAAGCGGGGTAACTCAGTGGTAAGGTACTGTGAACCTATTCTCCAGGTCCTAGATTCGAGACCAGGTGTAACAAATAATTATTTATTCTGTTATCAGTCATGGATTGACTTCGTGGAGTCGAGATATCCTCCTGGGGCTCACCTAGCCTCTATAAAGTGGGTACCCTTAATTAGGAGAATAACTTGGCTGTTGAATGTGATCTCGGTCAAATTACCTCCTTGCACAACCGTTGGCGTAGAAACAGTACTGTCCTTATTAAGTACTGAACCCAAGACCCTTCATGGGTTGTAGTGTTAGTATTTATATATATATATATATATATATATATATATATATATATATATATTCTTAGAAAAAAAAAGTAGTTTAGATTACTGAGATTTCACAGTGTGTGTGTGCATATATATATATACATACACACAGTGAAATCTCAGTAATCTGAACTACTTTTTTTTCTTCTTTTAAGAACTCAAGTTATTTTTGGTTGTTTTGGCTTTTGGAAGAACTTCCTCACTGCTTCTTCTCTTAGGCATAGTCGAAGGATTTGCTGCCACAGCATATTGTTGTTCTTTGTTGCTCATCAAATAAAGCAATTGAAATGAGACACTGCATCTTCATGTTTTACTGTCGTGGGTTCCTCCACTCAATTTTTTCCTTCTTCTTCATCATTTGATACTATTTTTTCACTCATTCAGAAACACTGCTCACACGAACATAAAATTGAAGGCTGATGAAATATTTTGGCAGGCATCCGATTCTTTTTTTATAAAACAAGTTGAGGGATTCTCAGAAAATAACAATGGGAAGAGTGTGTGCGCGTGTATCTGAACTAAGAAAAATCGACTATGCAGGACGGCATCTTAAAATCTCTTGTTTAAAATTTTTCTCTGGCCCTCTGTATCTCTTTTTCCCTTCCTGAACAAAGCTTTCCATTTTATTGAAGTAAGATAAGATGTTCGAGTTCCTCAACTACTTGAGTTCTGTTATTAATTATGGCAAGAAATTGATATACCGAGAGATTATATAGGAAACAGTTAACTTCAGTAAATAGTACTATTTCATAGTTATTCAGCTATAGAGTATTTTCCTAATGAATTATTTAGGTTATAATAAAAATCGAAGCAAAGTTGAATTGAAATTGAAGCAAAGTCAATTTTGGATATCGTAAAATTGTTAAAAAGTATTTTAATACAAAAATAAACTATATCATTGGAAATTCAATGTTTTATTAAAAAAAAAATCTAAATAAAAAACATTTGTTTACTTACTTCTTATTATAGAAGAAAATGTTACTTAATACTAGTGTGAAAGAAAATTTAGAATAAAGAAACAAAAATTATTTATCCCTTTGAAAAAAAAACAATAAGAGTTAGTGCCTTTATATAATAATATAAATATTCATGAATATAAATTATCATTATTTGTTTTTAAATAGAGAATCAATCAAAAAATATTCGATTTATCATAAACTATGATTGTTAAAAAAATAAACTAACTGCTTCACCTGATAAATTCACAAAATAAATTATTACCACTAATACATAAGAAAATTTTAGATCTACATAAAAAAATTACCACAATCTACATTATGTATTCATGCATATTTCTTAACACTAGTTATTATGCATGCACATTCTCATCAAGATGACAACTAAATCATTTTCATTCACCTACTAATTAAGGAAAACCTATTTTTTCAGAGGAGGGAGTCAGTGAATTAAACCTAAGTTTATATTAATGTTTATAGGTTTACTTTGCTACTAGAAAATGTCTAGTTTTATCTTTTTGAGGTTTCTTTAAAATTTTTGGAGAATGACAACTCTTTACATAAAAACATCATTATTATAAAGCACTAAGAATGACTTCAAGACTTAAGAAAAGTTGAAAAAAATAAAATAAAATAACCAGTACATTGTTGACCGGTGACCAGTCAGAAGTAAACTTGTGTTTTCGTATCTAACCATTGTTAATCGGTCACAAGTGAACTCATGCTTTAGAGCAAGTTGTGCTCTTTAGACTCAGAATAGCTATGTAAATGTGTTTTTATGCCAACAAGTTGTAAACCGGTCTTAGGCTAAATCATATTTAAACTTGCATAAACTGATTACAACCATTAAAAAAAAGCTCCATGATACTTTTAGAAACCGATATGATCTTTATTTATAGTTAATAGTCTTTATTTAATTATAAGTAACAAATTCACCTGATAACATTTTTTTGACCGAATTATGTTTCTAACTAGTTTATGTCACCATTAAATGGAAAGGCTATCCAGTAAGATATAATGTGTTAATACAGTGAATTCATTTTAACACATTACCATCTGGAGAAAGGTTTTTCTTTACATTGCTCTTGAAATGCTGGGGATGAAAATAAAATTTTATATATTGTAGTCAAATGATATTTAAATATATGTTAAAGAATAAATATATAACATGATATACAATAGATAGTAAAAATATTTAAACTAGGGGTATGATAATAAATGTGTACATGTTTGTTTTGTAGCATTACTATGAACCATGGTGCAGCAGCAGGCGACCCATAAGCCCCATATGGTTATATGGCTAAGCCCATTTGGGGCCGATCTGGCAGTGCCCTTCCCATTGATGCAATCCGATTCAAGGACAATGACAAATGGAATATGGATGTTCAGGGTCATGAGGCGGACGAGGACCTATATTTCTTTCCCCAAAACAGCCTAAACCTCTGGGCAACTACTTAAAATACTAAAAAACCACAACACGGGGTAGGATTATCACTCCTATGCTCGGTCTGAGTGAGTTGCCTCCAGTAGGCTAATGGGCCTCACATACCCAGGAGGGGAGAATCCCGGATGTGGCTTTCCATGGTGAGTGGTCACCCATCCACTTACACGACACTGCACACGACGTTGTTTAACATTGATTACTTATTGCAAGCACCATAGCCCACTTGGTCGCTCTTCTTTATCTATTTCACCAATAATAATTTTAGAGTGAGATAAATATTCTATATCTGGTTCATATTCAACAACGCAAGAAGATTGAACAATGATCGTGTTAATGCATATTGTATTTGCATCCACTGTCGATTTACGTAAAACGTAAAAAGTTCACTAATACAAGCACAAGTATGTAAGTATAGTGCCACCTAATAAATATAGACTGTTTATAACTTGACTACAGTGCTAGCTATCGGATCCTAGCATAGCTATGAACCATTGTCTCAAATACACAAATATATTGTGTGAATATGATATTAATCGATCAATTTGTTCAGGAGTTATATGATCAAATGGACATACCAACGATTAAATATAAATAAATTTATATATATAGGCTATTCTACAAAAAAAAGGCCAAATCAGGTTTCCATTTTTTTAAGGCATTTTCTCAAATCTTTTAATTCTGAAAAAAACTCAATTGTTAGATATAACTTTTTTTGTATTTTTCCATTTTGGTTTTGAAACTATAATATTTGACATGAAAAAAATGTCTAAAGCCTCAAAATGTAGTTCTATCACCGCGTCTGAAGCGACTTTGACACCTTTAGTAGCTTGTCCCTCAAATAGAATCTTGACTGGGCAAGTGTCCTCTTAAATTTTAAATTGTCATATTCTTTAGTTTTAAAAACTATAATCAGAATTTTTGAACTATTATTCTTATACATTAAAGATTACTAAAAAGGAGTGTCCAGAGATTTTATGTAATTCCCTCATTTTTTAAATTCTAAAGTTTTTACGGTAACAGAGGTGGTGAGAGGAACTAAAAAAAAAGGTCATCTTTTTTGCTCTTTTCAACAATTGTAAGTTTGTTGCCACAGGCCCGTCACTGTGTAAATGAAGGATTGATTGGCGGCCCATATTTTTATTAGATGTAATTTCCTCATTTGTTTTTACCAGTGAGTTTTTGAGAATTTTTTTTTAATTTATAGTCCAATGAGTGTTCTGTTGATTCTTTCAAACTACACTTTTGTTATTGTATTAAATGGCCATTCTAGTTGGAAAAATGTTCAGATATATATAAATTTTTAATTTTCTCATTTCTATGATAGTGAGCGAATCTAACCTGTATGAGAGAATATCACCACACTTGATAGGACATAATATATTTTATTTTAGATATCTTCTTAAACCTACTTAGGAGTTTGAATGATGTACACAGGCAAACCAGTTGGACTTTCTGGTTCTGAGAAATATTGCAAATTATGGAATGAGAGTAAGTTAAAATATGACTTTAGGAAAATTATGTATTATCATAGTTCTGGATCGAATTTTTACTTTATTACTTTAACTAAATTAGTGAAAAAATTCTCTCAAAGCCATGATGTCATTCCCTCGAAGGCAATATAATTCCGCCATGTAACAATTTCTTAGAGATTATTGCAGATTTTTTAGGAATCGTTATTTGACATTCAATTAAAAAAAAAAAAAAATCTGAATTGATTTTTTATAGAATGGCCCATATACAAATATATATTTCTGTTTTATTTGTTCTATTCTGTTATTCTTAAGGGACCTAGTTCCAGAATAAAGTCCTTTCTATCTATTTATCTACCTTCAGTACCTACAGGGAAAACCACTTATGTCGGTCCCAGCTACCTCATTTATTAGCTGCAACATGGACTCATTCTAGACAGAATTTAATGCTCTTTAATTCTTGAAATAAAGTTTTCACAAACAACATTTGGAGTTATAAATAAAAAGCTGAAAAAAGTCCGAAAATTTGCCCTAAATCTAAAAATCTAGCACCATCTAACTTATAACCAATGGAGGATACGAGAAAAATTCTTAGTTGTTTAGTTGTATATCTTTTTAACTTCAATAGTCCTACCAAGTTCGAAGACTGTCGGTGTCCATTAAGTGCGGAAAATAATTGAATAAAAGGTGAAACAAAAGCACAAAATTTATTCCAGATGAAAAACAAGCTCTAAAGTATATCCGATGTGGATACAACAAAAATTAATAAGACCAACATTGTAGAGCTCACAAAATCAGTAGCTGCTGATGCAATCCGTTTGTTTATAGGTGTTACCGATTGGTCGCAATAAACCTTCAAAAATAGGTGTTACTGATCTAGTAAGTAGATTAGAATTTGTACAGATGAGTGGGTGAGGGAGGCAATCTGACTCACTGACCGTAAATTGTACAAGGGGCTGTATAGATAGTATCTAGATTTGAAATATAAGGTACTCCCTAAACACAAAATTTGATGCTCTATGATTTTTATTCAAAAGTTTTTTTAATTTAGAGCAGCTGTTTGCATGGTAAAGACGTTTGAAAGTCACTACATTGAATTTTTTGGCAAAGTCAGTAATAATTATCGTTTTTTGACTTAATTTTGACCATATTGCTGGATTGAATTAATAGTGTTAGGTACCTCAATCGAAACAAAATTTAATGTTCTTTAATTTTGAAATAAGATAGTTTTTGCTAGGAAGCACCGTTTTTGAGTTAAAAGCCAGAAAATTTTGTGTTTTTTTTAATGCTATAACGTAAGCTCATGTTGAGAGACCTTGCAAACCGAGCATAATTTTATTTGACATCAAACAAAGCAATCAAAATAATCTGTTATTTTTAATGAAACCTGGATTATGACTGTTGCAAGTGAGAATATACTAAGAATATGGGAGAGAAGAGAAGAGACAGAAAATATTTAGATCCGTTAGAAACAGTGGTGGATATAGAATAAGGACGAACAGTGAACTGAAAGAGTTATTTGCCGAAGTTGATGTTGTAAGGTTTATAAAGAAAAGATTGGGCTGGCTTCGGCATGTGAAAAGGATGCCTTTGTTGTGATTACCATAACAAAAGCTGTATGGTCATTTGGGAGGTTTAAGGAGAGGTAAACCTTGCAAAAGATGGCTGGATGACATGGAAGAAGACCTCCAACAACTTAAGATCTGGCGACGGTGTACCAAAGCAGCTGATAGAGTGGAATGGAGCAAGAAAATAGAGGAGGCTCCGGTTCACAATGGACCGTAACGACATTCAGTGAGTGTTTGAAATGAAATTGGATTTACAAATTCTTATTAATTGCAGTAAACTTGGAGCAGAGCTTAACATATTTTTTTATTTTAAAATCAAAGATCAAACATAAATACAAAATTAAAATAAAGTTTCTGAAGCTGTCTGTAACATTATTTTAATACCATGATACAGTGTAAATTGTGAAAAAAAAAAATGAGGATTTTTGACAGCACAACAAATCAATTTATCAGATAAAAACTCACAAATAACATTAAATTACTAAATAAAAATACAAGTAATATAAATTTAAGTATTTTACTAAACTTTGATTGTACTAAAGTTTTATTCATCTTGATATTACTGTTTTATTAAATTTTATTGATAAAAATATTATTGACAGAATTTCAAATATTTCCCCATAACCCAGGAAATAACAATTTTGAATTACTCCATACATTAAATTAATTGTATTTTAAATATTAGTTTTTTTAAGCAATCCAGATTAAAAAAATTAACTATTTCAGTGCTGATTACACATTGGAAATATAATACCCATGTTATTTTTCACTGGTTTTAACATGTAAAAAAAAAGAAATGATAGAGCTCTTATGAAGATAAATTATGAACATAGTCTAGACTAAAAACTATTATGAAGGAAATAAAAATAACATAACTAATGAAGTCCATAACCAAGAAAGCTTCAGCCCATCTATGAATATATTCATATATATATATATATATATATATATATATATATATATATATATATATATATATATATATATATATATATATATATATAGTACAGAGTATAAACATATTGGAACTCCATCCTCCAGCAAGAGGAACATTATTTAAGAGAAAATAGTGAGCTCATTAAATGAAGTTAATTTTGTGTTTAAAAGCATGCACATGAGTGAATATTTAAAGGCCTGAAATGAGTAGGTTTTAAAATTATGATACTGTTTATAATCAGTAACCTAAAATAAAGTATTATGCATTCTCTGCACAAAGGTGCGAATGTTTAAGTTTGGATGCAAAAAATAAGTTTATATTTTAACTACATACATATAAAAAAGCGGGTGAAGATAAAAACTGATGGTAAGCAGGAAGTAAGGATACAACTTGCATAGGAGAGGGCTAATCATGGCAGCATCTACTTTTAACACCATACTTCAAATAAAAAAAAATAAAAAAAATGTAAATATTATTTTATTGTCAACTTCATACAAATTAAACCTACAGTAGGGTTATTGTTTTCTGTGTCAGATGCATGACCTGATGATAAACCATCTTCTAATACAGGCATACTCCTAGGTGGTGGAAGAGTAGCTGTAGTAACTTCAGCAAGAAGCAGAGATGAACCTTCACTGTCACAATTTGAATCACAATCAGTTGTTTCTGGTGAGAGGGTAAAATTTCTTGAATGTCCCACTGCTTGTCCAACTTCAGTTTCTAAATCTTCAGTCGATCCAGATATACTTCCAGGTTCCTAACATAAGAAAATGCAAAATAAAAAAAAATAAAAAAATTACTAGCATACATTAAAATTTTTTTATGAACACTCATAATTGATGCAAAAATTGTAAAGCAGAATACATAATAAACATCACCCTAATGAACAGCAATAAAAGATGAGATAGTTCATTTGTCAATGATTCAGGGGAATTGACACAAGATTTAACAAACAAATCCTCTTTTAACGTAGTTGAAAGAATAAGTGATTAATTTTTATCCTCTAAATATTAGAAAAGAAATATAGGAAAACAAAACATATTTCTTCAGTTTTTAGAAGAGTTTATTAATACATATATACAGTACTAGCTGTTGCCCGCAGCTTTTATTTCTACCATTTTGTTTTAATTTATATAGGTTTATTTAGTTACGGTTACCTATAACGCATATAACAATTGTGTTACATATAAGTTGAAGTGAATAAAGCTGAGCACGTACTCATTCCTCAACAAATGAACAGGTGTTCTGGTTCGATGTGAATAAATAGAAGTTACACAATGAAATAATTAAATACTCTATTATTATTTATTTAAAACCGATTTTCATTCAAAACTAATTTTCTTTATTATAATTTTACAATATTTAAAATTATTATTTTGCTAAGTGTATGGAATGCGTACTCCACAAATATGGATTAATTATTGATTCGGGGTACCTGCTCACCTTTTTAAGTAAATAAAACCTGAGAATGCAAACTATGTGAGCAGGTACTCATTAAAATGTTGTGTCTACGAAAGAGAAGATCAGCATTTTACTGACTACCTGCTCACATAGCAAACATTCTTACATTTAATTCACTCACAAAGGTGAGGAGGTACACTGAATTGATAATCAGTCCATATTTGTGGAACAAATGCTCCATACACTTAATAAAATAATAATTAAAATAATTGTATAATAATAAAGAAAATAAGTTTTGAATGAAAATCTGTTTTAAATAAATAATAATAGAGTATTTAAGTGGTTTTAAATAAATAATAACAGAGTATTTAAGTATTTCATTGAGTAACTTCTCTTTATTCACATTGAACTAAAGGACCTGCTCAGTTTTTGAGGAATGAACATTCAGTGCTCAGTTTTATTCACTTCCCCTATTGCGTGTGCGTGACTTTCCCTGCCCGCTTCTGCCACTCCATGCTAAGCATATAACACACAGGGTAAGCTATAACACACAGGGTGTTCGATTTGGTACAAGGCGCGAAGGACCCAAACTCTACCAAACAAAAAGAAAAGTAACAAAATCGGTCCACTCGTTCATGAGATAATCATAGAAAAGTCAGAAACAAAGACAGAGTTTTACATGGCTTAACGGAAAAATGTGTGAATTTTTATATTGTGCATATCTACACGACAATGCCTATCCAATGATATATCTATTTTCCCCCTGCTATGAATATAAGCAGAGTATGTCTATTAATACATAGATATGTTTATGATACTTGGACTAAAAATGCTTCTGCCACTCGAGAATATCTATATAAAACTAACTCGGACTGAAAATGGAACCTTAAGTCAAAATATGTCTCATTTTTTTAAACTTTGAAATGAAACACTCAAGCTATTATATCGTATCTGTCATGAGGCTTTTGTCCGTCTTTAAGGCATCTCCAATTTCAGACCATTTTGAGTTACATGTAAAAGTGATAAACAAATCAGGACAGTCATGTCATTTAATAATCTTATAAATAATATGCATTATAGCTATTTTATCATATAACTGTAATGTATATAATAATTGTGTTTCACATTGTGAGTGCGTGCCCTTCTGCCACTCTACAGTAACCATGTAGCATGGATGCTCGATTCGGTACATAGGCATCAGGGGCCAAAACTGAAATAAAATTCAAAATGTAATAATTGAATTTTATAACGATCTCAAGGGCTCATTGTAATGAAAACAGTATTCATCTACAGAGTGAAGTATATTAACAGATTTTTTTTTATTCCTAATTTACGTCAGATTTGGTTTTAGCACTTTGGAAAACCCCTTTATTCAAATTTTAGGACGAATCTAAAAATACAATTTTTTTTTCATAAATTTTGCCAAGGGTGTAACCTTCAAATTTTTTTTAAGATTCGATAAAATGCCCTTAAACCAGGAACTATCTGGACGATTCAAACCAAATTTGGTTCGACAGTAAAAGTTCTCCATCTATGCAATTTGCTTCAACCCTGGCATTCCTACTTGCTTTATAACCAATTTGGTTTATCAGTAAAGGTTCTTAATCTATGCAATTTGATTTAACTGTAGTGTTCCTACATGCTTTAGAGCCAACATTATCCACACACAAAAAAACTCAATTTTGTTATCAGATTTTTTCACACAGACTTTTTAAGATAATGCAATAAATGTTTATTTGTATGGAAAGCAGGACTCCCCTCTTTCTAAAGAGCCTAAGAACATCGATATCGGATACACTCAAGAGAAGTTAGAGAACTTCAAATCCAAACATAATTTTGTGACTTTAAAAATTTCGAGCATCATCAGAAGTGAAAACAAATTTTTATTTGTATTCGATATTTTCAATCAATTTTTAAAATCAAGTTTTATTGGTATGCTGAATCAAAATCTGCCATCATTTTTGGTGTGAAAAAATCTGAAAGGCTAGTTTATTTAAAAATTTAAAATTTTAAATGTATTTGACCAAAAATCTATTTTTTTATTATTTTTTTAATACTCTGAGAAAAAAAATGTTTTGCTAGAAAAACCATGTCGATTTTCTAACTAGAGATATAAAATAAAACAGTTTCAACGTGCTTTATTATTTTTTCTCTCGACTCCTTGGATCCACAACTGCTTGGACCGATGAGACCCGTCTTCAAGGATTGCACCATAAGAAAATAATCAACTTTTTTTCAAATGTGATATTTTAAAGTTTTGTTGATCTAACTATATCGTTTGTATATCCATTCATATTTTATTTCCTATTTTTTACTACCGATTACTGGAAATCTCGATAATTTGAATATCTTGATAATTAATATTTAACTTCTGAAATCTTGACCATACGAATTATCGAGATTAAACTATATTTTATTTTAAGTAACAATTTCCTTTATTCTGCAAAACTCCAGAATCGTAACCCCAACATGGCGAAGGTCTAGATTTTTAAGATCAGTCAGGTCCTAAAAATCTAGACGTCCGCCATATTGGGGTCACGATTCTGTAGTCAGACCAGTAAATATAAGAATAAACAATATTTAGTAATCTATACCAAACAATAATTAGTAGATAAAATTTATATACAAATAATGGTAATTAATCCTATGTAAAGACAAATTATAGAAATGATGATTGTACTGAGATGTACATCAAATAAATTACCTGCTTTTAGATGAATGTTTTGAGAATGCAAAATATAGTCGGAAGCATTATAAGATAAATAATTTTTTTTAGAAGTTTGAAGGTTTTATTATTGAAAAACTTCTAGAAGACTATAATATATGAAGTATGGCTAAAAGTCAACAAATTAAAAATATTTTATAACATTTTTTTTTAAAAAGTATAATTCTTTTCTATCTTTTTTTATAATGATTCATGGCTAATATTGTTTTATAAGTAATAATAATTAAATTATTCAAAGTTTAACATTATACTCATTTGATGCACTTTTCTTTGTTTTTCATACATTTCCTTTCGATATATCGATATTTTCTTAGCAATTATCGGTGGATACTGATATTTCGTTTTGCGATATCGCAAAATATCGAATATCGATATTTTACTCTTGATGTTCCAACCCTAACCCAAAACCTACCAAACAAAAAGAAAAGTAACAAAATCGGTTCACTTATCCAACAGCTAATCATGGAAAAGTCAGAAACAAAGAAACAGAGTTTTACCTGCCTTAACGGAAAAATAAGTGAATTTTTGTTTTGTGCACATCTACACGACAATACCTTTCCAATGATATATCTAACGTTTTAGCTTCTAAACATAACCGTTGCATACCGTTGTAACACATTAACTAGTCTGACGAAGATATTGCGCTGGAATCAATTTCAGCCAATTAGTATCAGTTTTACCTAAAAAGAAAAAGTATCAGAGTTCATTAAATATATCTAGTTCATTTGATTTACTAAGAAACATTAAGAATTGGAGTTATCCAATATGGATTATGGAGATCCTGATTTTTGAACTGGAAAACAAATTACAAAAACAAAATCCTACAACATTTGGAATATTTTAATTAGCAACCAACCGCGTATCTCTTTACTTGTCTTATAGCTTCCAGTTGGTTTTGTTGAATTAAAACAGAATCAGTTGATGTTTGTATTGCGCCTGTTTGTAGGGTGTTATTCGATTAATTTTTTATATAACGAATAAAGAATACATCTTTATCCGTTATTCGTTAGTTGTTTATAATGGATTTATTCGTTATTCAACAGATAATCTTAATCAT
This sequence comes from Rhaphigaster nebulosa, assembly GCA_948150685.1. Lineage (NCBI taxonomy): Eukaryota > Metazoa > Arthropoda > Insecta > Hemiptera > Pentatomidae > Rhaphigaster > Rhaphigaster nebulosa. Next base: position 181,279,222 of record OX411307.1, on the reverse strand, counting down.
CCGTTATCTAATCTTCATTATTTAAATTAATTATCTCATTAAATTTCAAATAATAAATCAATAAAAATAATTGATTCATTCACGAAACATAAAAGGAAAAGCGAATGAAAAGTTGGCCTGAATAATTATAATTCAATTATTCGATTTTTTAGTTGAACAAATCGAATAACGAATTATATATATATATATATATATATATATATATATATATATATATATATATATTTGTATCGAGGAAGACTGGAGGAGAGTGATCGCTGCATGCTGTATTCAAAGAGTGAGGCCCCCAGCTAGGTGGAAAACATTTCTTTTAAAAACTCTTTCTTTTAAACATCTAGTTTTGTTTATTATTATTATTATTATTTAGAATTAAATTTGATGGAAAAAAAGGGATAAAATCATTTTTTTTTATAATGATATCGTTTTGCTTTTTTAATTCATTAAATGAATGTTTGGTTTTGTTTATTACTATTTTTAAATTTGGAAAAAAAAGATACAGGTAGTTTTTTGTAAAAACAACTTGAGCAGAAACTTCCTCAGCTGCTTTAAACTTCAAGGTACACGAGGTCTATGCAGCTCAGCAGAATTCACAAGTGAGGAAAATGATCATCGAAATGTTTTCAGAAGTACGTACTGATGAGTTAGGAAAATTTAACAAATTTAAAATGCTTAAAGGTTGAAGCCCTATGTTACACCACAAATGCTGAAACCCAGAAGTGATTTGAGAGAATAAAGAACAGTTAATTGAACTAAATCATATTAAATACTGCAACAACGTTGTAATACAATTGGAAAAATATATTAGCAAAAAAACTTTAACCCAGTACTACATGTGCCAAGAATTCAATCATGTGAAACGGAATTGTAATAAAACTCCGAAATGTCCCAAATGTGCCGGAGAACATTTATCACGAGAATGGCCAAAGATACTAGCAGATAGATTTGTACCGAAGTTTTGCAACTGTCAAGAACAACATTTTTCAAATTACGAAAAATATTCTAAATTTATCAGAAATCAAGAAATACGTTTAAGCAAGCAACGACCAACTCAAACCCATTAAATACTGCATTTTCAAACCGAAGCTAAACGATTTCCCAACTTTACCAAAAACAAATTCTTGTTGGATCGAAAAAAATTGTAAAACGGAAATGACTAAAGAACATTCTACTTCAAAAAATGAGCCTTCAATTAAAATTTTTTAAAAAGATATTAAACAGATCTATGGTCTGTTTGATCTAAATAAAATTATTGGTAAATTCAAAAACATTTTGACAAAAATTAAACCAGCAAAAGATGATATGTCCAAAGTACTAATTTTAATTGAAGGCTTATTGACGTTCATAGATTAATGGGCCAGCATAATGCTAGTAAGACAAATGTTTATTATTTTAAACAACTTTATCATTTCAATTATTAAGTATAATACTTAAACAGCCCAGATTGTGTAATTCTATACGTATTGTTTATTTTACTATTTTCAACAGAAAACATAATAAATACGACCAATATATTCGTTCAATATTAAACGATCCCATTACACTTAGTTTACAGTCGTACATTGCCACACAATTATTTCCCTCTCTTTGATTACACCGAGCATTAAACCAGAACAAATCACTAAAGCAATATTAAATTTATATCAATATTTATTTATAATTATGTACTACCTCTATCTTTTATTTTTACGCTCTAATGACCTCTATTGACAGAAATCTAAAACTAATGATGTGGAATGCCCAGGTCCTCCGTGGAAATGATTTTAAATGAGTTTAAACAATTTCTTTGTGATAATAAACCACATGTCGTATCAGTTAGTGAGGCTCGACTGTCTCCTCAAGACAAGTTTTCGGTCCGGGCTACAAAATACACAGGAAAGACAGGAACAGAGCAGGCGGCGCAGTAATTCTGGTACACTCCAATTTTCCTCACATATACAGGCCGATCCATAATTTGAAATATGCTGAAGCTGCTGGTGTACAATTTCATATCAATTATAAAGTAGTAACGGCAATAGCAACTTATATACCCCCAAGAAAACTACTTTTTTTAGATCTTATAAAAACTTTTAAAACAGACAAAAGAATTTTGGTTCTCGGCGATCTGAACTCTAAAAATAAGGAATGGAACTACCATAACAACAATAAAAATGGAATAGCATTATTAAATTTCATAGTGAATCATAATATTAAATTACATAGCCCCAGCGAACCTACATACATTCCAACTCAGCTGCGTTTCAGACCAAGTATTATAGATTTAGCCCTCACCCAAAACGTAAATAATCTTTTTCTTCTCGGTTCACTACCGTGCCTAAACTCGGACCACAACCCAGTGATTTTTCGAATTGAAAAAAAATAACACGATTGATACGCCTCCAAATACATATTTCGAAAGGCAAAATGGAAATCTTTCAGGAACATAATTGATAAACAATTAGAAATAAACCCTTTAATTAAAACACCTAATGATATTGAGGACAATTTTAAAAGTTTAACCACAATAATTAAAAACACCATGTCCATAGCAATTTCTCAAACCTCCCACAAATAACGATTTGAAGAACTATTGCCCCACCTCAAAATCCTAATAGCAATAAAAAACAGAACCAGGAAAATGTCGCAAAGAATGAATAACCGAATTCATAAAACTATTTATAGTAAAATAAACTATTTTGCAAAAATCAATTAAGAAAACGAAAAAATGAAAAATGATCCCAAGCACTAAAATAAATATCGTCCTGGGGACAAATGTTTATGGAAAATACATACAATTTTCAACAATTAACCCCAATTTATACCACCAATTAAATAATCAGATGGGCATGTTTACTCTGAAACGGAGAAATCTGAATTACTACCGCGCGCTATCTCAGTTCCGTGGGTTCTATTTCCTTGGATTTAGGCTCAAACACCACAAACGTAAGGTTAATCAATCTGTAAAACAATTTCTTAAAAAAACAGTACCACCTACTTTCCCATCCATATCACCAAAAGAAACGTAAAATAATTAAATCACTGCAAACCATAAAATCACCTGGCCAAGATTCCATACTCACAATTGTCATCAAATACCTTGCTAAAAAAGAAATTTTTTTCCTAACAAAAATTTATAACTGTTTACATCCGCATGATGTTATAGAAGGATCAATCTAATGAGGGATTGATAAATTATTTGCCTCTTCTATAAAGAAAATAATAGAATAAAATATAATAAATTTTAATAAATATAATAAATTTATAAATATATAGAATTTATAAAAGTGGCAAATAATTTATCAATCCCTAATTTACAACTGTACTTTCCGTTTAACATAATATACATCTTCCTGGAAAACAGCCAAAATCATACCAATTCCTAAACCTAATAAGAATCCTACGGAAACAGATAAATAAAGACCAATCAGTATATTAAATGTATTTTCTAAGATCTTTGAAAAACTATTGCAAAACAGACCACCTACACAATATAATACCTAACGAGCAATTCTGGCTTAGAGCCCAACACTCAAAGGTTACTCATTTAGCCAGGCAAACAGATTACAACACAAAACGATATAACGAAAAGAAGCACACGGGTATGCTTTTTCTCGATATAGAAAAGGCTTTTGACAAGATTTGGGTCCCATCAACAAACTTATCAACTATAGTTTCCCTCCATACATTATTCACCTCCTTCGATCTTATGGCAGCAATAGATCCTTCTTCATCACAATAACAATACCAACTCATCAACCCTCTTCCTATCAGCTGGTCTTCATCAAGGTTCCTGCCTTTCCCCTATGCTGTTTTCTTAAGGTCTCTGTACCAGCAGCCCACCCTGCTCATCCTTCCTCCCATCGTCAAAGGGTTAAGAAAGAAAAAATATAAAAGAACTAATGAACATTAAATGAGTCCAAGTTCACTATCTATGGATGTTGCACTCATAAAAACAAATGATTCTTTTCATACAATTACACACCAAAGGATTATAAACAGTAGGAAATAAAAACCAAATCAATGACTGGGTAAGACCTAATGAGTATCTACGAGAATGATTAATTGAAAGATAAACTCCTCAAAGTTTAATAAGAAGATGGGTTAGGAAAACCAAATGAAAAACATATTAAATGAACTAAAAACCACAATTAGGGATTGATAAATTATTTGCCACTTCTATAATTTTGTTTTAATTGAAAACTAATTTTGAATGTTATACACATTCATCTTCAGTTCTAAAAACAAACAAAAATCCAAAAATAAACAATTCAAAATACAGTTTGGTATTATTACACATATTACATTAAATATAATATAAATTAGTATTATAAAACATTTATGAATTATGAATTTAATTAAGACAAGAAATGAAATACATGTTTGTACTCGCCAAGGTTTAAGTAGATTATATTTTATGATGATATAATCTACTTCTATATTTGATATAATCTACATGTATTTGAATTTTTGTTTGTTTTTAGAACTGAAGATGAAATGAATGTATAACATTCGAAACTAGTTTTCAATAAAAACAAAATTATAGAAGTGGCAAATAATTTATCAATCCCTAATTAGATTGATCCTTCTATACCATCATGCAGATGTCAACTAAAAACCACTAACTTGATACTAACCTGCAAGTTTAGAAGATCTTTGGTTTCAACTGGCTTAGGAGGAGAAGAAAAAGCTTGCTCATCCTCAGTAGCTTTTGCTAACCTAAGGCCAACATAAGCATTCCCAGAACTACCTCGCCTTCTTAATTCATATTCTAGATCCTACAATATAACAGTATCAAACATAAATATCAAAAATTATGAAAACCATAATACAAATATTAATTTTAAAAATACCAGGATGAGTAAAAAAATATTTTTTAAAATGAAATCTGTATAATTAAAAATATAACAAATTACCTCTAAAATGTGAAATACAGCCCATCATGCTCCTATGAATTCCATTAAAGGGCAAGCTGTTGATTCACTGTTAATACCATTCCTTGGTTTAAGAAGCAAATAGCTCTTCACCAGCAGTTCCAACTTCCTCTAGGAAGCAGTTTGGTCACAATGAAAATGAGCCATTTATAGATACTAATGACGATTTAAGACTACAAAACAGAGAGGTGTACAAAGATGGACAGCAACTCACTTTCAATATGAAAACTATCTCGCAGCTTATTGCACATAGAGGTATAAAACAGAAGATCTGGTTAATACTAGACTGCAAGGAAACTTATGACGGTAATGTCAACGTAACCCAGACACAATGAAAAAAAAAACCTTTCAGCATGTTCTTTAATTTTTTATTCTAATATATACAACTTATCAGGAGGCATCCATTATTCTGATAACTACTTGATTAGGGATAACTATATCAAGCTATATCTAAACCAAATTCATACTCGTAAAAGTCTGGATCATGGAAATAGATTCAGTTTGCAACATTATAACAATTTATTTGATGATATAGTAACTAAATAGATTTTAAGCAGAACCCCGAAAAGTGGACATCACAAGGAACCAGCTTGCTTCCTCTATTTTATTTTCCAATGCTGTACCAATATATGATGACATGAGATAACCTAGTCTAGAGAATGAGTGCATGCCCTAAATATTGAGAACCCAACTTCAGTTTAAGTGTCACAGCCAAAAAATGAAGGCCCTTTCAAATCTAGTCCACTTTCCAAACTGATGCCCTCTTTTTGGATTGATCAGAAGAACTCAAAGCTCCAAGTGGTAGCATAATAACCAAATTCCAAAAATATCATATTCTACCCTCACATTAATTAAACAGAAGTTAAGAGGCGATCGATAAATCAAAAAATTTTTATGAAACCTATTTGCAAAGATTAATAATTTAGATACCATTCACACTTAAATGAAAGAAAATAAAAGAACACTTAAATGTAGTAAATCTCTGTGACAATAAAATAAGTTTTATAGTTATAATCAATTTAGACAGATGAAGATTAAGTAATAAAAGAAATTGATATTAAATATATATAAACATTCATGTAATAAGAAAAAAAATGTATTTCCAATTTAATAATTTATACTACTAACAAGGGAAGGCTATGGACGAGGGATCACAAATTTCAATGAAACTTTTTTTTTTGTGATACTAGGTCAAAAAATATTAGAAATATGTCTGAGGGCCAGTTGCATCAATACAGTTTTAACTAGGTTATCCAAAATCTCAAATTAAATTGATTATCACCCGTTGCATTACCTTCTTAACTAATTTTAAGCTTTACCGGCCAAAGATGTCCATTTAAGGCGAAAGGGGACGTTACATGGGTGTGTTTCTAGGACAAGAGATAGCAGCACTTTCGGGCGGTTTTGTTTTCTCCCAATTTCTTAGGGAAAAAAATTGTCCGATTTTTATTCCAAAATATGCGTTTTTTTGTTGTGGCGAGGGGAATGGTGGAAAATAGAATTGTAAATTTTCAAACAAATATTTGTTGACATTTGGAATCTAAAGTTTTAAATATTTAACAAAAGTTTGATTGAGAGACGGTGTAGAAATTTTTTTTAATCCAATGTATTTTTCAAATACATCCAATGGTTCCATCGGAAACAGAAATTGTAGACATCAAAAGAATGGTGCTGCCCCACGTAATAGATTCAGGCAAGCTATAGGGTCATCTTCAAGACTTGAATCTTCCAACATTTTCTTCTTATTACCAAAATCACTTGATATTATAGATTTCACATTTCTGAAATGATTATATTGTTCAAACAGTTGGGAAATTCTACAAGGCTTGGCCTGTTCGGGCCGAACCTTGAGGGATTCCCGCTCGTCTATGGAGGCCACAATATTTCTAAAAAAAGGGAAAGAGAGGATGAAATGACTGTCCCTTTCCAAATGTTTTTATTTTATTTTCATCTGGGAGAAAGTTGAATATGACCGGAAAAATTCGAGTGTGACAGCCACGCCATAAAATGCTACACAAATGTGCTATTTGCTATTCAAAAAACATAAAAACCTGAAAATCGACGATTACTATCACAGATACAAATTATTAAAATGGAAGAAGTTGAAAGATTAGTAATAATACATAATTCCAAGGAAGGTTGGACTTCAGGGCATAATCTAAAAGAAGGTTTGAAGAATGGTCCGCATGTCAGCCGTGAGAAATGCAAAACTTATTACTGCCGAGAGGAGGAACGAGCAAGCAGTTCTGCTATTACAGTACTGCAAAGTCAAGCATATTGTGCAAGAGTGTTTGAAGCCACTATAAGGAAATCCGATTAACTCGTCACTAACGACACCAGCAATTTAGCAGAAAACTTTATGTCGCTGGTTGCTAAATTCATTGGTGGCAAGCAGAAAACAGGAGTAAAAAAGGCTCTTGTATATTTAGGACGCACGTAGCTAATTGACATTCAGTTAGGGCCTATGTGATACTACAAAGTTATGAAAAAGTCTTTGGGTCAAAGTCCATTTTCTTCCGAGAAAAAAAACGGCACGAAATGACCGTCGGGAAAAATGTTGTAATTTGACAAATAAATGCCTATTTGGAAACTTTGGCAAGATATATGTCAAATGTGGCATGAGAGTGAACAAGGGCCAAGATGATTACGGCGACCTTTGTCAAAAGCTTGATATGGAAGATGACAAAATCGCTGCAAAAAAAGAAAAATCCTTGAGACTCTAGATGTCAAGAAAATCAAAATAAATTATCTAGAGCAAATACAAGGGGACAAGCTGAAAACGACTAAAAAACAGAATAAGCAAAGCTCAAACAAAAAGCATATGGGAGCCAGTTGTATGACAAGTGTTGTATTGAACTTCTGTAGAATCACCCGCAACAGTTTAAGGCCGAATTAACGAGCTATCACCGCCTATGAACATTTATCAAAAACTCTGTAAAAAGGTGTGGGCTTTTTGTGGATTTGGAGATTGGATACCTGGCTGTATTACACGACGGAATGGTTGGTGATGATTATCTAATCGAAGTAAAGCGAACTAAGTCTGTAGAAGCTCTAACAGTGGAAGAAATGGTAGAAAAAAAACAAAAAAAACACGTTTCTAAATGAAAATTTGAGCCTGAGAAAAATCATAATTATTTTTTCAAGTTCAAGGACAACTACTTTAGCAGAAAAATAATTTTGATTGTGATTTAAAGTGATTTTGTTGTTCAGACTCCAAAATGTATGAGCATCGAAAGAATTCAGAGAGATCGCAGGTTCTGGGACGAAAAAATAATAGAAACATTGCAATATTTTTTTCACAAATGCTTAATTTTTGAAATTATAGATCTGGAATTAGACCGGAAATTATAGGAACAAGAAAATTAGGGAGCCTATCGAATAAAAATAACCTTCATTAGAAAATTTAATCTTTATTATTTATTTATTTTTATTAGTGATGTATATATATTATTTTACTTATTTTTATCAATCCTTGTTTCTATTTATTTTTCTTTATTTTATATATATGGTGAGGATAGATAATTACAGCAATATCAATTGCTCCTGAGTGTGGGAGATTGTATTATTTTTCAATAAAAATAAAAATCCTTTTATTTTTATTTGTATCAATTTTCTAAATATTATTGGAAGAACCCCGTAATACCATGACTCGGATAATTGAGACTAAAAAATAATTATTGTAGGTTTTGGTTTGTTAATGTAACTGAAGGGTGGATATGATGAAAATTTTGCTAGGAATGGAGGGGATTCCTGTGAAAACTCTTGATTACCAGGCACTTGGAACAGCCAATCACCTTTCTACAAGGATTGGATTCAAGGAAACCTCGAGTAGATTTTTTTTGTTTCTTTTCATATATAAATTACATATACATATTTAATTATAAACAATTTCGTTTTTACGTGATTAGTGAAAATTAAGTTTCCGAATATAATTTATCTATTTCAGGTATGTATGTGGTTATCTTTAAAAGTTCAACTAAACTACTATTTATGCCAACAACATACTATTATCAGAGTTACTATTGTAGTAAATTCCAATAACTGAATCAGAATATTAATAGCAACAGAAATGAATTTGATAGGAATTATCTCACTGATTTCAAAGAGAAAAACACTTCTTATCAGAATCGTAATATATTTTATAATTATTATATAATGAACAGTGGTCTTAATGTATATTATTCGCACTCCTGTGAAATAGATCACACAACAAACCTTAGTTTAATTAAAGTTTAAAAACTTTACTTATTGAGGATTATCTCAACACTGTAATATAATGTTAATATAACACTGTAATTAATGTTATATAATGCGTGTCAATATATGAATATAATATAATTAATATTAAGTGAATATAATGTTACTACATATTATGCATATTATTTATTTACCAATTCACTACTACATATTATTATTTATCTGAAAAAAAAAAAAAAATGCTGAAAACGGTTTGGATTGGGCCAAATTATGTTTACCGAGACCGCATTTTATATATACTGATGTTATAATATTATAGTCTATTGATGCCTTAATTCCGAAACCATGAGAAACACAGAACTAGTATGTTATCCTCACCGTGTGTGAGCGAATGTTCAGTAGAGGATATCCTGGAGGATTTTTTCTTGAGAATTTCCTTCCCATGTATAGCGGTCTTTACTTATTTATTGAAGGAAAAAAAATTGTAGAAAGAAAAAATGTACGGAATTCACTCTTGTTAAATTTAGTATAGGCCAATGTTTTTAAAAATCCTTGGTTTTGATGCTATATGAAAAATAAAATAAGATTAATTTTTTGGGTGTTTTCACATTTTGATTATATTTTCAAGAAAAAATTCGAGGTAACAATGTTGAAACTCTTAATCACCACTCCAAATTACATAAATGAGCATATTTTCTAAACTTCTCCAAAATTTTCCATCTAGATCTCTTTCTGATCTCCAGTTGACTGGAGCCCATCATAGCCCTGGTATCTAGGGCATAATTTTCCAGACTAATTTCCAGACCCGAGCAAAAAAAATTATAGAAAGCAAAAATGTAAGGAATTTATTCTTGTTTAATTTACTATAGATCAGTGTTGCTAAAAAATCCTTGGTTTTGATGCTATGTGAGAAAAAAACAAAATGAGATTAATTTGTTGAGCATTTTTATATTTGTATTATATTTCTGGGAAATATTTGAGATAACAATGTTGAATGCCCCCTTTTGCCTTAAATTTAGTTGAAGAGTAATCTAAGGTAAACTATTAACCATACAAGGAACCTTCCACACTATCACCTACAACTCTATTGTGTTGGTTCAGTGTTCTCTGTTTTGTTCTAAATTATCAAAAATGGAATTGATTGATATTAATGATTTAACAGATGACGAAGAGTTTAATGACTTAGTTGCTCATTCACTGATGGAGGAAAAAGTAATTCGCCCTTGAGAAAATCATTTTATCCGATGGAGGAATGAAGAATTTTTTTTTATAGATTCTGACTTTCTAAAATAGCTGTTAGGTTTATTTTGGATATAATAAAACCACTTATCTTGAACACAACTTAGAGAAAATAGGGAGTTGGTGAAGAGCAAATGCTAGAGAATACATTGAGGTATGTACATTTGTTTATGTAAAATACTTATTCATTCTCCCATATTAAGTTCAAATATTGCCCATTGCTAATTCCAACTAAAAGTTGGCTATAATGCAGTTTAATCATCTAAATAGAGTCAACATTTCATCTCTAATTCTTGCATTTTCATTTTTAAATTATGAGTCTGTGTGCAACTTCTTTTTTCCCAGGTTTTATGTGACATATTTATTCTTAAATATTTGTGGAGGTTTTAGTGGGCTGCACAAATCAACTGTTTCCAGGATTATAAAGAAAATTTCAAGAGTCCTTGCCTCATTAAAAAATAATTTACATATCCAGAGAAGAGGATGAGGAAAGGAGTATCCGAAGAAAAATGTTTGACATCAGCGGTTTTCCAAAATGTATAGGAGAAATAGACTGCACACATATCAGACTGCAATTTCCTGGTAAGGACTGAAATAATTTGACATTACATTAGTAACATTGGTAACATTGGTTACATTGGTAACTAGTATAATTCATTGTTTTTTTGGTTTATCATTTTCAATAATGAACCTTCGTAATCGACCAGGAATTATACATTGTGTTTTATAAAACAGCAAAAAGTAAACTTTCCTCCTTTGTTGGTTTATTTTATTTGTTTAAAATTGTAATGAAACAGACGCAAAAAAACCACTATGCAGATATTATCAACAAATTAGAAATATAAATTTTAAAAAATACAAACAATCAGATTTAATCAACGATAAACTAAAGATTTCTTGATTAAATGAAATAACAATCATTACAAAGGTTTAGAGGAGATTGATAAAATAATATAAATAGATAGGATGTACAATATCTTACACCTAGACCTAATTTATAATTTATTGAAGACTTTAACAATATAAAAAATTTTTTTTTCATAGATTAGTGGTGAAACTTTAACTTGCTTTTTATGAGTTATTAAAATAAATATCACATAAAGGAGTGAATCTTTTATCTGAAAAATTCTATTGCTAAGGTTAAGTATACAGTGCTACAAATTAATTTATTTTTAAGGAAAATTAATTAGGGATTGATAAATTATTTGCCATTATACATTCATCCTCAGTTCTAAAAACACACAAAAAATTCAAAAATAAGCAATTCAAAATAAAGTTTGGTATTATTATACATATTAAATTAGATTAATATAAATCAGTATTATAAAACATTTATGAATTTAATTAAGACAAGATATCAAATACATGTTGGTACTCACAAAGGTTTAAATGGATTATATCAAAAAGAAAAGTTTGTGCTGGTTTCTTCTCGCATTGTACTAACAATGAACGAGAGGTAGGCAGGATGTTTTTAGGTAAACATCCTTAGGTTACCTATAAAAATGTTTTAGGTTACCTAAAAACATCCTGCCTACCTCTCGTTCATTGTTAGTACAATGCGAGAAGAAATCAGTACAAACTTTTCTGTTTGATATAATCCATTTAAATCTTGGTGAGGACCAACATGTATTTGATATCTTGGCTTAATTAAATTCATAATTCATAAATGTTTTATAATACTGATTTATATTAATCTAATTTAAAAAAAAATTATTTTGTATTTTGTAGGTGGTGACCAAGCAGAGGTTTTCCATAATTGGAAAAATATTTCTCCGTTAATGTCTCAACCGTAAGTGATGCAGATTTGAAAATAAGAAATGTTATTCGGTAGCCTGGAAGCACTCAAGATAAAACAATTTTTCCAATCCAATGTTGAAACAAAGTTTGAATCAGGACAAATGGCAGATGGTGTTCTGGGAGGAGATAGATATTACACTTTTAAAAAATTCCTGTTGGCACCATTAACAAATCCTATGTCATGAGCTGAGGAGCTATTCAATGAATATTTGATTCAAACAAGGAATGTTGTAGAGAGAAGCTACAGAGTTTATAAACGGAGAACCATTTATAAATTATTTTCAAAATGTATCAAATAATTTGTAAATATGACAATCTCCACAGAAGAAAAATAAATTATTGATTTTGTTTTGCCTTTTCATTTCTCTTCTTTAATCAAATTTTCCAGTGTCCTTTAATAATAATTAAGGTTTTATTGTTCACATAAATAAAGCTAAATCATCAGCACTCAATTGACGATTTTTTGACAATGTATTTTACTCAATTGACGATGTTATGACAATGTATTTTATTTTGTTTATTAACCATTGTGTTTGATTCCTAGGTCTATTATTTTTGCTGAAGTTCGTTAAAAATTGTATTACATTACTGTAAACTAGAAATTGGTTACGAAATAGATTGCCTAAATTCTGTACTTTAAAATATAAAAATAAAAATATGTGGTGTTATTTTGTTGTTGATTTTATTCTGAAGTGTCCATAGGAAATTTACTTACAAAATGTAACAAAAAGGAAAAATGTAACAATAGATTGTAGATTTTTACTCAACTCACCGTTAAAAAATAATGAACACTGCAAACAAATTTACTCACAGAGCCAGGAAATTAACAGAAAAGAAATTTTTAACAGGATTCCAAACAGTTATTGAACTTTTCCAAAAGTTTCCGTTTAACTGTTTTACAATTAAAGTATCAACATAAAAGTTCTGTTAATAGCAATCAATTTTTAATATGAATCATTTTCGAGTTAAAATAAATTTTGATTTTTATCATAAAAGTTCTAGTAAGAACTTGTAATAAAATTCTTCCATGAACTGTTTCAAAAAAGTTCCTAAGAAAGAGTTGAAGTTGATCTTAAAGGAATTCAAGGCTGCAGGACACACTGTATAAATGAAGTAAATATCAAGTGTAAAGGTAGTAAATAAAGCAAATGTAAATGTAAAAAAACAATGAGTAAACAAAGTATGAAATAACTATTTATTAAAACTTGTAAATTAAAATTAATGATAGACAGTAATTCAATAAATACCCAAAAGTTGAGAGTAAGCAAAATTTAATTTCCAAAAATAAATCAAAAAGATATATTTTATTAGAGATTGATCCTTCTACCATCATGCGGATGTCAACTGAAGATATATCTTATCAATGATAACATGTAACCTACCACTAGAAACTGATAATGGTTGGGTGCACTGTTAATTAGAATCAAGTTAGTGATAATAGATCACTGTGGATTCCAATAATCTGCATGACAGTGGAGGGAGACCTGCACAGTAAGGAATGAACTATGAATTACAAATCCAAAAGCAAAAGGCAACGGCGTGACCACAAATGCAGGCACAGACAGGAAACCACAGAACAAAGCCAACTTACTTGGAAATCAGAAGTTAAATTAAAAAAAAAAAATCTAAGTTCTCAATAAGTGGAAATAAGCAAAAATATAAAATAATAATGAAAAATAAATCGATTAATTTAAATATTCCTGCCCCAGTTGGACTCTGTGCAGCATTAAAATGGACTGAAAAAAATTGTATGAAAGTAAATTTTAATAAAGAAAATTAATAATTAGGCTTACCTCTGGCATGATAGGCCACTCATCAAAATAATACTGGTATAAAAAAAAAAAAAAACTTCATGATAGGAGGAAAATGTCGTAGAGCAGGAAAAGAGTTCTTTTTTTTTTAAGTGTGACGATTGTACCACAAGGCCTAAATATAAGTTAAAATACCCTCTTCTTTCTTTACTTTTAAGACAAAGATCAGATTTTTACACAGTAAAAATATTTTAATGGCAAAGACAAGAGGGAACTGTTCTCGACCAAGTCTTAGGTTACTATGGCTCCCTCCAAACCGTACGCACTGCAGGCCAATTGTAGTCAGTGTTGCGAACCTCAGTTGAGTTAGAATTACATTTAAAATTATTGTTATTGTTATTTACCAAACAATTGTTTAAAACTAATTCTTTTGAAAATGTGTTATTGATGATATCTATAAATACCAGTACCTAATATTTTTCACCTGGTTTAGTTATCTCGTAGCTCGGTTTTTTTTTCTCCAAATTTTTTTCCAAAGTGGTTTACTACTGCTAACACAGTGTTTTTCATTTTGAATGGAGAGTTGGTTTCAGGCCGTAGACAGAGTCACTTCGAGTCCACGTTGACCTCTTCTGTAGTTGGGTTTATTTTCGTCCGATTTATCCTAAAATTTGCTGGAGTAGGAATCGAGATACGATAGACTGAAGTTTGGTGAAAATCGACCTAAAACCTTCACCAGGAACAGGAGGTAAAAGCGGTGAGCTGCTGGGACCAGACCCTTATCACCTGGACGGTCCAAACCTGAAGGCCTCCACCTATATTGCTCCCACACCTCGGCCAAGATCAATGTCAGTGTATTATACTCCTCATAACAACTGACGTCTGACATCGGAGAGGCCCAACGTCTTACACTGTATTAGTTCTTGTATCTTAATAGTATAATTTTAATATTTTTTTTTCTTTAATTAATCAATCTTTACATTTTGATGCACAACTATTGGACTATTATTTTTGTAATTATTATTTACTGAATTCTTATTTTATTGTTGATATCTCTTATTTTTAAAATTAAATTGTTTTATAAATTAACTTTGTTATTTAGCCAATGATTTATGTATTTTAAACAACTTATGAACTTTCCTTTTCAAAAGGAAAAAGAAAAGTATACATTCGCACATTATTTAATTGCATTAACGAAAATATTCATATATATATATATATATATATATATATATATATATATATATATATATATACTGTGATATCGGCTATCATTTCAACTTTATATCTATATTTGCATATATATACATGTGTTCTATTTTTATTTATTTAATTATTTTAAAAGCACTACTTTTTTATATATTTTCATTCAATCATGCATGTGCAGCCTATAGTCCTGGATAAAAAAATAATATTGAAATAATAATGAAACCAACAAAGAAGATTAAAGTTGGTCAAACGGTATAGGTTCTAAGAAAAGGAGGACCGTTCAGGAGGCGATTGTTGCCTCTGTGATGTCTGTGGCTATTGTGGGAGGTGAGGAAAAGGAATTTGTAAAAGTGGAATGGCCGGACGCAGAAGATGTGGTATTGGAGAAAACAGTACCTGCAGAAGAAGTATTTTCCCGAATGCCAATAATTCAACCAAGATTCACAGAAGCAATGGACAACAGGGACCACACCCTGATGATAAAGTTTGTCCTGTCTGTGGCCTTTCATTTAAGGGCGAAAGAGGTCTTGGAACCCAAATTGCAAAAAAACATCCCAGGGAGGCTAACACCAATACATTGAGGAGCATAGTTAAAAATGAAGTAGGCCCCAAAAACGGAGAGGGTGAAACATCAAAAATAAAAGAGGATATTGTTTAGTGTTCTGCAACATTCAAGAACACACTAAAGGAAATTGTGAACACTGCAGATTTCGACGAGGCCGTAAGCAAGTTCCTAACTTTCTCAAGATTATAAACACAGAGCTGCCAGACCTCCAGCATCCTGCCGTTAAATTTTATAGGATGAGGAAAAAAAATAAAGCTAATATGGCAGACTAATATGAAATTTGTTGATACGCCCCATATCTTAAAATCTATTGCAGAGATAATGCTAAATGTGGCCTATGTACCAGAACCACTTCGACAGGGGCGCACAATTTTAATATATAAAGGCAAAGGTGTTATTATTAATGATATATCTTCCTGGAGGCCTGTTAGTACATTAGTTCACAAAAATTACCTAAAATTAAAGTTTAATTATTTACATTCAGTAATATTTGTACACATCAAGATTTAATAAATCTATTTAGTAACCTATTAGTAGATAAATAAAATCTATTCTCTACCATGGAGCAAACCTTAGCTCCCCCACACCAAACGCCGCCAGGCCCACCTAGAAAGAAGATGGCAGTCCCATAAGCAAATACTGACAATATCTATAACAATTTTAGGTTCACGCTCATACTCTAGGTAAAAATCTCTTTCCAAAGGTACCTTCCTTTTGTTAATTGGTTCAGTATTCGCAAGAAAAAGGGATCTCTACAACAGTATAATAAATATGATTTTAATTAGCAAACCATTTCCTTTATTCTTATTAATTTTTTCAATTTTTATCAGTGAGAGGTCAACCTTAGATTATATTTTAAATATTTAATCAATCTATGATCATATGGGCTGTTGTCAGAACTTCCTTGTTGGTTATATGTCATAATCTTAAATTTTTGTTGTAAGTTGTAACTTGTTTATTTAGTGTTCAACTACAATTAAACTTGAAAACAGAAACTAAAATATCGCTGCCAAAAAGTGAAGTGTGGAAATACTTTAGATCGAGGGACAATAAATGTGCTGAGTGTAAATATTTCCATAAATTCATTGGGAATTCAGGAAATACAACAAACCTATGTCGCACACACTATCATATAAACCATACCCACGTTTTTTCGTCTACATCAGGATCAGATATTTCTGCACTACCATACACAGTGAAACCTTTCTACAATGGACATCCACGGGTCCGACAAATTTGTCCTTTTAAATATGTTCCAGCATGTATCAAAATTATTTTATAAATTTAAATGAATGAAGTTTATTCAATTGAACAACTTTGTGTTCTATTTATAAAAATAATATTTTTAGACCTATATGTATATATGAACACACTTAAAAAACAGATAATAAACAGTGAAAAAAATGTAAAAACAACATAGGTATTTAAATAAAAAAATTTAAATATCTGTGAATTAAGCCTTTCTGGCTTTAAATTTTTCGGATAACTTCCCCACAGTAAACATATTCTTTTTTTTTAATTTGTTTTCTCTACTTTTTCTTTTATTGAGAGAAATTTACATGATGATATTCCTATCCTTCTAAGTTAAAAGAACAAAACTGACTGTGGCATAAAACATGATGGCGAAGTGATTTCAATGAAAACTGTTGAGAGGAGCACAAAATATACACACTTTGTGGAAAATTACATAATCCTATTCAAAAGTGCGTTTCCATTTCAATCTTAAGAATAAACCCCTTATTAGACCGGAAATACTACTTAGAAGAATAAAAAAGAATAATTTCTCTGATGTGATGATGGTGTTGTGGCTTTAGATTTTAATTCTGAAAACGGTTGCCAACTTATTTATTAATTAATTAAGTCTGTGTCCATTCAGGAGGGTAAATATAGCTCTCAGTGATGAAAATTTGGCTGTCCACATCTGTTAGAGAGGTGTCCATTGCAAAAGGTTCTAAATTATTTTACTTCCTGGCTGGGACATTTAAAAATTGCCTGTAGGCAGGTGTGTCAGTTGGAGCGAGGCATCCGTTAGGAGAGGTTTCACTGTAAATAGAATTAAAAATTAGTAATATTATTAAATCTATTTATAATCAAACGGGAATGTTTTCATTCATTTTGCTTGGTTTGCGATTTTTCAAGATTCAAAAATTCGTGCATATAAGCAATATTACTATTACTCATAATCATAATTAAGGGAATAAAATGAATCATGGAAACCACTTATGCAATCACACCGCCTTCGGTCTCATGGGCAAGGGGCGAACCGGTGAACTTATTATAAGAAGATGAGTGCAAATCAGTTGAAATTGAAACTTCAAGCTGTTTGCAGCTGAAACACTTCAGAGAACCTAATACGATGGCGGAGCTGGAACGGTTAGAGCTAATAGTTATTTTTAAGGCTCCATAATATCTCTAGTTCATTTAGTGACAGAGTTAACCATGTAAGAGGAGACAGAAAATAGAATGAGTACGTGTTTGAGACAGGTGGACTGATGGACAAAGTTAGTTGAAGGAGGCTTTTTCTAGGTTCCTTGGGATTAGAAATAGTAAGGAGAGCAACTACGACATCAACCCTCTTCCCAATATTTTATACACTTGTTGCCAAGTACTAATGGAAAAATAGAATTATTAAAATAAAAACTAAAAATTCCCGATGACTGGCTAATCCATAAATCCATAAGCATAATTCCCAATTTTTTCTTGACACGAAAAATTCAAGCAGAATTCCCAATATTCAAGGAATTCAAGGATGCATTCCAAATACCCTGTAATTGGTAACCTTTGTAAGATTAAGATTATTTTCTTTGTCCTCCATCAACAACATGACCTGACAAAGTGTACTTAGTTTACTGATATAGTAAATAAAAAAATATAAACAACTAACACATGGCAGGTGAATTAATTAATGAAAAAAATGTATTAAATGCCATAAAAGTGATTAATGCTTTTTAAAAACTAACTACATTGATATTAAGTGATTGTGTTTCAATTACCTGAAAATGTGATGTTTTATCACCGGATTTAAAAAATTCTTCAAGAACTTTTCGGGTTTCAGAAAATTCATACATATAATCAAACTGAGGATGCTGGACTGCAAGTTCTGTGTTATGAGGAGAAGTAGAACGTGATGGCGACTGTGAACCAGATTGAGATATCAGTTCACCTTCACTTACAATTCTCTACAAAAAAAAAAAAAAAAAAAAATTAATATTTAAAGAACAATTAATTAATTTTTTACAGACTTATAATCAAATGAAATCACTCTGTCTTTAAATAAGACAGGTTAATTATATAATATTATGTATTGTAGTGTGAACCAAGTGTTCACATATAATTAAATCATTCCAATTCCAATTATCACATCTATAAAACATATCAAAACAGAAATATTTTAAGATAAAATATTGTATCAAATATCAGAATGGGAAAAACTAAGGAGGCAATCATGTAAACACCAAGACCGTACATAGAAATATAATGTTTATTCAACCCATTTTAAGAACCAAGTACATCCCATTACATCCAATGCCAAATAAGATCCAAGGGAAAAGAGATAGTACCCGCAGTGCAATTAACCCTAATCTCAGACTTCAACACCATCTATCACAGCTGTCATCCACGATACCACACTTTCGTGGTTGGCTTCATTGTTCGAGGATGGATGAGGCACAGAGCCATGGGGTTTAATCCAATTGATGAGCATCTCTGCATATTATGCATTAAAGGAACTTTCTACAACTACAGCCTTACAAGCTGTCATGTTCCGACAGAAGCATTTAATGATGAAGATAAAGATTCCTTCTCAGATTCTCTTGAATTAGCGTACAAAAGCTGTCCTGTAAGGGATATTAAAATATGTTTAGATGATTTCAACTCCAAGATTGGTAAGGAGGAAGCCTATAGACCAATGATCGGCCTTCATAGAATACATGAGACCAGCAATGACAATGAGAAGATACTTATTGACTTTGCTACATCAAGAAATATGGTCATTGGAAGCACTCTCTTTCTAGGGCCTCGAATTAATAAGGCTACTTATAGATCTCCTGATGGTATTACATCCAACCAAATCGACAGTTGAAACGAGCCATGTAAGATGAGAAAGAAAATAGAACGAGTACGTGTTTGAGACAGACAGATAAAGTTAGTGGAAGGAGGCTTTTTCTAGCTTTCTTGGAATTAGAAATAGTCAACCCTCTTCTCAATATTTTATACACTTCTTGCCAAGTACGAATGGAAGAATAGAATTATTAGACTAAAAATTCCTGATGACTAGCAGTTTTCAAGCCAAATTCCTGATTTTTTCTTGACACAAAAAAATCAAGCAGAGTTCCCGATCTTCAAGTAATGCCATGCTGCTGAACATCCTGAAAAAAGCTCCAGGTCCTGATGAACTGACACAGAGTTCTTCAAATACAGAGGAGAGGAGCTACACACAGTCATGCATGAGTTAATCAAGAGTATTTGGATAGAAGAGAGAATTACGCAGCAATGGAGCAAGGCTGTCATATGTTCTTTACACAAGAAAGGAGACCAGGTAGAATGCTTCAACTATCGTGGAATTTCATTGCTTTCATGTGCCTACAAGGTTTTCTCAATCATCCTCTTCAATAGATTAACATCATTCGCAGAAGGGCAGATTGGAGGGAGGGTATCAGGCTTTCATCAAAGCGGATCCATTGTGGACCATCCTGGAGAAAGGTCATGAATACAAGCTATCCACACACCATCTTTTTGTGGACTTCAAAAGTGCATATGACAATATTAAGAGGGGAAAATTGTATGAAGCTTTGGAGGAAATGAACATCCCCGATAAATTGATTGGCCTTGTTAAGTTAACGATGAGGGAGGCAAGTTGCCAGGTCTGGATACAATCTGATTGTTCCTGGTAGTTCCCGTCTGATAAGGGATTAAGGCAAGGAGATGGACTTGCTTGTCTTCACTTTAAATCCATCGCACTATATTTTTCCGATTAGTGCAGGTGGTTTTGCTGGACATAGCAGCAAATTCCAGATCAGCCCTAGTAGAAGCCATGATAAACATCATCTGGGCAGCATCATCAATGGGACTTTTGATTAACCAGGCTAAGTCTAAATATATGTACACTGGAGCTGGAGATAATAGTCCTTCAGTAATGGGACCCTACACATTTGAGCAGGTTAAGGAATTTAATTACCTTGAATCACTTGTGACTTCAGGAAATATGTCTGCTGAGATTAAGAAGTGCCTCATTGCTGCCAACAGATGCTATTTCAGTCTTCTCAAGACCTTTTGCAGTAGGTTAATCAGTAGGCAAATCAAGTTGATCTTTTATAAGACTCTTATGACTCGCAAACCTGAACCATCTCCAAGTACGATGAAAGGGATTTGATTATCTTTGAACAAAAAATTCTATGTCGTATTGTTGGACCAGTCAAGAAAGTGGCTGGATGGAGGATAAGGAAAAACAAGAAACTATATGACATCTATGGCGAAGCGGATATAGTTAAGTTTGTGAAGTTAGGGAGGCTTGGCTGGGCAGGCCATGAGGCCAGAATGAATGAACAAGAGATCCTGAAGAGAGCACTTGAGGAGATCCTGCATCGAAGAGGCCGATGTGGGCCGATGGTGTGGTAGCAGAACCTCGAAGCCTACTTGGAATTGGGAACTGGAAGGCGGTAGCGCAAGATAGAGCCAAATGGTAGAGACTCATTGAGGAGACCAAGACCCACTCCGGGTTGTAACGCCAAGGAGGTTAGGTTAGAAAAAAAATTTTAATTCAAGGGCTGGGATATAGAGGAAGAAGGTTGAAGAGAACAAGAGCTTAAGAAAAATGGTCATGAAAATCTACTGGTTCTTCAATTGAATAGCCACCGGATTAGGAGTTTTAGCTTGCGACATATACAGTTCCTTAACTTTGGCTGTAGTTGTGTGGGTGATTTCCAGTCATATAAACTACTATTTATTTATTTATAAAATTAACACAACAATTTTTGTTTTTCTCCCTTTAAATAATAACTATATATTTTCATACAGATTTAAAAATACAAAATGACTGATATTTTTTTGCTTCAATTGAATTAGATGAGTAATAGTATGGAAGAAGATATAAAAAAAAAAAAAAACTCAAATAATTTGTTCTGGCCATTTCATACAAATAAGTTTCCATTTTCCCTTGTTTTATCCTTAGAGTAATTCAGTTTAGTAATTTTACCTTAGCTTGTGTACTGAAAGCAATTAGGACAAAAACAGTAGGAAACATTTTACAGGGTGTACAGTGTAAGAACAAGAAAACTTCAGGTGTCGATTCTGCACCCAAGGAGCAACAAAAAAGTTCATATGAATTATGGTTCAATTCCCCACCGAAAAGCAGGAAATTTAAGTTTTGTGTTATTTTAGGTGTCACATTTTTTGTTGAATAGGAAGCAATCATTCAAAAACTATTCGAGGTAATTAAGTTTCAATTGTACCATCTGAAAGTAGACAAAATTCCCTTTTAGAAATATGGTTTGGCTTAAGTAAATCCTTTGTACAGGAGCTTTTGGGAGGACCAATAGTAACAAGTTTTATTATATTTTTAAAATCAGACTTTTCTTGTGAATATTTTTCCCAGCCTCCAGCTGGGCTACAGACATCCCACTTTCAGGAAAATATCTCCATTTATTAAGCTTTAACTTGGTAAAAATGAAGTTGAGGTTTTTTTTGGGATTGGTCTAAAATTGGCACCTGATTAGCCCCAAAGTGTGCTGTGGAATTGGATGTCTCCTACAGAGAAATGTTTTTTGTTTTTTTAAATTCTCGATTTTTTTACATAAAAAAAATCTTCTATCTCTTCCTAAAATGATGTTTCACGAAATCTGATGATACACTGGTAAGGACGAGAAATTAAAACAACCAGTAAAGAGCATCAGAAAATGGTTGGCTAAAAACATAAGGCTCAAAAAAGTATTGAAATATGAATATTTGAGTGAATCATGGATTATTTTTGGCAGGATTTACAAATCATAGACCTGTACTAGGAGAAATTAGTCTTCAGGAAAAATGTCTACGATTGATAAACTTTAATTATTATTTATTATCTAAAATAGATAATAACGAAAATTGGATAGTTATAAAAAAAAAAAATAAAGTGTTCAAAATGTCTTCCCTCTTCTCTAATGCATAAGGACCTCCTTCGCACAGCATCTACAGCATGAGCAGCTCGATTTACATACATTATGCCACAACTTGCGTGGATGCATTCTTCTCGAGATTTTACTCTTACTTCATAAACTTTTCGCTTTAGTATACTCTACACATAAAATTTCAGTGGTTTAAGATCTGGACTTCTTGCTGGCAGATAAAGCTTATTAATTGAAGAAATTTTCTCTGAAAACTAATCTCTCCTGGAGAAGGTCTATGCTTTGTAAATCCAGCCAAAAATAATCCATGATATCCATTACTCACTCAATTATTCATATTTCAATACATTTTCAAGCATGTTTCCAGCAAACATTATCTGATGCTCTCAATCGGTTGTTTCACTTTCTTGCCATTTCCAATGTATCATCAGATTTCGTGAAAGATCATTTTGGAAGCGATAGAAGATTTTTTTAATTAAAAAAGTTGAGAATTAATTTATTATGTGATATTAAATTATAATTGTGATGAAGCAAATGAAACAAATCTCAGTTCTAACTTATGCATACATGTTAGTATGCTGAAAGTCTATCCATAATACTGTTACAAACTAATCCTAAAAAAAAAATAATAATAATAATTACAGTTCTGTGCTTGTTGCAAGTTCCAATTACCGAGATTCACTAAGCCATTAAGAGATTCTCATTTTTAGAAAATTTAAAAAAAGTTTTCCCACCATACCAGACAAGTGTGAATCTGCAATTTTAAACACAGGAAAAATTCCACTGGTAAGAGCACAATAGCATGGTTATAATTTAAACTAAATTAAATGCTGTTGGTATATTTCTTGAGCTGGTATTTCTGTCATTATCTACTCTGACGTAGTTACATATGTCAGAACCCCCACCGACCTTCAGTACAGGTTCAACGTGAACAATTTTTTATTTATTTATTTACTCTTTCTTTTTCCTCACATGCTATAAATAATTAGATATTTTCATCAGATGATGTCATCTAAATTATCAATATTAAAGAGGAAAAGATAGCTAGGATCTATGAAATCGTCATTAAATAAAAACCATATCACTTTAAACAAATGACACCGCCAACACCAGTCATCTCGACAGAGGAATCTCAAACTGAACATAGAATCTCATTACGAAAAATGGCTGTAGAATAGTATTTTTCTAATCCAAATCCATGTCTGGTTTCACATCAACGAAGAACGGCCGTTGAATAGTATTTTCTACTCCAAATCCATATACGGTTTCAAGAAATTATATAACAGCAAAGGAAATAGCTCCAAGGACTCCTACTACATTTGTATGAAATATTAAAAATTCAGCTTTCTTTGCTCACAGACAAACAAAATAGTGGGGAATGAAACATATTTGTATCTAAGAACTGGTACTGGTGTTGGTGAGGGAACTGGACCAGTAAGTAGGCCTTTTGTTTCTTTGTGTCAACCCAGACATCTACCTGGAGGTTGACGCACTGAACCAGAGGGAGTAGGGTAAACCGAACAGTTATTGACACTCAGTACAGTTATTGACACCTCAAACTTTAACTTAAAGAAATAAGTAAACAAGTCCTGATTTTATTTTAAGATATACATAAAACTAATGTTTGGAGGTTCCTCTAAGTCATCTATGACGTAAGTGTCTAAGAAACTAACCTCAGGGAAGGTTTCAAAATTAATACCTCCATGGCTTCAGTTGATAGAGAGTTAATGGCCATAACCTTCTGATTTCCTTAAGGATTCTCATTGAGTTGTTTTGTTCCTACTCGCTTCCTACATTTTTTGCAATAAAAGTAAGTAATTTATTTTGTTTGTTAATCTATAATTGAAGTGTATTGAGTGATTTTAAATTAAAATAATCAATTTAAATATTATTATTCAGGGGTGACAATAACTGGTCATTTTTTCCCAATGTATTATGTTATTGACACCCCACGTCAATAACTAAATTTTGATTTTTTTTTTAAATATCGATGGCCCTGTTTTAATTATAATAATTTAATCTTCCTAATAAATCGGTAATATTTTTTTAACTTAAATTCAAGTGTAACTAGTTATTGACATGGGGTGTCAATTACTAGTTGTTGGGTTCAATGACTAGTTATTGACACTGTCAGTTCCTACTAGTGATTTTTTTTTTTTTTTTTTATCTATGCAGGTGCTAGGATGCCCAAGAAGCCCAGTTATAGCCAGAAGGATATGGAAGATGCCTTGAAGGCAATAAAGGATGGCTCCTCTATTAAATCAGCATCTAAACAATTTGGAGTTCCTCGGGCAACTTTGCACTTCAGATTAAGCGATAAATTTGTAAAATCATCGTTTGGACCACGACCGATTCTTTCGGATGAAGACGAACTTACTCTAGCTGCTTGGATAGAAAAATGTGCGAGAAAGGGATTCCCGAGGAGGAAAAACGACATATTACAATCAGCAAAAGAATTTATTGAATTACAAAATATGACCACTCCTTTTAAAGATAATTGTCCAGGTGATGGCTGGTATAAAGCTTTCTTACGAAGACACCCCTCTATAGCCGAGAGGACTTCCGAAGCTGTTACTAGGGCCAGCGCTTGTGTTTCTGAATCCAATATTCGAAAGTGGTTCAAGAACGTCCAAGAAATATTAGAAGAAGAACAATGCTTGCAAGATTTACTTCATCCTGAAAGGATTTTTAATGCCTATGAAACTGGTTTTCTTTTGAATCCAAATTTAAAAACCAAAGTTCTAGGCAAGAAAGGCTGCAGAAATGTATACGAGGTAGATAGAGGAGACGCCAAAAGCTCATTAACAGCTTTATTTTCTTTTTCTGCGACAGGTGAGGTGAGTCCACCTATGATTGTTTACCCTTATAAAAGAATCCCCAACCATATAATACAGTCGGTCCCAGATGATTGGGGAGTGGGTCGAAGTGATACAGGCTGGATGAAAAGCGAATTATTTTTCGAGTATATAGCCAATATTTTTCACCCATGGTTGATTAAAATTAATGCAACTTTACCAATAATTTTATTTGTTGATGGTCATAAAAGCCATTTGACCTATCATCGTAGCCAAATGTGCTCGGACTTAAAAATAATAATCATTGCCCTGTATCCCAACGCGACACGAATACTACAGCCAGCAGATGTTTTGGCATTTAAACCTTTGAAAAATGGTTGGAAGAAGGGGTTGATTCGTTGGAGAAATGAAAATCCAGGGAAAAATTTTAGTCGGGAGGATTTTGCCCCTGTGTTAAAAATTGTGCTAAACGATTGCATCAATAAAGATATTCTTATTAATGGGTTTCGGGCATGCGGTTCCGTGGAACGCTGATGCTATTGACTATACTAAATGTCTAGGTGACACGACTGCAGAAGCTGAGCCCTTATCAGATGTCATAGTAGACATTCAAGACCCTCCTACCTCCTCCCAGAAGCTCATGAGTCTGGAGACTTTTTAAGAAATAGTTGGGACGAATGTGGCAGGAAAATTAGTAAACAGTTCTTTTGAATCCAGCCAGACAGATGAGAATAAATTGCTACAGAAACTATATTTAATTTTTACAGGGGCGGATGAAAATAGTGAAAAGGGAAACAGTAAAGACGAAACCACAAATCATTCTAGTTTAACGCAAGTAGTTTCAAACCCAAATCAAGATAACGTAAAGGAGCAAGAAGCTACTACTGAAATTCATATCACTCCTGAGAAAATAGATCTTGCTATGCCTTCCACATCGTTTGCGTTATCAACAACACCTCCTACGTGCCCAAAACGAAACCTGTTTGGTACATCTGGCAGCGAAGAGTCACCCTTGGCGGAAGTGCTGTACTGGCCAGAGTCTCCGAAAAGGAAATTCAAACGCAACACTCAAATGCTTCCATTTGTTGTAACACTCACATGCAACACTCAAATGCTTCCATTTGTTGTAACACTCACATGCAACACTCAAATGCTTCCATTTGTTGTAACAAGCAAACGATGGAAACTGATGATGGAAGCTAACATAGAGGAAAAAAGAAAAGTCACAGAAAAAAAAAAAAGCAAAAAGGTTGGAGCGGGAGAAAAAAACCAAAGTTCCTAAAAAGAAAAATGAACAAACCAAAAAAGGGCAAAAAAAAACAACCCTATGTTATAAATGTGACAATATTTTAAAGGGGATCTTTTTTGATTGCTCATTGTGCGATAAGGTCTACCATAAAAAATGTTTGAAAGGGTACGAGCATATCCCTGAGAGTGACGAGTCGGATGAATTTGTTTGTCCTGCTTGTTACATCGTGGAGTCTGATCCAGATATAATTGAAGATGAAGATATGAATGAAGATGTTTGAAAGTAAATTAATTATTTTGTTTTATGTAACATACATACTGGAATTTTATTTTGTATTCTTTTATTTTTTTGCACCATTTAAAATAGTTTCATTTATAATGTTTAAGAGGTTGAACATTTTAATTGTTTTTTTATATTATATTAAAGTTCAATATGTATATGCGATGTTGTTTCTTCATAATTACCTATTACAACTTAAAAAAAAATAAATTGTCAAAGAGACAAGGGGTGTCAATAACCCATCCACAAGGTGTCAGTAACTAGATTTTGCACTTTTTACCATAAATATTGCCATACGGTAAAAATATTAAACTTTTAATCCAAAAACACTTCTTAAGTGTTTATAAGGATAGATAAAGAGAAGTTATAAGAAGTTTCAATTTGATCCCTTCATAAAAAGTATTTTTTTTTCTGATTTTACCACAAACATGTAGTCTTAAGGGTGTCAATAACTGTACGGTTTACCCTAGTAGTGTCAAGATTTTTATCTTGGGCCTCCTGCAAAATAAATACTAACTGGCCCTGGTGGAGCTCCACACCGTTCCGAACCAAAACCTCTGGAACCCTCACCCTAACATGCTCGGCCATCATGGCCTTTGGTTTCTAAGTAGGACAAATTACAAACTAATTTGTGTCACCGTGGGACTTAATACCTCTGAAATGTATTATCTAATAACCAAATATTTATTTGTCATAAAGGTGGACTTTTACAAGCATTAGTAAAGGCAAGAGAAAGCGCTAAGAGTAGTAATAAAATTACTAGCCCTCATTTTTGTCGCTTTGGAACCTACCTGGAGTGGAAAAAATCTTTTGACACTATGTGTTTATACTATACAAATAAAACATAATATATCTATAAAAAATTACATCCTTACTATGATTTATCCAATAACGGATCCATTAGATTTCATTTTCTTTTTTGATTCGAGTCAAAGATTGATTTATTTTAGTTTATAAATAAATATGTTTTGTTTATAGAACAAATGAAACAAAATATCTTAGAACTTTATAACTTAAAAAATCTTTTTACAAAAATTGAATGGGTCAAATGATTTGATTTGACTCAACTCACATTTCAGAATTTCTAGAAATGAAGATATCAATAATTTAGCCAAAATAGCATCACAAGACATCATTAGATATAGTTTTACAAAAGTACCCACCCACTTCCTATATAAATATAAATATAAAAAAAAAAAAAATCTGTACTACAACAACCCATAAAGGGTCCTGGGTTCAGTACTTAGTAAAGACCATACTCTTTCTAAGCCAACGGTGATTCGGCCGAGATCACGTTCAACTGCCAGATTTTTCACCCAATTAAGGGTACCCACTTTTTAGAGGCTGAGTGAGCCCCAGTCTCCCGACTCCACACGGCTGATCTATGGACGATAACAGAATAAATAATTTATCTGCCACAGTCGGTCTCGAACCCAGGACCTAGAGATTAGTACCACAGAGCCCTACTCACTGAGCTACCCCGTTCCCTTTCTATATCAAGCATGACTTAAAACAGGGCATTATTACTTACAAGAACAAAATCTAGAGCGTAATATAAATTCATCCAACTGGTTCCGGAAACAAATATAACAAAATACAGTCACAAAACTATAAACTAACACAATTTCTTACTGATCAAGGACAAACTAAAGATTGATGAAATTTCTATAATAACAGATGAAAAATGTGATTGTGACCATCAGATTAAACAAAACTTTGTTCATATAATTTATAATGGTAGGTTATACAAACAGGACAGATACAAAGTTATTATTCACGGATCACCCTTTAACAGTCTGAATAAAAAACAGGATAAAAGATGCCTCCGGTGCTGCGCTCACTGGTCTGCGAGGATCCGCTATCTATTGGAAGCCGGCCAATATTCTTGCTCAACTCTTTCATGAAAATACATGTTCATCTTATCCTCTGTTCATGTAAATGAGTTCGGCCAAATCCAAGCACACATTTTTTATTTCTCCTGATATCATTAATTATTAACCATGAGCGAGTAGAACCAAGGGAATCCACCAGCCTGCAGAGGAAGGAGAGAGAGATGAGGAAGAGAAGAGAATACAATACTGAAGCAGCCAGGCAGCTTTCTTCAAGGCAGAACAATACCATTAAAGAATGGGTAAATTCCAGTCAAAATTTCGGTATGTTTACCTGAAATTTCGGCGTTGTTTAAGTTTTGCGCATCGCTACAGCTCCACCATATTAGTTTATAGGGCTGAAAATTTGTATGTGAATTGAGTTGGTGTTGGGGAAGTATCCTTTGGGGGTCTCGACTTGGTCTCCCCACCCCGCTGGGTTTTCCGATTTTTTAAAACATTTGCGCACCTTTAAAGCCCCTCCAAGTTGAGTTAGGGAGCTCAAAACCCGTCGCATTCGAAAAGAAATTAAATTACATATAAAACAAAAGAAGTTTCATCGAAATCGAATGGCTATTAGCAAAGATATGGCTATTTCAACTGTTTCAATGCCTTATTAGTCGTTTTTTCCCTGAAAAAAATGTGTCATTACATATGTAAATTTCGGTATGTTAGGAGACTGCCTTTTGTGGGAAAATACGACTTTAGTGACGGAGTTCTACTGCTCGTGGATTTTTTTTTAAATACACTCTTTATTAATAAAAGATAACTAGCCTTAATCAATTCCAGATTTTTCAATCCAAATCACCACTTTGGAGCTACAGCTAGTGAAGCTACAATCAGCTATCCAATCAATACTTCATTATTTGAAACAGAGTTAGACATGGCTATAGGGGAATGGAAGAACTTTCAACATGTTTGGGACTAGCTCGAGGCTACCAATATCCAAACAAACCTGGAGTTTCCTCCATGGAGCTGGCAGGAAATATATGATGCCGTGAGACTCGAAAAAATCAAAGTAAAGTCTTATCAGTTGACATCCGCATGATGGTATAGAAGGATCAATCTAATTAGGGATTGATAAATGATTTGCCACTTCTATAATTTTGTTTTATTGAAAACTAGTTTTGAATGTTATACATTCATCTTCAGTTCTAAAAACACACAACAAATTCAAAAATAAGCAATTCAAAATATAGTTTGGTATTATTATACATATTAAATTAGATTTAATATGAATCAGTATTATAAAAACATTTATGAATTATGAATTTAATTAAGACAAGAAATCAAATACATGTTGGCACTCACCAAGGTTTAAATGGATTATATCAAACAGAAAATTTTGTACGGTTTCTTCTCGCACTGAACTAACAATGACAGAAAGGCAGGATGTTTATAGGTAAACGGTTTAAAGGTCAGGGTTTTTCCAGTAATGCCGGTGAGTAATTGGTTTTTCTGTTATAGATGGGAATAAATTTAAGATTGGACTATTGGAGATATTTATTTGGTCATTTAAGCAAAAATCTGGATTGGATTTGAAGGATTTTATTATTTCAAGTGCTTCATATATATTTAATTTGAGTCTGTTTTCAATGTGATGTATTAATTTAACTCCTGCGTCTTTGATGAATTTATGTTGTTTTTTTTTCATTTAAATGAATTGCAAAGTTGGAATTCTCTGTCTTATTATTATATGCACGTATATATTCCTAATCTCTGATTTAGCGATCTTCCAGTTTTTCCCGTGTTTTGGCTGCACAATCATTACAATTTATTTTGTATATTCTGCTTTTTTAGAAAGGGTCTATTTTGTCTTTAGAAGATAAATATGAGGATAGGATTTTTCTATTTTAAATGCAGGGTTTAATCCTAGTTTTTTCAATTAATTTCCGACTTTGGTGGATATAGGGCCGTAATATGGAATCAAAACATAATGTTTCGGGATGGGCCTATCTTCGGGGGTTGTTGAATAGATATCATTAATTGTCTTTTTTTGTATTTGTGTTTTTAAAATACGATTGATAGTGGTTTTATTGTACCCGTTATTTTTTGCTATGGAATATATTATTTCAATTTCTTTATTATAGTTCTTTTCATTTAATGGTACGTTCATAAGATAGTAAATCATGTTATTAAAGGCTGCAGGTTTATGTGCTTCTTCTTCGATCTTCCCATTTAAATGGCTAAGTCAGGGAATGACAGAATAAAGTCGGCGGTACTCCTGAGATCCTCCAGGTCGCCGTACAGCTTGGTCACCAAGTCAGCAGGTTGAGGCCACCTCTGCCTCCGTTGCTCCTCCATAATTATGCATGACTGTAGAATATGCTCTGTAGTCTGTTCGCCTCTTCCACATTCACACAAAGGAGTTGGGCCAATTTTAAATTTTTTGTGGAGGTGCGAGTTAAGCCGATTATGACCAGTTCTGAGACGGAAAATTAAAATCTGTTCTTTTCTGGATAGCAAGTTGTAAGGATCCTGGGGCTTAAAGTCTGGATGTTCATTATTCCACCTCTGCTGGATTGATGCTTTATTTATAGTTTTAACTTCCTCCAGTCGAGGTACGGAGGTGATTTGAGGAAGTTTGGAACCTTCCTTGGCAAGTTTATCAGCCAGCTCGTTTCCCTGTATTCCACAGTGCCCAGGAATCCACTGCAGGGCGACTTGTTCAAATACAGTTGTAAGGCGTTCCAACTCAGAGGCAAGCAATATCAGCCCCGCTTTTCATTTGGACTTCAGGTTTAAAAGAACTGCTGCTGCATCGGCCAGAAAAATAATTTTTGATTTCTGGCTCCTCTTGAGGTCTATTAGAATTCTCGTTGCCTCCAGTAACGAATCTTGCTCGGCTCTGTAGTTTGTAGAGCTGAAACCCGTAGGAATCGTGTTCTCAAGCACATGACCATTTGGAAATTCCATGTGAATGCCTCCGCCTCCATTTCTAGTAGCATTTTCGGCTGAACCATCTGTATAGATTCTGGTCCACACGTTTTTTGGGTAGGTTGAGCTCACATATTCGAGTGCTCGAGCTCTAATTTCCAATTGATCCTGGTCGCTTTTCTTTCTAATCCCTGGAATAGTTAGTTGACATCCGCATGATGGTATAGAAGGATCAATCTAATTAGGGATTGATAAATTATTTGCCACTTCTATAAATTTGTTTTATTGAAAACTTGTTTTGAATGTTATACATTCATCCTCAGTTCTAAAAACACACAAAAAATTCAAAAATAAGCAATTCAAAATATAGTTGGTATTATTATACATATTAAATTATATAAATCAGTATTATAAAACAATTATGAATTTAATTAAGAATTAATGAATTTCAAAGTTGGAATTCTCTGTCTTATTATTATATGCACGTATATGTTCCTTTAATCTCTGATTTAGCGATCTTCCAGTTTTTCCCGTGTATTTGGCTGCACAATCATTACAATTTATTTTGTATATTCTGCTTTTTTAGAAAGGGTCTATTTTGTCTTTAGAAGAGAAATATGAGGATAGGGTTTTTCTATTTTAAATGCAGGGTTTAATCCTAGTTTTTTCAATTAATTTCCGACTTTGGTGGATATAGGATCGTAATATGGAATCAAAACATAATGTTTCGGGATGAGCCTATCTTCGGGGGTTGTTGAATAGATATCATTAATTGTCTTTATTTGTATTTGTGTTTTTAAAATATGATTGATAGGGGTTTTATTGTACCCGTTATTTTTTGCTATGGAATATATTATTTCAATTTCTTTATTATAGTTCTTTTCATTTAATGGTACGTTCATAAGACGGTAAATCGTGCTATTAAAGGCTGCAGGTTTATGTGCTTCTTCTTCTGCTTCTTCTTCGATCTTCCCATTCAAGTGGGTGGGTATCCAGTAAATAAGATAAATAAATAAGATTTACCGGAAACCCACCCACACGGATGTCGTTATAAACAATGGTGCTAGGAGACCGATAGCACATAAACTTGCAGCCTTTAATAACATGATTTACTATCTTATGAACGTACCATTAAATGAAAAGAACTATAATAAAGAAATTGAAATAATATATTCCATAGCAAAAAATAACGGGTACAATAAAACCACTATCAATCGTATTTTAAAAACACAAATACAAAAAAAGACAATTAATGATATCTATTCAACAACACCCGAAGATAGGCCCATCCCGAAACATTATGTTTTGATTCCATATTATGGCCCTATATCCACCAAAGTCGGAAATTAATTGAAAAAACTAGGATTAAACCCTGCATTTAAAATAGAAAAACCCTATCCTCATATTTCTGTTCTAAAGACAAAATAGACCCTTTCTAAAAAAGCAGAATATACAAAATAAATTGTAATGATTGTGCAGCCAAATACACGGGAAAAACTGGAAGATCGCTAAATCAGAGATTAAAGGAATATATACGTGCATATAATAATAAGACAGAGAATTCCAACTTTGCAATTCATTTAAATGAAAAAAAAACAACATAAATTCATCAAAGACTCAGGAGTTAAATTAATACATCACATTGAAAACAGACTCAAATTAAATATATATGAAGGACTTGAAATAATAAAATCCTTCAAATCCAATCCAGATTTTTGCTTAAATGACCAAATAAATATCTCCAATAGTCCAATCTTAAATTTATTCCCATCTATAACAGAAAACCAAATTACTCACCGGCATTACTGGAAAACCCTGACCTTTAAACCGTTTACCTATAAACATCCCGCCTTTCTGTCATTGTTAGTTCAGTGCGAGAAGAAACCGTACAAAATTTTCTGTTTGATATAATCCATTTAAACCTTGGTGAGTGCCAACAGGTATTTGATTTCTTGTCTTAATTAAATTCATAATTCATTAGTGTTTTTATAATACTGATTCATATTAAATCTAATTTAATATGTATAATAATACCAAACTATATTTTGAATTGCTTATTTTTGAATTTGTTGTGTGTTTTTAGAACTGAAGATGAATGTATAACATTCAAAACTAGTTTTCAATAAAACAAAATTATAGAAGTGGCAAATCATTTATCAATCCCTAATTAAAGTCTTACAGTATAAGTATTGAATGCCCATTGTCCAAATCAAGCGCAGTAGCACCCAATGCACAACATGCAAGCAGCCGCCAGCCTCTCAAGGCGAGCTTCACTGCTCTTGAATACCTGCTCACATAGTGGAGCGTTTTCATGCTTTATTCATATAGAAAGATGAGTAGGTACTCCGAATCAAATATTTGTAGCACGTGCTCCATACACTTAGCAAGTATCCCATTGTGTAACTTCTCTTTATTCACATCTAACTGGAGCACCTGCTCAGTACTTTTAGAAATGAGCACGCGCTCAGTTTTATTCACTTCGCCTCTTGTCTCACTCAGCACTTTCCAGCTCAATTGAAGAGACACCATATAGATGTTTGCAACCTCAATTCCTAGCTGGAGGTTCCCCTAAGTACATTTCTGTTGCTCTACCCACGTCTAACAGCAGAATCAAGACACCACCAGGCAGAGGATCTCCATTTTCACGAACTAAGGTATCTACATCTTTGGTTGTAATAGGTGTCAATCAGATGGCAAAAACGCAAAACCCATCAGTCTGTCCATTCTGCCTATCTGTTGCCTCACTGTTTTAAGTTTAGCAACTTACCACAATATAAGATACTTGCAATCATCCAAAGCTTGAAATGTTGCCACAACTGTCTACATAGTTGGCATTTAGTGTATGCATTTAAGTCCAAGTGAAGTTGCAGATTTTACAAAGGCAAGCACCATAGCCTTATCCTTCTTCATCTTTTCTTGGCACTACAACCCGCTAGCGAGTCATGGCCTCCGCCAACAGCAACCGCCAGGTGTCCCTATTTTTTGCTGCCACTATCCAGTCTCTCACTCCAAACTTCTTTGCATCGGTGTCCACACAGTCCCTCCATCGCAACTTGGGTCTTCCGACGCATCGCCCACCATGAAGGATCTCAGTCAGAAGCTTCCTTGGTATCATATCGTCTCCCATTCTGGCAACATGGCCTGCCCATCTGAGTCGGGCTGCTTTTATAAATGTAACGACATCAGGGCCATCAAACTTCTTGTAGATATCCTGGTTCTTCCTCCGTTTCCATTCTCCATCTACAAGTACTGGACCACAAATTCCTCTTAATATCCTGCGTTCCAATACCAGAAGGTCGTGTTCCACAGCCTTTGTTATTGTCCATGTCTCGGATCCATAAGTCAGAACCGGTCGGATGAGAGTCTTATACAGGATGAACTTGGTACGCTGGGTTACTAAGTGACTTTTCAAGTGCTGTTTCAATCCATAGTAACAACGGTTAGCCATCAAAATCCTTTTCCTTACCTCTACCTCCATCCGGTTATCGCTGGTTATCTGCGAACCTAGGTAAGAGAATTCTTGAACCTGCTAAAACTTGTAGGGGCCAAAATCTACTCTATCACGATCCTGCCGAGGGATCTCCTGGGTTACCATATATTTTGTTTTTTCCTCATTGACAATCAAACCCAGATTTCTTGCTGCAGCCTCCAGTTTCAAGAAGGATTCAGTAACCGCCTGCCGAGAACGTCCAATTATGTCAATGTCGTCAGCAAAAGCGAGAATCTGGACCATCCTGTTAAATATCGTGCCCGATGTTCGAATGTTGGAGTCATATAGTCATATAGCCTTATCCACAGCGATGAATCAATTCCATCTCAAAACATAGCTCTTTTCACCCAGGACAACTCTCAGTACAATGCAGGAGAAACAGTTGTCGGATTCGGCTCCACTCCTAGTCCGCCTTGTGCATCCGCCAGTGCCATACTGCTAGGCACCACCCAGTTATATGTTTTTTTTTGGCAAACAAAGTCACTAGATCCCTGCCAGAGCCACCTTGAACTCGGGATGTCAGCACACCTTTGTCACCCTCTCCTTGACATCTGAAATGTTTTAATGGACTAGGGGACTCCTCAGTATCCAAGTATCGAGCCCATCTGGCTCTATATTCTGCAATATAAGTCCGCTCTAACTATTATCTTGACTATAAGATCTGTTGTCAACAGAGACACTTGAGCTTGAAAAAAAAAAATCGCCCCTCCTTGCCTCATGTTTCTCTACCTGGTCAACAAGTTATCGCAATGCTGTTTAGCTGACAAGCACTTTCACACACCTGAATAGATATGCTTATAGGGATGGATCTATACCCAGGAGATATAATCACGGGAGCACCCTATCAAGCAGGCAGCTCTACTTACAGCCCACAGTACTTGGACTTGTTGCATTAGACAGGGTAAATGCCAAACCAGTTTCTCAAGGAGTTGCACTCTTTGCGGAGCCTCAATGCTCCATGGAGGGTCTACTCAAAGCCTTTCCGGAATTGGAGAAACCACGTTTGAGGAAATGAAGGATCCTGAACACAAGCTCTGTAAAAAACACTTTTTCAGCACTCATAAGCATACTCCCAAAGATCATGACATCACGAGAAACAGAGAAGCTATGGTAAAGAAGTCCCTCCACATTGCATCTTGAAACAACCCTTCCTAGACGTCTTCTCTACAACTCATCGCTGGCACAACCTGTATCGCAATGGGTTAAAATGTAACATCAACAACGGCAATCTCATCATCATGATCAAACATCACTCACTGGTTGGGCATTGGCCAATGGTCCAAGTAATCACCTACATCTTTGAGCGGCTGGATAAGTGAGCCCCTGAAAAATGGCGTTGTTTGCACAGTGTACATCGTTCAAACAAGAAATATGTCAGAGCTGGGGCAGCTCTTGCACATTTATTTAACACAGAAGACAATGGGCCTTTCCACATTCAAAAGACAAATTTTAATTTTACAATTTTTTTTTTATTTAAATCAGTTATTTCTTTTCTACCCTCCCTTGTAGGCCCAAGCTACTCATTTCATTTTTGCCCAGCATAAAAGATTAATTTTGTTTAGTTAACTAAAGATCGAAGTTTAGTTTATTCAGTTTTTCACTCCTTTCTTTCATTACTTGTACAATGCTCTATTTAATTACACGTCAATTTTTATTGTCTATTTATAATTTTTGGTTAGAAATTTGTATGATTTTCCTGTATGACACATGTGCCTACTAGTGAAATTTTACTTACTTGTCTGTTTTTAGCTTAAATTATTGACATTGCTTATTGACAATAAGCACGTTGCATATTGCCAGCAGTTTGACCAATGCCATACTAGAGCCGGATCCAGTAGTAGACAGGGGGTGTCTACTACTAGAACTTAATATTCAGAATACAGCATTTTCAAGTCAATTGTAACCTATTCCAAATCAACTGTCAACTTTTTATATTTTAATTGTAACCCTTTCCATTTCCATTGTAACCTTTTCCATTTCAATTGCAACCCAACAGGTCTTGAATATATTCTATTTACTTTTATTTTTGGAAGGGGAGCGGAGTGAATTTCATTGATTTAGTGATTGTTTATTAGATTTTCTAAGTTGCTAATGCCGAATTTACTATCAAAATTATGTTCGAGCATGAACATTTCTAAATAATTATTAGTTTGTAAAATTCTTCAGAATACCATAGATATCGATTATTAGTTTTTCAAGGATTCTGATGCCCTTTTTTGGATTGAATTTTTGATCAAGCATGTGTATTTCAGATTACAGTAGAACCCCTGTTAATCACACACCTCCACGGACTGGGACCCTGGCCGGTTACTGTTTTGGCCAGTTAATCCGAGGTTTAGGCATTTCGAAGAGTATTTTAGGTATTTAATATTTACAAAAATACAGAATAACACTGTTTTATGATGTATTTGATAGGTATGTATACATTTTACTATGTATTTAAAAACATAGAAAAAGATTAACTGTGTAAATGTACAAATTAACAATGCTAGCAAAGTTATTTTTAGAAAAAGTCTGTTATTTTCTTTTGCATTTTAAGATTTACAGAATTTTTAAATCCAAAACCACTTCATCTTTTCCTGATAAGAATATCTTCCATTGGTCAATCCAGCCTTCAATCACTACAAATTCGCATCGGTTATTAATTTCTTAATGAATTCAAAATTGGGCCACTAATGGACGTGCCTCTCCGATGTTCTTGAAGAAACCATAAGTACAGAGCTATGTCAACACTGCCAGATGATGGTTCTTTCTACATGCGAGCTGAAAGAGTTTTGTCTGATTCAATTTTTAGATAAAACTCTATAATTGAACGCCTGTCCCTTTGATCATCTTTGGGTCCCGGAGGAAAGTTTTGGAGAAGTTCTGAAAACTTGCTCATTTATGTTTTGTAGAGTACTGATTACGAATTTCAACTTAAGAATTTTTCCTAGAATAAAAAAAAAAAAAAAATGTTCGTTATCTTTTGCTTATACTTTGAAAACCTTGTATTATTCGAATAAATTTAAATATTTATTTATACTAAATTAAATAATAGTAAATAATCTACAATTTTGATTCTGAAGATTTTTTGTTTAGACACTCCATTTTGAAGCAGAATGTCTAAATTAAACTTTGAGCAAGAGCTCTCGGAGGAAAGTTTTGGAGAAGTTCTGAAAATTTGATCATTTATGTTTTTTAAGGTACTTATTACGAATTTCAACTTTGCTACCTCAAATTTTCCTGTAAGTATAAAAAAAAAAATATTTTTTTTTTGTTTTCTTTATAATACTTTGAAAAACATGTATTATTCGAATAAATTCAAATATTTGTTTTAGACTAAATTAAAGAAAAGTAAATTACCTACAATTATGATTCTGAGGATTTTTTTTTTTGAACTTTGTTATCTCTAATGTTTCCCGGAAATACATAT
This sequence comes from Rhaphigaster nebulosa, assembly GCA_948150685.1. Lineage (NCBI taxonomy): Eukaryota > Metazoa > Arthropoda > Insecta > Hemiptera > Pentatomidae > Rhaphigaster > Rhaphigaster nebulosa. The sequence continues at coordinate 181,240,487 of OX411307.1, read as the reverse complement.
ATAAAAAAAAACAACACAAAAACTAATTTCGGCATTCCGCCTCATAATTTCGAATTGCGCTCACTTAAAAACAGAACAGCCAATCCAAAAAGTCCTTAGAGGCAAAATAGTAGGTAATTTACTCTTCTTTAATTTATTAAAAAATAAATATTTGAATTATTCGAATAATACAAGGTTTTCAAAGTATAAGAAAAAGAAAATAAATTTCTTTTTATTCTTCTAGGAAAAATTCGAAGTAACTAAGTTGAAATTCCTGAACAGTACCCATAAAAACATAAATTTTCAAAACTTTCCTCTGAGACCTCTTGCTCAATGATTAATTTAAATATTCTGCCTCATAATGTTGAATCCAAACAAAAAAATCTTTAGAATCAAAATTGTAGGTAATTTTTTAATTTAGTATAAAATAAATATTAGAATTTATCTGAATAATGCATGGTTTCCAGATATCAGCAAAGTAAAAACACAATCAAAATTTTTTGTTTGGTTTTTTTTAATACTTCCATGAAAAATTGGAGGAAACAAAGTTAAAATTCGTAATCAGTACCCTAAGAAACATAAATGAACAAATTTTCAGAACTCCAAAATTTTCCTCTGAGATCCCTTTCTGATCTCAACTGATGTTTTTCAATTTTCAATTTTGAATCTTCTGTCAAACCGAATCCAACGTTTGAGGTACTCATTTTACACGGAATTTAATGTTCTTTAATTTATAATGGAAAACAATTTTTGATAGGGTGCGCCATTTAAATTTTATAGGCCAAAAATTGAAAAAAGTCTGAAAATTTGGAAGTCCCCCTCCTGCCTTGGCTCACCACTTTGAATGGGGCAAACTTAGGTCACTATTATCTGACATCTAATTAACAGATTAAAACCATTTTCAGCTTTCCAACACTTACTTCCAACCAGGTTCCCAGATTAACTGGCCTAGTATCATTTATAAGGTTTAAAGGATGATATTTGCAAACAAATGTCAAATGTGATGGTAATTCGAAATGCACATGCTCAATCAAAAACCCAATTAAAAAAATGAAATCAGAACCCTCAAAAACCTAATAAATGATCGATATATCAATGAAAACTTCAACAGTAACGGTCAAAACAAAATCCGATAATGCACTCAAAAATAACGTCCTCCGAAAACTAATAAGCGATACCTAGACCAAAATAAATTTCAATGGTAATGGTAATTCGAAATGCCCATACACAATAAAAAATCTAATTAAAAAATGGAATCAGAACCCTATATCAAAGAAAACTTCAATAGTAAATTGAAATGCGCATGAGCGATTGAATATTTGGTAGTAAATTCAGAAATAGCGTCCTTGACAGCACAATAAACGATACCCATACTGAAGAATTTTGCAAACTAATAATTAATTAGAAATGCTCGTGCCTGAAAAAAAATTCGATACTAAAATTAACATTAGTAACTTTGTAAACCTAATAACGATCACCAAATCGATTAAATCCCTACCCTCCCCCTCTTCCAAAAAATAATAAATATTTAAAAATAAATAAATATTTTTTTTTTTTTAAACTATGACAATTATTTCATAAATAAACTTACTTTTCCTGTAATAGATAAATAGTTAACTTCTTGTGTCAACTATTGGGTGTAAAAACCATTTTTAATTTTCAGTTATAACAATTTAACCATCTCATTTTCTTTATTTTTAAAGTCCTTGTTATTTCAATTACTAGCCAGTTAATCGAACTAAGTTGTCAAAACAATTTTCTAGTTTATATTTATATCTCTAAATAATATTAAGTAGATCCTGCCTTAAAGGTGTCTGCTATCGGTGCACTTACCCTATATATATATATATATATATATATATATATATATATATATATATATATATATATATATTTTTTTTTTTTTCTTCTTCATTTTTTAATTCTTTCAAATTTGCCCCTTTTTTTTTCTTAATATCTTCAGACCCCTGGCATAGTTTTGTTATGGAGTCGGAGACTTATACCAATTATACTACAGTATAATTCCCTCAACACTTATAATAAATAAGACTATTCTGAAACCAATCTGGACCAGAGATATGAACTATTGGGGACACCCAAGCACCTAAAAATCAAATAAATTCAATCCTTTTACTCCTCTTATTTCAAGTCCTCTAATTGCCAATAATCCATATTTTCTGACCAAAAACACCCTACATAACGAACTCAGTATACTTTTCATCCTCGATTTCATACCCACCTCAAAATTTTTGAAAGTCATCAAAATCTTTCTAACTACCCTGATCTTCAATCATTATCCAGCTTCACTCATTCATACAAATCCTTCTCAAAGATTTAAAAGGCAAAATATGATTGGTGATCAAAGTGGTAAAATATGATATTTGCACTCCTGGCAGTGGCCAGCTTCTCCACTCATGACCTATTTGCCCTGAGGCTTGCTTACTCTTATTCAAACTCTACTGGCATACAATACCTGTGATGTGGTTGGTAATGCTGTGAAGTCTGGCATTTGCCACCATAAGTAGGGGAGAACTTAGCTCAGGGGTCACTAGGCTGAATACTAATACTGTAAATATTTATGTTTTTGATTAAGATATTATATCTTTTGGTTTGAAATATATATCCTTCAAAGGTTTTGTTAAGTTATTTCTTATTTTATGTTATTTATCTAGTAAAAACTGCACTTGAGTTAATCAGTTAGCACTATTGTATATGAACCACAAGTGGTAGAGCCTAATAGTTAAAAAAAGCCTTACATACCGAAAATTACCTAAACTATATCCTGCATTTACATACCATGCATAGAAACAAGAGGAATGAGAAAAAACACTGTTATATATTTTTTAAAAGTTTAATATTAAAAAATTAAATTATACACACCTGAGGAAATCCTGGTCTTGGAGTATAAAATGATGGTGAAGATAGTAATGTCACTGCACTTGGAGGTTGCTTTGGGCCATAACGTCTGGGTGAACCTTCATAATCAGCAATAGGAAGACCACCAATCACCCTTTGAGCTTTCCCATTCACATCGTATTCAGGAGACAGCGATTCTCCGTCAGAAACTGATGTGGCTACCTGTCCCCATTGATAAGTAAATAACAAGACAGCAATAAAAGTTCAGCACCAGTATACCAAAAATATAATATATAAGACTTTTGAAATTATTTATTATAAGATATTAGTTTATTGCTTAAATTTTAAATAAAAATGTGTGTTGCAGTATTTAAACATACTTCAGATTGAAAAATAATCCACTTTAATTGCTTTGGTGCAAACTGATGGGCACTTTTAACCCATATGTAAGAACTGGGAGCACCAAGATCTTACAAAGATTGACCTTGGCTAGAGAGATAACTGCTCCTGAAGTACCGGCCAGACAAAAGTAGCTCTAGTGATCTTCCTGTTGGTTTCCGCAGAGATGTTGTTTTGGCCACTCACCTCCGAACCCAGGTATATATAGTCTCAAATCTGTAGGGACCAACTTCAAACAATCCAGCCTCTATCCCTGCTCCTTCTATTCTCCAAATACTTCGTCTTGGCTTCATTGATAGCCTAGAAAAATTTTCTAGCTTCTTCCTCCTGGGCATGCTTAAATCTAGGAATAACATCGAAGATGTCTGCATACCCCAACAGTTGAACTTTGCTATTAAACAGTGTAGCCCGAGTTTGGAAGCCTGATCGGCGTACTGCTCGCTAACTGCAAAATAAAAAAGGAGGCATGCCAGGGCATCTCTCTGTCTCAAACCACAGTTCGTCATTATAAGTCAGAGAGGTCAGCTCCAATGCAAACTACACAGTTCGAGCCCAACATAGTCATCCTCACGAGACTGATCAACTTCTTGGGTATATTCAATTCTTTTAACGCCTGGTAGAGCTCCAGTCGGGTTATACTGCTGTATGCAGATTTGAAATACAGGATCATTTGAAGTGTAATTATTTTGTACTCTTTAGCCTTCTCGAGAATCATTTTCAAGGAGAAAATCTGGTCTGCGGTTGATCTACCCCTCCTGAACCCAGTCAAGTACTTATTTATGTCCCTTTCAGCATGGGAGAAGAGTCTCTCAAAAATAATGTTTGATAATAATTTGTAGGCACTTGATAGAAGAAAAATACCTCGATAATTGTCAATCTTCATCTGGTCGCCTTTCTTGTGTAGCGGACAAATAACAACTTGCCTCCAAACTTCAGGCATTATTTCTTCTTCCCACACTATAAAGGATGAGGTTTCGAAGCTCCTTCGTGAATCCCACACCTCCTTATAACAGCATCTCCACCTGCATAATGCCCATTCCCGGTGCCTAGTTATTCTTTAACTTCATGACGGCCACCTTGACTTCTTCCTCATACGGTGGCTCCGAGTCGCTTGAAAAATCTTCTGCCATTAAATCTACAATGGCTCCCTATTCTACATTCTCTTTGTAAAGGGCGTTCTTAACTCCTCCTTCTTTCCAGGATATCCAGCTTTACCATCAGTAGATTTCCATCTATGTCCTTGCATGAGGAGACCCTTGGTTTGAAGACAGATCTTCCTTCAGTTACCTTCTGGAAGAAAAGCAGACTTTCATGGAGTGTCCTGTGGCTCTCAACATACTCCATTATTTTATTCTCCCATCTACCTACGACGGATGTTCTTTTCTTCTCTCCTTCTGTTCATATATTCCTCTTGGGATAGCCTGGTGTAACATTGGATCATCTTCCTGTAAACCTCATTCTTCCTGGTTATAACAGCTAAGCATTCATCATTGAAGCTAGTCTAGCATTTCTTGGTTGAGGTCTGAGCATCCCCTCGGCTATTCCTGCCCAATGGTCGTCCAATGTATCAGCTCTTCCTCTCAATTCTTTCACCAGCTTAACTTCCAGTTGCTACCAGAATTCTGTACTCTGTTCATCGTTCTCCAGCTTCGATACATCGTATTTCTGCGGGACCAGACCTGCTACCTACATTTCACTTTGTTGATATCCGCGAACAGATCCTGGCAATACTCAAGAAATGATCTGAATCCACATTAGCTCCCCTGTAAACTCTGACACCAATAAGATAGGATCTATGGCATGAACTTGTCAAAATGTGGTCAATTTGGTTAGCGACAGTTCCATCTGGTCATCTCCAGGTGGCTTTGTGAATTTTCTTTCCAGGAAATAATGTACTACAAACGACCAAACCATGGGCTGTAGAGAAGTCTATGAGTCTTCGTCCATTCTCATTCCTATTTTCATGCAAGCTAAAGGCTCCTGTTGGACAATATATAGTTCCTTGGCCAACTTAGGCATTGAGGTCTCCTAGGACAATCTTAATATCACCTTCGGAACAGCTTCTAACGGCATCTCTCAATCTATCGTAAAACATATCCTTATTCCATCTGATGTAGCTTCTGTTGGGACATGGCAGTTGATGAGAGAAAAACAAAAGAATTTTCCCTCGATGAGCAGATAGCATAAGCGTGAACTTCAGGACAAGCTGGTGTGCTCTTCCTTCAGTCCGGCTTCTACGCTTTGTAGAGGTTTCGTGATAACTTAGTTTGAGGGGAGCGGCTTACCAGCCCACTTCCCCCAGTCAGTTGGAGCGGTTACCACCTCAGAGTGCCCTGGCACACTCCCCCATCCGGAGGTGTGTACTGTAAGTGACCTATGTCTGTAGTGAAGAGTGTTGTTGAGTGCAGTGAGTTGATGTGTGTGTGTGTGTTCCAGCAACCTGGATGACCAGTTACTGATTGCAGCCTGACAGCTAGGCGATGGGACCGCCACTTCTTATTGCCATTACTTATAAAATAAAACCACTGTGAATGAAGTTTGTAATTTCTTTTTTATAATTGTGTATTCTCTAAAATTATGAAGCTCAATAAGCTTAATAAACTTATGATTATTAAAATGAAAGAATGGTTAAAGTCACACTTTTACAGAAAATTTATTACAGCAAATACCTTGAAATAGTGTGCAGGTGGGCCAGGATGACAATTTCGAGAAGGGCTAGGAGAATCATCAGATGCAGTTTCATTTGCCCAACTATCTTCAATATCATCAAAAACAACAGCTCCTCCTCCATCTGACAAAAGATTTGGTTATTAACAGGCTACATATTTATGAATTTATCGAAAGTACTGTGGATAATAACACCATATCAGCCACATAAAAATTTAAAAAGTTTTTAATAGTTAAGATAAAAAACCCAAATTTTTAATGCTATTTCAATAAAAACGTTTATCATAATTAAGTCTATTTAAAAATTGATATAATGACTACTAAAACAACATTAAAATGTTACAAAAAAAATTATAATAATGATAACCTAGTAATTAATAACATTTACAGTCATTCACAAAATTGATCTGGGTTGTTATCATATAGAAAAAATAAAAAGTGATTTATCTTCCTAAAATTTGTTGTGTATGTTCTCCAACATATCTGCTACTAATAGCAATCCTAAAATCAATATTATTTTTGCGAGTTTTTCATTTATTAATATTTTTAAAAAAATGTATTTTTGCTTATGTATGCTATTAAAGATAATAACTGTTTTTTACCCCTTGATAAGAAAAAATCTCCTATCCACTGTTTATTCTGGTAGAGGAAACTGTAAGCTACAGAATTGATGATGGTTTTTGTTTCTTTAAGCTTATGACTTTTTTGAAAGGCAGCTTTTTATCTTTTATGTTACCTTAACATAGGAATTTTATACTTTAACTCTGTTCTGAATGTTTCATATCTGTATTTACCCCTACATACTTAATGTGTGTTACTAGATTAGGTTACAGGTAACTAAGAACATCTTTAACTAAAATAAAATATTTTCTGAAGGAATGAGACTTTTTGTCCGGGAGGCGGTCAAAAAGAGGAACAAAAATAGTATAAACTATTTATTAAGGAGCCGACGTTCCGAACCACTTTGCAGGTCTTCTTCAGGGCAGAATAAACAAGATATAAAAATAAGAATAAAACAATGGTATATACAGTGAATGAATTAATAATTAAAAAGATTTAGTGAGAAAAAAAAAATGAAAACAGTGATGAATTTGTAAAATGAAACTGGTAGAGTAATGACAACAATTAAAATAGATAAACTAAAAGAGAAATAACATTAACTAAAAATAACTCTGCTGAATAAGTAAAAAAAAGGGAATAAAAATAAATAAACAGACAAAATTTAGTACCTTGAAGCTCCAAGGGGGGAAGAGTGAGTAAGCAAAAAGTAAAGTAATTAAGGAGGTGGTGTAGGAGTAGTAATTAGAATGTCATTCATAGTTATATAGAGAAGGCAGTGGGAAGGGGTTTTCATTATAAGTGCCATCTGTTGGGGATGTAAAGAACAAAAACTATATACATGCAGAGGCATACTGATAGAAATTTTTCAGTATTTTAGTAATTTTAAAAATGCTTTTATAAAAAAAAAAAAAAAAAGTAAAGTAATAAAGGAGTGGTGTAGGGGTAGTAATGAAGATTATAAGAGAAGGGAGTTGCCAAAATAATGAGGGTTAATCTTAAACAGAAGTATTGAAAATGGAAGAAAAAGATAAATCTAAAGTAACAAATATAAATAATAAATTAAAATAAAATAAAAGTCAATATATAAAATTGGCAAGGAGAAAATAAAATTTAATTTGATCAGAATTCGTGAACAAAGAGATTGAGGTGCCATCTGTCAGAGTTTAATGAATAAAATGCATGTATATACAAAAGAATGAATAATTAATACGGATAGAAAATTTTCTACGATGTTCTCACAAAACTCGTTATCTTAAAGCTGTAATTATAGGTATAATAATAGGAGGAAAATTTTTAACAATAACTTTTTTTTTTTTAAATAAAAATAAGGATGCAAAAATTGTGATATAATAAACATAAAGTGACAAAATCAAATTGTAAAGAAAATGGTTAACAATTTACAGAGTAGAAAGTATTTTTGGTACCAGATTAAAATAATTATATAGGTAAAAAATTGAATAAGTAATTTAAACTTTATTACAAAATTTAATAACAAGTTTACCTTTTGCAATCTTATTACAATTTAATAGTAACTTAACCCTTAATTATTAATAATTTGCATTGTTAAATTAATAAATAATAATCTTTCCCAAGTGTAATCAGTTTGGAAAACAACTGTAGGAAAGCAATTATAAGAGATAGAATAAAAATAGAGAAGGAAGAGTGAGTAAGGGAGAAATTGTAAGAATAATAGGGCTATTATTGTTTTTTAATAAGATTTAAAATATCTCTGTAAGTAAGAGAAATATAATTTTTGTCTATTTTATGATTAACCAGGTTCGGTTCAAGGTGTATGTAAACTCAGTTGACATCCGCATGATGGTATTGAAGGATCAATCTAATTAGGGATTGATAAATTATTTGCCACTTCTATAAATTTGTTTTATTGAAAACTAGTTTCGAATGTTATACATTCATCCTCAGTTCTAAAAACACACAAAAAATTCAAAAATAAGCAATTCAAAATATAGTTTGGTATTATTATACATATTAAATTAGATTAATATAAATCAGTATTATAAAACATTAAATTTACAACATAATATAAAATGTTTTATAATACTGATTTATATTAATCTAATTTAATATATATAATAATACCAAACTATATTTTAAATTGCTTATTTTTGAATTTTTTGTGTGTTTTTAGAACTGAGGATGAATGTATAACATTCGAAACTAGTTTTCAATAAAACAAATTTATAGAAGTGGCAAATAGTGTATGTAAACTGATTCAGAAATAAGTCTTTTTTCATGGTTAGGAACTGAAGCCAGGATAGAGGATTGGTCGAAGTTGAAGGAATGGTTGTGGATCAAGGCGTGTTCTGATAGTTTGGAGGTGGACTGGTTGCGGGAGGTGATGGATGTTTTGTGTTGGGAAATGCGAGATTTTAGATGGCTTTTGATTTTGCCTATATAAGAAGAATTACAATTGGGCATGGAGCACGGAATCCGGTAAACTACATTAGAGTGGTGTTTGAGAGGGATAGGATCTTTTAAGTTGGTATAAAAGGTAAGAAAGTTTATTATAGGACTTAAGGCTAAGACGTAAGGTAGGTATAGTAGATTGTAGGAATTTTTTAATATTATCGGAGAGAATAGGGATATAAGGAAGAGATCTGTAAAGAAAAAGTTTGGAAGTAGATTGTGAAGAGTTAAGGGAAGGAAGGGATAAGGTAGTAGGGTTCTTATAAGAGTCTAAAAGTTTCTGAATGATGTTGGTTAAGAAGCTATTGGAAAGTAAAATTTATTTGATGTGTTGAATGCTAGTTTGATGATATTGAGGATCTGATAAGGAAAGACACCGATGGATTACGTTTCTAGCAACATTAATTTTAAGGTGGTAAGGATGCTGAGAAAAGTAGTTAAGGAGTCTGGCAGAATAAATTGGTTTCGTATACCAATCAGAGGATAATGAGCCATCGGTATTTCTTATGATAAGAAGGCCGAGAAAAGGAAGAGAATGGTTAATTTCTTTTTCAACTGTGAGTCTAAGGCGAGAGTGGTAGGAGTTTAAGGAAGATAAAATTTCGGGAATTATTTCTGTATTGAGAATAAGAAGGAGGTCATCAACGTATTTCTTGATGAAAATAATATCACGAGGAAAAAGGGGAATAATTGAGTCAAGTAAGTCATTGAGGACGATATTGGAAATGTCTGGGGCAAGAGAATTTCCCACAGCACGTCCAGAATTCTGATGAAAAAATTTGCTTTGGAAATTGAGATATCTGGATTTACAACATAGTTCTAGTGATTCAAGGTAGGAGGGCAGGTTCAGGGTCGTATGTGGTTCGATGGTGGCCCAGTTTTTTTGAACAATATGCAGGGCTTTGTCATTAGGAATGTTAGTAAAAAGGCTTTCAGCATCAAAGGAAGTTAAGATAAAGTGGTCAGGAATGAGAAAGGATAGTAATTGTTCTCGTAGGTGAAAGGAATCGTTAATATCATTGGGATTATTGTGGCTAAGTATCTGGAGGGAAGGAAGAAGATATTTACTGAGGTTAGAGGAGGGGGAGTTAATATTAGAAATAATGGGATGGAGAGGATTAGCAGGTTTATCATGTATTTTAGGCAGTACATACATATAAGCAAGGAGATAAAGAATTATAAGATATGAGTTTGTAGTATGTGGGGCAGTTAATTTGTTTAATCTCAAGGAGGTTCTGTAGGTGATGGTTGAATCTGAGAGCAGGTGGGATCACGAGTGGAAGGTGTATAGGTGTTTGATCAGAAAGGAGTTGGTAAATTTTGTCAGTATATTCAGTCTTGTGAGGACATTGTAGAAAATTTTCTATCCGTATTACTTATTCATTCTTTTGTATATACATGCATTTTGTTTATTAAACTCTGACAGATGGCACCTCAATCTCTTTGTTCATGAATTCTGATCAAATTAAATTTTATTTTCTCCTTGCCAATTTTATATATTGACTTTTATTTTATTTTAATTTATTATTTATATTTGTTACTTTAGATTTATCTTTTTCTTCCATTTTCAATACTTCTGTTTAAGATTAACCCTCATTATTTTGGCAACTCCCTTCTCTTATAATCTTCATTACTACCCCTACACCACTCCTTTATTACTTTACTTTTTTTTTTTTTTTTTTATAAAAGCATTTTTAAAATTATTAAAATACTGAAAAATTTCTATCAGTATGCCTCTGCATGTATATAGTTTTTGTTCTTTACATCCCCAACAGATGGCACTTATAATGAAAACCCCTCCCCACCGCCTTCTCTATATAACTATTAATAACATTCTAATTACCACTCCTACACCTCCTCCTTAATTACTTTGCTTTTTGCTAACTCACTCTTCTCCCCTTGGAGCTTCAAGGTACTAAATTTTGTCTATTTATTTTTATTCCCTTTTTTTACTTATTCTTTATTATTTTAGGTTAATGTTATTTCTCTTTTAGTTTACCTATTTTTATTATTATATAGCCAGTTTTAATAATAAGCACCTTAATTTATTAATATTCACTAATTTATTTTAGTTGCTGTCATTATTCTACCAGTTTCATTTTACAAATTCATCACTGTTTTCATTTTTTTTTTCTCACTAAATCTTTTTAATTATTAATTCATTCACTGTATATACCATTGTTTTATTCTTATTTTTGTATCTTGTTTATTCAGCCCTGAAGAAGACCTGCAAAGTGGGTCAAAACATCGGTTCCTTAATAAATAGTTTATACTATTTATGTTCCACTTTTTGACCGCCTCCCATCCCATGAACCATCTCATTCCTTCATAAGTTCTACGGTCAACCATTGATTATTCAAAAATATTATCCCATAGTCGGCATATGGAAAATAATTTATGGGGAACATGGCAACTAATATGGTAATGTAAATGATTTCCCATCACACCTACACGTAGATTTCTTGAAATTGTGAGGATCATTATTGTAATCAATCAAGCTACTCGTGCACTTGTAAAAAATGTTAATCATTGAAAAAATAACAGAGACATATTAAGATTATTCTCACCAGACTTGCCAAGTTGGAGTTTCCAGAACTGCAGATTTTTTCAAAGCAATTTCTAACTTCATTTATATGTATATTTATTCCAAAACATATTTAAATGAAGTATCCAATCAAATTCAATGGATTCACAAAATGATAGTGTGGAAAAAAATATACAAACCTACAAGTAGTGTTTTTTTTAGCTCAAGCATCTTACCTTAATCTAAATTTACAGTATGTATGAAAAAAAGTTTTTTTTTATTCTAGTTATAATAAAAACAAATACTGATTCTTTAGTATCATTCAAATATCCCAATTTAAGCAAATTTACCTCCAATGAGTACTTGTAATCTGTTGCCTGTTACAATCACTGGGTCTGCGCAAGCAAATTTTTGTTGTTGCATGGCAAGTATCAGCATAATCAGCTCTGCATTCTTATAGCAGTTATCGCTATAGTGTGCGAAAAAAGAACTCTTCTATTTTTTGACTAATTTCATTCCACAGTTTTGCAATGAAATAAAATATTATTGACATGGAATGATACTTGGTAACATTCCTGAGGAACATCAATATTTGGGGGAAATAACTGGAAAACTGACTTATATAAAATGTAAGATCCTAAAAAAGGGCTCTTTTCTTTTATTGTATAATACCTTTAAAAAAGGGCCTTCTGTTATGTCATTAACAATTAATACGTGATATCTCTTAAAAGAACACATTAGTTTAATTAGATACTAAAAATTAATGTAATTCAAAGATTTATTGTAACACGCGGAACAGCTGTTAAGTCAAGCCGGCAGAACCTCCTTGATCGAAGGCCGGTATAGAAATGACAAGGGCTGTGGACTGCGGGAGATGGTTGGCAGCGCAATCTACCTGCTGCCAGGTGAACTAGGCCGCACTGTAGCAGCTAACGAGGACCTTCTTGGTCAAGGGCTGGCATAGAAATGACAAGGATTGTGTACTGCGGGAGAGTGGGTGGATAGCGCTATCTGTCCACCACCAAGTGAACTAACTCACTGTACTTTTAGTAGGCTTGTTCTTTATCAACAATTAAATTATATGTAAGATATTTATTAACTTTTAATGTGTTTTAAAATGTACTGTGATAAATATTGTACTTATAAAAATAAGACCAAAAGGTGTGCTGATATGGCCAAGAAAAATATATATATATGTTAGACTTCTCAAAATAGAGATTACCCAGCAGTCATTGCACACTGGTATAAATAGAGCTCCGATTTACTGGCCAAATCAGAACACCTTCGGGTCGAAGCTTAGCAAGACCTAGTGTGGCTGACCGCCAGTGTTCTCTTTTACACCCCTACCTATCTCTCTCCCTCTCTCTCTCTCTTACCTTGTCCCTTCCTATGCTTGATTAGCTAGCGCCTTCAGCTGCCGAGGTCCATGCTTATCCCTTGGAACTAACCCCGGCAGCCACCCGACTGGGTAAAGGCAGCGTTGTGCTATCAAGTTCTCCTTCCTTCTTGAGTGGTCGGGCTCGAACCCCGGCACTCGACCTCCCTTCCTCGAGTAGTCGGGCTAGTACCCCGCCTCTCGGCAACTCTACCTTCCTTCCTTCTTGAGTGGTCGGGCTCGAACCCCGGTTCTCAGGATCCCTCGAGATTGTCGGGCTCGTACCCTGGCACTCGGCCTCCCTTCTCTCCTTCCTTCCTCGAGTAGTCGGGCTAGTACCCCGCCTCTCGGTACCTCTACCTTCCTTCCTTCTTGAGTGCTCGGGCTCGAACCCCGGTTCTCAGGATCCCTCGAGATTGTCGGGCTCGTACCACAGCACTCGGCCTCCCTTCTCTCCTTCCCCCCTCGGGTAGTCGGGCTCGCACCCCGGCTCTCGGGCTTCCTTACTTGCTTAGTTAGCGCCTTCAGCTGCCGAGGTCCATGCCTATCCCTTGGAACTAACCCCGGCAGCCACCCAACTGGGTAAGGGCAGCGTCGCACTGGCAAGCTACTCCCTTTCCTCCCCCCTTATCTTTTCACCCCTCTAAATAAGTACTTCGGGACAGAGGAGAGCAGTAGGTAGGCGAATTACTAGACCGAGAGTGATCCCTCTCACAACTTAGGTAACCTTGCGGTGTGTCTAAGGTAAAAGACAGCTAGAGAAGCGACCGACAACAAAGGGCACATCGGAGGTGAAGAAAAATACTACAATATATATATATATATATATATATATATATATATATATATATATATATATATATATATATATATATAAATGAGAAAAACTGAAAATTGAAGATAATTATATTTTGATGTTATCATAACTATAAACTTCGATTTTACTAATATATATTGATTTTAAAACCAGAATTTATAATCAGTATTGTAAGTTTTATATAATTGCTCTTTCCTATAATCAAAGTAAAACAACAATACTAACAAATTAAATCACATGATACTTGGTCACATATTTAAGCAGATAATCACATTCTAGATCTAAACTTGGCAAAACATTTTTTTAATTTTTTTTAATATTAACAAAAAGAACTGTATCATGAAAATAAGTGAATAAAAGAACTGTCATGAGTGAGACATTGTCAAGTTTAGGGTTAATAAGTATGTTCCCAGCTTCTCAAGTATGTTACTCTTATAGTGGCAACATACTTGAGAAATCAACTTTAAAAATAAATTTTATAAGTTTGTACTAAGAAAAAATCAAAAATATTTTATTTTTGTAAACTTAATCAGTTGGGCTTTTAATTGCAGCCGCTTAAAAAAAATTAGAAATTAACAGCAAACAACAAAAATATGATAACATGCTTGAGGATGAATAAAAATATTCATCACTGTTTCAGTTGTAGGTTCAGTTTGACACAAATTATCCGGATTCCAGGGTAAAACTGCTACAAAATCAGAAACTGCATCGCCCAAGGTCAGAGGAGTTCAGGGTTAGCACTTTAGGAAACAAATATTTTCTGGAATAATAATGGTAACATAACTAAGCACTCGCTTTCACCATATCCTGGAGACATAAGTTCTTGATGACCTCCTAACCATTGGATATTTTTAAAATTTAAATACCATTAATTTTTTCAAAGTAGCACACTTGTACCTTACCTTCTAGTTACTACTTTCAATTTGAGCTTGTATTTTTTTTTTATCAATATATATCAATGAATGTTTTAGTGAATCAGGGTGCGGACAGTAAGTAATACACTTGAGAATTTTGAATTTTAACATTTAAAATTTTATTAGGGATTGATAAATTATTTGCCACTTGTTTTTATTGAAAACTAGTTTCGAATGTTATATATTCATCTTTAGTTCTAAAAACACACAAAAAGTCAAAAATAAGCAAATCAAAATAAAGTTTGGTATAATTACACATATTAAAGAAAGGTGGTGTGTTTATAGGTAAATGGTTTAAGGGTTGGGATTTTCCATTAATTCCGGTGAGTAATTGGTTTTTCTGTTATAAATGGGAATAAATTTAAGATTGAACTATATTTATTTGGTCATTTAAGCAAATATCTCCAATAGTCCAATCTTAAATTTATTCCCATCTATAACAGAAAAAAACAATTACTCACCAGAATTACTGGAAAAACCACCGACCCTTAAACTGTTTACCTATAAACACACCACCTATCTTTCATTGCTAGTTCAGTGTGAGAAAAAACCAATACAAACTTTTCTGTTTGATATAATCTACATAAACCTTGGTGAGTACCAACATGTATTTGGTTTCTTGTGTTAATTAAATTCATAAATCTTTTATTTATTTATTTACATAGTTTACGCCCACATTGGAGCACTTAAATCAAACCCAAATACATTTATGTTAACAAAGAATTAACTGAAGATTTAGCTTGCATAAATTATAAATTTTTATAATAGTAATTTATATTACATTTAATTTAACATGTATAATAATATCAAACTTCATTTTGAATTGCTTATTTTTGAATTTTTGTGTTTTTAGAACTGAAGATGAATGTATAACATTCGAAACTAGTTTTCAATAAAACAAATTTATAGAAGTGGCAAATAATTTATCCATATAGGGATAATTATTTATAATATAGGGATTGATAAATTATTTGCCACTTCTATAAATTTGTTTTATTGAAAACTAGTTTTGAATGTTATACATTCATCTTCAGTTCCAAAAACACACAAAAAATTCAAAAATAAAGAATTCAAAATATAGTTTGGTATAATTATACATATTAAATTAGATGTAATATAAATCAGTATTATGAATTTAATTAAGACAAGAAATCAATTACATGTTGGTACTCACCAAGGTTTAAATGGATTATATCAAACAGAAAAGTTTGTACTAGTTCCTTCTCGCATCGTACTAACACTGAAAGAAAGGATGTTTTTAGGTAAACAGTTTAAGGATCGGGGTTTTTCCAGTAATGCCGGTGAGTAATTGGTTTTTCTGTTATAGATGGGAATATATTTAAGATTGGACTATTGGAGATATTTATTTGGTCATTTAAGCAAAAATCTGGATTGGATTTATATATATATATATATATATATATATATATATATATATATATATATATATATATATATATATATATATATATATATATATATACTAATTTTATAAATATATGCATGTATATTTATGGACTAAGGCTAGGAATCAATGATTACATTCCCTAATTTTAAGACCACAATGAAACTGTTTACACCTCCAAAACATAATAATATATCTCTAAGTGGCCTAAAATAGTCATGTTGTATTACAGAAAAATGTATAAAGGAATATTAAAATTAAATATACCTGAATGTGTTCATAAGTTTTTTAATAACATCAATTGAAGCATTTGATGGGAAAGACGGTAGGGAAGGCTAAAGGTAAACAATTTATGATCTGGACCATCTTCTTCTTGATTTAGTCAAGATTTAGGGTCAACTATCAATACAATTTATGGTTTGAATTTCAAACCAATAAATAAGCTGGGAGCAAAAATGTGATACTAAAACCAAGACTAGGAGTGTGCTAGCCTGTCAAACGCATCAAATTTCTTTTTCTATTTTTTAACATTCGGTAATTTGGCTTTGTGCTTAGAATCATTATTGTTTTGAAATTTTAAGTCATTGACATCATTATTTTATTTTCTATTAGGTAATAGTTTTTCTGACATTTCTAGGTAATCCATTTCAGTCTACAGTGTGCTTCTTTAAGATTAGGGAATAAATAATAGAATACTAATCTTGGAATATAAACATTACAATTTACATAATCATTTGAAATAAGAAAAGAGTGACACATGATCATTTTCATGTGTCGCTCAGTATATTCACTGTAACTGGCAACGCTTAATTTCAATGTAATCAATACCATTTATCAAAGCTATTATATTGTTAGGGCCAAAGTACTGATCTTTTAAACATCATATACCCCACTATCCTTAACGAATAAACCTACTCTTAATCACATATAAAATTCTACGAAAATCAATTCTCACATCCTAACAACAGCCTCATCATCAAGGATTTTCAAGATGGTAATCCAGGTCCTGACTTTAAATTTAAATTGTAATCTCCACTTATGGGTCATATTTTGGTATGTCGAGGACTCAGCCTTCAAATCATACAAGGCGCACTGCTGAGGTGTTAGACGAGTGAGAGGAACAGTTCCTCATCTCGTTTGTTTATATGATAGTCTCTGAGGTCAATGATGATCACCAGGATAGTAGTATCAGGGATCTACCTGAACACTCTAGGAAAATGTATCTGGGTAGCAGAGATCAAGCCGGACACCTCTGGGGAAAAAAAAGGAAAGAGTGGCCAGCGTTACTGGCGATCAGACCAGCCACCTCTGAGGGAAAAAGGAAGGAGAACGCCCAGGGGTACTGGAGATCAAACCAGCCACCTCTAAGAGAGAGAAAAGGGATAGGAAAAGAAATTAGAACACAGGCATCTAGCCTGACAAAGTAACTAGACTCCAGGATGCTCTGATTCTGCCAATGTGAAACCCCTCTATTTATACTACTTACCCATGTGCAACGGGGTAATCTTTACACTGAGAAGTTTAACAATTAAATATTTTTTCTGGCTAGATCAGATCACCTTTCGGTCTAATGTTTATTGATATAATAGCAATACATATCATAGTTTATATAAAAAACATTAAAAATTAATAAATACATTAATTATTTACAAAATAAGCAATTAATAACAAATACGCTTAAAATTGGCCTTGAGCAGGCTGATTAGTTCCTTTAGCCGTTCTTAGGTGGCGGTGGCATCAGTCTCCCAGACTATCCTTCTCTGTGGCATTCCTATAGTAACCGTTGAGCAGAGACGTCCTTTACAGCTGTGACAGCACTCCATTAGCCTCACAGCTGTTTTGATATTTTTTTAAATTATAGTATATAATTAAAAGGAAGAGTCTTTTTAAGAAATATTACATATAATTTGATAATAAAATAAAAGAAGGGCCTTTAAGATGGTATTATACAGTATGTAATAATAAAAAATGAAGGACTCTTTTTTTAAGATATTACAATATAAACATATTGAAACAAAGTGGTCAGGGTGCAAGTTGCAAACTGCACCTCTTCTCCTCTCCCCAAGACATACAAACTCTAGGAAAGAATGTTCTTCTTACCTGTATGTACCTTAATTATCTTAAATGTTTTCTTAAAGCATGTAATGTAATATATGTATATCTTAAATTTGTTTTTTTCTTTTTTACTTAAATTGTGCTCCCTCTAACAAGCCCCTCCTCCTTAACTAGTCACAGGCATACTACTATTTTGTAATGTTTCCCAGGGTTTGATAAATGATTTACTACTTCTATAAATTTGTTTTTATTGAAAACTAGTTTCAAATGTTATACATTCATCTTTAGTTCGAGGTTAAAGGAGATTATATCATACAGAACACATTACATTGGTTTGTTCTCGTGTCATTTCCATTACTAGTTCAGTGCAAAAACAAACCAATATAACCTGTTCTGTATAATATAATCTACTTAAACCTTGAACTGAAGAAGAATGTATTTTACCTATATGGTGAAACAGCCTGACGCTCAGATATCTTCTATCTTTGTTTTAAACTCACTTGGGGTCATAAAAATTTTACGTGAATTACGTGAATATAATAAATAATATTAGCGTGTATATATCTGGGAGAGATGATACATATTTACGATTGTAGCAATAGAATTTAAAGAGCAAGCCGCTCTATGCGGAAGTAGTATTATCTTCCTTTGAAAACATTTATGTTACATATCTAATAAATATTAAGTTTATATATTAAATATCTACTGTTACTACATACTTAAAATTCTTTTTATTATTTATTATCTTTGACTCTCCTGGCTTGCAAATGGAAATCATCGATCTCCAAAATAATGCGATCCTTAAAAACGAGCATAGGGAAATAATGAAGAAATCTCCCCAATCTCCAGCAGATTACGTTAATATCTTGAAATTCTTGTCATCAGGTGATAGAAGATCAGTGGAGGAAATATAGGAAAAATTGAAGTATTTATCGTTAAAAGATGTCCCAGAGAGAAAGCAGGAAGGGGTGGGTTAATAGGTGGTAGAGGAAGCAGATATAAAGTATGAGTTTAAGTCATCAGATGAAACTGGAAATATTAGTGAGGGAAGGGATCTAGAAGGTTCACAAAGGGAAAGATTGTGTAGGAGTAGCTATTTTGATTTGGAGTCAGGAGCTGAGGCAAGGGCTTCATAAAGTAGGTAGATTTGGCATGCTGGATCCTTGTTTGTGTCATGTTGTGGAGTATTCTAAACGCTTGGTAGTAGTCTGCAAGCCTAGTAGGTCTAAAGCGTCTATGGGCAGCATCATGCCTCTTCTGCAGATTCTAAAGTTCATGACATATCCAAGGTATAGGCCTGCGACGGAAAGTACAGGTTCTGAGGGGGGCATGGGTATAAAAGATGTTGGTAAGGTTGGAAGTGAGAATGTCAACCATGGAGTCAATTGAGGAATAGGAATATATTCCATTCCAGTCTAGGGTTTGAAGATCAGGTAAGATATTTTCACGAGTGAGAGCATCCAGGTTGCGGAAAGTAATGATGTTAGGTACGATCGGAGGAGTTTGGATATTATATATTTGGATTAGGCCATGATAGCATAGAAACGAAACCAGTAACTGGGCTGAGGAAAGGAGGTTCTGTGCAAAGTTAATAATATAAAGGTCCAGCCAAGTGTCTGACCTGTAGATATGATGGGTCGGGAAAAAAGGAACGGTTAAGAGGTGGGAAGAGAAAAACAGATTTTCTAGATAAGACTTATCAATGAAATCGGAAAGGAAGAGGGTGTAGTTAGGGAGGGAAACGGAACAGAAAGGGAAGCAAGGCTTGAGCCAAGTTTGGGAGATCGCAAAAATATGATAAAAGTTATGGGTAAAGTTTTGTAGGAATTCATCATAATGGGTTCGAAGAGATTGGAGTTAACATGGCAAGTGGTTAGGACACTAGACATGAAAAGGATTTAGGAGACTACAGTAAGTAGTTGATGGGAAGATGCAGAGATAGGTATAATACACTAGGTAACACAATATATAAATTAAAATAAAATAAAAAAGTACATGACGAAGAAATTCTGAATAGATATAAATAAGTTAAAACGGAGCGGTAAAAATCTAAAATACAAGCCAAACGTGAAATAATTCCTTGAAGTCCGATGAAACGTGGCAAACATTATATAAGAAGAGAATGGTAGATGAGACTCGCACAGTCAGTCGAAGACGTCTAGGTCCTCAGTCTGGTCAACGAAGATCACCTGATGACCATCACTCTTCCGGCAGCACACTCTACCAGCAGCGAACCATACATATTTAAGTTTTCTCGCGAGCCTCTCCTCGCTTAGATAAATCCGGTGGCAGTCATTCTCCTCCTGAGGCTATGTCGAGAAGTCCCTCTTTCCAAGGTAGCAGTCGCTACCTCTTTCCTCGTCCTGCGGCTTTAGCCAAATTGCATCATGTCCAGGTCCTCGACATTGATCTTTATACCGAAGCCTGCTCCTACATATATATATTAGTCATTATGGCAGCGGGAGTCTTGCCCGCCCGAACTGGAATACCACGGGTTTCCAGAGATCAACATAATAGGCCCTGTTCGGCTTTATTTTCCAGCATTATCTCTTCTAGATGTTTCGATTGGCCCTCGGGGTGTTTTTGTCAGTCTTTCACTTACCTCGAAACTGAGCTCCTCGTATTTATCTAGCACTGATTTAATATTTTTTATATCTTCATAGACATGATTGTCAAGATGATTTACTGCCACCAATATTTCTGATGGTTTCGGCTTGGTGTTTTGATTTTTATCAGGTTTTTCGTACTTGTAGTCATCTTTTTGGCCTGGTCACATCTCAAGCACACCCATGGTTTTGTAAAAAGATTTTTGGGCCTCAATTTCTTAATCATTCAGATTACTTATCATTCAGCAATATAAATTGTTTTTGTCATCATGAGCGATGGCACTGCTACAGAGAGTGCATTGAACCATTATGTTTGATAAACTGAATGGTACTTACAGTAATAGGCTTGTTTGTTATGATGCGAGAGGTACGCAGCAGTTGCTTAATGCTATAGGGATTAGCAGCCTGATACACAGCAGGTAACCACTTTATATAATAATAACACTTTATATAGTCTCACTAAACTGTCTCCTCGTCGATTTCTGAAGAAACCCCAATTGCCTAAAGTATACGAATATTGATATTTATGATTTAAATAAAAACAAAAAAAGATAACATAAAAAGTAAAAATTTAAGAAACTTGTATAACATATAAGGTATTAAGCGATAGAGGTACAGATATGTTTACTGGTTGCTGTCTCAAGCCAGGCTTATATAAATTTAAGTGGTGGTTTAAAGGCCAACTGCAGGATGCTCTACCTTTCTTCAAAGAACCCGTTCCTACAGACAACCAAGCCGCAGGAATTAAAAGAATAGAACCCTTTAAAGTTATTTGGCTTGAAGAAATCTTAGGAGAAGAATTGAAGAAAATAGATTTTGTCCCAGGGGTAAGGAACCTTGCTAAACATACTATTGATGTTGGCAGACTAATAAAACAACAAGCATATCCATTGTCTTCGTCGATTCAAGAGATAATAAATAAAGAGGTGAACCGGATGCAGCAGAAAGATATCAATGAACCTTTACTAAGTCAAATGGTGAAAAAGTCTAATGGAAAGTATCGCTTATGTATAGACTTCCACAAGGTTAATTCTATCAATAAACCCGATAGGCACCACTTACCTAATATGACATCTCTTCTGGATTTACTAAGGACCTGTTTTTCCAGCGTAATTAATCAACCAGAACCTTCCAATATTTGTGTTTGGTATGAAAATTTAATTAAATAAAATTAATTCATAAAAGTAGTGGGGTCAATGCTATTTACAGTCTCTGAGAGGCAAGCTAAATATAAAACTTAAGAAAAATGATTGGTAGGTTTAAGGAAGGAGATGTCATATTGAGACAGACTCATCCACTCTCTTTTGGAGATTAAGAGTTCAGCAGCGAACTGGCCACCAGGCATGAAAGGCTTTTTCCTATTGCAGAGCGAAAAGGATAAAGTACCTACAACCTTTGGGAAGCCAGCCGCTCTAAGTCATGCATCTAAGCACAAAGCTTTTGTGACATAGATACCGCATGAAAGGTTTCATGCTCCTGAAGAAGGAGAGGTGTAACCAAGTGGTTAGGCTGCAGGTTGTGAAATGCACCTCTCTCCCCACGACGTACGAACTCTAGCGGAGAGTTCACTTTGCTACTTGCTATGGGGAAATAATGTACCTGTATGTACCTTAATTATCTTAAATGCCATCTTATTCCTTGTTATGTAATATATGTATATCTTAAATTTGTTTTTTCTTTTTTACTTAAATTATACATCCCATTAACCTACCCCTCCTCCCTGACTAGTCGCAGGCACACTGCTATTTTTTAATGATTTCCCAGGGAGTTTAAAATTTAAGTATTTTATCTATACGGCGAAACAGCCTGGCGCCCAGATATCTTTGGTCTTTTTTTATTTTTCTTACACTCACTTGAGGTCATAATATATATATATATATATATATATATATATATATATATATATATATATATATATATATATTGTAAAATGTGCACATCTTTAGGTATTGTAAATTGTGAAGTGGCTTTAGCATAACAAATACTAGAGTTATATATGGAATAAGGATTGCTAAGCAAACTAATCCAACTTTAATTTATCCTGAGGATGTGTATCATAAATTAGAATGTGATAACATATTTTTCATCATATTTGGAAACAAAACAGAATTTCGAGAGTGCATTTCCGCAATAATCTCTCCTGACCTCAAAATCCTCATTTCAGAAAGGATTATCAAGAACCATCAATGAAATGAAAATGTGTTTGAATTCAAAGTGGTTCATCTCAATTTAAAAACATGGCAGCTCCATTTAGGGCTTCAGCAAAACCACTGCCATAATGAGTGAATGGTTTCAAATCTTCAACTTAGTGAACATTTTAAGAATGAAACTGTTTCTAATAAAATCAAAAACATATGAAAGAGATTTTGATCAAGAGGAAACTTTCTTAAATCGTCCATTCTTACTGGTAAATCGAAATGAGGGTTCGTCATTTTGAAATCTGTTGTGATGTAACAAACAACAAAGAGAATAATTCTGTTGTTTGTGGACCGAGGACCAGAGGAGATGTATCTTGGGATCTTCTGCCGTTTTTAAAGCCTGGATTAGCTTCAGATTTGATAACACCATTTCCTCACCTCCTGTAAAAGTGCACAAATTGCCATCGTCCCTCCTCAAAGGATAAATTGCTTGATTTTAAGAATGTATTGACTGATATATCATGTTGATAAATCTTAGTTAATATTCTTCAATAGTTGTACTAATACTTTCATGCAAATTTGTCAGATTGTCTAGTAACCTAGTCCTGAGAGAAGAGCCTTCAATTTATAAATACATATATGATATCCTCATATCTTTTTAAATCATTTTTTTTTTATTTAAACCTTTTCATTCCTTCATTCCTAACACAATAACACAAATCGTATTAACATTTTAAAACAGAAAAAGAGAGAACAGAGAAAGACTCACTTTAACGTTTGAAGGTAGATTGCGAACTGAAAACTCACTTATTTATGTAAACAATCGGAGGGTCTGTGCATGTATGTAAACAAAGGACAGGTCTGTGCATGATAAACACTTCAAATTATAGAGAGTAAGATAGCCCGGACTTCAAATTATTGCATGTTGGCGGGCAAGATACTATTCCTTCAACTTTAAATTATTGATGGGACCAATTTGTACTGATTTTTTTTCAATTTATCGAGTATTTTCAAGGGACTGGGAAAAATTTCAAATTATCGAGAGATTCAAATTAGCGAGTGTCAAATTATCAAGAGTCGACTGTATTTAATTATATATATAAATATCATATACTTATATTTATTTATGATTTGTAATAAAATTGTACTGATTGACCTTGGCATGGTTATCAATAGTCCTGTACGTGACTGCAGTCCTCTAAAAAAATTTGAGTAGGGAGATTTTTTTCCAGGAATGTTTAGTAAGTATTTTGGACTTGGGTGGACATCCCCCACCTGCTACATTTTTCAGCTACGACGTCATCAATGATGACATCCGCTTGATCACAGAACTGCTCATATCCATGTTAATATTTGATAGATTTGCCTGAAATTTGCACTTTTTATACTAATTTCTTCTTTATGAACCTAATGAAAGGGGTATTTGGCCCAAATAATGGATACAAATACTTAAAATGTGTAATTTTGAGGTATTAATTTTTAGGCAGTAGTTACAAGTGGTATCACTCACTACGAAGTAACTAATTACTTGTTGGTCAGACTTTGCTCAATAACTATTGACTATTCCTACATTAGTGACCCCTATAGTATAGATACTGAGTACCTTGATACTGAGTAATTCATGATTGCTATGTTACTAATCAAAGTGCAGAGGCTATAGTGAAAACTACCAAAAAGAAGTCCAGTTCATCTCACCACATGATACAAATAGTAAATAATTCAAGCTCGTGACATGCAAGAGCTCTTTCGGAATGATCAAATCTGACAACTGATCACTGTTTAATGAACAGGAGTTAATGTCTAAATCACAAAAAAGTGCATTGTTAAAAGAGCTAGAAACATCTAATGGCAGCATCAGCGACTACAACTTGTTCAAGTTTGATGACAGACCAGTGGATGTAATGAATTCCATATGAAAAGTTATGACAAATGAACAGAAAATCTTTGGCAGAGCAGTTTCAGCTTTTTCATTATATATCGGTGGGATCACAAAAAACTGAGGCAGAGTCACTTAAGTTTTTGACTGTTATCACAAACTATCACCCATCAAGCCTGAGAGAGTGCAGAGACAAGGTAGTAGCACTGCTATAAACATCAACTACATATCTGATTTTCCATTGCTTGTCCTGATTTTTTGACACAAACACCATGTAATAACAACCACACCTTTAGCGGTTTTTATGATGACGAGGAAGAGATTCAACTGTACATCTGTGCAAAATGGGAAGGCAAGTAAATCACAGAATTAGCAGAACAGAATTAAATTGTTTGACAGTAGAGGAAGTAGACTTTAGAATGCTGATTTATTCAAGCAATGCATCCATGTGACGGTTTACTAAAATCGTCCTCATTGGTGCTACCACTGACATAATGGTGTTAGTTTTGTTTCACTGGGCTTCTCTTCATCGATTTGGTGTTCAGGAAGTTTGGATGCACTGGAGTGGGTAATTCCACGCGACTTTTGTATGTTCATAATATTTGACAAAAAATGGGCCAGAACTTATGCTCTTTACTTCCAGCCATCCACGCACTATCTGGATGAGTAAGTTTGCCACCATAAAAACAGCTCTTCATAGTGCATGTACGGCAAATTTAGAACACTTTGGTGTATCATCTGATCGGGATAACATAGAACAACGCCTTAAATCTTCAGAAGAATTTTATAAAAAATTTAGGGCAGTTGTTACGAAAATGATAATCTTGTAAATGTTTAGATGAACTTAGATTGTGGTTGTATCATCAAGCGAAATATATATAATATAAAAATCTGAACATATTCCAATATAATCA
The DNA here is from genome assembly GCA_948150685.1 of Rhaphigaster nebulosa. Taxonomy (NCBI): domain Eukaryota; kingdom Metazoa; phylum Arthropoda; class Insecta; order Hemiptera; family Pentatomidae; genus Rhaphigaster; species Rhaphigaster nebulosa. The sequence goes on along the minus strand of OX411307.1, from coordinate 181,214,974 downwards.
CTGCTTGTATTCATGATATTATTTATTTATGTAGTTATAGAAAATAGTAAAAAGAAAAATCATTTTTTTTTTTAATTTATGTTAATTTATAGTGACAGTTAAAAAACAGTGCTATTTATCTCACAAATAGTAATTACAACATACTGACTCAATTTTCATGAAAATCAATCAAGTATTAACATATCTATGTTAATACTTGATGTTAAGCAGTGATTGAGGGCTGACATCTTTGATGATATCACAGCTGGAAAATGAACCAGGTGTTGGATGTCTAAAATAGCCTAAGCCCAAAATACTTACTAGGACCCCAACTAAACATTTCTGAAAAAAAAATATCTCCATACTCAAATTTTCCAGCAGGACTGCAGTAACATCCAGGACCACTGATAACCACACCAAGGTCAGTACAATTTTACTACAAATCATAGATAAATATAAATTTAGGATATTTGCATATATATATATATATATATATATATATATATATATATATATATATATATATATATATATATATATATATATATATATATATATAAACATCTAACATGTTAAATTAACATCTAATTTTATTCCGCCATCTAATTATTTTTTAATATAGAACCATCTTGTTTCCATAAATAGCTAAAAGATATATGTCACTTTTAGACTTATGTCAAAGTTTAACTTTTGCCAGAACTGTTTACATTTCTAATGAAATAATCCAAGACTTAAAGTGACAAATTAACTGAGTGATTTATAATTAACTGAATCAGATTCAAAATTAAATAGAGTTAGAACTGCTATAGGATTAATTTTGCCGAGCTTAAGAGAAGAGCTTAGTCGTAACAGAACTACAAGAAAAAAAAAAATCAAACATTAATATAATGAAAGCTACTAACTTTTTGGCTGAAGGGCTTTTTGATGCCTTAAAGAGTGAACTTCAGCAGAAAAAATAGTTTCAGTAACTTCCCGACACAGTAGCTTCTTTTTACATTCTGAATTTCTGAAAAAAAAAAAATTAAAATAAGCCATCAGTAATAAAATTCTTTTAAATACCACTAATTTACTGGAGGGAGAATTAAACAGCCATAGTAATACAAAATAAAAAATAAACAATTTTATCGCACATTTAATGAAAAAACATAAAAATAATTCAGAAACTGGTCAGAATTTGAATCACTATCACAGTTGTTTTCAATTATAATAACATAGAGATGATAAATAAATCACTGTATGAGGTTTATCATGGATGATAAACAATCAGGAAATCATTCAATATTTTTTTATTATACAAATCGGGATATATACAAATATGTGAGCAATCATAAACATTTAAGTTGACGTCCGCATGTGGTATAGAAGGATAAATCCAATTAGGGATTGATAAATGATTTGCCAATTCTATAATTTTGTTTTATTGAAAACTAGCATTGAATGTTATACATTCATCTCCAGTTCTAAAAACACACAAAAATTCAAAAATAAGCAATTCAAAATAAAGTTTGGTATTATTATGCATATCAAATTAAATATAAAATAAATTAATATTATAAAACATTTATGAATTATGAATTTAATTAACACAAGAAATCAAATACATGTTGGTACTCACCAAGGTTTAAGTAGATTATATCAAACAGAAAAGTTTGTAATGGTTTGTTCTCGCACTGAACTAGCAATGGAAGAAAGGTGGGGTGTTTATAGGTAAACGGTTAAAGGGTCGGGGTTTTTCCAGTCTTAATTAAATTCATAAATCATAAATGTTTTATATTACTAATTTATATTACATTTAATTTAATATGTATAATAATACCAAACTGTATTTTGAATTGCTAATTTTTGGGTGTTCTTAGAACTGAAGATGAATGTATAACATTCGAAACTAGTTTTCAATAAAAACAAAATTATAGAAGTGGAAAATAATTTATCAATCCCTAATAAACATTTGAGTTTAACAATTCGTCAAACTCCTATACTCTGAAGATGGCCCACATGTTTGAGACAAAACGTCGGTTTGTATAATAAAAAATTACTGACTGATTTCCTGATTATGTATGATCCAAAATTATAATAATATTTCTAAGAAATTAACATATAGTCCAGGTACGATAAAGTAAATATATTCATTTTTTGAAATAAATTGCCACAGGACTTTCTCAACATGTTAATTAGGAACTATTTTAATTAATAGTTTTAATTAATAATTTTTGGACATAAATGAAAAAATCATCTGTCGATATTTTGTCAACTCAGGCATCATCAGGATAGTAGCAGAGAAATAAATAAAATATAAAGTTATGTCTTGTTATTATTATTTTTGCTTGAAATTTTTATTGTACGTAGGCATTACTAAAATCCACAATTCAATTTCACAAACATGTTCCTGCAACAATCACAAGAGCTGGAATTAAATTTCAAAAAATGGCCATATTTTACGTTTTTTTTTTTTTATGCGAAGAAATGTGAAAAAAACACTTTTCAGCACCTTCATGAATTTTTTTCACCGTATTGTTACATACCGATTTTATCTAAAACATATACAATTTTTTTCTACTAATTTTCTCCAAATTATCATGTTGAGAATGTGACGTGGCAATTTATTTCAAAAAATAAACTATCGTGCCTGGACTAATAAGATGATTCATTCCTGCACTATTTTAATATCTTTTATTACACTAATAACATCAACATTAAATTTGTTATATAATTAAAAATAAATAGAGTATAAATTAGTTATAACGAACTTCAGGGGACCATAAAATTTTGCATGTTATAAGTGGTTTTCACTATAACCAATATATTGCTTATAGGGAACAGTTATTTATATCTGAACATCACATTCAATCCACAAATATGTGTTAACATGCATAATGAAGTTTCCATTATGTGCAAGTAATTTAAAAATGATTTTTCAAGGTTTTTGAGAAAATTTAAAATTCTAACATGCTAGAGGTATTTATATTGGTGTGGGCATAGTTGAACATAGATCTAATTTTGAGAAGTTGGTAAAAAAATGACTAGTTAAAAAATGAAGTAAAAAGAAAAAAAGATGCTAATATATTTTGCAAATAATGAAAATTAGAATAATGAGAAAAGAGTGAAGGAAAGATTATGAATTACATGAAAGATATTATAAAATACATGAAAACTATTAAAATAACTACTAGCATGAAGATTTAGAAGTATGTAAAGCATACCAAGATAATACATATTATGTAAATGATGTTAAAAATGTTGACGAATGACTAATGAAAATAAAAATAATGCTAAAAATTAATTTATTTTATTTAAATTTAAATAAAAGATGAAAGATACAGCAATACAACTGTAAGTTATTATCATATGCAGGGAAGAAAGAAGAATAAGGATAGAAATAAGGAGGAAGAGGAAGGAGAAAAATACTTAATAATAGCATACCAGAGAGGTCCTTAATAACAGTCCAACTTCAACTAACTGAATTAAAATAGAGTTCTGGAAACTAGAAAGACGGGTAGGTAAACAATGTTGCCAACTAACTAGTTTGACAGAAACTAACTTTAAATTTAAATTTGATTAAAAGGCAAATCTAAAACTGGTTAAACTTACTGTTAAAACATAATGGTTCAGGGACAAAAAATTAATTAAATGATCATTGAAATGAAATAAAAGAAAGGCGATGGGTTGAAAATCGTAGAACAATGAAAAGTGGCAGAAATATATTAATAATATATTTTAAAGTAATAAGGAAAATTAATTTTTATAAGGAGTATGTAAATATTCAACTACCAACTTATATAAGTGGTATTTACAGTTTAAGTTGGTTTCTGTCAAAACAGTAAGTTGGCAACATTGTTTATGCGTCTTTCTAGTTCCCAGAACTCAATTTCGATTCAGTTAGTTGAAGTTCGGCTGTAAGCCTCTCTGGTATGTTATTATTAAGTATTTTTCTCCTTCCTCTTCCTCCTTATTTCTATCCTTATTCTTCTTTTTTTCTTACATATAATAATAACTTACAATTGTATTAATCTATCTTTAAGTTTACATAACTTTATAGTTTACTCTTTTATTTTATTTTGTTATCTATTTTTTTACTTACATTTTCCCATGTATTTTGTTATATCACATTAATTTTAATTTCAATTAATTTTTAGCATTATTTTTATTTTCATTAGTCACCTGTCTTAAAGTATATAAAGCATACCAAGATAATTAAGCTTGGTTTTCTTTACATAGTTCCAAATCTTCATACTAATAGTTATCATGTATTTTATTATATCTTGCATGTAATTCATAATGTTTCCTTCTCTTTTCACATTATTCTAATTTTCATTATTTACGATATATATTAACATATTTTTTCTTTATACTTTATTTTTTATCATACTAGTCATTTATGTTTATTACCATATTTTATTACTGTTATCTTTGTTATTTTTCTTAGCCCAGATGATGGCCTAAAACTTAGGTCGAAACGTTGGCATACAATAAAAATAAGTTACACCTATTAGTGTATTCTTTATTGACTGCTTCCCCCGACCAACTTCTTCTTAAAGTAAAGATATCTATTTGGGTACATACTTATTTTTTAAATTGATACATTTAAACATTATTTGAGATCTCAAGAAGTGTTTTCACAATATTGAAACACTGAGGCCTTTTAAACTTGCTTATAACCAAAGGCTTTCATTTCTGAGTGCCAGACATGTTAGCTGCTACAAGCACAGTTATATAATATTTATTTGTGCATTTTACCTCCTAAACATTTCTTCCCTTCAAATTTGAAGGTGTGATCAGGAGTCAAACATAAAAATTTGATGTCTAGGGCAGTCTTCTTTAATTTAAAGGCTGATATTTTCAAACCAGTCTGCAATCAAACTGTGATTAATACTAGCTGACTCACCTGTGATTTTCCCAATGATTATGTCATGACGAGCATGAAATCTTTGTATCCATGACATACTGCATGCGAAATTTTCTCTTTTTGAAAGAGAGGCTAGCACATTTGATTTGGCCTGAAGAAAAATAATGAAACAGTTCATTGTCCAAATTGTTGTATTGAGAGGCTCGTATTTTTTAAAAATTTTATGGCACTAATTGAATTGTTCTAATTATTTTCTCTTTGTTCTGAAAAATTCCCGATATAATGGAATGAGATGTCCCCATTTCACTTGCGAGACTGCTCATACAGTCTCCCAATTCAATTTGAGAAATTATTCCGAATTGTTCCTCAACAGAAAATGACTGAAAGCGCATTGCTATTTGTTAAAATTTCAAACTGAGAGTCAAGAGTATGCTTTCCAAGACTGTATTTTGAAAAGTGGAGAAATCATTCCTAGAATTTGGGAGATTTGTTTACACTTACTTTCTGTTCACTATAACCGACAGCAAACAGCTTAAAGGATTCTGATAAAACGGATCTCAGGCAATCATATGATTGATCAAAATGAAAATCTCATAAGGGTAGGTATGATTTCAGATAAAATTTAATGATATAACTGTTAATAAATAAATTCAATAGTAGCTTTCTGAATGAGAATTTAAAACAAAAGTCAATTATTTAAATGAGCATAACTTTAACTGATAAGTACGTACATAATGTGTGTGTATATATGATTATAATTTGGAAATAGAACAAATTAACTGGCATAAATATCACCCATTACTATATAAAAATTGTTTAAAAGTTTCTCAATTAACATTATTATTATAGTGACCAACACAGACAATACGTGATCTTAGCTATGAAATAACAAAACATTTTGTAGAATGTAACCAGAAACAATAAAAAAGAACAAAAGTGAAATTCTAAAATAATTTAGAAAGTATACCTAAGGTTAAAGCAATGATTAAGATCCTAAACCTAAATTTAAAAAATAAGGAGTAATAGCCTAAAAACAGTTAGAATGTCAGCCTGCAAAGAAAAACCCTCTTTGATCAAATAACAATAGTAAATACAAAATGGATAGAATATTAACTGTTTTGAAAAAAAACAAAACAAAAAAACACTGATGTTCCTCCTTTGATGAAATATTTAATTTCTTCTACTAGTTATATCTTCCATTCACTTTTCTGGAAATACAACTAAGTAAATACTTACATAGCCTGTTTCATCCAGTACTTAAATATGAATATCATACTTCCTGCACAATATTTGAAAATAAATCATTAAAAAATAGGAACTGTTGCCCTCAAGTATAATTAATGCATCTAATATGTAAAATATATAAAGGATTAAGAAAGCATAATTGTAAGCAAAAAAAGTTAAAAACCTTAATAAGTTTTGCTTTAAGATCGCTGTAGATTTTAATTTTATAATCATAAAATAGCAATGATATTAAAGACAAGGCAGTGAATGATTTTGGGGTAAATTAATGAAATAAAAATTGTGAATGAAATGAAATGATATAGCAATGCAAGAAAAAAATAAAATAAATAAATAATAGGGAATAATAAACATTCCCATAAATAATAAATATTCATTAGGTATTATAAGTATATAAAGCTTAATGAATCTGTAAAACACTTCATTAACAGGGCAATCAACTTGAGGATGATTAACATAATAATTAAATTATTATTAGAATACAGCATAAAACATACAATCATGCTTATAACATCAATAACTTCTCTTACAATTGAAAAATAATTTTAAAAAGTCTTCATTTAAGTTCAAGGACGGCATTTTATTATATATTTTTTAAATTTATCATTACCATTACTTGTAAATATTATTTTTAGAAATGTTTAAAAGTAAAAATGTCACAAAGGTCAAGGAACAAGTTTTTTGTGAATATCTGCACCTCCACATCACATGAGCATAACATAATTTCATTAATAAATCAATAATCCACTTTCTAATTAAACATAATTAGGGATAAAAATCAATAAATTTCAGAAATATCATTCCTACAACTTGAAATATACAAACAAAAATGAAAAAGAAAAAACTTTTTTTTTTTAAGTAAGTATTATTTATTCTTTTAACCTTCCGTTAGGCGCATTGCACCAGTGAGGTGCTCTCCTATTTTTTCATCCTAAAGTTTAATTAAGAATGAATTTAATTAAGCTAAGATTCAAGCCAAAGAATGAATTTAAACCTGAAGGAATGATAAATATTATATAAATAGCACATTTATTGCAAAACACAGCATCCTTCTTTGGAAGATATTAACTAAAATAACAATGATTAAACATAAAAAGACAGTAATTGCCAGTAAATTCTATGTAACTTTAATTTATATATATATATATATATATATATATATATATATATATATATATATATATATATATATATATATATATAAAACATCGAAAAATATTCAAATAAAAAAATATCCGAACAGCTTAAAATATTTAGGAACGTTCATCATCAATGCTCATGCTATTTTTTATGAGAACTCCGGTCTCACAAAGTTGATATATTGGTTTACTCGTGAGTTGTTTAATGGCGGCAAGAGGAATGCTATAAGGGGAAACAAAAGTTAAGAGGATAGATGGTCGACCAGTACCCTTCATGCATTTGATTAGCCGTGACGGAAAAAAAAAAAAAAATCATGTACCTGCCAGGTGTGCACGACTAGCGGAAGGTTAATATATTTAATAAGTAAGCAAGTATTATTTATTCAATGAACATAACAATTGAAAAGTAAAAAATAGCAGTAAATGGGTTTAACATGAAATATATGATAAATCGAATAGATGCCAATTAATTGCCTCCAATTAAAAGAAAAATAATCATATAATAATTTGTCTAAAATCATGTGAATGTTAAAATACTGCCAATGAATTGAAGAAATGAAAACTTGAAAAGCGAAATAGTTTAAAAAAAAGCAAAGTATAATTTTTTTTAAATTAATGCCTTAAATGGCAATACAAGTTCAGGAAAAAAATTATTTAAAACTGCATTTTATATTAGGTTTCATATTAAACTACATATATATATATATATATATATATATATATATATATATATATATATATATATATATATATTTTTTTTTTTTTATATCATATAAACCTGCACCTTATTCATTTTGAATATTTTAAAAAGAAATTAGAAAAATGCTACAATGTTTGGCAACTAACAAGTGCTTTCAAAACTTCAAGAAATAAATAATCGTAACAAGTACTTACTTATTTCTTAGTTCCCATATAGCTCCAGACTCATGGAAAGACTTTTGTTTACGAGTTATCATTTTGTCATCAGAACGTGATTTGCGAATAGCCTTACATCGACTTTGACTAAAAACTTCACGGCCACCAGCTATTTCAATTTTCCTAATATTAAAGGTTTTCATTAGAATTGTAAAAAAAAAAAAAATCTTTTTCCTACAAAAAATCTACACTAGTTAGTTAAACTTCTGAAACAATTTGATTTTCATTAAAATCTATGATCTTATTTTATTTATTTATTTTTCTTTTACTTTTTCTCTTCCATAGTGTTCCTTAAGGGTCGTATATTTAATAAACATTCACGCACCATGAAAACAAGCATTTTATTTGATTTGACTAATTCTGATGAGTTATTCAAATTAAATCAAAATCTAATTCAAATTAAATCAAAATCTAATTCAAATTAAATCAAAATCTAAACAAAATTAAAGAATGTTAAAAAAGTTATGTTTTCTTTTAATCAATTTTTTCCAACGGTGTGATATATAGAGGTTTCGAAGATGGTGAAGTGTTAATGATTACAACAATTTTTGTGATCATATTATCACCATATCAGTCAAACAAGAAATGAGAAATGAACTACAGTGTCCAGCTAGATCAGCAGACATTGTATTGATGGAATGAAGACAACTTTGATGGAAAGGAGGAAGCATGACAAACTGAAGTACTGATACTGACAGTTTTTCAGTAAAATTTAGATAACTTTGTATGCTTAGTATTATATTAATCCAAATTACCTTAAAAGTCTTGTTATCAGATTTGGGGAAAGAGCGTCGAAGGGCTTGATAAATCATACCATAATTTCCAAAATGTAGATATTTGCATTTAATGTGGGTAAGATTATAAAACTATATGAAATAGTTTAAATTATCAAATCATTCTAAATTTGGCCAGTTGAAGATAAATGGATATGCATGCATATATTTTTGAAATTTTTTTAATGCTCTACAACTTTTATACCAACGATGTTTCTACAAAACAAAAGAAGGAGAAGCTAGAAGGGCAAGTTTTACGAAAACCAGGTCTCCAAAATAACTACTTTTATTTTGAAAAAGTTCTTGTTCTAAATTAAACTTTTTTGAAACAGCTCATGCAAGAACTTTTATTATAAGTTCTTAAAAGAACTTTTATGTCAGTACTTTTATAGTAAAAGTTTTTTTGAGAGCTTTATCGCAGGAACTTTTATAATTAAAGTTCTTTAAGAACTTTATGGTAAGAACTTTAATATACAAGTTCTATATAAAAAAAATTCTCATTAGAGCTTTTTATTGAGATTATAATAAATGTTCCCAGTATTTAAGCTCCCAATGAAATGTGGAAAATACATATGGAATTGTGTCTTGAAAAGCCATATCTTTAAATAAACATTCTGTAGATGATTTAATTAAAATTGAGGCAATTTTTTTATTGAAATTAAAAATTTAAAGTTAAATAAAATAAATAAAGAGGTAATTGTTATTTCGAATTTTTTTTATTATCTATGTTTTTGTTAAAAGATTTTTTAATTTTTTCAACAGTACTGCTGTCTCCCGAGTTTCCCCCACCTCCCGAAGATCCCTCTCAAGCTTTGCCCCATAAGTATGAGAAAACTTATATTTGAGAACTTATATTTAAAATGTTATAGTAGGAACTTCTATTAACACAACTTTTATAAAAAAAAGTTTTGGCAAGAGCTTATATAAATAGAACTTTTATCAAAAACTATAATCTTAAGGAACTTTTCATCAGAAGGTTCTTTTATAAATAATTAAATGTGTAAGTTCTTGTAAAACAGTTAAACTGAAACTTTTTGAAAAAGTTCAATAACTGTTTCGAGCACTGCAAAAACGAGGTGAAACAAATTTTTTTAAAGATTATTCATTTTTACAGGTGGATATCTCGAAGACTATAACAGATAGGAACCAACTTATCTAAACCAATATGTAGGGAATTTAATCTCCTTTATGCTGGAAAATACATCTTCTGTATGATGCACTGTTGTCGAGTTATAAACAAAAACTGAAAAAAGGGGCCTTTAAACCCCCTCCCATAACACGCTGACCCGGAAATCGATGGGGCTTTATATTTATATATGTTGTTCAAGGGAATGGCAACTAACTCCTACTATAAGTAAATATTCAACCAAATTGTTTACGACAAAGCCGACTTGGTAAAGTAGTGATTGAGTCCATTCGGCAAATAAAAATGAGCCAAACAATACTGACAGAAAGAGATGCTATAGAAAAGCATAATAATTTGACAAAAGTAATAAACCAAAGTATTGCCAAATATTACAAATTCACTGAGGTATCAAAATCTTATACTGTTACACTCATAAGGCTATTCTGTCAGTTAAAGCAACCAACCACGAATTATTGGAATAACAGAATTGATAAATGATTTGCCACTTCTATAATTTTTTTTTAATTTAAAACTAGTTTCGAATTTTATACATTCATCTTCAGTTCTAAAAACACATAAAAATTCAAAAATAAGCAATTCAAAATACAGTTTGGTATTATTATACATACTAAATTAGATGCAATATAAATCAATATTATAAAACATTTATGATTTATGAATTTAATTAAGACAAGAAATCAAATACATGTTGGTACTCACCAAGGTTTAAATGGATTATATCAAACAGAAAAGTGTGTACTGGTTTGTTCTCGCACTGAACTAGCAATGGAAGAAAGGTGGGGTGTTTATAGGTAAATGGTTAAAGGGTCGGGGTTTTTCCAGTGATTCCGGTGAGTAATTGTTTTTTTCTGTTATAGATGGAAATAAATTTAAGATAGGACTTTTGGAGATATTTATTTGATCATTTAAGCAAAAAGCTGGATTGGATTTGATATATTGGATATATATTTATATATACATATATATATATATATATATATATATATATATATATATATATTGGATAACGTCTCGGAGCCAGCTTTCTGCATTCCTGACAAGATGCCGGTACTAGAGATCTGACCCTCTGTACTATAAGGTTCATCATATTCTGACTCGCCATGTTCGGTTTATTATTTGGGGTTCTTTCTCCTAGTCTGGTTGGTCTGTAGGAGGTATTTTATTTCCATCTTGTGCTTTATTGAGCAAACACTCCCCGATCTACCACCTGTAGACACGCCATGTATGAGTTTCTTACTCCCACTGTTTTTTGTGTGTGTATCTGTTATATATATATAATCTATATATATATATATATATATATATATATATATATATATATATACACACACACACATATATATATCAGCTGTTTTTTTTTTTTTATCACCATTAAAAAACATTACATCAGGTCTATTATTGGTCACAGTACAGTCTGTAGTAAACGACTGTTTCCAATACGATTAGTCCCTTCATTCTGAATGAGGTCTTTAGGATTGTATTTATAATAGGGCCTAGAGTCGTTCGATAATTTACTTTACAGACCAACCACCAGGTGATTTTCCCACGAGTTAGACTTTACATAGCATTATAAAAACAATTTTAAAATATGGTACGACAAGACAAATAAATAATTTCTTAAAGGAAATAAAGGAAATTCACCCCTCAATTAAATTCACAGCAGAACTGGAAAAAAACAAAACCATAAACTTTTTAGATTTAGAAATCTCAGTAAAAAACAAACATCATGAATTTGGAATTTACCGGAAACCCACTCACACGGATGTCATTAAAAACAATCAAGCTAGCAGACTGATAGCACATAAACTCGCAGCCTTTAATAGCATGATTTACCATCTTTTGAACGTAGAATTAAATGAAAAGAACTATAATAAAGAAATTGATATAATACATTCCATAGCAAAAAATAACGGGTACAATAAAACTACCAATCACATTTTAAAAAAAAATACAAAAAAAAGAAGACAATTAATGATATTTATTCAACAATCCCCGAAGACAGGCCCATCCCGAAACATTATGTCTTGATTCCCAATTACGGCCCTATATCCACCAAAGTTGGAAATTAATTGAAAAAACTAGGATTAAATCCTGCATTTAAAATAGAAAAAACCCTATCCTCATATTTCCCTTCTCCTAAAGACAAAATAGACCCTTTCCGAAAAAGCGGAGTATAAGATCTAAATTGTAATGATTGTGCAGCCAAATACACGGGAAAAACTGGAAGATCACTAAATCAGAGATTAAAGGAACATATATGTGCATATAATAATAAGACAGAGAATTCCAACTTTCCAATTCATTTAAATGAAAAAAAAAACGGGAATTCATCAAAGACTCAGGAGTTAAATTAATACTTCACATTGAAAACAGCCTCAAATTAAATATAGATAAAGCACTTGAAATAATAAAATCCTTTTATAAACACCCCGCCTTTCTTTCATTGTTAGTTCAGTGCAAGAACACACCAGTAAAAACTTTTCTGTTAGATATAATCCATTTAAACCTTGATGAGTACCAACATGTATTTGATTTATTGTCTTAATTAAATTCATAATTCATAAATGTTTTATAATACTGATTTATACTGCATCTAATTTAATATGTATAATAATACCAAACTGTATTTTGAATTGCTTATTTTTGAATTTTTGTGTGTTTGCAGATGAGTGTATAACATTCAAAACTAGTTTTCAATACAAACAAAATTATAGAAGTGGCAAATCATTTATCAATCCCTACTTAAATTGATCCTTCTATACCATCTTGCGAATGTCAACTGATATTGGGATAAGCTTATAATCACAAATCATTAAGTCCTCAACAATCAACCGGATATTTTGGTTCAACAACAAATTTAAAAGATGGATGCAATAATTGAAATAGGTATTTCCAATGACGAAAATATACATGAAGTTGTTCAGAGAAGATGAGGAAATATTAACAGCTTTGTGAGTAGCTGAATCAACATTACTGCCTAAAAGAAGGAAAAATAAGTTCATTTCTAGAAATGAAATTGTCCTAGAGGAAACAATTAGTTCTAATGAATTGGGACTTCCTGATCATATAACGCAAGGGGAAAAAGCTGTGCAGCTGGGAACAGCAAGCATTATAAAAACAATTTTAAATGCTATGTAAAGTCTAACTCGTGGGAAAATCACCAGGTGGTTGGTCTGTAAAGAAAATTATTGAACGACTCTAGGCCCTATTATAAACACAATTCTAAAGACCTCATTCAGAATGAAGGGACTAATCGTATTGGAAACAGTTGTTTACTACAGACTGTACTGTGACCAATAATAGACCTGATGTAATGTTTTTTAATGGTGATAAAAAAAAAAAAAACTGATATAAGTGTGTGTGTGTATGTATATATATATATATATATATATATATATATATATATATATATATATATATATATATATATATATATAAAATAGACAAACACACACAAACCACAGTGGGAGTAAGAAACTCATACATGGCGTGTCTCCAGGTAGATCAGGGAGTGTTTGCTCAATAAAGCGCAGGATGGAAATAAAATACTTCCCACAGACCAACCAGACTAGGAGAAAGAACCCCAAATAAACCGAACATGGCGAGTCAGAATATGATGAACCTTTCAGTGCAGAGAGTCAGATCTCTAGTACCGGATTCTTGTCAGGAGTGCGAAAGCGGGCTCCGACACGTCATCCAATGACCGCAGTGTTGCCGTAGTGTATCATTTGGATACTGTAGCTTCTTGTTGTGCAGACAATAAAGGAAAAATAGAAGAAAAAAAATCATGCAGTTCTGGATTTTGGTATTTAGTAGTTATTGATCAGAAATTATGCGTCCTAGCGATTAGACCACTCTATACAAAATTAAAACTGACAAAATTGTTCAAAATTCGTCAATTTCGAAGAAAAAAAAATATTATTGTTTCACATTTTTTACCTTATTTGACCATCCAAATCTTCAGCTCTTTGTCCTACAAAAAATGCAAAAGAAAACAAGTTATAGACCATTAAATTTCCTATAAGAATATATAGCAATTTAAAATTTGATCTTTAACTGTAGAGTAACTGTGAAAATTCCGAAATTTTGTAGAAAAGCTTAACATTCGTTTATAGGTTTTTTGGTGAAGAATTATAAATGGGATTAATTGATAAAGGTTAAATTAGCTTCAACAACTCTTTATTCTCTTCATCCCAACATTTCGTTCAGCTCTCATGCCATCAGGCACATATTCTAAAAGGACTAAATTAACATCTTCATTATAACAATGTGTAATTTAAATTGATAAATATATCTTATTCATTTTTTATATGAACGTTATTGTAATTACAATCACCCCTCCTAATCGTATTTAATATGCCCTTTAATAAATAATTTTTAAGCTGGTAAGTAATAATAATTTAATACATGAAATTCGTTATTTTTATATAAAATATATGATCCTGATCAGAACAGTGTCCACTTAATTAAAATTTGTTACAAGGAACAATCTGCCATTAGTCTAAAGATTGATTAATGTATAATTATTATAATAAATACTAATATTATTAATGAATTAACAGTTAATTGCAAGGTCGGGTGCACAGTATTATTTGGGGTAACATACCAAGTTATTTATTAATTATAAGTGGTTATTATTAGAAACTTACAAATTGATTTTGGAATTCTGCTGAACCCTTATATGGTTATTGCAACTCATATAAAATTGAGGAAGGTTACTATAGGTTATGCTAATCTTTAAGTATGTCAATGTGAAAACTACTTGATATTTAATGTTTAATGAATATTCAATGAAATGTGTTAATTGCTTATAGCAATTATATGAATTACTATTTTAAATCAAGGAAGTAAATGCCATTTTAATGGTGATTAATGTGATTCTATTTCAATTTTTGCATTTTAATTTGTTATACATTATTAAAGATTTAGTTTAATTATAATATTGGCATAACAGTTATTCAAACCATTGGTTTCCGATTGGAAATTGCAGACCGTATCAATGTTTTTTTTTATGTAAATAGACTCTATGGTGATCTAAAGCAGGAATAGCCTAACCGTGGCATATCCACCAAGCTTGGCACATTGAATGATTACAAGTGGCACATTGCAACTTTGCACCTTTATGTATTTTTATATTGTGGGTTTTGAACACAGAGTCAATTGAAAGTCAATACTCTTTGGATACCACCTCTAGAAGTATAATTCTATTAAAAAGGTTATTAAATACATGCCAGGACCAAGACTCCTTGCCAGAAGAGAGAACATACAAATTCGTGTTCAAAGCTGGATCTCGTTCCCAATACCAACTAACTATTTTGGTCCAGAGTTTTTTTCACAAAACTAGACTCTCTGGCAGCTGTAGCACTATCAATTGAGCGATCACCCTCTCGTACTGGAGATCATTTCTGACTATTGCAGATTGGTGCTTTAATAATAAATAGCGTAAATGAATTAACTTAATTGCCTGATTAGATTATTCCTTTTTCTCTCCTAAGAGAAGGAGATCCTATCCTTATCTCTATTTTTGAACCCCTTACCATTAACGCAAGAAGGTATAAATAGTGCTTGAGTTATAAGGCGCATCTGAACTCGTCTGTGAAAAAATTGGTGCATGGTATGCAAAAGGTTGTCCACCTTCAGAGGTCAGTCTAGATCAGTCTAAAGGTTCTTTATATATTATATATAACTATGTGTATATATATACATATATATATATATATATATATATATATATATATATATATATATATAAAAACCTGAATAGATTAAGATTAAATGCTATGAAAAATCAGGGCATTATCATAGGTTCCAATTCCTCCTCAGATCCAATGCCATCTTCCCTACTTTAATCCTAAATTATCACTCATCACTTTCAGCTCCTCAATTAAAAACTTGGGTATTGCTATCAACCAAACCCTTTTTTGGAAAAACCATATCGCCCAAATTTCCCTATGGTCAATAAGTAACCTCAAGTAATTCCTTCTTTCACGACATCTTCTTCCACAACCTACCTGCAAACTCCTCGTAACCTCCCATATCTTTAAATATGGCTGTGTTGTATAAGGGGGCCTCTCGAATGTGGTCGACAGATTGAAGTGGATCTTGAACTGTTTTTTCTGTCTTCGGTGCAACGAGACGGGCTTATGTTCCATCTTTATGACAAGTTAAAGTAGCTCTTCCCCTCTAACCATAGACAATATTTCCCCGGATCTTTCCAATATCAAACTATTATCACCCAGCACCCTTCCTACATCAACAGCTTCCTACAATTTAAAACCTCGATCCACGCACAGAAACAAGATCGCGCCTTTCTGATCTCTATACCCCTTCCCATAGAACCAAACATACAAACGTTCCTTTCTTGCCCAATCCTCTTCCCTCTGGAAGTCCTTTCCTTTTAATATCCGCCATGCTTCTTCTCTATCCTCGTTCAAATGCCTACTTTTCCAAAACCTTCATTCTTTCCAAAATGATGCTCTCTAATTACGAAATTTCAATTTAGGATTAACATCTAGATCAGAAGTAAATAATAGTTTTTAATTCACTAGCTTCAACTTTGCTAATCAGCTCATTATTTTTCATTTTCTCTCTTTTTTTTTTATTTTTAATTTTTCTTTTTTGCTCACATTAATTATATTTTTCAAGACAAGAATTTATATTATTTACTTATTTTATTGAAAATATTGTAAACATTAATTGATCTTTATTTTGTAGTCTTATGACTAGATAATGTTTCAGTTTATTTATTCGATTGCGTTATTCTTAAGGGACCTAGTCCTAGAATAAAGTTCTTCTTCTATTCTATAAAATTAAAATATCAGGTCATTCCATAAGTAATGCTGATTTTTATAAATCTGTCTGTTTATATTGATATTACTAATCCCTCCATTACAATTGAATTTTGTAAACATATTTTAAATATTATAGCATTTTTAAAAACCGACATTACTTATAGGATGATCTCATACATAAAATTCCTTATAAGGAAGATTCTATTAATTTTTTCAGTCAGTAGTTTGGGAGATAGGGGGATCACAAGTAGCATTTGCCAAGGTGAGTACCGGGTCTGAGGATCCGCAGGTAAGAAATACTTCTATGATACTCTACATGCTTATTGGAAGTAACAGTTGGATGAAGCATGGTACAAAATTCAAAGAATCATAATAAATCTGGTTTCACAGGTGAAACACGCTCACCTTGGCAAATTCAATTTGCAATCTCTCTACCTTTAAGTAATTGACTCTATGAAAAAAAAAAAATGAAAAATGATGAATGAAAATGAAAATGAAAATGAAAAAAAATGAATAGTACTTTCTTATAGGAAATTTTATGTACTTTAATTTTACATATATGTATATATATATATATATATATATATATATATATATATATACACACACACACATATAACACATAATCAACCCCTATCTTCCTTCCTTACTTTGTCCTCAGGAGTAGCCCAAGGTTCGAGTATTTCCCCACTGCTTTTCAATACCTATATCAATGATCTTCCTAATTCAATCCACCACTGTTCCCACCACTTATACGCCGACAACTTCCAAATCTATTTATCCTTTCCTCCTTCTGAGCTATTAGTAGCGTTTGTCAGTATCCAGGAAGACCTAGATAGAATCAGTTCCTAGGCAAACCTGAATAGATTAAGTTTAAACGCTATGAAAACTCAGGCCATTGTCATAGGTTCCAATTCCCTCCTCAGATCCAATGACACCTTTCCAACTTTAATCCTAAATGATCACCCCGTCACGTTCAGCTTCTCAATCAGAAACTTGGGTATTACTATCGACCAAACCCTTTCCTGGAAACCCCACATTGCCCAAATTTCCCGACGGTCAATAAGTACCCTTAAATTATTCCATCGTTCTCGACATCTTCTCCCACAACCTACCTGCAAACTCCTTGTGTCCTCTATTATCTTTCCCCACTTTGACTACGGATGTGTGGTATACGGGAGCCTCTCGAATGTGCTCGAGGACAGATTGAAGCGGATCATGAACTGCTTTTTAAGATTTGTCTTCGGCACCTCGAGAGGGGCCCATGTGTCCCACCTTTACGGCGAGTTAGAGTGGCTCTTCACCTGTAACCGTAGACAATATTTCCTCGGATCCTTTCTATACCAAACTATCACCATCCACCATCCTTCATACATCTACAGCCTCCTACAATTCAAATCCTCAGTCCACGCACTGGAAACAAGATCTTGCCTTTCTGACCTCCATACTCCCTCCCACAGAACCAAAACATTCGAACGCTCCTTTCTCGCCCGCTCCTCTACCCTTTGGAATTCCTTTCCTTCTAATATCCGGCATGCTTCTTCTCTATCCTCATTCAAATCCCTCCTTTTCCAACACCTTCTTTCTCTCCAAAATGATGCTCTCTAATTGCGAAATTTCAGTTTAGGATTAACATCTGGATCAGAAGTGAACAATAGTTTTTTAATGTACAAACTTTGCTAATCAATCATTATTTTTGTATTTTTCATTTTCTCTGTTTTATTTTTTACTTTATTCTTGTTTTTTTGTTTTGCTCAAATTAATTATATTTTTCGATAAAAAAACTTATTTATTTGCTTATTTATTTTACTGAAGATATTGTAAAAATTAATTGGTCTGTATTCTATAGTCTTATGGCCAGATAATGTTACTGTTTTATTAGTTCCTTCATGCTATTCTTAAGGGACCTAGTAGTCTGGACCTTAAGGGACCAGAATAAAGTTCTTTTATCTATCTATCTATCTATCTATCTATATATATATATATATATATATATATATATATATATATATATATATATATATATATATATAAATATACTATATACAAAATTAAAGTACATAAAATTTCTTATAAGAAAGATTCAATTCATTTTTTTCTTAGTCAGTAATTTGGGAGATAGGGGGAAATCACAATTTGCATTTGCCAAGGTGAGGACCGGGTCTGCAGATACGCAGGTAAGAAATACTTTTATGCTTAGTGTACATTACAGTTGGATGAAGTATAGTAGAAAATTTGAAAAATCATAATAAATCTGGTTTTACAGGTGAAAAACGCTTGGCAAATTCAATTCGCAATCCCTCCTTAACCACCAGACAAATGACTAAATGAAAAAAAATGAATGGAATCTTTCTTATAGGAAATTTTATGTACTTTAATTTTATAAATAGTATGTAAAGAACCTTTTGCTGAAGTTGATAGTTCCCGAGATAATTAAGGAAAACCAAAAAAAGGAACCTTCAAACTGAAACTACAACCCCTGGCCACCCACCCACTGACCCCTCACTGGCATGGACTTTTAGTATGTTGTACAGAACACCTCGATGAACAACTACCAAAATCCAGAACTAAATAAATTTTTTTTCTTCAAATTTTCGATTTTTGCCCTTTGTTGTCTTGACTATATTATATAATACCTATAACTTCTTTATGTGCCACTTAAATATATATAGTACATACTATATATATATATATATATATATATAT
Source organism: Rhaphigaster nebulosa (assembly GCA_948150685.1). Taxonomy (NCBI): domain Eukaryota; kingdom Metazoa; phylum Arthropoda; class Insecta; order Hemiptera; family Pentatomidae; genus Rhaphigaster; species Rhaphigaster nebulosa. Next base: position 181,195,439 of record OX411307.1, on the reverse strand, counting down.
ATATATATATATATATATATATATGCATAAATAGGTATATATTTGCTTACATAGAAAGTTAGAGCAGTGGAATAATGAAAAAAAAAAATGAAAGTTATGTATTTCTGTAAAGTTTCAGAAATTACACATAAAGCTAAATTCCTCTAACTTTTAAGATAAAATAGTAAACTACTATTCTTAAAAGAAATTTAATCATCTACAGCTTCTTTTCTCTTGAATTTTTCATAGAACAAAGGGCTGAAGAGTTAGCTGGCCAAATAAGACAAAAAACGTGAGGCAAAAGTTTTATTTCTTTTCTAAACTGGCAAATTTTGAGTCCGGATATCATAAAAACTATGCAACATATAAAAATTAATGAAATCAATCTTATGGTACTTTTTATCAGCTTTAATTTTGTATTGAGTGGTCTCATCACTAAGACGAACAGTTTCCAAGATATAAGTGAAAAAACAAAAAAGGGACCATTAAACTGCACAAACACCCTCCACCGGTGGGGACTTTTAGTATGTTGCATATGATACTCCAATGAACAACTACTCAATACCAAAATTCAGAACTATAGGATTTTTTTTTTCTAATCAGTGTTTCTTCACCTTCGTTGTTTGGGCTATTGTACTTCAAGCGAAGAAAGAAGATATGGAAGGGCGCAATGGAGAGTCTCCTTCTGGTGCTGTATCAGAATGCGCATGACAAGACGGCTACATTGGCTAAGAAAATGGTAGATAAAGCAGAGGTCATCAACAAGAGAGATTTAGTTGCTAATGAGTTGAAGGATCTTGATAAACTGACTGTGGCAGAAGAAATACACAAAGGACTTCAAAATCAAAAAGATGCTAGGGACTTTTAGTATGTTGTACAGAACACCCCAATGAACAACTGTACCAAAATAGAGAACTAAATGATTTTTTTTTCCTAATTGGCGATTTTTGGCTTTCATTGCCAGGACTATATTATATAACACATTTAACTTCTTTAGGTGCCACTTATATATATAGTGCATAATATTTATATATATATATATATATATATATATATATATATATATATATATATATATATATATATATATATATATATATATAAATAGGGTATATATTGGCTTATATATATAGTCAGAGCAGTGGAATAACAAAAAAAAAAAGTGAAGTTAAAATTGCTCTAACTTTTGAATGGTTAGAGATAAAATTGTAAACTACTATATATTCTTTAAGGAAATTTAATGCTCTAAAACTTCTTTTCTCTTGAATTTTTCTTAAGACAAAGGACTAGTTGGCTGGGTAAGCAGCTGGGTGAGTGAGATTTCTCCCCAGAAATACTTCCGCGTTTACCTATGGCGCGGTTTAGCAAGGGAGCAAAACTTTATTTACAATGTGGTAAAGCGGATCATCCTGCCAAGGAGTGTACCAACAAACTGTGCCCCCTTCTAAGCCCTGAAGGAAGAAACCGCTGACGCGTAACTGGCAGCCCTGTCTATTAGCAAGCGGTGGAAGCGACTAAGCAAAGCTAATGAGGTTATACAGCTAAATCTTAACTATTACGAAGCTGTTCAGCACCTTTATTGGTAAACACCTAGTGAGAAAGACATTTATGTTACTATACAATGCAAGCGGTATAGACATCCAATCCTGTTTCTGGATGATAGACAAGACTGACCAAGCAGCTATTTGGGCCAGAAATGTTTACTTCATTCTGGAGATCCAGAAGACTTGTGGAAGAGGATTCGTCTAGGTCAAGGTGGGAGATATCTACATCTGTAGTGTCTATGCACCACCGAGCGGTTCACAAGACAAATTTAGGTTATAGTTGACAGCATTGTACAGGAACTGTGGGGTTGTCATCCCAAGAGAATTTAATACATGGACTACTGAATGGAGGACCAACAAGACCAATAGAAGAGGTGAATGCCTTTTAGACATAATCACTACGCTTGACGTTGTTCTCCTTGACATAGTTTCAATACCATGTTCTGGAAAAAATGCCTCAATGATGAAAAAAAGAAATTTAAATGCCATGGTCGTTGATCTAACTTGCGCAAGCTCAAACCTTTCCTCTTGTGACAACAATTGATCACTATACTCATACGGAATCATCGGGCTGCTTTGAAGTCACTACCCCTGGTAACGTAAGGAAAAAGGTTAAACCACAGCAAGCAGTGTGAAACCATCGATCCTTCAACAGAGGTTACTTTATCACTATGATGGAGGAAAAAGTTGTTTTCCTAGAAGAGATTTCCTATAGAAGAGAGGGTTACACAACTGATGAAGCTTAGTACTGATGCTTGCGATGCATCAATGACGAAAATCTCTAAGAAAAACTGGCACATAGCAGTCTGCAGGTGAATTGAGGATATCGCTATTCTTCGACAAGCATGCATTCTTACCAGAAGATTATTTCAGCGAATGAGAGGCTGCTCATTTTACATTGCTTAGAAACAGGAAAATAAGGACGCTAAAAGGATTTTGGTTAGGGCAATAAAGGAAAGTAAGCTTAACAGCTGAAAGAAACTATGCTAAAAGTAGACTAAAACTAAAAGTAGACTAGGATACGTGAGGAAAACTCTAAAAAATAGTCATAGCAAAACTGAGAAGTTCAAGTAGGTCAGCACTGAACTCTCCGGCGCTGTTATAAAAAATTGGAGCACTATTTTTAAGAAGATCGGAAACGGTCTTTCATAAAATTTAATTGCTGGATCAAGAACAAGATCCAGAAATCACACAGGAAGAACTGGACTTGGCCTGCTGCAAAATAGAAGATTCCAAAGCTTCAGGTCTGGATAATGTCCCAAGTTTAGCCTTAAGTTAAGTTGTTTAAGTTTAGTTGCTATAAATAAGCTTGTGGACAGGGTAATAACTCTTCTTCGTATAAGTCTGTTTGTATAAAGTTGAACCATTTGAGATATTGTTTTGTGTTTCCATGTTCTGTCAGTACTTGCATTAGTTTGTAATCATTACTGTGTATAGTTCTGTAATTGTGTAATGCAATATGGGGTATAAATCTGTCTAAGCTAAGTGATTTGGATGAGGTCACCCATATTTGATACCATCTTTTAACCAAATCAAATTGCAGATCTATCTTTATGTATGAAAGCGGTACTTGATGGTATGAGGGCAATAAATCACTTTTTGCTGCTTCTTTAGCAAGGTAATCGGCCCATTCATTACCCTCAACCCCTGAATGTGCCTTTATCCATAGAAGAGTCACTGATTTTTATATGTTTTGAAGCTCTATTAAATTTTGTCTAATTTGGTCAGTCAAATGGTCACGAATGTCTGAATTATTTACAGAGTCCAGTAAAATTTTGTTGTCTGTATGTATAGTGTGTGTGCGTTCGTTTGTGGCGGGTCGTTACTTATGTATCCAGAATTGTATCCAGTCACTTTTAGCACAGCAAATTTTTCTGCGTGGTTATTCGAGTAATATGATTCCAATTTGTATATATGTTCCACATTGCTACCATCTGGTGCTCGGAATAACCATGCACATCCAGTATTCTCGCTGTCCTTACTACCATCTGTGTAAACATCAGTGTTTTCGGTGACCTGAGTAGCAAGCACATTGTGATCTAGTCCATAAATTTGCTGCTGGGAGTAGCCAAAACATGCAGTCAGTGATTCTGTCTATTTTGTCCAGTGTCATGTCTTTATAACATGTATTTCCTTTCCTAATGTTAAATAAGATCGTACGTTCCTCAATTTTTAGTTGGATTGGCAAAAGTCCTGTCAATAGAACTGCGGCCTCATATAATAGGGTACGGAAGCCCTTACATATTTTAATTGAAATTAACCTTTGAAGCCTCTGCAACTTCAACAAATTTTTGTTACGTTGTACAGCGGGATGCCAAACATGTACAACGTAGAGCATCTTAGGAAGTACAGCACCTTCATAAATCACTTTCAATATTTCTGATCTGAGGCACCATGTTGCTCTAGCAGCTATTGACAGTCCATATATAATTCGTAATGTGTCGTTATAAAGATTTTCCAAATGTCTGTTCCAATTTAGTTTTTTGGTAAAGAGTATACATTGAGTCACATTGAGTTATCCTTACTGAATTGAGTCATATATCTAGTTCCGGTACTCTATTTTTTTTGGTAAAAATTATGTATTTAGCCTTCTCCGGGATGAGGTGACGACCTGCAGTTTTGCCTCTTCCACACTTCTCAAGATATATGTTGTTTTGTGTGGGGAGAACTGTGAGGCCAATGGAGGATGATCAGCAAGTCTATGTCCTAACTTGCAATTGCCACTATCTCAAAATCAAAGGCCTTCATTATAGCTGTTTCAACGATCATTCTGTCAGCATCTTCTTCAGTCTTTAAAACCTGAATGTTTTCAGTATCTGGATACATTTTAATTTGTTTTTATGATTAAATAAAAACTTTTCTTGTGGAATCTGAGGTTTGGTTTTCTCCTAAAATATCACCTCAGGGGTATCATATCATCTATCTCTTGTTCTGTAAAGTAGACTGTTTTCACCACCGACAAGACCCGATCTGCAGCTTCTTCTCACAAGGATGTTTCTCTCTAGACGCTTGTGTTCTGCTCCATCCCTCCCCTACCTCGGCCAATCCTCCCATTCATATCTTTCCAATGTTACATTTACAAAATTTTTATTTCACTGAACCATTTGAGAGAGATTATTGAAGCTACAAGGCAGATTGAAATCGGTGAAACATGAAAAACAGCTAAAAACTGGCAAACATGGAAAATTTGCCAAACTTTGAGAAGCAGAATTTCAGAAAATCTTAAATCTACTGACACCAATTTTGTTGCAATTTGTAGCAAATTGAATTTAGTTTAAAAATTCATAGAATAGTCTTCGTCAAAAAAATGATGCTTCATGGTCAAAAAGTGCGAAATTTTTGCAGTTTTTTTTTTTTTTAAACACTGATCCGGGGTATCCCCGAGGTCGAAAATAAGGATATAGCATCTCGGTACTATCACATACAAGATAAAAAAAGAAACCTATTACCCTATTTGATGCAAGGTAGAATGTACTAGCTGACTGGGATAATATTCTATGTAATATTATTCTGTATGGAATTGTACTAATAGGTATTCTGTGCCATATGATTACATAGTGTTATTTGTGTAAACTAGGTGATTTGGTCAAAGCATTTCACTCATTAGTAATTAGTTGCTTCATATGGAGCCTTAGGCCTCGTCCACAACAGAGCAATACCCTTCGCATTCTCGCCCCTAGCCCCCGGTCTATCCACATCAGAACACTAACCATCACCCTCTCCAAACATATCTCTTTACCTCTTCAGTAGAGTTTTAAACATCATGATGAACGGAACATCTTCTGACCAAGATATTGGGTTAAATTCAATGTCATCTAATTATTATTATCTCTACCGCAAAAGAAAAAGGATCGGAGCTCATTTTCTGAATAATTTGTGTAATCAGTATTGCTGAATTCCATTATTTGTACGAGGATTAGAAGACATTTTAATCTTACTTTAATTTAGTTTTAAAATTATAAGAAATTTTATTAAGGATTGGAGATTATAGTTTACTAATAGCCTACTTTTAAGACATTTCTTATCTAATTTACCATTGTTTCTTTGAATATTTGTCACAGAATTGGAAAACATCTCACAAAACAAAATCCTACAACATTATGTATACAAATATTTTAATCAGGAGCCAACCACGCGCCTCTTCTCTCGTCATTGCTTCCAGTTAGTTTTGCTAAATTAAAATATAATCAATTGATATTTGTATGGGAGTATAAGGTGTTATTCGATAATTTTTTTATCTAGCTGACGAATAAAGATAATATTTTTATCAGTTATTTATTAGTAGTTTATAATTAATTTATTCGTTATTCAACAGATAACCTGAATCATCCGTTATCTATTATTCATTATTTAAATTAATTATCTCATTTAATTAAAAAATGAAAAAATAAACACTCTGAGACACCATTTTTAATCTAGTACCCCACGAAAATTATAACTGCTCCTCCAGCCATTCATCCCAATAAAAAGATTTCCGACTTTGTATTGACTTTTCCACATACATCTATCTCGAAACAGTCTGAAAATCGTTTGAACTACGAAAATCCATTCGGTTGTTCACGGGATATAAAAAGAAAAGATGGACTATTTTTATACTAGTTTTACTTTTAGCCTATTTCTAAATAGTCAGAAAATCGTTTGAACAGCGAAAATCCATTCATCCGTTCACGAACTATATTAAGAAAAGCAAATGAATATACAGAAAATTTTCATACTCGTTTTCCTTAATATCTACCTCTAAATAGTCGGAAAATCATTTAAACAGCGAAAATCCATTTACCCGTTCACAAATTAAAGAAAGGAAAAGCGAATGAAACGTTGGCCCCTAAAATTACAATTCATTTTTAGTTGAACAAATCGAATAACGTAAGATTACAATATTTTAAATAAATATATAAATAATTAAATTAAGTAGAATCAAAATAATAACTTGGTCATCAAATTAAAATAATAGCAGCACAAAAATTAAATATTTAAGAGATTATTATTTGCTATTTTACTAGAAAAAATGATAACAATTTTTATATTTGAAAAGAACATAATTATATAACTCTGCCTGTGCGAGTCGCTTCGCGGAAACCACAGCCGGTCCCAAGCCCGTATAAAAGAGGAAGGTTGAAGGGGGTGCAGACTACCCACCCTTTATAAAAAGAACTATAGGTTACTTAATCTCAACAGCCTAGCCTCGGATTTCGGATGGATTTATGTAAAAGACCTGGAACTCGTATTATGGCTCATAAGATTGGATCATGGAATGTAAGGTCAATTTATAGACCTGGAGCGTTGATGGAACTGAAAACTCAACTGCTATAACTTAAGGGCCGTTTAGACGGGCCATATTTTCCGACAATATTTTCAGCAATATAGCCCAGCTATATTTTCGGCCATGCCTAGCCTGACCATAAGTTATGCAACATTGCTGAAAATATTTCTGAAAACATTTCTCTGCAATGTTTATGGCTATAGATTGCCAGCAAATAGTGTTTAGACGGGCCACATATACAGACAGTGACGATCTTCGTTTCTATTGGCTGAGGCGAGCGTAGCCTTCCTTTTCTGAGCTCTACACTAGGTTATGCTGCCTGGACTGTTTGTTTTGCTATGTTTTAGAGATATTTCAGTTCAGAAATTTCATTGTGTTGTTTAAGTAGTAGATTTTGTTATAGTAATGATAGGTTTCAGTTAAAAGTGACATGTGTGATTTTGTCTTAATGTATAATATAATGTAATGTGTAAAGTGATGTACTAACCTTTAAATAGTTTATTTTGACTTTTTTGTGTCATATAATGGTTAACTTGTTAGTTAGTGATTAATTAATCAGTTAGTTTGTTTCACTTAGTATGTATTTGTATTCATTCAGTAAGCATTTGTTAAGAATTTCCATTTTTATTTTTTGTAACAATTAGTAATTACCATTTTTGTGTATGAAATATATTTTTTACTTACTTCTGTTGTGTTTTCACTATCAATTCCTGCTTCAGGAATGTCTCGAGACAAAATGAAACTCATAGCATCATATGAGAACCATGTAGCAGCTGTTGTACCGCCAGCACTTCCACTTCTTTTTAACATTTTTTTTTGCCTCACTTTTCGCTAATGTCCTCAGACTTCTGAACTTTTAATATGCTTTGTCGAGTGTTATTTCATGTTCATCAGCAACAGCTTGCTAGCTGTCTTTTTTCCGTAAACGATCCTTGTAAAGATTTGATTCTATGTCTCATAGCTCGGGTCGTAAATGTACTGCATTTATAAAGCTCATTATTTTTTCGTTTGTCCATTTTTCCATCGTAATGAAGTAAACCTAATAAAATAGAGGGTAACGAAACAAACACTACCGAAGCGTGGGAGAGACTGAAGAAATAGGGGTACGAGTGACCCCGCCAAAAACTCCAGTTCTAGATTCAAAACAAACTAACTAAATGTTATATTGAAGTTCACATCGCGATGAAAAAATATTCATTAAAGATGCTATTCAAGTGAAAATGAAAGTAAATGTAAATTAAATTAGGATGGTAAAATCAAAGATATTGCATTGCCTTCATTTCTTCTTTAATTAAAAAATGCATCAGCATCACCTATGAAATGTGTTAGCATAGAGCATTTCCCAACCTTCGGTGTCATCAACACTTTCTGAGCTAGATAGTTGTTCATTTGAGCCGGAATCATATGATTCAGACAATGAATAACCATTCAGAAACTTAATGAGTAGTTGCATGTTAATAGCTATTGAAAAGAATCCTAAACGTTTTAGCTTTACCAAAGAGGGCTTCTAATTAGATAAAAATACTTATTGAAAGTAAAAATAAAACAGAAAATTTCTAGGCTGTCCAACAACTTGCGTTTGATTATGTCAACCAGTTATTTATTTAAAACTAGTACTGAAAATTTATAGCAAAGAGGGCCATACTATTCTTATTTGGTTAATGAAACATCATAACTTCTTATTATGTGAATATGCTTTTGACTTGGAATGAACATTTGTTCCTCTATTAAAACATAGCTAACAGTTGATATTTGAAATAAAGAAAAATACATTATTAAAAAATTATTACCTATACCTAATAATATTTGATATGTCAAGGTTCAAAAAAACAAATAAAACCTTGAATTGAATAAAATATATTTGCACTTTGAGATCATAAAAAAAAAAAAAAAAAAAATGAATAAAACTAGGCCCTTCAATTGTAGCAATTAGTTTAAATTTAAGTGAAGGCTTCTGATGTCACTATATAAATTTTTACAAAGTAACTGAAAAGTAGTTGAGGAAATATTTCAAGTGATCAGATTTATTTGGTATAACTGTTAATACATACATACATCAGCTCATCCTCTGAACTAATATATACTGGGCCAGAGGGCTGGTACCTCCACAGGAATATAAAGACAGAAAAGCAGTCTAAAAAAACTTCATTTATTTCTTGATTGGAATGAGATGTTGTAGGGATATTGTTGATATTAATATTAAAGTTATTAAAGCATTTGCTGCAAAAAGGACACATGGACTTATTAAGCGCTGATTGCATCTAAAGCCTCAACTGAACATTAAAATATATGGACGTATTTACTCCATAAAATAATTTGAATAAGATAAGATAAATATATATATAAATAATATAGAAAAGAGTATTTATTTACTCTGTATTTATAACATAAAATGATTGCTATTCCTATATTTGGCTGCATTTGCTGATAAAATAATGTTATCCGCATTTATATGTTTTTTTTTAAATTATCCAACTTAATAGTATATATTAAAAGAGGTTCATTAATATGTATTGAAAGAGGTAATACGGATTAATATGTATTGAAGAGACTTGTATTATTAAAAGAGCTTCATGAAGTGTTAACTTATTATAGCTAATAGGATAATTTGAGGAGCCAAAATTTAAATTTGTAATCAGCACTCTTAAAAACAAAAATGAGGAAATTTTCAAAACTTATCTCCTATCACTCTCACCTCAACTAGATTATAATACTTACTACTAATGTTACCTGTATTTATATGTTTAAGTTAGTAAATATGCACTAAAAGAGATTAATATGTATTAAAAGAGGTTCATTAATATGTATTGAAAGAGGTAATACAGATTAATATATATTGAAGAGACTTGTATTATTAAAAGAGCTTCATGAAGCGTTAACGTATTATAGCTAATAGGATAATTTTAGGAGCCAAAATTTAAATTTGTAATAATATATATTAAATATGCACTAAAAGAGGTAAATGTATTAATAGAGGTTCATTGATATGTATTAACAGAGTCAATATGTGATTCAAATGTTAAGTATTTCAAATGTTTGGTTTATTAATTATTGTTGTTATACAATAGTAGATAATAATACTATTAATACTAACCTATTGTATGCTTTATTTGAAATAATGTGAGTGAATAATAATTCACTAGTGAAATTATTTTTACAGTATAAATAATAACAAAATAATCTTTAAAATAGCCATTTATATAAAATAATATTAAAAATCAATTGAAAAATAATCTTTAATAATAAATAATCGCCACTAAATGCAAAAGGAAGACACAAAAATTGAGTGAGAGGTTAGGAATTACAGAGTCAGAGTCGGGTATGGCCCTGCAATATGAAATATTCTCCAACCCCTCTGGACAACACCTGCAACAACCTGCAACTAGGTAATGTGGCCGTCAATATGGCCGGGCCATACGTAGATATTTGGGCAAAATTGCAGTGTATTGCAGCAACACTGCCGACAACACTATTGCAGCCACACATAGCTGGAAAATATGGCCCGTCTAAACGGTCTTTTAAGTTAGAAACAACTGCTATTCAGGAAACATGTTGGACCGGTTTTGGGAAGCAAAGTGGAAGGGATTTTGACATCTTCTACAGTGGAAGCCAAGACAGACAGACATGAGTTTGGTACAGCCTTCATAGTGTCAAAGTGAATGAGAAAAGCAGTTCTTAATTTCTAACCAATAAACAAAAGGTAATACAAATTAAGGATTCAGGGAAAAAAGTTTAACATTACTCTTATAAATGTGCATGCCCCAACAGAAGAAAAAGAAGAGGATGAAAAGGACTTTTCTATGAAGATTTAGAACGCACTATTATAGCTGCTTGCCCTTCTTTTGATATGAAAATAGTATTAGGTGATTTTAACGCTCAGGTTGGTAAAAAACCAGTATTTGCTCTTACAATTGGCAAGCATAGCCTACATATGAAGACAAATGATAATGGAGATAGAATGATTAGTTTTGCTGCATCTAGATCATTAGTAGCTATGAGTACTGTGTTTACTCACAAAGAAAAGCATAAGCAAACATGGATTTTGCCTAATGAAGTTGCAACACAGATAGATCATGTTCTGGTTTCCAGTAGACATTTTAATATAGTAAATGATGTGAGATTTTTTAGAGGACCAGACATCAATTCAGATCACTTTCTGGTAGTTGCAAAAATCAAGCATGCATATAAGAAAAGGATGTATGAAAGGAGTAAAGTAAAGATCACCAGGGAAAAAGAAAAGTTAAAGGAAGAGGAAATAAGGTATGCTTTCCTGCGAGACATTGAAAGAGGTATAGGAAACATCCAAGCTGTAATTGGAGGAAGAGATGTGAATCATGAATGGAATTATCTGAGACAAGCAATATCCGATTCAGCAGACCAACATTGCAAGATGGATGGAAATAGAAAGGAAAAAAATTTGTGGTTTGACCGAGAGTGTGAAGAAGCAGTTGATGTGCGGAATGAAAAGAGGAAAAAACTTCTGAATAGGGATACCAGACAGAACAGAAAAGAGTACCACAATGCCCGATCTAATGCAAAAAAGGTTCTGAGGCAAAAGAAAAGATGTGCATTACAGGCATATTCAAAGACAAATAATGGAAAAAACAAAGGAATTCAATAAGATTATAAGGATCCTTTTCATCGATTTTAAAGCTGCTTATGATTCCATCATCAGAAAGGAGCTCTACATGGCAATGAAAGAGATGGGTATCCCACCGAAGTTAATCCGACTTGCAGCACATTGTACATTAAGAGAGAGTGTGAGTCGAGTTAAAATAAATTGTAAGCTGGGCCAACCTTTTGCACTGAAGTCATGAGTTAGACAGAGCGACCCCCTTCCGCCACTGCTATTTAATATTGTCCTCCAAGTTTTGGAGAAAAGAGCCAAGCTTAATCAGTCAGGTACAATTTTTAATAAAATGACACAAGTGCTTGGCTATGCTGATGATGTGGGTCTGGTTGGGCTGTCCCTAAAGGCTGTAAAGGAGGCCTGCATAGGGTTAGAAAGAGAAGCAGAAAGAATGGGCCTATCTATAAATGAAGGGAAAACGAAAATTATGGTGCTCAGGACGAAAAAACCTATTAACCCGCCAAAGCATTATGTAGTGGGAAAGTATACGTTCCAGTAAGTGTCCAGTTTTAAATATCTTGGCTCCATAGTAAATGATCAGATGAAGGAAGAGGAGGAAATTCAAAATTGTATTATGGGGGCTAACTAAGCATATTTTCCCCAAGTTTCCTCTGTAGTAAACTGCTAAGTCGGTGTACCAAAATGACTCTATACAAAGCAATCATAAGACCTGTATTGACCTATGCCAGGGTAACCTGGACCCTACCCAAGATCCTGGCTGAAAAGATTGACAGGTTTGAGAGAAAAGTGTTGAGGCGCATTATAGGGCCTATCAGGGAAAACAGTTCATACCGCTTGAGAAGGAACAAAGAGATCTACGACGATCTCCGAGCTTCTCATTTCATGGCTGGGACACGTGATCAGGACAATTATATTATGGAACCCCGCATGGAGTCAGACCGCATGGAAGACCGAAGGGAAGATGGAAAGACTCGGTGGCTGAGGACTTGAGGATGGTTGGAGTGACCAGCAGATTTGCTATTGACCGCAATGACTGGGAAAAGGCGGTTGAGAGGGCCAAGGGCAGCTTCAGGCTCCTGTTGAGGCGATAAATAAATAAATAATTATATAAACAATTAAAGAAATTGAATTATGATTGGTTGTGAAAATAAGCTAATATAATTTTTTTTAAATAAATCTCGACATTCTCAGGTTGGTGGGTGCGAGGGTCGAGGGTAAAAGAATTGGCAGAGCAATTTCTTGGTTTGGTACTAGGCTAGGGACGATGGCCGGTGCGCGGGGTGTGGCTTCGTTATGGCCAGTCCAATTGGAAACTGTGTGATTATTTTCTCTTGGTGCGAGGCTCTAGGGGCGGTGGGCGGGTCGGTGCTCCGTTGTGGACGAGGCCTTACTTTAAGAGAACAAGATGTTGCTGCTGGCTGCCTCTTTGGCTTAACAGACAGTTCTTTCATTGCCCTCTATGCCCACAAATCCCACACCCATTTCAGCTCGACAGATTCCTTAACAGCCAATCCTTACAGCATGTTACGTCTAATTTCCTCAGTCAGCGGATAGTGAAAGTTAGTGTTATTTATGGAGTGCAGTACTCTCATGTTGTTTGTATGAATGACTATGTATGAGAGCCCATTGGCAGGGTTCCCAAGGTTTTCTAAACTACAGCTATTAAGACGGTTAGTTTCTTTCACAGCTGTCAGAACACCATGAGGCTAGTAGATTGTACTGGTGTTTGACTACATTCCCTTGTCTATCTAAACAAAACGAAGCATTCAGCATCATTCATCTGTGAAAGTTCACGTAAATATGATGCAGGATGTAGCCATTTATAAACATACATACAATTTATGGATAAATTATAGTTATAATTAGTAATAAAGTGTTACTTTTAATAGTAACGATAAATTATTGAATAATTCATATTATATAAATTACAATTGTACTTAATATTACAGTAATACTTTTCATATTATGTTATTTAAAGGTGTTATATTACTTCAATTACGATATACTATATCTACTATGTTATCTAATGTTATTTTACTTAGTTTAGTTTATTATGGTTTTTTATTGTTTATTTTTCCATTAGGTTCAATAATTTCTACATAGCATAATATATTAAAACAAATTATACTTATAAGGGCATGGAGCATGTAAAAGAAATCAAATAAACAATTATTTTATGGGGTTACCATACACACAAATAAATATATACATTTCAGAAACAAGTGGAAAAAATAGACATTTTGTAACATTGTTTAATTTGATATGGAATTAATGAATGCAGAAATAATTGTCTATATTCTTAAAATATTCCTAAATTAAACCTCTTTAATATTACAAAAAAAAAAACACAACATTATTCCTACTACTACCTTAGCATGCTATAGATCATTCTTTTTTGATGTTCAAAATTCAAAGCATTTTTTGTTCAAGAATGATCATAAAATTGCAAATACAATTTTGATTTTTTTTATTATGAAAAAAAAAATCAGTCTTAAGATGAAAAACAATAAAAAAATGTCAAGAGGAAGTTACTCCTAAATCATCATAAGAACAGTATTCTTCAACTTTTCTTTTTCCAGTATTTTAGGTTCTAAGTGTGCAATCAACTTTTTACAGAAAAATCTGGAACATCATCAGGTCCTCAGATATTTAATGAAGAATTAGCTGGTTAAACAAATAATTTTTTTTTTTTTACAGTTTTATACATCGCTGCTTACTCTTTTTTATTTTTTAATTAACAATATAATCAATTCATAATAAACTATAACAAAACTGGATAAATAATATATTTGAAAAATACTTGTTTTAGGTATACCAATCAGAGAACAGAACTGGTTGTGTTTCAAAATATTGATAATAACCGAATATAATATTTTACTTTAGATATTCAATGAAAAAAGTGGGAATATTTAGAGTATTATGAGTAGGCAGGATGAACTTTATTAGTTCGAATAAATCAATTCTAGTCTCTGATCGATAATAGCAGACATTTACAGGGTGTCCAGTGATAAGGCATGAAAAAATTCAAGCATAATTTAAAGATTTCAATGCTGTGAATTGTAAAATTCAAGGCGTTTTTGCTAAATTTATTGCATTAAATTTAAAAGGCATAAGTTGAAATTTCAAGAGCAGTGGCAATTAAACACCATTAATAACAAAAAAATCTTCAAATAAAACACGTGGAACACTTATTCTTCTTTAAAAACAAATAGCCACTTTTTAAAATATTCAAAATGTTTCCTTAGAAAATGCACTTAATTAGCGGTAAAACGGTAGGGACCTAAGCGCTTTAAGTCTTCTGCCTCATCAATGAGAGCTCATAAATGGTACAGCTATCAGCTTGATCGGCATTATTTAGCTGATTACATAAACAAGGATAACCTTGTGATGCAATAATTTAAGTGCCAGTAATAATTATGTAATTTTTTTTATTTAAGAACTTATAAGACTCTTATATAATATATAAATAAGGCCCTCGCGTAATCAAATATACAATTTATTTGTAAGTAATATCATCTCCAATCCATTATCTATGTTATGTATAGGTGTAGATCGTAAGATTCATGTAAATTTTGAGGGTTTTTTTTTAAATTATATATTTCTTTTAAATATACAAACAATTTCTGTTTTTTTTTTTGCACATAAATATCGAATAAAAAAAAAAAAAATCATTCCATCTGCCATCCACAGCTTTTCCCAGAGACTACAGAACCGATTTTCTTGAGATTTGGCAACAAAGTCGCAGATCACCCCAGGGTGATCAGGATTGGAACTCAACATTACCATCCGTCATTTCATTGTAAAACAGCGACCAATTAGAGAGATTTTATAAGCATATTTGGTTTTGATGTTCGACTAATTCCCCAGCGCTCATGACCCTTGGCCTCCTGAGTTATCCTTTTCTTTATCTCCCTGTCCTATGCCTTTATCTTCTAATCGCGGATTCCCAGCTTTCTCGCATCTCTCTCCACTTGAGCCTTTCTTAGATCCTTCCTCCTCTTCCAGCAGCTTCTTGGTCTTTCCTTTTTCCTTTTCCCACTGAAGTGCGCCTCCAACATTTTCCTCTGTACCCTCTCACCCTCTATTCTGACCACATATCCTGGCAATCATAGCCTACTTGCTATAAGAAAACTCATGTGGATGGACCCACCAGATATTCTTGAAATATAACTATTTGGAAATAATAATACATTCCGTGATAATTTGCAGCTTTTTTTATTTCACTTCAAGACAATAATATTACTTCTACTTATTCATTATTTGAAGAAACAAGACCAATGTAAGTAGATTTTTTTTAATTTTCATTTGTAGAAATATTTCAAACTTTTGAGATTGAACATTTAACTGATCTCATTTCATTTTTTTTCCAGTATATTTTTAATTTTTCTAATTTAGGAATTGTTATGTTCAAAAAATATCGCATATCATTTGTTTCTTTTATTGAAAATTTTCATTCTAACATGATACACAGTTCTTCATGAAATAATTATGTTTAGATTTTAGAACTTATCACTCAACTAATGGCAACCTGCTGCTTTAGGATATGCTCACACCTAGGCAGTCAACCAGTCGTCATGTCTAATCCATATAGCTGAGAAAAATAAATCCAACAAGCGAGATTGATGTACTGCATTCACACAGGATGTGTCCTTGTCAAGTCTGGTATATATAACAAGCATTAAATGTTCTGTGGGTATAAATCAGAGGAAGAGAAAGAAACCATTCTTGATTTTGCTGAGTCTCAGTCACGTCGTTCTATGACGGTTAGGACACCTCTTGGTCAAATTTAATCCAATTATTTTTAATTTGGTTTACTTACAAATAAATTACGAGAAACTAATCGAATTGAGAGAACAAGAAGAAAATTATAACCTAATTACATAGGAAATTTATTTAATTGAAAACTTCTGGTAATTTTATTTTTTTAAATTATATAATTTTGTTGGAAGTCGTCAGGAATATATTAATAAGTAGTAGTGAACAGAACTTCAACATATGCGAGATATTGGGTCAAATTTTTATAAAGACATCCTTCGGCCTTTGCTTTGGTTGCCCTCATAATCATTTCAAGCACCATATTGAATAACACTGGAGATAAATGGGTCTCCCTGTTTAACTCCTTTTTGAATGGCAACTGGTGATAGTGGGTCTCCCTGTTTAACTCCTTTTTGAATAGCAAACTCTCAGGACATTTCTCCCTGCTTGGACTTATACTAAACCTCTACTGTTTTAGGGATTGATAAATTATTTGCCACTTCTATAATTTTATTTTTATTGAAAACTGGTTTCGAATGTTATACATTCATCTTCAGTTCCAAAAAAAAAAAAAAAAAATTCAAAAATAAGCAATTCAAAATATACAGTTTGGCATTATTATACATATTAAATTAAATGTAATATAAATTAGTATTATAAAACTTTTATGAATTATGAATTTAATTACAAGGAATCAAATACATGTTGGTAATCATCAGGTTTAAGTAGATTATATCAAACAGAAAAGTTTGTATTGTTTTGTCCTCGCACTGAACTAGCTATGAAAGAAAGATGGAGTGTTTATAGGTAAACGGTTTAAGGATCAGGGTTTTTCCAATACTTCCGGTGAGTAATTGTTTTTTCTGTTATAGATGAGACTAAATTTAAGATGGGACTATTAGAGATATTTATTTGGCCATTTAAGCAAAAATCTGGATTGAATTTGAATTTTATTATTTCAAGTGCTTCATATATTTTTAATTTGAGGCTGTTTTCAACGAGACATATTAATTTAACTCCTGAGTCTTTGATGATTTTTTTTTTTTTTCATTTAAATGAATTACAAACTTGGAATTCTCTGGCTTATTATCATATGAGTTAAACTCACTCGAATTTAACTCTATAAAACATTTATGAATTATGAATTTAATTAAGACAAGAAATCAAATACATGTTGGTACTCACCAAGGTTTAAATGGATTATATCAAACAGAAAGGTTTGTACTGATTTCTTCTCGTATTGTACTAACAATGAACGAGAGGTAGGCAGGATGTTTTTAGGTAACCTAAAATATTTTTATAGGTAACCTAAGGATGTTTACCTAAAAACATCCTGCCTACCTCTCGTTCATTGTTAGTACAATGCGAGAAGAAACCAGCACAAACTTTTCTGTTTGATATAATCTACTTAAACCTTGGTGATTACGAACATGTATTTGATTTCTTGTCGTAATTAAATTCATAATTCATAAATGTTTTATAGTACTAATTTATATAACATTTCTCTTGGTGGAGCCTGTCCACTAGGGAGCGCGTCCCCCGGGTGGCGGATGGGGGATCCCTCTTAGGAGGGGTGGTCTGAATATACTGAATAAAGACCCGTGGACCAACAGGTGCCCAGTGCTGTGGGGTATAGCCCGGCCACCCTTCCTACTGAGGGGACATAAATATTCAGGAGGCCAGTTGTCCCGAGGATACGGGGCCTCTTCTGCTGGGCCAATCACCCGCAGTAGAGTTCATCTGATTCAGAGAACATTAAATAGCCTCGGATTTGGACAGTCTAAGCGGTTACGACGCGGCGCTCAAAAGGATATTAGACTTGGAACATGGAACATCAGGACTCTGACTGGCAAAGAGGTTGAGCTGGTGGAAGAGATGGAGACCTTCAGGGTGGACATCCTAGGAATTTGTGAAGTGAGGAAAAAAGGGCACGGGGAAGTACGCCTCAACAAGGACTATGTGCTCATCTACTCAGGAGTGCCTGCTGGGCTCAGAGCCAAGGAAGGTGTGGCCATTATCATGAAAGAAAGCCTATTCGCTAAAGTAGAGGATTGGCGGCCCATATCCTCAAGAATTATAACAGTGTATATGGATCTGTCAATAGGAAAGATCGCTCTCATACAAATATATGCCCCAACGGAGGATGCAAACGTTCTCGACAAAGAACAGTTCTATACTGATCTAGAGAGAGAAGTCATCAGAGGTCAAAATCGTAACAGGGGGATTATCCTGATGGGAGATTTCAACGCAAGGATGGGAAGAGATCATGCAAGCGCTCATGATGTTATGGGCCTACATGGAGGGGAACACATCAAAAATAGAAATGGTCAAAGGCTCATTGACTTCTGTATTGATTACGACCTCCTTATTGGAAACTCTTTCTTCCCACATAAGACGGTGCACAAAATAACATTGTCAGCTGAAGGAGTGTTAACAGTATTATAGATTACATTGTATACAGTAGGAGAATAAGGAAATACTTCACCGATATAAAAGTTATAAGAGGTGCTGAAATTGGTTCGGACCATCTTCTATTGACTGGAGACACCCAGATCCTACGACCCAGAAAGAAAAGACCCATAGCATACAAGAGGATTGACATTGCAAAACTGCAGGATCCAGAAAAGAAAAAGGAATATGCAGAACTTCTGGATCTAAAACTTAGCAATGTCAATTTGGAAGGGAATATTAACAATACATGGGTAGCATTGAAACATGCAATTCTAGAGACTGCTGAAAGTGTATGCGGAATGAAGGTAGTCTGTACCAAAGGTAAAAGGTCTGAGTGGTGGAGTGATGTGGTGAAAGCTGCGGTGGGTAGGAAGAAGACAGCCTGGAAGGAGTACTGTAAAATCAGGTCTGCCGCCAACTGGGAGTTCTACGTCAGAAGAAGAAGGGAAGCGAAAATGGTTGTTCGAGTGGCAAAGATGAAAAGCTGGGAAAAATTTGGCAGAAGTCTACAAAATGATTACAGGGAAAATACCAAGATTTTTTGGAAGAGAATAAAATCAATGAAGGGAAAGACGTGCAAACCCGTGAGAAATGTTAAGGACGAATCAGGGCGAATGATTACTGGAGATGGAGAAATATTGGAGAGATGGCGACGCCATTATTCTGCATTGTTTTCTGGTGTCTCGGAAGAGAGAGTGGAGGACAGGCGGGAAACAGAAGAATATGATGACATGATATGCTAGGAAGATGTCACTTGGGCTATAGAGAAAATGAGGAGTGGCAAAACAGCAGGCAAAGATGGTATTGCTCCAGAACTTATAAAATTTGGAGGTCTACAATTACATAAAGCTTTGCAGGACCTGTTTCAAAATATTTTCTCTACCAAATACATGCCTGAGGAATGGGGATGCAATATCATCATGCCGATCCACAAGAAGGGTAGCTCTAGTGAATGCCAAAACTATAGACCTATATGTCTCTCCCCTGTAGTCTATAAACTTTACTCCTCTATACTGGAAAGAAAACTCCGATCAATCGTTGAAGACAAATTGGAAGAGGAACAAGCAGCTTTTAGACCACACCGACAAACACAGATCACATCTTCTCGCTGAAGACGATTATTGAGAAGGCATGGGATAGAGGAAAGAACTTGTACCTAGCGTTCCTGGACATAAAAGCAGCATTCGATTCAGTCCCTAGAGAAGAAATTTGGACAGCTCTAGCCGCTAAAAAAGTGCCCGCAGCATTAATAAATGCCATAAAAAGCACTTATCATGACTCCAAAGGCATGGTTAGAATTAATGGAAGAATGTCAGAGGCTTTCGTCATGAGAAGGGGTGTTAGACAGGGGGACAGTCTTAGTCCTCTTCTTTTCATCACTTTTATGGACGAGATATTGAAAATCTGCAAGCGGAGGACAACACGGATGGTCGTTGGAAAGTGGAACATGAGGACAATACTAGCGCAAATAATGGTTTTTGCAGATGATATTTTTGCAGGGGAGAAACCTTGGAGACAGCGCAGGAGTATACCTATTTAGGAGTAGTGCTCACCAGAAATGGGAAAATGGACCAAGAGCTCTCAAACAGGATTAAAAAAATAAATAGCATACACTACCAGCTATGCAACACAGTGGTGGGGAAAAGGGAATTGGAAAATAATGTAAAATTACATATCTTCAAGTCCATATACCTACCTACCCTCATCTATGGAAGTGAGAGCTGGGTCCCGTTGGACAAGCACTGGAGTAGGGCTACCGCGGCAGAGATGAAATACCTCCGGAGAATGGCAGGCAAAACAAGGAGGGACAGAGTTAGGAATGAGAGAATAAGGGGAGACCTGGGAGTGACTGCACTGAGGGAAACAGTGGAGAGACGACAGCTGGGATGGTTTGGTCATCTGTGCAGAATGGATAAGGACCGGGACCCAAAGAAATTCTTTGAAGCCAGGCCTACCGGACGCCGCCCTCGAGGAAGACCAACATTGCAATGGATGGACCACATCTCAGGTATTGGTGAAAGGAAGGGAAGGTCAATAAATGTAATGAAAGCGCTGGCTGGAGATCGAGAAGCTTGGCATCTTGGATCGGGGCACCTCCACGCTGAAAGGCACTAAAGGAGGAAGATAAAGAAGAAGAAGATATTACATTTAATTTAATATGTATAATAATACCAAACTGTATTTTGAATTGCTTATTTTTGAATTTTTGTGTGTTTTTGGAACTGAAGATGACTTTATAACATTCGAAACCAGTTTCCAATAAAAACAAAATTATAGAAGTGGCAAATAATTTATCAATCCCTAATTAGATTGATCCTTCTATACCATCATGCGGAGTCAACTGACTCGACAGTTTTGTAAGGTCTTTCTTACTAGCCTTATTAGTTTTGTGGGGCAGCCTATAAACCTTAGGTTTTAATAGAGCCCATTTCTTGCTAAGCCATCATATGCTTATTTGCAGTCTATGAAGAGATGGTGCGGATTAATGTTACATTTCTCTAGCATATTCCTAATGGTGAATATGGGTCAATAGTAGATCTTACAGGATGGATCCCACATCAATAATCCCCAATGACTTCTTCTGCTGTTACAATTAATCTTTTCAATAATGACTTCTTCTGCTGTTACAATTAATCTTTTTAATAACAGAATTAATACTACTTTGTGAAATGTACATAGTAGTATTATCCCTCTATAATTTTGGCACTCTAATTTATCACCATTTTTATATGCCGACACAATAATGGCCTTATACCATTCCTTAGGCATTTATTCTTTGTCCCATATTTCCAGGATGAACTCGTAAATCTCACGATACAAAATATATCCTCCATATTTAAGCATCTCAGCTGGAATCCCATCGAATCCCGGCACTTATTTAACTGCACTAAAACGTCATCCACTTCTTCTGGGTCTGGAGGTTCAAGGGGTCTATTGTCTTCTAATATATCTGGCGGGTTATCTGTTGGAATTTCTTGAGACTTTTCTATACTGGAGTCAAGTAATTCGTTGAAATAGTTTCTCCATCTTTCAGCGATAACTTCTCTGTCTCCTTGCAATGCTCCATATTTATCTTTACAGAAACTTATCTGAAGTTGGAATCCTTTTCTTAGTGCTTCCAATCTTTAGTAGAAGCCTCTACTGTTTTTACCCTCTATATATACATATTTATTTCTATCTGCTCACAAATATATCACCAATTTCATCATTAAATAAATTAACTAATTATTTATTTAGTTATTCTAAAGTTTTTTGACCACTAGGGTCATCCACACTAAATTATTAAATTAAAATTTAAAAAACAATCTTTGTTTAGGAGCAACCATTCTATATCTCTTCCTTGTTATTTACTGAACAATTTAAGATTAAACATTTTCAAGTTGAACCTATTTCCTAATATAATATAAATTTTATTTATTTACCTCCAACATATTATATTAAATGATTTAAATCTAATTGACATTATTCTGAGCAACCTTTATTACCAGTAGGTATTGATTCATATTACTCAGATTTGATAATAGGTAAATATTTGTAAGTTATATATATCTAGTTTATTGATGATATCTGCTTCATGGTTGTTTAAGTTTTTTTTTTGTATGTAGGTGGTATATTTGTGAACGGGGATTATACGTCTGAACTTATGATTTCATATTCATCCATTCCTAAATAAAAATTATTATCGATTTATTTTGTTTCAAAAGCGTTTGTTTTTCTTTTCTTAGAATCATTGTTATTTGTTTAATTGATTTAATGAGGGACTTAAACATTTGGATAATGCCTCACTAGGTCCATTTGTATTGTTTATAATAGGCTTTACGTTATTATTAGTTTTATGCAATTAAATAAGATCATGTAATCTTGGTGGCGTGAAGCCTGAGGCTAACAACTTATTTTTGGCATGTTTCTCAATATATAACAATTTTTAGATTTTCTGAACATAATTTTTTATTCTGTCTATTATTCCTGACATTGTTCCTAATAATTGTGTATGTATTTTTATCATTCTGAAAGTTTTACATTTTATTAAGATGATTTTTACTTTTCCTATATGTAGTGCATTACCAAGCAAATGCAGGGAAAAAAGTTATGATGAAAAGAATATTTTATTTAGGTATAACTCGAAAAGTATGCATTTTATAGAAAATTATGTACAAAATCATATGAAAGCTAATTAAATTATTTAAAAAAACAAAACAACAATTAATCGAAATCAGAACAGTATTAGCAAAGATAGAGCATATCAGACTAACCGGAAGTGTCAATTATATCATAGATTTTACATTTTTCTCGTAAAGGGCTCCAACGATTTTCATGAAACTTGCTTAATGTCTTCTCCTTAATTTTTCATATAATTAGTACATCACTGATAAAATTCAGGAAAAAAAGTTATAACTAAAAGAAAATTTTATTTTTGCATAATTCAAAAGGTATGCATTTTATGGTAGATTATCTATGCGATCATATACAAGGTATTTAAATTCTCGAAAAAACAAAAAAGGAATAATTGAAACCGGACCTGTATTAGCAATTATACAGTGTATCTTATAAGGACTACAAGACCCCAGATGGAAAGCCGAACGCGTCCGTATGGAGACGGATCCGACTGAAGCTCCTCCCACCAATCTCTAACCTGTTGTGAACAATACACTCTTAATTAACGTAATGTAAGAATATAAAAGTAGAAATTAACTTAATGATTTCTACTTTTAAATTATTCAATGGAAACAAAATGTTTCCAAGGGAACTTCCCTGGAAACTAAAACAAAACTATTAAAATATATTTTCTGTGTGACAAACCTACAATATATATAGCATTGAATTGTCGTGAGTTTATTTCAAGTAGTGTTTATATAAATTATTTAAAATTATGTTAAAAATATTATTATTATAGGGTGGTAAGGGAAAGTTGTGTGATGCGTGCACCACACCAGATTTTTTTTTATACCAAACAACAAGTTTCTTAATGTTATCAAATTTGATTGCAATCATTTTTTTATTTAACTTTAAAAATTGTTTAAAATGTATTAATCTTAATTTATTTGTATGTTTAAAAGGAAATTTATACTATTCTTATTTGAAATAAAATTATTTACTACAGAACAGATTTTATTTCCTGTTGCATAAATAAGATTTTCTCTTGTATGTATATTATCACTACTATATATTAATACGGTAGTATAGATCCTTATTCCAGCTCTCAGGAGTGATGGATTTTGACGAATGAGGTGTCAAAAGAAAGGGAATTTCTTAGAGAAGTGACGAATCCCAATTTGAGTTCTCAAATTCTTACTAGGCCTTAAAAAAAAGTTATGGAAGAACTAGGAGGTTTCAACGCTACGACGACCGGGAGTCGGCAGATCGAGACAAAGCAGGTGACATTTTAAAGGTTTCAACGCGGGCATTAAGATCATATATGTTCCCGTGGAACGCATTTGTCCAGCATTTTAAAGCTCTAAAACTTACCGCTTTCGAGATAATGCCTCACAAGCTCTATGCCATCTTGTGTACATGCTGTCATGAAAATTTCATATCTATGGAAGCAAGTTGACTATATACAAAAACATTTTAACAAGAGTGAAAACGTTTTGTAAATAAAATGTTTTTAGGTTTCTATGACTGATAGAAGAGATTATATATTCTTTCTCATGTCTAACCCTAAAGTACTGTTAAATATGAATCCTACACATACAAAATAGTATAGCTGAGTCTTATTGCTTAACTGATAAACTAAAGAGATATTTTCCAGTGGGGCAAGCTAATCACTTATTAAGAAAACTGTTACTTTAACATAGTCATTATAAACTAAACTGCTCAAAAATGAATAGGGATATTGCCAATTTTGTGGTATTTACTTTGTCTAGCATTTTTAAATTATTTTTATCATAAATTTCATTGATATGTATTAGAAATTAATACTGCAAAAAAGTTTAATTAAGGGATTTTCAAAAATAACAAAATAAAAGATTTTAAAAAGGAATGAGATGGTCCAGGAGGATGTCAAAAAGTGGAACACAAATAGTAAAAACTATTTATTAAGAAACCGACGTTTTAAGGTTTTAGTTCCATAATTTTTTTTTATTGAACACAATAGTTTTTGGAAACAATTAAAACTTTGTATAATGTCATCTGTTAGCCAGAACCTGCGTGCACCTATTAGGCATACTGTTAATAATGTTGTCACTAATTTCTTGAGGAATTTCACTCCATAGATGTTGCAATGCTGCGCTTAGTTGGTGAAGATCAACTGGCTGCGGATGGTGATTGAAGAGCCTTATCTGCAACGCATCCCACATGTGCTCAATGGGATTGAGGTCTGGAGACAATGGGGGAAGGGGCAGATGGGAAATTCCCAGGTTTTCTAAACTTTGATGAACAACTCTTCCTCTATGAGGTCGGGCATTGTCATCCAGAAATCGAAAATCCTTGCCAATGAGATCCCTCATTTGAGGGACATATTCCTCGATAACTTCTTGTGCATAACAGACTGCAGTGAGGTTACCTTCAACAATATGGAGTGTGGTTCGTCCTGTGTAAATGCCAGCCCAGACCACTACACCACCTCCAAACTGCACTGAAGGGAGCATGAACTTGAGCATTGTACGCATCCCCTGTTCTCTTTAGACACTTCGGCGTCCGCTATCACTCTGCAGACAGAAACGCGACTCTTCAGTAAATATGACAGCATTCCAGTTGGTGTCCTCTTCTAGGCGTTCGCTCCACCACATTCTTCTGAGCTGCTGGTGACGGACTGTTGCTGAAAGTTGTCTCAAAGGGGCATAAGATGTAACGCCAACTTCCCACAAATGAATACGAATGGTTTGTATGGATAAAGGCCTAGCCAAAACACCTTGTACTTCATTGAGAATCTGGCGGGCCCTGTGGAAAGAGTTCCATCTAGCAGTGATGACAATATTTTTGTCCTCCCTTTGTGTTATAATGCGCTGCAATCCACTACCCTACCTCCTATTGGCACTCCCAGTCTCTCGGAATCAGACTAAAGCCCGGGAGACGACGCTCTGAGAAATGCCAACTGCCTCTCCGATATCAACTTGCCGGTGACCTTGGTTACTCATTCTCACCATAATATTGCAAACTTCTGGTTCAAGATGTTGTCTTTCCATGGTTTATGAAAATGGAGAAAAGTTGTTAGTTTACAAAATGAATAATATTCATGTTCACTATTCTAAGGTATATTCATTATTAATAATAAGGATTAACAATGTTTTGTTTTTGGTTTGTAATTTCCAATTTGGTTGATCCAACTAATACTAAATATATCGGCTAATTTAATTAAAATTAACAGATAAAGAATAAATTACAAATATCCCTATTCATTTTTGAGCAGTTTATATAGCTTCAAAAAATGTGGGTGTTAAATAAACTTTGTTGGTAATATAACATTGTTAATACGAATAAACATATTTTCCTAATATTGCTTACACTTGGAATGTATTGGGGAGAAGATAGATAGACATCTAATGCAAGAGTTCTCTCACGGTTATACAAGTCAAATATATTTTCCAAATCAATAAAGACAGGGAAATAATTAACTTAATAATTATTATTTAATTAATTATTTCCCTGTCTTTATTTTGAAATATAAAACTGAAATTCTCTCTGAATTATAACAAATTAAGGATATTAACTGTTATTACTACTAGGTTGTTACAAAAATCCTTGTGCACGAACACAACCCTTAATTCCAGCTCGTATAATTAATCCAATGAGAATGTTTTTGTTCTTACTATTTATGCCAATGTTTACTTTGACTAATCCTTCAATTCCTTGTGACTTGAGTTGGTTTTATGGGGTCATTTACATTTTTTAAACGCACGAGCAATGTCAGAAGAAAAAATCGTGATTCGCGGTCTTTTGAGGCATTAATGGAAAAAAGATTTAAGTGCAAAAGCAGCCACCGAAGAAATTTGTGCCATAGAAGGAGATCAGTAGACATTCGCATGATGGTATAGAAGGATCAATCTAATTAGGGATTGATAAATTATTTGCCACTTCTATAAATTTGTTTTATTGAAAACTAGTTTCGAATGTTATACATTCATCCTCAGTTCTAAAAACACACAAAAAATTCAAAAATAAGCAATCCAAAATATAGTTTGGTATTATTATACATATTAAATTAGATTAATATAAATCAGTATTATAAAACATTTATGAATTATGAATTTAATTAAGACAAGAAATCAAATACATGTTGGTACTCACCAAGGTTTAAATGGATTATATCAAACAGAAAAGTTTGTGCTGGTTTCTTCTCGCATTGTACTAACAATGAACGAGAGGTAGGCAGGATGTTTTTAAGTAAACATCCTTAGGTTACCTATAAAAATATTTTTGGTTACCTAAAAACATCCTGCCTACCTCTCGTTCATTGTTAGTACAATACGAGAAGAAATCAGTACAAACTTCTTTAGGAATCATTAATTTATTCATTTTGGGATATCTATTTTTTTTTAAATATTAAATCTGAATTGTTAGCATTGAACTCATTTATATAGTATATAGTTAGACGGGGCTGGCTTGATGTGACTTTACAAGACTGGCCTAGACGCGACTGGACTGAGACGGACTTGGTGTGAGCGTACCCTTAGTTAGAGCTAAGTTTCAGAAAAATAACTAATATTAAAACTTTTTATATAATTGATTTTTTAAGCCTATTAATTTTTTTCTAATTATATCATTTTTATTTTCAAAACCTCTCATAAGTAATAAGGGATTGATAAATTATTTGCCACTTCTATAATATTGTTTATATTGAAAACTAGTTTCGAATGTTATACATTCATCTTCAGTTCAAGGTTTAAGTAAATTATATCAAACAGAAAAAGTTTGTATTGGTTTGTTCTCGCACAGAACTAGCAATAACTCTCATAACTAAGTTATAATGTGTAAGTAATAAGCTAAATTTGGTTTTGTATGAAGAAAATGAGATGAAAATGAGCGTACTTAATGTGCTTGCTGGTATCATAGATTTGGGTGTACCTTAAGGCCGCCATTGACGATCACTCCAAATGGAACACTGAATTGGAACAGCTGGAGTACTTGGAGTTGAGACGATTTCAAGAGTACCAATGACAATCACTCCATTCCATTCTTCCATATTTTTTTTCAGTGCTGCCTATATCAATGCTGTTCATCACTAACACCCAAAACTGATCAAAAATTGAATATTTTTTATTTTTCTTAAACTACAAGTCCTAACTGAACATTTTGTTATATTTTTATGACAAATAGAACCAAGTTAAATAAAGTCGCGAATAGGTTTTTTATAATTTAATATACAATGTATTGAATAAATTAAATTTTTCGGTTCTCCAGAATAACAATATTTTTTTATTGAAATGTTCCCCTTTTTTTTAAGCAATTAACTTGAAACTTTTTATGTTTATCAGAAAGAGTTTGTCATAGAAATAGACGGAATGGTTTTTACGGAATTTAAATTGCATATCAAGAAAACAAATTTTGAATCTTGAAATAATTAAATTTTATCCTCCCCCCGAAAAAAACAAACAAAATATATATAAAAAATAGTGGGCATTTTGTTTAAATATTGAAAATTATAAATGTACTAAAAATGTTTATTTCTTTTTAATTAATATTTAAACATATATATTTTTAACGTAATTAATAGCAGAAAAATACATAAAATTATAAGTTATTCATATAAATGTTTTTAAAACATATTTTATACAATCAATATCGTAAATTTTAACAACACGGTATTTACTGACAAACAATTTTTATTATTATTAGTATATCATAGTCTAAAAACTGTGCACTTCACCGTTCCACTCAATCTGTTTTTCACACTCACGATCAGTTGGAGTGATTGGATTTGGTTATAACGCTGTGGATTTTAAGGCTGTTGGAATTCCAGCTACTCTCCTTTACTCTAACCACTCCACATAGGATTTCACACTCAATGTTCCATTTGTGAGGAGTGACCACCAGTGACCCAGTAAGGTGGCCCTAATTTTTTGATATTTTAGTTAATCTTAATTTTAAGTTTAATTGCATTCTAATTTTTTTTCCTTTTGATATAAGAAAATAATATAAACCTCTTTTGTTTAAATCGACTGTCGGGAACGCGTGCCGCATCAAGCTTGAAGTGCTTCCCGATCTATACATGTAGGTCCCTGCATACTACGTTCTGCCCACCCGCCTACAGTATATTCTAGCATTCAGTTTATCTTTAGTCACTCACTGCCTGTATACACTGTGAGAGCCAAAATGCCCTATAATTTGAGTAGTTGTGACCCAAATATTTTTTAAGCTGTTGGAGTCATCAAAAAAATTGCTCATCAGTCTTCAGACTGGCATTTGGAACGTCATAAATTTATTTCACGTTTAAATAATTTATTTGTTATCACCCATGCCAATGCATTGGGAATTATGAAAACAGAAGACAAAATATTCTAAGAGTTGCCTTGTATGAGTTGATTAAAGTGGAAAAACACGAAGAAAGAACTTTATTGAGGCATATGAAGGAGGAAGAAAGACGTGCTAAACCAGCGACAGTTCTGAAATGATTTTTGCGCCAATTAAATCATCATCTGAGGAAGAGTTAAAATATTCAGGATATATTGGATCTACCAGGTTCTTCATCGAACACACCAACTCCTTCCTACATGGGTTTTTTTCAGGAGTTGGTGTGTTTTTGCGAAAAACTCCAGATAATGATTCAAAAGAGGTTGTTGATGGCTTATGGATACTCAAAGGTACGAAACCATTGAAATGTTTTCAAAAAATACTGGATGAGATAAAAGATCCAGAATGTCTGTAGGGACCGAATAAAGAAATCTCTTGAAGCTAACGTTGACATTATAGTGACTAAAAAGATTTAACAGAGATAAAAGGATAAATCAGGGATTATTCATATTCTGATTGAACCCTTACTATCTGATTGTTATAACTAAAGACCGGATTTACATGCAGCAAAAAAGGTTATTATGTGCAGTAAAACCTGCAATAATATGCAGTAAAACATGAAGGAATATGCATGATAAATGTCAGAAACGTGCAATAAATCAACAAAAAGCTATAATTATTGTCTAAATTGCTTTGTTTAAGAATTCTAATTCTAATTCATAATATAAATAAGAACAAACATGGATAAATTGAAAAACAAATTTTTACACAGAATTGTTTTATAGTTAAATAATAATTAAAATTTTGTAAAATATATTTTTTTCACCTTCTTCCTTTCTTGCAAATGGAGATTTTATAAAATTGAATAAGGAAATACCAGATACAACCAATGCAAAATAAATTATATATTTCATTGAAATGTCTAGATTTGAACAAGTTCAGCAAAAGGTGCTGATGTCTACAAAATAGGAAAATTTCACAAAGCCTTCTGAACATTCAGAGCTCAAATTAGAATATAAAATTCCAAGAATATTTCATACAAGTACCTGTCTTTAAGCGCTGGTCGATTTGAAAATTTAATTCACATGACACAGATACAGTTTCATTGCACAAATTGCAAAAAAGAGTTTTTCGAAGAAAAAAACTCTACCTGTTGAATCCAAAGGGTTTCAACTGTTTAACCTGGAACTAAATGATGGCCCTGCTCTGGGAATTTAGTTAATTTAAAAGAATACGCACAACAGAAGCAACACATTGACTAACAGAATAGAACATAAAATTCCAAAGGAGAAGGGCAAGATGATGTTTTTTTTACTTTGTAAAAGAAAGTACACGGAAGTACAGGTTCTAAAAAAACTATCAAAATTACAATGCTTAACATTATTTTCTAGGAATACCTAACTATACATATTTGATCTTTTAATTTTAGTTTTATTTGAAATACCAATAAGTTGTCGGTGAGCTGTTGTCCTAACTATGATTACGATCTTAGATTATTTTCATTCATCATAGATGGTGTTCATCTATCTTATAACTGATCCATTCAATAATAATTAAAAAACAAACCATTTATCCCACATGGAACGTGTATCAGAAAATAATTTAATTATTTATTTTCTATTTTAATTGGAAGAAAAATTATTTTTAGTAATATGCAATATTTTTTTTTTGACCAAATATGCAATAATCCATCAAATATGCACAATAAAATTTAATATATCTATGCCAAATGTATTGATTTGTAAAGATATTCGATCATTTTGGTTGAAAAACTTATCAGGAAAAGTATGCATCTGCATAAAAATCCGGTCTTTAGCTGTAAACTTCCAATACACTTCTGAAAATCTATTGATAAGGGTAGGTAATAAATTAAGTAGTCATTAATTTTGTCCACCAGTGAATTTTTTAAATGCATTAGCTAGTGATAAACTGAAATACTGAATTGTGCCTAATATTTATTGAAAGGAATCTAGAAGGCAAAATTAAAATCAAACCTCCCAGAGTGCTATACCATGTTAGATGGATAGCATAGGCGATTTAGTTATTGACTTTTTTTTAGTGAATCTGGAAATGTCAGAAGTAAACAGACCAACGATTTTTTGCTTGTTTCTGGTAAAATTATGCGTGTAAGCCTGGATTGAGTGTTCATCGGCAGTCGGAGCTCCATTCAATGATCTAATTATGTTAAAAGAGTTAATTAATAGTATACAATGAAAGTATAGCATTTACTGCATAGAAGAAATTTTCTAACCATCTATGGTACTTATATGAGGAGCAAAGGTTTTTGGCAATTTTAGATGCTAATGAAAATACACATGATTAAGATTCTGAACAAGAGAATCTTGGGACAAAAAAATATACATTTAGATAAGATTATAATTATTGAAATCATAAATTTCCTTTCTAATCATAATTTAAAGCCGTTTTTTTTTTAAAATGGTCTTTATTATTAACTAAAATAGCTATTATGTCAAGACAAGTTTTTTTCATAAAAAATATAGAAGACCATTTCCAGAAAAATGTTAGATATTTCTAAAGAAATAGGGAATAAACATGGACTTTTTAAATATTAATTCAGACCAGAGGGACATTGAAGTATCTTGTTTAAAATCTATTGAAACTATAAAGCATCTACGAGTTGTTAATGGCACAGTCAAAAGAGGGGTAAAATTAATGCAAGACTTTAATGGCTTACTCACTGTTGAAAATATAAGTGAATTAGGTAAAATGCTTCAGAATATTATTTTTAACATTAGCTGCTTCTAAACTCGCAGGCTAATATCTTGTAAATTAGTTCAATACAATGAAACCTTAAATAGGTTTATAGTTAGAGCAACGATAGTGCAGAAGAAAACAGGAGGCTCAATTTATCGATGTCTTGATTCAGATTTATTGTTCGAAAAAGGTAGTACAAATATATTAACCATTCACCCTGGTAATATAGTAATACTATAGAATAGAATAAATATATAACAGACATTAACCCTTTAGCTGCGGAATACTCGTGCGGTGGGAGGATACGGTGGTGCGGGATAGTCTAGCGCCTGCAGTGCCCCGTGTGCGGAATACTTTTTGCGTTTAGCATTCATCATTATATATAGCATTTATCTTTATCATCGTCCTCAGAAGATAATTGCCTTGAAACTCCACTAATTCCAGGCCTTTCTCCAACAGAGACATTGTGGGATATTCCTCGTCGCAATCTGAAGAAGACTCGCACCCGCCAAAAGCTCTAATAATTCTTCTTCAGAATAAATTTTTTTGACATCTTTACGCACTTAACTATTCACTACCAAAGCAGAAAATATACTGAAGAGAATAGGGAAAATGTCAGGTAAAGAGAAACCGTATATGGTCATAAAAAAAGGAACGGAGCAGGTACGAGGGTTGGATGAGTAGAAGGAAGCTATAAATGACAAAAATGAATTCCCACGCCCTCTGTCGTCTTTGAAGGACATTGCTGCTTCTTTAAATAGTCTGCAGATGGCGATAGTCGAAGAACTAATATATAAGCTAGTAGCAGTCAGGTGCAAAACAAGTCGAACTACTATAGAAGCTCATAGCACACGGGGCACTGCAACCGCCAGACTACTATAGGAGCTCATAGCAGCGAAAGGGTTAATAGAGCAAAGTAATATGATAAGAATTTTGAGAAAAACAGAGAAATGAACTTCTGAAGTATTCATGTATAAAAATAAACCTTGGGTTCAGTACTTGGTAAGGAAGCACCATTTTTTGACCAATGGTTAAACTAGATGAATTGGTCAGCATCCATGCTCAACCGCCAGGTGTCCACTTTATAGAGGCTGAGTGTGTCCCAGGAAGGTCTTCTGAACCCAGGCCTGGGGGATAAGAGCCCAGTGCCTTGCCCACTGAACTAACCCATTCTCATTCATGTATGTATTTATTAGATTGTGCTGGTTTATACATAATTTCGAATCCCAAAAAGAAGATATTATTTTAAATGTTCTTATATTTGATTGCACGTAGAAGATAACTGACAAAATTAAAGTAAATAAATGTTAGTGTGGGTATAATTGACCGTAGACATAATTTTAAGAAGTTGGTCAGGGGTTGTGGTCAATGAAGAACACGCCAATAAGTGTAACTTATTTTTTATTATGTGACAACATTTCAGCCTAAGTTTTAGGCCACCATCAGGGCTAAGAAAAACAAGATAACAACATTGATAGTACCAATAATACTAATAAAAGATAACAATAAATAGAAATGACTTAATATGATAAAAAAATTAAGTATAAAGAAAAAAAGATATTAATATATACTATAAATAATGAAAATTATAATTTTTGGTATAAACATTTGATATAAAGATATCCGAATAAAGATTTGGAAGTATGCAAAGCATATCGAGATAATTATGATAATGTAAGTTATGTAAATGATGTTAATAATTTTGACAAGTGACTAATGAAAATAAAAATAATGCTAAAAATTAATTTAAAGTACACCTAAAATAATGAAAAAAGATAGAATGAAAGGTATGAATTATATGCAAGATATAATAAAATACAGTCGAGCGTCGACTGTTTTTTTCACTATGCACATACATACTATATTTATATAAATAAACAAACATTTTTTTTTTACAAAGTTGTTTTTTTAGATCTTCCTTTTCCTTATTATATATAAAAAAATTAATAAATAAAAAAATAATTAATTATATATATATATATATATATATATATATATATATATATATATATATATATATATATATATATATATAGTGTGCAAGTACGTGAATTTCGATTATCCGAACTTTTGATTATCCGAACCACCTCTAACAACATTAGTTCGGATAATCGACGCTCTACTGTACATGGAAAAATGTAAGGTCAACGTATTGGCAAAACGAAAAACTTCCTTAAAGATCATATCACCTAACATAAATATTCCATTTCTTCCTTAACTATATAGCTTCTAAACTTTCAGAATATGCATTATTAACCTTAAACCATACATTTGATTTGGACAATACTTCAGTCCTTACCAGAGTCCCTAACCATGACAAACAATTCCTCTCAGAAAGCGTCTGAATCCAAATAGAATCCCTTCCCATCAATAAAAAAACTGATAAACAAGACCTCCCAAACCTACTCCCAAAAATTCAGTTTATTAAAAAAAACTTAACTTTTTATTATCAATTTCCATATCCCTAATTTTCTTTCATCTCGATTATTTTCAGCTCTATTTATTTATTATTATTATTTTAATTTGTTTCTATTTTTATTCAGTTACATACTTAATTTTATTTTATTGATTCATTTTATTTTATATTTTTTTATTTACTTTTTTTTTTTTTACAATTCCAATTACAATACGCACGTACATGGAATTTTTAAACTTAAATTGTGCCTCTTGCAGTGAAGATACAGACAGAGCTGAGAGAGGTGTCATTTTAAAGCATTTTACATGGCCTTTAATATGACATACAACACAATATAGTCTTGGAGGAAAATTATTTTTGTAAAATCTTACTAAAAGTTTTGAATTTGAATTTTTCAAAATGCGCCTGTTTGAAAATTTTGAAAAAAATTAGAAATAACCTTGAATAGTTATAAACATGTATTATAAATATAAACTTGGGATCATAATGGGTTCTAGTAAAAAACATATTTTGAAATCTGCCTGACATTGAAATTTTCTGGCAAAGTTAAAAATAAATTGTTTTTACGTCGAAAATACTTTTAAGAATTAATGTAGCTTGAAAATCTGTAACCATTTTATAAACATACTATTTACTTTAATTTCAACATAACTTAGTCATTTGAAATTGAAAAAGTTATTATTATTCTCAATAGAAGTCTCAGCAGACTTGTAACCTGTCTCTGCTTGTAGAAGCCTGAGCTCCCATTGAATAGCCTCTCAGTCTCAGTCTTCTCCAGATCTCTGTGGGTGATTGATTTGTTGTTGATGCTAAATAGAAGTTATTATTGTTGGTAGAATAAGGGATTTTTTTATTTTTTAAAATATTACATCATTTAAAATGGACAGTACCATTATAGATGTGTTGTTAGTGTTAAATAGTAGAACATATTAGGTAATGTTTTATTTTTGTCTTTTTAATATTACATTATTTAAAATGGACAGCAACAGATGTGCTACGAATCAGTGTTTCAATCCGTTTAACAAAAGTGATCACCGTGTAAGGGACAAAAAAAAACTGAGGAACGTAGTAGAATGGATGTTAAAAGATTTTGCTAATTTACCAAAAGAGGCTAAAGTGTGTGATTCGTGTAGGAAAGCGCTCTCACATTTAAAAAATGATCAAGGAGAAAGTGAAAGTGCAGTTGGTCACTGTGACCCAACCCCATCAGAAGACGTGAGTACTATGTTTGATGGATCTGATCCAGATTTTTCATCCCCATTGACATTAGTGAATACATTAAATACTTCTCTCCATGAGTTAGGTGAGTCACCTATAGATAAGAGAAAGTTGGATAGATCAAAAACGTATTCTGCAAATAAAATTCAAAAAATCAATTCTGCGTTAAAAAAATCCCTTTTTACTAATATCAAAGAGCCATCTGATGATGATGCTGTGGTACTTGAAGATTCAATTTTAAATAATCTAAAAACAAACTTTCAAAACACAACAAGCAGGTATAAAAAAAATAATGATTTTGACCTGCTTACCAGAAACATGGAGCATCCAAAAAATTATGGATGAATTTAACGCAACTAACTACATGATTAGGCAGTCTAAAAAAATCTTATAGGAGAAAGGCATTTTGGGATGCCATAACAGAAAACCAGGGAAGAGTCTTCTCTCTGAAGTCATTGAAACTGTACATATGTTTTATGAAAGTGATGACATCAGTAGAGTTCTTCCAGGAATGAAAGACTGTGTGTCAGTTAGGAATGAAAATGGGGACAAAGTTAAAATTTCAAAGAGGTTGATCTTATGTAATTTAGCAGAAGCTTTTAGGTCCTTCAAAGATAAATTCCCAGACATAAAGATAGGTTTCTCAAAATTTGCAGAGCTCAGACCCAAGCATTGTGTCCTTGGAGGTTCCAGTGGTACCCACTCAGTTTGTGTTTGCACTACACATTAAAACATAAAACTAATGATGGAAAATGCCAAAATTAATTCCTTAACAAATGGTGAATTACGCACTTACAAATACTGCCTTGCATTTA
Source organism: Rhaphigaster nebulosa (assembly GCA_948150685.1). Taxonomy (NCBI): domain Eukaryota; kingdom Metazoa; phylum Arthropoda; class Insecta; order Hemiptera; family Pentatomidae; genus Rhaphigaster; species Rhaphigaster nebulosa. Next base: position 181,159,303 of record OX411307.1, on the reverse strand, counting down.
TACTCTGCAACCCTCCTTCAATAGACTGCCACTTGGGTAACTGTCCATCATGCCCCGGAACTGACAAAATAAAATCTATTCTTGAAACAAGTTTTGAGGAAAACATGATTGATAAAGTAAGTTTTCGTCAATGGCTCACTGTCGACAAGTGTGATTTGGAAATGCTTGTAAAAACCAACTTCTGATTTTATTGATTTATTCTATTAAAACCTGTTGTCTTTAGTCCGGCATGATTTTATTGCCAAACAACAGAGCTCTTTCATGAGTAATGTTAAAGAAAATCTAAAAGAATCAGAATTATTGGTAATATGTGACTTTGCAGAAAACTATAGCTTCATCCTACAAGATGAAGTGCAAAGCCACTGTGCAATTGGCTTCCTGCAAGTTATGCCCTAACTAAAGTAAATCCTGTAACCCCAACGGGAAGAGTTTACAACCTCACTGAACAAGATAAAATTAAAGCAGTAAATGCATATAATGACTACATGAATGGTTTGTAGTGTTATAGCAGCCCTACACACCAGTTTTGTAAATATAGATTTAAGGTGAGTTGTATACTTAAAAATAAATTCAGTAATGTGTACATGTTATAGAGTTTCATGGATTATGTACCTATAATTTTTTCCAATGAAGCTATGCAAGCCTAAACCTGAAGAAGGTTTTACATAAGAACCCATACTGATCCCAAGTTTATATTTATAATACATGTTTATAACTATACAAAGGTTATTTCTAATTTTTTTCAAAATTTTCAAACCGGTGCATTTTGAAAAATTCAAATTCAAAACTTTTAGTAAGATTTTGCAAAAATAATTTTCCTCCAAGACTATATTGTGTTGTATGTCATATTAAAGGCCATGTAAAATGCTTTAAAAAGACACCTCTCTCAGCTCTGTATCTTCACTGCAAGAGGCACAATTTAAGTTTAAAAATCCCATGTACGTGCGTTTTTGGTTCGTTTTTGGAAATTTCATGTAGTCATAAGTCCCTAACCAATAGAAATAATTTAATAAAACTGGGTACTTTTCTTAATCTATATATAAGCAACATTCCTGCAAAATTTAATTGAAATTGGAAGAGGTAATGGCAAATCACTGGGTTGATTTGACATGGAATGGCCCATAGGTCAATATCTGATCAAATCTTTAATCTTTAAGACAGATATTGGAAATACTTCAGAATATGGAATCAGCACCCACCACCTCTTTATATACTTCTGCACAGCGTATGATACAGTTAACAGGAGGATGCTCGACGAGACTATGAAGAAATTCAACATTCCTATAAAGCTGATAAAAAAGTGACAATATCTGGATCGAAATGCAGAATTAGAGAACAGTTGCACCTGTCAGATCCAGCAGAAACAGAGAATCATAGTCAAAAGCAGGATGATGCATTGGTATGCCTATTGTAAAACCTGGCTCTAGAAAAAGTGATCCACGACTCTGGCCTAGAGAGTGGGAAAAGGCCATGTTTCTGGCTAAAGGCCCTAAAGTCTTTAGCCAGAAACATGGGCTTAGTCATTAACACCAACAAAACAAAGTATATGGCCCTTGGAAATGACTGAAGATGCCTGCATTTCTAAGCAGGAGATAATGTTTTTGAAGCGGTACAATACTTAGGTGTCCATATAGATGTCAAAAACCGTTCCTTTAAGGAGAACAAAAGAAGAATCCAGGCAGCAAACAGGAGCAACTATTGCCTTGTCAAGCATTTTCATTCCAGGTTAATTACCAGAGCCACTGAAATCACTCTTTATAAGATGCTGGTCAGGCCCGTCCTCACCTATGGATCGGAACCCTGAGTAATTGGGTAAGACGGCCAGTGCCCAAGAGGGAAATATTGAGAAAAATATATGGACCAGTACAAGAGAATGACAGCTGGAGGAGGTGTCACAACAGGGAGCTTTACTCCGCATTCTGTGACACCTGTGGTCAATTTTGTTAATATCAATTTATTTACAATAAATATTAACATATTTTTTTATTTATACTTAATTTTTTTTTTTTTTAGCATACTAGTCATTTCTGTAGTTTACAGATCTTTTATTACTATTATTGGTACTGTTAATGTTCTTATCTTGTATTTTCTTAGTCCTGATGATGGCCTAAAACTTAGAACGTTGGCACACACAAAAAAATAAAATAAACACTTATTACTATGTTCTTCATTGACCCCCCCCCCCCTCCTTCCAATATCAACTTCTTCTTTAAATAAATAGTACTCGAGTTCTGTCTAATAGTTTGGATATAATTGTTGTAAATTAAATTCCTGCAATACCCTTGATATCAAAGCACATATAGAAGTGCAACATACATTATATATCGCTGGACTTTAATTAGTGCCCAGTTATTTAATTTTATTTCCCCTGTCATTTCACGAGGTGTGAAGAAAAAAAAAATGTATGTGCCCCTCTGTAATCATGAATACACAATCGAATGATATTATTACTATTAACAAATAGTGATTTAAAATAAAAATTATTTAACAAAAGTACCTGGAATCTCGGAGTTTGTAAGAAGCTGGCTTATTAGTTGAAAGTTGCAAAACAACTTTACTTTCTTGTCCTGGTTCTTCACCGTTACTTTCTTCAGTCGAGCTTTCTTCCCTAGCACTTTCCCCTTCTTCACAATCTCTGAAAATAATTTTAATTACTTTATATTAAGAGTTGTAGTTGCAAGTCTAAAAGAGAACAAAAATCCACATTTAATTGTTTAAAAAACAAAACAGAAAATCAGTTTACATCCGCATGATGGTATAGAAGGATCAATCTAATTAGGGATTGATAAATTATTTGCCCCTTCTATAAATTTGTTTTATTGAAAACTAGTTTCGAATGTTATACATTCAACCTCAGTTCTAAAAACACACCAAAAATTCAAAAATAAGCAATTCAAAATATATTTTGGTATGATTATGCATATTAAATTAGATTAATATCTATAATAATACCAAAATATATTTTGAATTGCTTATTTTTGAATTTATTGTGTGTTTTTAAAACTGATGATGAATGTATAATATTTGAAACTAATTTTCAATAAAACAAATTTATAGAAGTAAGTGGCAAATAATTTATCAATCCCTAAAACAGAAAATGACAAAAAATTAACAATTATATAAGTTAGGGTACCCATTTCTATTACTCCCAAGTTTATGTTAGACTAGTATACCCGAGCGAGAACTCTCACATCACAAATCTTCTAATCCCTAATTCCAAGTATAAGTGATATTAGGAAAACATATTTATTATTCCTGTAAACAATATAATATTACCAAAAAGTTTATTTAAAATACAGATTTGGTGAAGCTACATAGTTTGTAATGACTATGTTGAAGTTACTGTTCATACTTAATAAGTAATTAGCTAACCCCACTGGAAAACATCTCTTCAATTTAGCAGTTAGGCAATTAGATCCAGCTATAACATTTTCTATGTATAGTATTCATACATAGCAGTGCCCTTTAGGGTTGGACATGGGAAACAATATATAATTTCCCATTCATTAAAAGTTTATGTAAACAGACTCAAATTGATATAAAGTTGCCATGACAATGGCACATACGCAAGATGGCATAAGACCCGTGCGGACCTATATCGTGCGTTACCTCAAAAACGGTAGATTTTTAAGCTTTAAAACGCTGGACCAATATGCTCCATAGGAGCGTATATGATCTTGATGCCCGCGTCAACATCATTAAAGCCCAACTTATCCCGTCTCGATCCGCCGACTTTTAGTCGTCAAAACTTTGAAACTTCCCAGTTTTTTCATCACTTTTATTTAAGCCCTAGTAAGAATTTAAGAAACAAAATTGGCATTTGTCACATCTTCATGAAATTCCCTTTCTTTTGATACCTCACCCGTCAAAATCCATCGCTCCTGAGAGCCGGAAAAGGGATCTATACTACCATAATAATATATAGTAGTGATAACTTGTGGTACTGCTTGTAGCCTATTAATAATTACAAACAGTACTGGGTTATAATAGATTGTGTACATTAATATAGTTTTAAATAGATACAGTTATCAACTTCTGCTCACTGCATTCGCTAAGAAGAACACACCATAGCAGTGCTTGACCTATTCAGGCCTAGCCAATGAAAGTATAAATCAACTACTTTAATCAAGTAATGCTAATTAGAGTGTTACCTAAAAGGAAAAAGTTTCAGTTATGTTTTTTTAGGACTTTCGCTTAGAAATCAACAGCAGTAATTAGTTTAATAGTTTTATCAAAAATCAAAGTATTGTGTTATTTCAATTTATTATAAAAGCAATAAAACTGTAATAAGATATTGACATGTAAGGGTAAAATAAACTATTGGATTAGCTTACAGCCTCTGACAGCTACACTGCCAATATCCCCAACCAGTGAAAAGATAATACGGAGAACGACAACGATGCTATAAAAATTGAAGAGTACTCAAATTAGAAAAATGAATCTATAACTTCATTCATGTTTTAATGCAATTATGTCTTAAAGAAATTATTTATAATAATTATGAGAAAATGAATGATTTTATACAGTAAAGCACTTCACCATCTTACACTACCGTTCGTGAGTATTTACCACCATATTTATGCTTGTAATCAAACACAATAAAATAATATGTAAAATCTTCGATGATAAAACTGTAAAAGATATTTTTATTTGACTCAAGGAAGATAATCAGCATAAGCCTGCTACACATATGAAGATGTGGCTCTCTGCACATATCAGAGTAGAATGGCAACACGGTTTGTATATTTCTTATACACAATTGTGTATTTCGTGATCTGCGATGAATGATAGGATGTCATAATACCATAGCGCTGGTTTGTATACTCTTTTCTCAGACGTTCAAGATTTCATAGAATACTTCACCTTTCTCAGATCTCTTCAAAAACTAAGCTTCAGTGATCTCATTTCTGTTTTTGACCATTGATAATAGTTTTGCTAGTCATGAGCAGAAGGTTATAGAGAGCTTCATCACTTTTCATCTTTCATAAACATGGGTAGTACTGCTGGTAGGCTTTGATGAAGTCATTAAGAAAAGGGGGGCTCATAAATTTAACAATATCCTCGTAACAAATTTTAATAGAGTAAAATAATAAATAAATAAAATAAAAAGCGTTGCTTTATGAAAAGCGCATTGTATTCACCTACAGGTAGAGGGAATTGCCTAATACAAGCTAGGTGGACAAAACTCACTGACTTGACAGAAACTAACCCTAAATTTAAATACCATTTGATTAAAATGCATAACTATTGATTTAAAAAATTGGTCAAACATATTAGTTTAAGGCCCAAACAAAAAATTAATATCTCATCCAAATGGAAAATGGAAACAAAACAAAGTTGACAGGTTAAAGTTAATAAGTAAAATTAATTTGGATAAGGAGTTGTCACGAAAAAAAAATTATCGGGACTACGAGTATCGAAATGGATAAATAAATAAATAAAATAAAGTATGTAACAGGATTAGAATACAAATAAATAACAATAGAAATAATGCTGAAAAAAAAAAATGGAAGTCAGAAAAGAAAATTAGCGATGTGGGGATGGATGAAATGTTAGGTTTTTTTTTTATTTAATTGAATATTTAGGAGTAGGTTAGAGAAAGGTTTTATTTATCAGTTTTTTGATTGACCGTCAATCAAAAAACTGATTATTTATTCAAAAATTCCTTACTTTTCATCCATCCCCATATCCTTAATTTTCTTTTCTCATCTCCATTTTTTTTCAGTATTATTTCTATTCTTATTCTGTTACACACTTTATTTTATTTATTTATTTATTCATTTCGATACTCGTAGTCCCCGTAATTTTTTTTTTCCTGATAACTTTGTAGAAATTAATTTTCCTTATTAACTTTAACCCGTCACTTTTTTTTTATTTCCATTATCATTTATCCCATCAGTTGGAGGGAATGTTTTTCGGATGAGATATTGATTTTAAGATATTAATGTTTATTTAATTTAATTTTTTTAATATTGATTTTGAGATACTATAATTATCATAATCATAATTATCTCGACAGGATTTACATACTTCCAAATTTTCATTTTAATTAATAGTTTTCATATATTTTAATATATCATGTACAATACTTTTTCTTGTTTCATGTAATTTATAATTTTTCCTTTACTGTTTTCACATTACTTTAATTTTTCATTATTTACAATATATATATATATATATATATATATATATATATATATATATATATATATATATATATATATATATATATATATATAAAAACATATTTTTTCTTTATACTTCTTATATTTTATCATGCTTGTCATTTCTGTTTATTAGCATTTTTTTTACTATTAATGGTACTGCCTCTTGTTTTTCTTTTGGCCCTGATTATGATCTAAAACTTAGGCCGAAACGTTGGCAGAATAAATAAATAAGTTATACTTATTAGTGTGCTAGTCATTGACCTTGGGGAAGAAAAAGCTATTAGGAATTCAGGAATCCAGGTAGGTAGCACCCTGTGTAATAGACTTATACAAGTTTTAGGCTGTGCAGATGACTTTGACATCATAGCTAGAGCGAAAAGTGCACTGAAGGAGGCGTTCCTTGCATTGGAAGACGGGGCAAACAAACTTGGTCTTATTGTCAGTGAACAGAAGACAAAGTATATGCGAGTTGGAGGAGTAGAAGAAAAAGAAGAATTTTATGAAGTAGGCCAGTATAGATTCCAATGTGTCGACAGCTTTGTCTACTTGGGGACCGAGATTAACTCACAAAATAACATATCCCAAGAAATTAAAAAAGAACCACTGCTGCCAACAGATGTTACTATAGCCTAGGAAAGCACCTCGAAAGTAATACCTCTCAAAGGAGACAAAGATAAGGATAAATAAAACAGTCATCAGCCCAGTGATAACTTATGGCTCGGAGGCGTGGGCCTTGACAAAGGCGGATGAGAAATGGTTACTTGCATTCGAGAGGACGGTCCTAAGAAGGATATTTGGACCCATAAAAACTGGCGAAGAATGGAGACGATGCAAGAACAGAGAGCTGTACAACCTTTTCAAATGCCCACATGTTGTCAAGATAACAAAACTGAGGCGGCTACGTTGGGCAGGCCACGTGGCACGTATGGAAGATTTGATGATTCCCAGGAAGATCCTCACAGGTGGATTCCATGGTACAAGAAGAGTGTGAAGACCCAATATGAGGTGGACGAATGCTGTGGCCGAGGATGCAAGAACCCTGCTCGGTGTCCGAGACTGGAGGAATGCTGCGCAAGATAGAACCAACTTGGTGACGAGTTGTTGCATCAGATAATAATAATAATAACCTATAAAAGAAGGGGAAAAGGGTTTACAATGAATTGAAGGTTAGGCAGGGATGTGGTTACAATTTGTTGCATAGGGCAAAATCCAAAATTTCCCAACTATATATTTTTTAGCCTTGTTATATGTTTTTTAATGTATTAATATATTTAACTTAGTTTTATATATTAACCCGTGTATATATTTAGAGATAGCAAAACAATCGAGAGCTGTATGATTTATATCATGAACAGGATATCTCCCGTTTCATCAAGCTTGCAAGACTCAGATGGGCAGGACATCTCGCCAGAATGGCTGATGATTTACCACCTAGGAAGAATCTGACCGAGCCCCTATTTAGTCATCACAGAGTTGGGCGACCAAAGCTACGCTAGGCAGATTGTGTGGCCGATGACGCTAGAGTATTTGAGCGTGCGAAACTGGATGGCAGTAGCACGGAACAGGGATGCTTGGAGGTAGCTGTTAGAGGAAGCCAGGATCCTTCACGGGTTGTAGTGCTACTAAAGAAGAAGATATACATATTTTTAACTTAGTTTTATATTCTTAACCAAGTTTTATATTCTTTAACCCATATATATTTTTTTAACCGATTTGTATAATTTTAATTTATTTATATAGTTTTATCTTCATTATTTATTTATTCGTTCTTAGTATATTCTTTAAATTTGTACATATATATATATATATTAATCTTTAAGTCTAATATATATGACATATATGTTTTATTTTTCTAGTTTTTGTATCTCTTCACAAATATCTATTACTGATCTTTCCATGCAGGTGTATTTGCCTCATTATTTATTAATATATTATTGGTAAAATTAAAAAAGATATGAATTTAAATTGACATAATTCCAAAATGGTGAACATAATAATAATAATAATAACCTGCAAGGGCAGCTGATGAACGCAGTTGCTGGGGTTTTACGTTCCCCCAGGCTCCTGAGTACATTATACCGTTCGCAAACTCACACATTAAAGGACACAATAACATTTACACTGACACAGAGGCCATTTTCAGTACATACCCTAGGGCAACCTTACCTATGAAGACCTGGCAGAAGGTCTAAAATGCAACCACCCACTAAAAATGGAGTTAAGAAATCGACGTATAGCCTCGGACGAACCTGGGAATGAAGCTGCACCAGGTGGAAATCTTCGACAGCTTCCTTCAGGGGATGGCGGAGCGAGTGGCATCACCCTGCCGCAACGGACCACAAGACTGCAAGAACCGGCCACTAGTTCGAGTTTGAGCTTGGGCGAGACTATTTCTCCTCCCGCACGAACCCGACCACCGAGACCAAGAGGTGTCCGAAAGATGAAATGGACGCCAGAAATGAACAAGGCTGTCACCCAGGCATATCTTTTGGCAACAAAATTAGAGACAGACAAGACAGGATACCTTAGCAGGATTCAACAGTATTGGCAGGAATCATACCCACAGATGACTATGAGTACGCAAAGGTTGAGTGATCAAGTTAGAGTTATCCGATCTAGAAAATTTCTCTCTGCTCTGGAAATGGAAAATATTAAAGCAATAATATCTGAGCGATTAGGGTTAGTACCTACTGGAAATAAAGAGCAACCGACTGAACCTCAACAATTAGAAATATCATTGGCACTAGAGGCAGCTCCTTATGAAGAAGAAGATGAAAAGATTCAAAAACTAATGCAATCATTGTTATCCCAGCATGTGTTTTATGAAGGAATGCCACATGAGGCAAGACCATCCCTATTAAGAGTCCCTTATAGCTTTAATACACGGACAACTATGAAACAGGTTAATGAAGCTTTAAGTAAACTTGTTAGTAATTACCCAGAAATGGATGTTGAAGCTATTTGTCACTGGGCGTATGTTGCAGCAAGGGTCGTTATTATTGAACTTGGCTTTGAAGAACAAGAATCAAAGAAAGATAAATGCAAATCAACCATACCACGCTGGTAGAAAAGATTAGAAAATAAAATAGGCTCGCTCAGAGCGAATATTGGGACAATCACAAGTTATATCAAGAATCCGGATGGAGCAAGTACAAGATTAAAAAGAAAGATTGATGAAATAGTTGTACTACAATTAGGAATGGTGTTGGAATCTGAGCTTACCGAAAAATTGGCTTTACATGCTGATGTGCTGAAGCAAAAACTTGCAGTTTATGCAAACAGAATAAGAAGATACAAAAAGTCGATGCTTCGTACTAACATCAGAACAAAAGGTTCATAAACAATGAGAGGCATTTTTATCGGAACTTGGAGAGTGGTAAACAGGGATATGTGAATAATTCACTGACTGAAAATATAACTGATTATTGGAAAAAGCTGTGGGAGGACAATGTATTTCACAATGATGAAATCGAATGGTTAAGATCGATAAATAATGAATTTCGGGATGAACCTGAAATGCCAGAATTTGACATATCAAAGCAGGATGTAGTCATCGCAACAAAGAAAATGAAAAATTGGAAAGCACCAGGCAGTGATAGAATTCAAAATTACTGGTTGAAAAATCTGACCTGTATGCATGAAATACTAGCGACCAATTATCTAAAAATGATAAGAGGGCAGATAAATATTCCTAAAAATTTCTGTCAGGGCATTACAGTACTTATTCCTAAAAAACAGGAAAACCGATTGGAACCGCAAGACTTTCGACCAATAACCTGCGTTAACGGAGTTTATAAGATTTTAACCTCCATTCTCACAAGCAAAATTGAATTTCATCTGCGATCCAATAATTTGATCCCACTCGAGCAACTTGGTTGTAGGAAAGGAGCCCAGGGATGTAAAGAATTACTCATCATCGACTCGTTCATCGCAGGCCAAACGACCATAAATAAAAGAAATCTGTCATTAGCAAGGATTGATTACAGAAAGGCATTTGACTCAGTCCCTCACAGCTGGCTGTTAAAAGTCCTGGATATCTATAAAATACATCCACATGTTAAAGATCTTCTGAGGAAACTCATGAGCAGCTGGAAAACAAGATTGAGGATGGGACATGATCAGTTGTCCGACCCTTTGGAGTACATTACAATTTCGAGAGGTATATACCAGGGAGATTGCCTCAGCCCCCTTTGGTTTTGTCTTGCGATGGCTCCTTTATCGATTTTATTAAATCGAGAGGGAAAAGGATACAAAATAAAATTTAATGAATCAACTGCAGTGATCAGCCATAGCTTTTACATGGACGATTTGAAGCTTTATGCAAAGAATAAATCTCAGTTACAGTCTATGATAAAAACAGTAATCCAGTTTAGTGATTCAATACAGATGTCGCTTGGTATTGAGAAATGCGCTGTTCTTCATGTGATAAAAGGAAAACCAGTTATTTCTGAAAGTATGTTTGATGATGAACTGCGGATTAAGCATCTTCAAAAAGAAGAAATGTACAAGTATCTTGGGATAGAACAACATGTTAAAATTGCGAGGAAGGGTGTAAAGAATAGCCTCATGGAATCATTAAAGAAGAGATTGAAGATTATCCTTGCAACATATCTATCCTCAGGATCGAAAATAAAATCTATAAATACGTGGGTTATACCAGCCATATCATACAGCTTCGAAGTCCTAAAATGGTCAACAACATCTCTCCAAGAATTAGATAGACTAATACGAACGAGTATGACTGGGTCCAGAATGCATCATCCAACTGCATCCATCGCAAGGCTTTATCTGCCTAGAAAAGAAGGTGGGAGGGGTCTCACAAACATTGAAGAGCCATGCCGAAAGCAAGAAATGGCCCTACGACAGTACTTCAAACAAAGCGAGGTGCCATTGCATAAAATAATATGCAGTCTTGACCGGGGGCACACTGCCTTGCAATTAGTCTCTCAAGAAGTTGCGTCCAACATTATTACCAACAGCGAACAACTGGAAGAATGGAAATCGAAAGCATTACATGGGAGATTTTATCACCAGCTCCAGCAAACTGAAATAGATAAAACTTTGTCTACTAGCTGGTTAGTTAGAGGAAGTCTGTTCCCCGAATCAGAAGGATTTCTTATAGCAATCCAGGATCAGGTCATAGCAACTAGGTCTTACTGGCGACACGTCTTGAAACAACAGAACGTATCAGACAAGTGTAGGCTCTGTGCCAGCACATACGAGTCTATTCAGCACATAACTGGAGGATGCGGTGCGTTGGCTGGCACAGAATACCTCAAGAGGCATGATGATGTTGCCAAAATCTATCACCAGGCGATAGGACTAAAAAGAAAATTATTAAATAACTTGATGCCATATTATAAGTACAGTCCTAAAGAAATCGTCCAGAGGGTAGGGATAAGATTGTATTGAAATCAGTCGTTTATAACAGACCATTCCGTGACCCACAACAGACCTGATATCGTTCTGATTGATGGTAATATGAAGACAGCAGAGATAATAGATATTGCTGTGCCGAATGATGGAAACACTAATTCAGTATGTGCAGAAAAAATTCAAAAATATCAAGCTCTAGCAGCTGAACTAAAAGATCTGTAAAGACTGGATAAAGTGATTGTGAGGGCTATAGTGATCTCCAGCAATGGTCTGATACCAGTGCCCACTGTGGAAGCGACTGAACGGCTGGGCCTCTTGACGGCTGTTATAAATGAAGCCCAGAAAGCTGTGCTGTTGAATACCTCAAGGATTGTAAGGAGTTTTCTAAACATACAATAAAAACGACTAAACAAACAGTGACCTGAGTGGTTGGAGTTGATGCTCCCCCTCTCCAGGAAAAAAACTTTTTCGAAAGTGTTGAAAATTAAATAATAATAATAATAACCCGTGTGGAGTTTCTAGTCTCCCATCGGGCGCCTCCCCAGGTGGCGGATAGGGGAATGCTCACCAGATATGGCGGGTACCGGAGAAATAAAATACCCGGGACGGACCAAATGCTGAATTTATTAAAACCGTGTGTGATTTGAAGCATTGTATCTACATATCTGCTAAAACTGTAGTAACTCACCTAGGTTTTAAGGTAAAAGAGAGAGATGTGTTGGAGAAGTGTCAAACCAAGGATTTTACTAGACTGCCTGCTTGGAGAAGAAGACTAGAAGGGAGAATAACTGAACTACGAAGGCGAATCGGAATAATAAAAAACTACGTCCGAGATCCTGCTAAAGCTTCAAAAAAACAAAAAAGAAAGATAGATGAAATTGTGGTCCTTCATCTTGGTACTATCATTCTTGAAACTGAACTCACTAGAACTCTCCAGCTCTATGCTGACAAACTCAAGCAAAAGCTAGCAGTATATGCCAACAGAATACGAAGATATACAGCAGCAGCTCTTCGCAGAGAAAACAATAAGACTTATGAAACAGACCAGCGTCGGTTTTATAAAAAATTAAGCGGCGAAAGACTAAATCTGAATGCAAAAATACCTTCGATATATAGCATGGAGTTATTTTGGAAAGAATTATGGGAGCAACCAGCATATTATGATGCAAATGCTACATGGTTGCCCGAAATAAGGGATGCACTTGAAAAAACACCTTTGATGCTTCCACTGATCATTACCACAGAGGAAGTAGGTGAAGCCGCTAAGAGGATGCATAATTGGAAGTGCCCAGGAAGAGACAAAATACAGGCTTATTGGCTTAAGCAATTCAGTAGTCTACATAGAAAATTGGCGGATCTCTTCCAATCAATTATAGAAGGATCAGCGGAAATACCTAAAGATTTTGCAGAGGGTATAACTTACATGATACCAAAGGAAGAAGGACCTAGTCTAGAACCTAAAGACTTCAGACCTATAACCTGTCTAAATACAACATATAAACTCCTGACATCAATAATTGCTTCGAAAATGAGTAATCATTTGATAAATAACGATCTCTTACCACCAGAGCAATTGGGATGTAGGAAAGGAGCTAGAGGCTGCAAGGAACTTTTAATGATGGACACATTTATTGCCAATCAAGCATGCAAAAAACAGCGGAATTTGTCAATGGCTTGGATTGACTACAAAAAAGCATATGACACTGTACCACACAGTTGGTTAATCCAAGTACTAGAACTGTACAAAGTCCACCCAAGCATAATAAATCTTCTGAAGAAGCTTATGGAAACATGGAGCACTAGGCTGACAGTGGACAGAAGTCACTCAGGCTACAATACCGGAATCATAAAAATTTGTCGAGGAATTTATCAAGGAGATTCGCTCAGTCCTTTATGGTTTTGCTTAGCCCTAGCACCTCTAAGCCAAATCCTCAGAAACAGCAAGATTGGATATCAATTAAAGATTGGAGACAACAGATCCATTATCAGCCATAGTCTTTATATGGATGACTTGAAGTTGTATGCAAGAAACAGGGAGCAGTTGCAAAGCATGATGGAAGTTGTATCATCATTCAGTAACTCAATCTGTATGTCTTTCGGTCTCGAAAAGTGCGCTGTGGTAAGTGCGCTAAGAGGAAAAGTAAATGACAGCAGTTCTTTGCAACTTAGATCAGGAGCTACTATAAGACATCAGTCTCTAGGAGAATTCTACAAATACTTGGGTATAAAACAAGTTATTAAAATAGCCAGGAAAGAGGTGCTCAGCGAGATAACTTGTAAGTTTAAGAAAAGGCTGCAGCAGGTTCTGAGTAGTCATCTTACGGGTAAAAATAAAATCCATGCTATTAATACATGGGCGATTCCATTGGTAGCTTATAGTTTTGGTTTAATAAGCTGGTCAACTACCAAACTTCAAGAAATGGATCGTCTGGATGATGGATGAGGCACAATAATGTGGCAAAAATATTTCACCAAAACATATGCAGAAAATTGGGGTTATTGGACAATGATAAGGTCCAATACTATCGCTATACTCCAGATAAACTAATTGAAAATGCATATATAAAAGTTTACTGGGATGAGCAAATTATTACGGACCACAGAGTAATACATAACCGACCAGATATTCTGATTATACACAAAAAAGATAAAATGGCCAGAATAATAGACATAGCTGTCCCAAATGACTCCAACTTACTCACTACAAGGGCTGAAAAAATAAGAAAGTACCAGGAGCTTGCCTTAGAACTAAAAACACTATATCACCTAGATAAAGTAATAATAAATCCAATAATTATATCCTCAAATGGTCTCATATTAAAAAGCACTAGAGAAGGTATAGAAGAACTTGGCCTTGATCTTCAGAGCTTGAAAGTAGCTCAAAAAGCAGTCCTGCTTGATACTTGCAGGATTGTGAGAAAATTTTTAAACAAATAAATTACATTATATCATCTATCTTTCCTTGAAGTGTTTTCCAGAAAGAAGATGTTAATCCAGGACACTGAGAAGAATAAATGTAATAAAAAATAATAATAAACTCTTTATTTATTCTGGGACAAGTCCCTTTAGAATAACAATTACAGGCAATGATAGGTGGGCTTCAGAGCCTTAGAGTAGTTGATATAGGAACATATGCGTTAACAGATAATTAAAAATAAAAATAAAGAAAAGTCAATAAATAAATACAAATGAAAATTATAACAAGTCATAATGCAATAACTTCTAGCATATGAAATAGGTATTAATACTCTAATTGATTACGTCTTAAAACAAAAACCACACCAAATTCGTATGTTAATAAGATATGACAAAATTATAAATGAAGGAACATATTCAATAATGTTGATTGACATAATAGAAAATCTATTTACAATGATTTTGGAACTGGATAGAAAATAAGTGATTGAACAAGCGGGATTTGAAGGTGATAAGAGTATTGGAGCGACGAATGGAAGGAGGAATGGAATTCCATAAGGATGAGGATCGGACAAGAAAAGATCTGTCGAAAGCTGCGGATCGGTTGGCCGCTGTATATAAATCTGAAGGCCGAGAACGGGTATGACGAGAATAAACAGAGGATTTGAATAGAAGGAGATCGAAAATATAGGATGGACGGCGGGATTGGATAACTTGGTAGAGAAAAGATGCAAGGATATACTCATGACGGTAGGAAGGATAAAGCCACTTCAACTCTTCATAATATCGGGAGACAGAGGCGTCCCTCGGGATCCCGAAGATGAATCTTACAAAGCAATTTATTAAACGTTTTATTTTTGCCTCGAGGTCCCCAGAGACGCCTCCGTACACCGCACAACAGTAATCAAAGTGGGGGAATATTAAGGAAGTAACTAGGAGTCTACGGGTCTCAAGTGGAAATAGGTGACGGAGGTAATTTAGTCGCTTTAAAGTGTAAAAGGTACGACGGAAAATATCGGAAACATGATTTTTCCAGAAAAGAGTTTGGTCAAAGGTGATTCCAAGGTTTTTTATGGTTGGATAGAATTTAATGGGATTATTATTTAGGAACAAGTTTGGGATATGAGGAACAGTTTTAAGGAGGTGATGGGAACCTATTACAATTGCCTTTGTCTTCTCTGTATTCAACTTCAGCTTGTTGGCAACAGCCCAGTGACTTATTCGATTCAAGTCCTCTTGAAGTCTTTTGGTGGCTAATAATAGATCGGAAGGCGGGAAGGAGAGGTATATTTGGAAATCGTCTGCATAGATATGGTATTGGGAGTGACGGATAAGAAGGGGAAGGTCATTAATATAAATAGCAAACAGAGTAGGAGACAATGAGGAGCCCTGAGGGACACCAGAGGAGAGGGATTGTGTCTTGGATGGAGGTTGTCCTGGAACGACTACATACTGCGACCGATCTGAGGGCAAAACACTGTTGGATAAAGGAAGACTTTGTAATTTGTTAAGGAGGATGTTATGGTCAACTGTGTCAAAAGCTTTGGAGAAATCTAAAAGGATGAGGATAGTTTAGGCTTTGGTGTTCAATGGCGGTTTGGAGGTCGTGGGTTATTTTCAGGAGAGCGGACTGTGTTGAGTAACATAGGTCAAACACAGTATGAGTTCTTAGATCGGTGGCCCAGTCCAAGAAGCAGTAGTAGTGGCCTCTGCAATGTTTGTGGCTGCCGTGGGAGGCGGGGAGAGGGAGTTTGTCAAGGTGGAGTGGAAAACAATGAAGGCCAAGTATAAGGTAAAACAATCTCTATTTACGATGTATTTCCACGTTGGCCCAGGTTTCCACAGGCAATCGAGCAGGAATCTAATGAAGAATTAAAAGATAAAAAACAAGATCCTTTCTCAGGAGCCAATGATAAAGTCTGTCCCATCTGTGGACTGACATTTAAAGGCGACAGAGGTCTATTGCAAAGAAGCATCCCAGGGAGGCAAACAGCAACAAATTAAGGGGCTTAATAAAAACTGAAATGAAAAATAAGAATGGAGAAGATGAGGCCAATGATGTTAAAGAAGAAATTACTAAATGTTCTGCTGCCTTCCGGAACTTTCAAAAGGAAAATAATTTCTCGACAAAGCGGTGGGTGATTTTATAAATTTTCTAATTATTATTAATGCAGAATTACTTGGCCCACAACACCTTGCCGTGAAATTCTATAAAATGAGGAGAAAAAGAATAAAATTGATATGGCTGTCAAGGGTGCAGGTTAAGTGTCGAATCCACAGAGAGTCAACAAAGCAGACAGGAACCGTCGGTAAGAGCAGTACCAGTAAAAAGTGGCCCAGTACAATAGAAGGAAGAAAGTGGAACAGAACATTGTCAACGCTCCTAAGCAATGCCCTTTGAAGGTAGTAGAAATCAAGATTTCTCCAAGTGTAATGGGTACAACCTAAGAAGTGACCAAGCTTGTGTGGTCCTCACAGGGTTCGTAGACGATCAGGCTGTCTAGGCACGCGCAAGGATGCTGCTGAGAGTGATAAATAGCATACAAAGAATACTGGCAGAAAGTGGTCTGCCTATTAACCTACAGAAAAGTGTTGGTATCATAATGAGTAAAGGAGAGCTGCAGTCAACAATGCTCTGCCTTGAGAACGGAGATACTATCCAGAAATCACAGGTAGGAGATACCATCAAATATTTAGGATGCACATTCTCGGGAGAGCTGGTATTCAACGAGGAGGCGGTGAAAAAACTAAATATTAACCTTAACAAATCAGTGAGCTCTTGCTTGCTCAAGCCAGAGCAAAAACTCAACATTGTCAACTAGTATTTGTTCCCGGGACTTACATACCCTCTCCAGACCGCGCCCCTTACAAAAATACGTCCTGCGGTACCAGAAGGCATAGATACAAATATCCGCAGGAGTATCAAGATCATTATCGGGTTACCTGCTAACACCTCTATGGCGATGTTATATGCACCAAGGAGGTATCGAGGACTGGGACTGATCCATTGTCAATGGGAGGTTATATTACAGCATTGGTTCATTGCTCAGTGACTGTCAAATGTACCCTCTTCCATTCCACATTTGATTATATAGTGGAAATAGCTGAATGCGCTGAAAAATGCCCCAATAACTAACTCTCTCTTCATAACATGCCAGTACCATAAAGTCAAGCATGAACTGATAAGACTCCTTAGGGAAAAGGACTTCACCTGCTTTCATGAGGTATATTGCATCGATGCTGATGAATCCACGAGATATGCAGATATTGTCGCATTATCCAAGACCGGAATGACAGCACTGGTCTTGGATCCGACATTGAGATTTGAAAGTAATGACCTTGATCAGGCAGGTGAGATGGAAAGGGAAAAGAGGAACATCTATGAGAAGTGCATCCCTTTCCTAAAACAGAAATTCCAAGAGACCTTCGGTGAGTGAGAGGCCTCTGGTTTGGGTCTCACGGAACAATCCCAAGTAAAACAAGGAGCTTTCTGGAAGACCTAGGTGTTGGTAATAGGGATATTGCGATATTGGCCGACAATATTATACTGCACTCTCTGGGAATTAGCCATCATCACCTGTATGGTAGTTAACAGCTCGAGAACTAGTAAAGATATAAAGTTCTATTAGGGCTCAAATTTCAGAAAATTTAATGTCCCTTAAAAAAGGTGAAGATAATATTTTTTGCGAGGTTGGTAGTTTTCAAGATATTGAGCAGGGAATGAAAAAATAGTAAAAATTTACGTTTTTTCTTGTATAAAATGTCACTATTTTTGAAGATAGCTTTGGAATAGTAGAAAAGGCTTGTTTTACTTAGAACGTCCTATAAATTCATAATTGATGTTCAAACCTTCTCCTAAAATGATTACCAAATTTCGGCCCTGGCTCCAGTTGGCTAAATTGATGTTTAATTAGGATGTGGTGAAAGTATGAGCCTGGATTAATATTTATTGCTATAATTGTATATTTGTTTACGAGAGGTCCCGTCTTATAAGTCCTCAGAACAGAATAACAAAAAAAAAAAAAGAAAACCAATAATATATATATATATATATATATATATATATATATATATATATATATATATATATATATATATATATGTATATATATATATATATATGTATATATATATACCTTATATAATATTACTGTTACTAGCACTTAAATTATTGCACTAATATAAGCTCATTAATGTAATTAAACTAAACGATGTTGATCAAGCTAATAAATATTGCATTTATGAATGCTCATAGATGTGGAAGAAGACTGGAAGCGCTTATGTCCCAACCGCTTCACCGCTAATTAAGTGGATTTTTGAAGGAAACACTTCGAATATTTTAAAAAGTGACTATTGGTTTTTAAAAAAGAATAAGTGCTCCACATATTTTATCGATAGACTTTTTCGTTACTGTTGGCCGTTCAATTGCCACTCGCCTTGAAATTTCAACTTTCTTGTGAACAACTTGTAAAAATTTACTCTACTGGTGCTTTTTAAAGACCAAGCCAATTATTTTATGTATTTTGATTCTCTGACAATTCAGCTTTGAAACAAAGTCAATTATGGTGAAATTAAGCCAAATGCTGAATGACAGTGACAAAAAAACCTAAATCAAGTCCAGGTCGGTATTCCGCCATTTTGGCAAGGTGTGGCCACATTTTTTGTTGGGAACATTGTATTTTTTTTTAATCATTAGTCATAAGGAACACAATGATGTGCAACTTATAGGGATGTTGGGGGAGGGGTACACAGTTGGGATCTGGCCCACAGACTATATTTTATACTTTTATGTTTTAAATTTACACACAAATAGATAAATTTCAATAATACAATAAAACAATTTTCATCAATCATAGTAGTATTTTTTTAAATGCTTGGCGTGATTCTGACATCTTTGCTGAATTTTCATGGCATATAATATGCCACATTATGATTTTAGGGTATTTTATAGGATAAGCACACCAGTTACTTTTCAATAACTACAGTGATTGTTAATAATTATTAATGTGAGATTCAATGATCATATGTTTATACATAAGTTTATGTTTATACATAACCATAAGTAAGAAAATTTAAGTTAAAAGCTACCTGAAAAATTAAAAGATGAAAGAAATGCCTGATCGTTTTTGATATAGAATGTTTTTAATATAAACAAGTATGCTGTAGTGAAGCACATGTAATACAATTTTGATACAATCGACTAATGGAGATGTTCAAAAAGAAAATGTAGAAAGTTCTCAAGTAGGATGTTTTATCTTTTTGAAAACATTTCAGAAAATATTGGAATTTTGGCCTCCAGAGTAACAATCCAATAATACTGTTTAATATAAATGTTTCTTGTTTTATAATTTGTAAATAAAATAAATGTTTCAATGATCTATACATAAATTTCTTTTAACATATGATATTTGGTAATGATCACTGTAGTTACTGAAAAGTAACTGGTGTATCTATTCTATAAATGATACTGACTTTTTTACATTATAAATAAACCTGATCATTATTAATAAATATTAGTCTTATTAGATCATTAGATGCAGAGAAATTAGAAATAAACAAAATAAGAATAGTTGCAGGGTTTTGCGCAAAAAAATGGGGCAAACCCCAGCAGTGCAAACAATTTAATAAAAACTCTTTAATTTCTTGGTAATAATATAAATCTCAAAAGCTTTACAAAACAAGAACAAAAAGAGGCAAAAAATAATAATAATAATAATTATTTCAAGTTCAACGGACGGCCAAGAGCTGCATATCAGTGAAATCAGTTAGACCTCTGAGAAACTTGCTGCATAATAAAACCATGGATTTTTATTTTAAGAAGTTAATCGGGAGGTGGGGTCAATAAAGAAAACACTAATAAGTATAAATTATTTATGTTATATTTATAAGAGTAACTTAACTAAAATAAGTTACACTTATTAGAGTGTTCTTCATTGACTGCACCCCCCGACCAACTTTTTCTTAAAATTACATCTACCGTCAATAAAACTCTCACCAACATGGGTTTTTATTCCTTGTAAAACAGCCCTTCATAACCAGCGTCACTGCATGTACTATATGTGGAAAAGATCTTAGCCGTGTAGTCTCGGAGAGAATTTTATATTTATCCCAGCTTCATTACTACAGCATAGCCATTAAGTATGCATGTATATGTATATGTAATGCATACGAAAAATCGAAATCTGAGCTGCTATCATGCACTGACGATTCTGCATGTGAGCATGTGACTCCTTTGTATTTTTTCTCCTTATCTTTCTCCTAAGTGAATTAGAGGGATGCATGGATTTGCCCCATTTATCATGTTTGGAATAAACCTTCTAATGGTGTTTGAAAACAAAGTGAAGCAAAGGTTTACCCATAACATTAAAGCTTAAATATATTAATATTGGCTGATAATTAGTTAGTTAATTTGGTACCATCCTACTTCAAACAATGTTGAAGAGAAATATCATAACAAATGTATCAAAAGTGCCAATAACAAACTTAACTCATTTTCCCAGCTGATGATCGGTCAAGTACCACAAATATTGATAACAAACTAATTTTTACAAAGACCAACATACTGCCTGGTTGCCAGTTCTTAAACCAAAGGCGTTCTATTCAAAAACTCAGTGCAGGACTTTGTTCCCACCTATCCTACTAGTTCACAAGTACCCCTCCAACATAGCGGGCACAAGATCTTGAAATTTCACTATAGATGGAATGCCAAGGGTTTCCAAAACTTTATTTTGCATTTTTGTATTTTTATTTTCCCTTACCTATATATGAAATATATAGTAAAGGGAAGTATTGAGATCGTGACAATTTTCGAATTCGAGTTTTCAATGGAAATAAATATTTTGAGGTCCCCTGAGTCCAAATAACAGTCTCACAAAACAGTGTGTGTGTGTGTGAACAACCTAGCCCTAAAACAAAAAGTTGTACGAAACTGATATTAGGTATTTAAGGTAGGTATATGACTGTGATGTAACAGCAACTTTTTCATCAAAATCGACTAACCGAAAATGCCACTTTATATCATCGATTTTACACATTTTTACAATTTTCTCAAAAACAGCTCTAACGATTTTGATGAAACTTGCCTAAAGTCTTGTCCTTAAAGCCTTTTAACTTTTCATATGTCCAGTACATCACTGAGGAAATGCAGGGAAAAAAGTAATGATGAAAAGAATATTTTATTTGCACATAACTCAAAAAATATGCATTTTATTTTAATTATGTTTACCATCATATGAAAGATAATTAAATTAACTAAAAAAAAAAAAAAAAAAGGAATCATCGATATCGGAACAACATTAGCAAAGATACAACATATTGGATTAACCGGAAGTGCCAATTATTTCATCAATTTTACACTTTTCTCATGAACGGCTCAAACAATTTTGATGAAACTCACCTATCTTCTGCAAAAACCCCTTTAAATTTTTAATATAGTATATCACTGAGAAAATGCAGGAAAAAGTTATAGTGAAAAGAAAATTTTATTAGTGCATAACTCAAAAAGTATGCATTTATGGTACTTATGTATAAAATCATATAAAAGATAATAAATTTTCAAAGCAACAAGAAAAAAACAGATCTAAATCGGACTAGTATTAACAAAGATACAGTGTATCTCATAAGGACTACAAGACCCTAGAGAGAAAGCCGAGTATGTCTGAAAGGAGACAAATGCGACAGAACCTCCTCCCACCAAGCTGCCAACCTGTTGTCGACAATAAGCTCTGTAATAATGTAATGCAATAATAAAGAGTACAAATTAACTTAAAAAATTTCTGCTTTTATATTATTTAATGGAAACAAAATGTTTCCATGGAAACTAAACCAAAACTTTTAAAACATATTTTCAACTTGACAAACCAAAAATATGTGAAGAAGAGCATTCTGCTAAGTTAATTAATAAATAGTGTTTATGTGAACTCTTAAAAATTATGTTAAAAAGATTATTATTATAGAATGGAAAGGGAAAGTTATGTGATGCGCGCAACGCACCAGATTTATATAAATTAATTATCTGCTGGTTTAATGCTCCTGTAAATAAAGTTTTTCCATTATTAATTACCAGAATTTTGGGGTTATTGGAAAAAAAGTTTAACAATCTATTTAGTTGTCCACTCTTTATAAAATTTCTTATTTTCCATAGAAATTTCTGAATAGTTTTTTCCACTATAAATATTATTTTGTTATTATAGCTATTGAAAAATTCTAAGATTTCATTACTACTTTCGGACCTTGTGCCCACCTGTCATGTTGGAGTGACACTTGTGAATTAGTAACATATTATAGTTTATACTATATCAGAGTTTTGGAGTTGAAGAGACTATAAGTTTTTAATAGAAGTTATAATTTTGCCACTGAAATTTCAAAATTAGAAAAGTAACATTGAGGATTACTAAAATTAAATTAACGACAAACGATAAATTAATAACAAATACAGAATTGTTAGGGTGAATCCTATAGGTTTCAACAAAGAAAAGAATAAAATGTGTTGCAAGCCAATTGGAGAAACGAATCTAATATATGTGTTAGAATCTAATATATATGTGTTATATTAATTTCTCTGTATGATTTAAGATCTAATAAAGTCATGTCTTCAACATTTTCTTAACATAGAAATTTTCTTAACATAGCTGTCTATAGCTAGTTTCATAAAATTAATAGATCTGCCAAGTTTGGATAAGTAAAGAATAAACCATCAATACGTATGAAAAAAAATTATGATAAGAAATTTTAAAGCACTGCTTAGATGACTACCATAGAAAAAAAAGTGTCTTCATAATAATGATAAAGATAGTTTGAGAAAAATCTAGTTAGGTAAAAAATAACTAATCCAATCCATTTAAACAAGCTAATTTAAATTTTAATAGATATTGCTAATAGATGCAGTATATATTTTTGTAAGTTGAAAGAATCACACAATACAGATTAGAAATTTCCCATGAAACATAGAAGTTTGTAATTATAAACTGGAGATAGGTAAACAGTAAAATTTGTATAACACTTACCTATTGTGTCTCTGTTTTGTTTCCATCATAAAAGTTTCATTATCAGGTACTGAGTTCAAATTAATATCCCTTGGTCTACACTTTGGGAAAAGTTTTGTTATATGTTCAGTATTGCTGAGATTATCAACTTCCACAAGACTAGCCATAGTAACCTATACACAGTATAAGATGAAGTTCAATTGATAACCAGGATGAAGTTTCTTGATGTTTCAAGTTCAGACATCGTTCTACTGCCAAATGTTTTCTCATTGGTACACGAAGAAACCATAATAAACAATCCTCCTTCATCTATTCTAATGATTTGCATCAATATGTTTTGAAAATGAAAACTACAAGCACGTCAAACCAAGCTTTTTCCATCGATCCAAAGACTGTAGACTGTTTTCACCGATCACAAGGAGTTCAAACATGTTATAGCTGTTAACTATATATAATACAATACACTAAACAATCTTCTTCCCCAAAACAGACTTTCACATACATGAAAATAACACATAATTTAGTACAGAAATTACCCAACCTCCGGCACTTCCAGGGAGTGTGTAACACAGCTGTTTATTGATAGGTGTTGCTAACTAAATAACGTTGTGAAAGAAAATACCATTTTGTAACTCCACTTATTTAATATTTTTAAATATTACATCGTTATAAATGTGTCTAAAAAAAATTAAAACACGAGATTAATTTATATATTCATACATCTAAGCAATATGCTCTCTTTAGAAATAGTATAATAAATATGATTATATTATTACAGTGATGTAAAAAAGACCTGACAAACACTATTAGTGAATTTTCATTTTCCTATTGGTTATTTAAAGCTGGGTCAAAAAAATTGTTATAAAACTTTGTCATTGAAAAGAACGAGAGAAATTTTATTTTATAACAGCGTTATAACAAATTTAGATATGGGTGATTCTTCATAAAATGGGCATTTTGTGTCCAAAGTCTCTGGTATGGATCACATCAACATTTTTTGGCCGAATCAATTTTTATTATTTAAAATAAAATATAAATAAATATATACATATATATATATATATATATATATATATATATATATATATATATATATATATATATATATATATATATATATATATATATATATGTATGTATATATATATATATATATATATATATATATATATATATATATATATATATATATATATGTCATAAGCTACTACTTTATTAATTTTTAAATCTCGAAATCGCTTAACATCATTATTTTAATTAAGAATAAACCACCCAATTCTCATTCCTTCGGCCTATCCGAGATCGCACTTTTTTACTTTCAACAGACTGTGCAAGCATAATACACGTCTAGGCTATATTTTGCTTGATGGTATTTGTACCAGTTTTCAAGTATTTTAAGGCAAGGAAAGAAAAATAATCTAATGCAATACCCCTGTTATCCACGACTAATTTTATCCTTGCCCCACATTCCGATTCTCATTCCTTTACAAAAGTTTGAATTTTCCGCTAGAGTCTTACTAGACAAAGAGTAATGGAGGCAACGCCTTGATGCGGCGAAGACCCGTACTGGATCGTCTGTGATGATGATGATGAAATATTAGTTTATATAAACTGAAAATTTATGATCAACTGGACACCGGACAGGCTTATAAACGACTGCCGAGACCTGCGGAGAGGGACGGACTACAATGTTGTAGAACTTTCTTTGACCTTACCGACACTCACCAGCTAGCACATAATTCGTTATATAACCGAAAATAAGTAAAATAACCGCGTTATAAAACTTTTTTTTATAAAATTGTTCATACAAATTTATTTCAATATTATACAACTTTAATAAAACCTGTTTAATAATGTGGTTTGTTACACAGTGTAGGCCTAGCTTAAGATCCATTATATATAGGCAATATATTTAAAAGTGTCCAACTTTCTAAAAATAATGCAATTAAGGCATCCTTCCGCAGAGCTCCTACCGACCTTGAACCGATCTAGATTTTAAGACTCGACTGTTCTTCACGTACGCTGCGCATACAACAAATACTCAAACCAACCTTACACAGAATGCTCATGTAGGGTTAGGCCAGATTTCCCGCCTTTTTACGGAGGAGTATTGCGACTCCCCACCACCTTTCCCATTTCTCCAACTTTTTGAATTTCCCGCGATTCATTTAAAATTCCCACCGGAGATATGTTAGGTAGATATTTACCCTTCAGCAAACGTTTTGAAATACCGCCTCTCTCTAGGTAATATATTCGCTTTTCCCTATCTAATATATATATATATATATATATATATATATATATATATATATATATATATATATATATATATATATAGGTAATTTACGTAATTTCGCCTTTATTCAAGACAATGTTTGAGGATTGGCAGCCAATTTAAGTGTGTTGCGGATTTTTAGGGCAGAATTACACTAATTATAATAGCCACTTATATCACGCAAGAACATGATATGCTTTTAATAAGTTTGGTTGTGTATTGGAAAGTATGATAAACATTATCTCTTTCTAGTCGACTTTTTTTTTTTTTTATATTGAAATCCAACAATTGAGTGGTAAAGAAGATAAATTTGTCAAGCATCTGCTTGTTCAGATAAATCAAGTATTAATGTGCATTTCATGTATTTTTATGCTTATTCCACGAAGTTAAAATCATGGATGGTCTTAAGTAACGCAACCATGGATAGTTTTTATAGAAATCGGGCTTAAAGAGCCTTAAATCGCGTTTTTACCACTTTTTGAGAATTAGGCCTCATTTGCAGCGGCTTACAGGTTGACAGTAGAGAAATATTTTATGCCCTTAAGTGTAAAACATTTTGTCCGCTTTAATTTGGTAGTTTATAGTCTTGCATAGAAGGAAAACCAAAGTTTCGGGCAAAATATCAGTCAGAAAACTTCAGGTTCAAGTTCAGAGACCCAAAAAAATAGAATGTACCAAAAGTTTCGTCTACAAAAAACCTTTTCCCTTTTCTGTCCTAGTTTGTCTGGATCACCACTTATATAATTTTAATTTTACTGTACTTTTTTCTATTTCTTCTTCAAACAACCGCCCTCTCCCTTGGAAAATCCAAAAAATTTTTTAATGTTTTTTAGTTTTAGTTATGCCTCTTCTTTTCGGCTTCCGCCATTAGAAATCTAGCAGCCTAGTACCACTCCGATTTGGATGACGCCATATTTCTTATTTCCTGTAAGCGCGTGCATACGTTTAAATGCACTGCATCCTTATCTTCTCTAGAATTACACAAATTACAGAGTGGAGAGTCTGCCAATCCTATTCTATTTAGATGCTTCATTAAATAATAATGGCCTGTAAGTATCCGAAACTCCGCAACAGCATCTCCACCCGCTCATCTTTGTTAACGAGTTGGCCCAACAGTATTGCCCATTGCTTTCCAACAGCATTAATCTAAATGGAGTCCAGCAGCAAAGCCTGATTTGCCTTCTGTATATGAAACGAGATCAGATTTTCCGACTACTCCAATGATGAACCTTCTTTGGCGAGTTTATCTGCAATCTCATTTTTATGGATACCACAGTGACTTGGTATCCATATTGGGACCACCTTATCACCACGAAGAAGCAATTCCTCTACAATGCGTTGACACCTCAAAATGTTATGAGCATGGGGCCCATTGGGCTGTGTTACAACGATGATAGATAGCCACCTGGGAATCTACAAACAACACAATGTTCCAGGCATCCATGTTTGAGAGGGCTTGGAACGCTAATAGAATTGCGTGGATCTCGCTATCAAAATTTGTGGCCCATATCCCAACCGGCCTCCGAGGTAGGTGGCTGCCTCAGTCCTTGGCAGTATCTCTGAGCCATATTTCAAGGTTATAGGAGGGAGCTTTTTGGCAAGCGGAAACAGCTGAAACTCTGTTTTTTAAGTATTTAACGTCATTTCATTTGCCTCACACCATATTCTTAGTTGCTTCATAACCTTGCTTAGAAATTTCTCCAGAGCAGTTATGCTGCTACTAGTTGCCATGCATTTTAAGCTCATGGAATTTATTTTGCGAAAATTCAGTCGTCATTGATCATCAAGCAGAAAAGGAGAGGACTAAGCACTGAGCCCTGGGGGAGATCCTGCCTTGTTTGTTTAAATTGTGAGTATCCAGTTTTGTACTTAGCACTAATGAATCTGATCCGATTCCGATAAGCTTGTGTAGGATTTTTTTTTCCGCCAGACTTTGTCCAAAACTGTTTTGAAATCAACAAATACAGCTAGTGAACTTTGTCTCTTGTGGCAGCCGTCCTTTACCTCTTGTGAAAAGTGAACTATCTGCTCGACTGTGCTTCTATTTTTTCTGAATCCTGCTTGTAGTGGCGATAATATTTAATTTTTTTCTACAATCGGTATATTGCCATTCTTTCCAATAACCTGCAATTTTTGTAACATATAAGGCGCGTTCACACCTTTACCAAACTATGGAAAGTCCCAAGTTTTATTATTCTGATTGTCTTTGTCCTGGCTGCGGCGTATTTTCCAAAGTAGCTTGATCAGCTTTGGCTGGGGAGAGGACTTTCATTTCTGTGAACCACTTCTTAGCTTTTCGTTTCTCCCGAATACCTATTAATTTCTTAGCTGTTTCTTTTAGCCCGGTCCCTAATGCCTCCCATTGTTGATCAATCGTGAGGCCCTTTGAGTCCAAGGGTTCGAATTTATTCTTCAGGTCAATTTGGAATTTAGCTTTAAATTCAGGGTTTTTAAGATTACGAAGTTCATACCTCCTTCTTTCCACTTGGTCCCCTACTTTGTGGATTCGCTTCAGCCCCTGACAGAATTTGATCCTAATCACAGTCTGCTCCACGATATCTTCTTATGTCTTGGAGCTCTGATGTCTCTTATCTATCAGCACGTGGTCAATTTGGCGTTTAACACCTTTGTAGCTTACCCAGGTGTACTTGTGGATGTCTCTGTGCGGGAACATCGTACTGCTGACCACTAGACCCTTAGCTGCTGTCAGACTAATACATCTCACACTCTATTGTCATTGCTCTTTTCATGAAGGCTTATCTTGGCATTGAAGTCACCTATGATTAATTTATGTCATATTTTTGAGCATGGCCCACTAATTTTTCTAGCTGGTCGTAGAAATCATCCTTCACCTCATCTTTATCTTTGGTCGGTGCATATACGTTAATAATCGTGGTATTAAACCAGCAACCTCTAATTCGCAATACACTTATCCTCTCGTTAATCGGGGTGAAGTTTATAACTGATTTCCTTACAGTTTGACTAACTATAAATCCAGCTGTTTCGTTTTTGGCATTTCTCCCGGTGTTTGGTCATCAATGATGGTTTCACCATCTTCTGGCCATCTCATCTCTTGTATGGCTGTTAACGGTATGTTGTGCCTTCTTACTTCATTAACTACCGTTTGGGCGGCCCCTGGTCTATATAAGCTCCAAACATTCCATGATCCAAGATGAATTTCGTTATATTAAGCCGGTATCGTTACTATGCTAGAACAGTCATATGATAAAATTAATGACTATTCTGATAGAATAGTCAGAGGCTAAAATTAGGGTTTCGTAATAAGGTGTTTTTTGATGGGATAAGGTTATTAGCATTATGTCCAACCCCCAACCTGGAGGAATAGGAGCTATGTCAGACACAGGGGTCGCTCAAATCCCTTCGACCTTTAGGTATATATTCGTAATTATTTTAATAACTAAATCCAACGCATATTTAAATATTGATATAATTTACATTAAACTGTTCAATTGTATTTTCACTACTAAAAAAAATCATAAACCCAAATTAATTTTTTTTGTTTTCAACTAGAAGACGCTAAAATAATGTTAATCAAATGGAACAGAAAAAAACACATTGAAATTATGTAAAATAAAATAAAAAAAAACATTGATAAACTAACCCCCTAAAATAGTAGCAAATTTCAAATCAGCACACCCAAAAAGGATTATATAAAAATGTTTTTGTCGTTGTGGGACCCACTTTTGTGTTGCAATGCGGGAAAATTTTGTATTGAAACATTTGTTTTTCTTCTAATTGGTATATAATTTTTTTATCTTTTAAGTAAATTACAAAATAAAAACTATTGTAGAGAGGGGAGATTTTTCAGCATTCAAGGACACACTCGACGAATTGTATGTGACACAAGCAGTTACCGATGTAGTATAAAAAAAAATTGGTACAAATCTCTTTTAACCAAGAAATGAGGCCCGTTGAAATGAACATCACACTTACAAGAGGAGGTCACAATCAATGGGTCACCGATTTTAAGATTTTTTTTTTTTGTGATTCGACATCCAAAAATATTTGACTCGTGACCAGGCGTTTGTTCCAATGGGCCTTAGGAATCGAGAAAAAAAATGTTTTAAAAGAGAGAAGGCAATTCAAAGATTAGGAACTGAATACTAATCACATGAATATAAATGTAAATATTTTGAATTAAATTAATTAATTATGAATATTAATATTTTGTAAAAAGATGTTTATTATTAGAGGCTCACGGCCGTAAACATGGCAACTGAAAAAATGAAAATTTCTAGTTAAAATATTTGTTAATGTTTTACCTTCAACCAGCTTTCACTTAAAATAACTTACTACCAACATTATTCTTTATAAAAATGAGCAATTTTTCTACAGATTCTTTGAATAGCCTAAGGAACCGGGAGTTCCCAAAAACTTCAATTCACAAAAAATGTTGGATACCGTCACGACCGAGTGCTTCATATATATATATACAATAAATCGATCTCACAGTAAGTGTTTATTAGTACAAGATAAAATGGACTTCTAACGTGAAGAAAATTTTATTCATTTTTTCTGCAATAAGATATTGAGGAAATACTCTATTCTCTACACTGTATACTATTATTCTAGAATAGGTATACCTTCTTGTATTTCTAAAAAGGAGATACAATAATTTAGAAATATCACGAAATGATATGCCAATCAAAACTATAATCCAAGGTAATAAATATATACTTAATGTTTTGTTTTATTCGACGGACTCGGTTTTCTCCTTTTGACTGACAAACATAATCTGAATGAAGATTTTGTTGAAAATATATTATTTTCATTCATTTTTCTAATAAAATAAAAACACAACAACAAGAGATACGAACTTTTTGATAACAAAAACACTAATGAATTTAGTAAATGTGGCGAACAGAAAGGAATAGATGGGGTGTAACCTCTCCCAGTAATTGGAAATCCTAAAAGGTCGGGGAATTTGAGGATTGAGAATCTACATCAAACTGTGAAAATACTATACAAACATTTTCCTAAAAGAGTTACTAAAATTTAAAACCAATTTTTCTTGTGATTTAGGTGAGGAAATGTTTTATTCGATTAAGAATAATGAGCTATATTTTAGTTCACCAACTTTATTTTATTATTTTACAAAGTTTTGGCTGTACATGCCATCCTCAGGTACATCATATATTGGGGCTAAAAGTGTTCTATTGTATAGATTTATTCATACCTTGTTTGTAAGAAACCGGAATTTTATCGATACAATATTGTGTTTGAATAGAAATAAAAATTATTTTTGTCGTGTCAACATTCGCAATAGTTAAGTGAAAAGTTCAAATTCAAATGAGTTGGGGAAAATTGCGTGGGTCTAATGGGGAGTGAAGCGACTCTTAAGTCCTAAACAGTGGGGCTCTAGTCTCCCCGACTCCAATTTCACCTACACGGGGTGACCCCTGTTAAGCTGAGCAACCTTCCTGGAGGCAGTGCTAACCTATCCATGCGGAAATATGGACCAGTGAGTTGACGAGGGATAGGGGTCTTCCCATGGCGGCCCAAAGATATTTCGGAACTTGGCCTGGGGGGATGGACTGGACTGGCAGCAGGGTCTATTCTAGGTGCGGCAGCGGAGGAACTTGCTTTGATCAACGGTGGCGCCCATGAGCCCAGTCAGGTGGCTTACTGCGAGGGGGTAGGCGAAACTCCTCAGCCGAGGTGAAGACAAGTCTCCTAATGGAGGGGACCCCAAACAAACCCACTGGTACTCCAGGTTGGAGGGTTGAGCGTAGGGCTAATAACTCGAACTCGGAAAAAACCTACCTACTGTGAATCCACAGCAAAAAATAGCCGTACTGATCTCCAGGAAACGACAAAACGCTTGTCTAAAGGAATTTCGATTGGGACCATGGAATGTTTTGTTCCTATACAGACCTGGAGCACCACAACTGCTCCTGACACAGCTTAACAACTATAGAGTCCACATAGCAGCTGTCCAGGAAATCCACTGGATTGGTAATGACGTGTTTAGGAAGAACAACCATACCATCTTCTACAGTTGTGACGAAAAACACCATACATTTGGTACAGGCTTCATCATCAACAAACATATGTCTCAGCTGGTGACTTTAAAGATAAATTATTTAATTATAATCTAGTGTGTGCACATGTATCCACCGAGTCCTCTGACGAAAATGTGAAGGAGGAATTTCACGCTGCTTTGGAACAAGTTCTGGATAACTACCCAAGAGCTGACTAATGGGAGAACATATTTTCATTTTGTACAATAAGAGGAAAATCTGTTAGTGGGATTGGAAATGTTTTTTGCTTACAATATTTCAATATCAAATAGTAAATTTGGATTATGTGGATTACAATAAAATAAGATATAGTGATATATATGTATAAGTAATAATGAAGTGGAGTTCAATATTGGATTATCAATATTTTTCAAGTATTTCAAATTCTTCATGCGAGATTACAGGTAAGTTTGTTTTATCAAATGTAGTATTTTATTTGTTAAGGTTAGTTAATTCATGATTAATAGATAAGCTCTAGTAATATCGGAGTTGATATAGAATTTCCTAGTTTGGTTTACAATGATTTCCTTACTTTCTAACTTAATAATAGAGGTAGTTGGCAAATTTACAGGGATTGTTCGATTGCAGGACAATACAACGTAAGATACATCAAAAGTTACATAAACATCTATAATATCTACATATTTAATAAAAGGAGAAATATTAAGAGTGTTAGTAGACATACAGTTAGAGAGATTATTTTTTAAGGCATTAAGAGTACAAATAACATTAACTATTCTAAGGTTAGTTGTTAGTATCTGAAATATATAGAGTGCATTTACATGTTTACATAATCTGCCAAAAAGTTTCTTTGATAATGTGTCTATTATTGTCACTGTATTACGAGAGTCAAATTTTATTATATCCATGATTAATTCTTCAAAAGGTATTTCCATTGTGGGTGTAATTTGATATTTAGTTTTAATAGGCTTTCGTTCATATTTCACTTGTCTACAAATTGAGCATTTATTTATGAATTCAGATATATCATCCTTCATATTTGGCCAATAATAATTTCTTTTGAGTTTTTCATATTTCTCAATTATTCCTTTGTGATACGATTTTCTTATGTGATATATCTCTAAAAGTTCTTTTTGTTCCTCATTTTGCAATACATCAATCAATTTCTTTTTATATCCCTTAATCTTAACGGTAGGGAATTT
This sequence comes from Rhaphigaster nebulosa, assembly GCA_948150685.1. NCBI lineage: Eukaryota > Metazoa > Arthropoda > Insecta > Hemiptera > Pentatomidae > Rhaphigaster > Rhaphigaster nebulosa. The sequence continues at coordinate 181,126,381 of OX411307.1, read as the reverse complement.
ATTCATTAGAATTTCAGTTATTTTTTATATATAACTTCAAATTCAGTTCTGACTGATTCTCCGTCAGGCTCAGTTTTTATTTATTATTTATTTATTTTTATTTTATTTGAAAAATAATACAATCTGCCACACTCAAGGCAATAAGTATCAGGGCTACAAGAATCCATTAACACCACATATAGAAGATAAAAGAAAAAAAAATAAGAAACAAATGTACATTACTAGTAAACATAAATAAATAGAAAAATTAACTAATAGCAAAATAACTAAACAACCAAGAAAAAGAATAATTAAGTTAAGCATAACTAAAATAAGTTATCTTTGACACATTCATACCTATAAACAATATTTACAATCTGCCCAGGGAACTCTGAACCAACCTTTGCCCTCCACTTGCGAATGGCAAAGTCGGGCAGCAAAGTTTAGGAGCAAAAGTTTAGGAGATCCCAGCGCTTCCCACCCAGGAGAGAAAACCAGGAGAGACTGAGTGAGGGCACTAGAGTCACAGACGCTCAGGACGTGAGTGAAGAACCTGACCACTGCCAGAACTCCAATAGCATTTTTACAAAAGGTCTCGAGGCTACTGCTGTTTCAACCTTCGAGGATGGCTATAGGGATGGTTGGTGCTAGATAGGGATTATACTAAGGGATTAGGGTGACGAGTAAGGTTCTGATGAAATAAGAAGAATTTGTATGGAATTATGTCAAGCGATGTTAAGGTCATGGTGTAAGGTTTTGTTTGAAACATAATATGGAGCATTGACTATTCTACGGAGTACTTTAGACTGGAAGGATTGAATACGTTTGATGTTCGAAGGTTTAGCTGTCCCCATAGTTCTTGGCCGTAGGCCCAAATAGGTTTCAGAATGGTCTTGTAGATTAACAGTTTGTTGGCTGCTACTGAAAGATGCGATGCTCTGTTGTGCAGTTTGTATAACTGACCAAATCGTTGATTTAGCTCTTGTCTTTTCATTCTAGTATGAGGGTTCCATGTTAGTCTTTTGTCAAGAAGGACGCCAAGATAGCGGACTGTGTTCCATTTCAGAGTCGGAATGGAATGATAGGATAACGGTATCATCGGCAAATGTTGCCAGAAAAGTATCGGGATTTGTTAGATCAGCGGTAAATAAATCGTAGAGGACTAGATCTAAGGCGCTGCCTCGTGGAACATCGGCTTCGATTTGGTAATAGTAACAGCGGAATCCAAACTGGTGTGTAGGGATTTTCGGGATTCGAATATTGTGAGGATGCATTTTAGAAGGATTTTTTCAAAAAAATTTGAAAGAATCGGGAGCAAGATTATTGGCCTATAGGATGAGGTATTATTGACAAGTTTACCTGGTTTATGGAAAAGGATAATTGCGGAATGTTTTCACATCAGAGGAAAGTGGGTTGTGCGAAGGATACAATTGTAGAGGTAGGTAAGGAATATAATCGCTTTTGGGGGAAGTTGACGAAGGATCTGGGAAGTATCGTATCCAGAGAATTTTCGGAGTCATTGATTATAGGAAATTAAATGCAGATTTTTTATGACTAAATATTTAAGAAATTAAACAGTTCCTCGTAATGTCAGGTTACTATAGAAAATTTATAAAAAATTACGCTCACATAGCAGAACCTTTACTAGTCAATTAAGAGACGAAATTATTTTTGACCCTAATAATTCGAAATATGCTTTTGAATAAGTTAAATTACATTTAATAAACGCAACAATATTACAATATCCAGACTTTAACTCTCCAATGATTTTAACAAGTAACACTGCATCCCTCCTTAATAGAGAGGGGTCATCCTTTTGCATTTGCCTCTCACACTCTTTCCGCAGCAGAAAAAAAATATTCCGCTATAGAAAAGAAACTCTTACCCATAGTTTACGCATGTAAACATATTAAACTATACCTGTATGGACAAGAATTCAATTAGGGATTGATAAATTATTTTCCACTTCTATAAATTTGTTTTATTGAAAACTAGTTTCGAATGTTATACATTCATCCTCAGTTCTAAAAACACACAAAATATTCAACATTCAAGGATGAATGTATAACATTCGGAACTAGTTTTCAATAAAACAAATTTATAGAAGTGGAAAATAATTTATCAATCCCTAATTGAATTCTTGTCCATACAGGTATAGTTTAATATGTTTACATGCGTAAACTATGGGTAAAAGTTTCTTCTCTGTAGCGGAATATTTTTTTTCTGCTGCGGAAAGAGTGTGAGAGGCAAATGCAAAAGGGTGGCCCCTCCCTATTAAGGAGGGATGCAGTGTTACTTTTTAAAATCATTGGAGAGTTAAAGTCTGGATATTGTAATATTGTTGCGTTTATTAAATGTAATTTAACTTATTCAAAAGCATGTTTCGAATTATTAGGGTCAAAAGTAATTTTGTCTCTTAATTGATTAGTAAAGGTTCTGCTATGTGAGCGTAATTTTTTATAAATTTTCTATAGTAACCTGACATTACGAGGAACTGTTTAATTTCTTAAATATTTAGTCAGAAGAAATCTGTCTGGTATTGTTCCTGCATTTAATTTCCTATAATCAATGACCATCCTGATCTTTTTTTGGCCTGACCCGTCTTTCTTAGGAACAATCTATATTGGGCTGTTATAAGGGGAATTGCTTTTTCTAATAATAGCGTCCTCTAATAGTTTATTTATTTCCTCGTCAACTTTTTCTTTGAAATGTTGAGGATATCTGTAATTTCTCGTATAAATGGGTTTATCTGTTTTAAGTCTAATAGAGTGCTTCAAAATATTGTCTGGCTTTAATTTTTCATTATTCGCTTTTACTATCTTTGGATATTTCATGATAATATTAAATAATTTTTCCTTAATGTGTTTATTAATGTTATCATGTCTAATGAATTCAAATAACTCATTTCTATTTCTTATTATATTTAATTCGTTTTCATCCTCCTTAATCATATTTCCATCCACAATTTTGATTTTTAGTTTATTTATTTTAATAAATTCATTGTTATCTTCTATGTTAATTTTTGTTTGTAAACTTCTCATAGTTTCCATCCCTAATAATAAACTATATTTATCACTAAATTTAAATACTATAAACTTAACTAAAAATTCGTCTTTCAAACCTTGTCTCGGTGCGAGATCAATTAGTACAGAACTATTTCCTCTCTTGCTTCCGGCTGTAGTGATAACAACGAAATAATTTGAGTTCCTACGGTTACAAAATAAATAATATAATTTGTTTCGGAGCCTGTATCTATAAGCCAATGGTCGCCGAGGTTGTCACAGAATGTCAGAGACTCATGCAAAAGATTTAACCGGTAGACGGGCCAGGTTCCGGCTGGCTGATTGCAAAATAATTACAAATTTTTTCTTCGATTCGGGTAATTGAGGGTTATTAAATTTCTGTGGTTGCTGAGGGTTATTAAAATTCTGTTGTTGCTGAGGGTTATTAAAATTCTGTTGTTGCTGAGGGTTATTAAAATTCTGTTGTTGCTGAGGGTTATTAAAATTCTGTTGTTGCTGAGGGTTATTAAAATTCTGTTGTTGCTGAGGGTTATTAAAATTCTGTTGTTGCTGAGGGTTATTAAAATTGAAATGCGTTTGGTTATAGGGATTTCTTATTTGCTTACTAAAGGCTCTTTGTGGTTATTGAACCCTATAATAGTTTTGCGGGTTACTATATAATAATGATGGAATCTGTTGAACCGATCCCGGGTGGTAATCATTGCGCGGTTGGTAAAATTGCGGAGGTTTATTAAAATTTGGATAGTTAAATCTATTAAATGTTGAATTTTGTTTTTTATGTTGGTAATTATCTCGAGATTTATTATGCTCCTTATGGAGTAGCTGGTAGGAAGAAGTTCTGCCATGATCTTGAGGGTATAGGTCTTCCATAATAATGCGGTATTCATTATATAAGATTTTTTTTAGTTCCGAGTAATTTAATTACAACGTGATTTGAAGTATCTTTTAATGTAAGTCTCTGATGACGTGGTCAATAAAAAACTTGTTTGAGTTGAAGTTTCTTGCGATTTGTTTTCAATTGATGTATCTATTATGATACGATTTTTAATTAATTAAAATTTCAAATGGGATAACCCGGTTGATAAAATCTATAGGATGTTCACTTTTTTGGATGGCGATATATGAAGCTTCATTTTGTGAGTTATCGTCCTAATATCCTTAAATTGGTTGATTAATCTTAATTTTAACTAATTAATCGAAGAGAAATTTTCATACATACACAAATGTCTGGCTGTACCTTGTAATTTGAATAAAGCGTTTTGTAATAGTAATTTTTCGTTCTCAGCCCTATTAGAAATTCCTTCATGATTATTTCTTCGGACCCTCCTGACCAGTTCGTTAGAGTGGTAGAATCAAAATTCCAAATCCTGTGTTCGTACAAAGCACAATGGGACTATTTCTTCAGATTTTCTTGAATATCTAACTCAACCTTATTCTCTTCTGACTTGAAGCGCACCAGTCCCTGTTCGGGCGCCAATTCAATAACTGGACACTTTAAATAACTTTTTTAAAAAACTTTATTTAAGACAAAACTTAAAACACCTGACTAGTGTAACAACTAAAGGAAGCTATAGGCATGAATAAGTAGACTCTAATGAACGAGATGCTCTAGACCTGGGAAATATATATGCTAGAACAATCATATTGCTGACTCAGGGATTACTGAGGACTAGGTGAGTCTGTAGCTTACTAAAAGTGAAATTTATTTGGCATAAAATTCCTTGCAAAAATGATACGCTACTTCCCGTACTTTCGATATAATCGAAATATCGATATTTTTTCTTCGATATTCGATATTACAATACGGATAATTGGTTTTCGATAATATAGAAATATCGATATTTCATTTACAATAATATCGAGATATCGATGTTTGGTTTGCGATACATATCGCAATATCGATATTTTATTTCTAATATTATCGATAACACACAAAAAAAATAAATAAAAAAGTTATTAGAGGAGTCAAATTTCTCCCCGCCCACTTCCATATGTGAAAACCCCAAGAAAAGTCCTAATGTACCCTCTTTTTTTTAAATTTTATTATAAATAGCATATCGTCACTAGGTATGGGATATCGATCGATATTATAAAATCGATATTTGGCTTTTTATAACCTCGGAATATCAACATTTTATTCACGATATTATCGAAATATCGATATTTCTTCTTCGATATTCAACATTATAATATGAGTATTTGCTTTCCTATAATATCATAATATCGATATTTTATTCACGATAATATCGAAATATCGATATTCGATGTTAAGATATGAACATTTGGTTTCCAATAATATCGGAATATCGAGATTTTATTCACGATGTTATCGAAATATCGATATTTTTTTCGATATTCCATATTATAATATGGATATTTGGTTTCCGATATTATCGGAATATCGATATTTTATTCACGATATTATCGATAACACACTATAAAGAAATGAAATAAAAATAATTATAATTAAGGAATTCAAACTCTCTTCCCCCTTTCTTTGTGAAAAACCCAAGAGAAGGTCCGATGCACCCTCTTTTTTTAAATTTGATTATAGAAAGCATACCGCCACATTTTTTTTCCTTTCTCTTTCATAGTAACCCTGTGCAAGAGGAGTTTATTTACAAAATGTACCAGTTCCATATGAAGCCATATAATATATGTATGGAAAGTTCAATTTGCATTTCCTAGTCACAGTAAAGCATTATACTAGTCTACAATTTAGATAAACATTTAAAAAAAAAATTAACGAAAATAGAAAATAACAGAACAGATGTTAAATAATTAAGATGTTAATTAACAGAACACAACTAAAAATATTGTAGACCGTACATAATAGAGAAATGAGTATTGCTGAAAGAGGGGTAATACTAAACTTAAATAAACGTATCAGTAGGTTCATACAATTAGTTAAACAATGAAATAAAAAAAATTTAAATAAAAATAAGTAAAGAAGAATAAGGTATTATATACAAAAAAAACATTTAACTAAAATACCATTAAGGAATACAATCAATTAATAATAAATCATTATATACACGTAAACATTTAACTAAAATACAATAAATGAATTATAATCAAAGGATCAGTCAAAAATGAAACATTATATAGATCTTCAGCAGGTGGCCATGTTTCTCCTTGTGTTACACAGCTTCTTATTAAACGGTCACCTTTGGTGACCGTACAAGTTACAGTCGAGAAGTGTGTACTTAAAAGTTTGTGTAGTTTCTCCGTCGCAGTTACAAGAATCTGAAGAATGTGTTCGTCAGATGAAATCTTTTAAAGTAATGTTTCGATGGTCCGTGGTCTGTTATCAATAGTGTCAGTTTGTAATGTGTACATTTAATTTTTTTGTAGTTATGCAGTGTAATATGTGGTATGCATCTGTACAGAAGTCGTCCGTTTGTTCATAGTTGCCAATATCTGTCCCAGTCTCGAATTAATTCTATCCTAATAGATATTTTAACATAAGATATAGGCATTAAGCAGCAGTCTATGGGTAGGTGGCTATCCCTAGCTACTGATTTAGCCAAAATGTCAACCATCTCTTTCATTGCCGGAGACACCGTTGTGAACTTTAATCCATTGAACTGAGACATTTATGTTTTTATCCATAATCTTAATTATATTTTGTCTAAATCGATTTAGATATCGATGTTATCTGAATATCGATATTTTTTCTTCGACATTCGATATTATAAAATCAATATTTGGTTTTCGATAATAACGGAATATCAATATTTTATTCACGATATTAACTATAACACATTATAAATAAAATAAAATAAAATAATTATAATTAGAGAAGTCTAATTCTCCCCCTCTCCCTCCACTATTTGTGAAACTCCCAAAAAGACCAGAAGCATCACTTTTTTTTAAAAATTGGATTATAGAGAGCATACCGGCACTAGGGATGGGATATCGATATCATCGAAATATGGATATTCGATATTAGGTTTCCGATAATGTCGATATTTCATGTACCACAATATCGATACTATAATATCGATATTTGGTTTCTGGTAATATCGATATTGGATTTAAGGTAATATTGAAATATCGATATTTCACTTCGATATTCAATATAATATCGATATTTGGTTTCCGACAATATTGGAATATCGATATTATCCCTTCATATTCGATATTATCCAATATTATCGATTGTTGTATCAATATATAACCTCTTTGTTAACATATGTTCTTATCCGATTATTCAACATATATTCTTTATATTACTAATTGTATATAAACGTCAATAAAAGTGTTTCAATTGTACTTGTTGAATTATAAACGTAACAAATGGCGACGAGGATGGTGAAGAAGACCATGTTACGCTGTTGAGAAAGTTTTCAGTAAGTAGATACGTTAATTTCTTTAATTCATAAAACGAGTCATGGCACAGTACTTGGTGGCGTTGTTAGTAGAAGCTCTTCAGCGTCTCCAGCCGTCAGCAGCACCAGTTCAGCAGCCAATACCTTCTGAGATCCATGGTCTAACATTACAACCCTTTGACGAAAACCAGGAACCGTTTAGCTCTTATGTTTTGCGTTTAGAAATTGTTTTTAACCTTAAAAATCTTATAGGGAAAGAACCAGCTACAGATGAGTGTAAAGTCCAGATACTACTTAACTGTCTTGGTCCGAAGAACTTCCTTACTCTGACTACACTCATAGCACCTCGCCGGCCTACCGAGAGTACCTACCAAGAACTTATCGACCTCCTGGTCGGCCACTTATGTCCTACGCCAAGTGAGATAGCAGAGCAACATAGATTTATACTCAGAGTCCAGCAAGAAGGCGGGTCAGTAGCTAATTTGTCGAAAACCTTAGAAAAATTGCAAATACTTGTAACTTTGTTTGTCCAGACTGTAAAAGTTCAATAACAAATACACACCTTCCATCGCAGTTTGTTCGCGGGATCCTGGACAATGATATCCGAGAGCGTATCCTCCAGAAAGGTTCTGCAACTACATTCGATGAGGCCGTTCAACTTGCGCTTGCAATCGAGTCAGCGAAATTAGACAGCTGACAAATGCAACCATCTACTAGTGTTTCAATGCATAAGGTAAGTCCGAATATACAGGAGAAACTGAGAAAGTTGAGAGGACTCTGTCTTTGGTGTGGAAGCAGAAAGCATCGAGGCTCAACATGTGAGGCACAGAATAAAATATGCAATAAATGCAGAAAACTGGAACATCTAGCCAAGATTTGTCTCGGCAACTGCCAAGGAAAAGGTAAGCAACAGGTGAGACAACTCAATTACCGCTCTATCTCATCATCATCAGACTGTTCTCAGGCCAGTGATATCTACAATATCAAACAGGTAGGAGGCCTAGCCAACGACAGGATGATGGTAGATCTTCAGCTGGACGGCAAATCGACACAAATGGAGCTTGATACAGGAGCCGCTGTTTCAACTATGTCCCTGAACAGTTTCCAGAATCTTTTACCAAACAAAAAGCTTGAACCGACAAATTTAAAATTACTTACGTATACGAACGAAATCAAAAGGCCCATGGGTGTTTGCAAGGTGACCATTAAGTATAGGAACAATAAGTCTAAGGGTGATCTCTACGTTTTACCACTTCACTTTGACGCTATCATGGGAAGAGGGTGGATTCGATCGATGAACATCTCCTGGGCTGACATCAGGTGTACTAAAGCTTCCCTGGAAGAACAGAAAACGCACCATCTCGATAAACTCCTCAAGCAATACAGCGAAATTTTCCGAGATGACGTGGGTAACATACCAGGGGTTCACTGTTCTCTCAATCTAAAAGAAAATACACAACCGATTTTAAAAAGACCTAGACCCGTACCCTACGCTCTGTTGAAGCGAGTGGAGGATGAAATTAAACATCTCGAGAAAAGAGGAATTATCGAAAAGGTAACCCATTCGGACTGGGGGACACCTATAGTTCCTGTTGTCAAGCCAAACGGGTCTATAAGCCACACAGGCTGTGTGCGGACTATAAGTCTACAATAAACTATCATCTAAAAGACGACCACTATCCAGTGCCCAAGATAGAAGACATATTTGCCAGCATGAGTAGAGGTAGGTATTTCTGCACTTTTGATGTACGTCAAGCCTATCTGCATATAACCATGGACGAGGAAAGCTCGAGACTTCAAGCCATAAGAACACATTTAGGTACATTTAAAGTCAATAGACTTATGTTTGGCATTAAAGTGGCAACTAGTACTTGGCAAGAAGCAATAGATCAAGTCCTCGCAGGATTAGACGGTGTAGCCTGTTTCTATGATGACATAAAGGTACAAGGAAGTACCTACGAAGAAACCTTGTCACGGTTAAAGGCAGTTTTTGATAAGTTAAGGGTGTGTAATATTTAATTCTCAGAATACTCCCTTTCAGGTTAGTCACCCACCGTCGCTTCCATTTCTCAATGGAGTCCTCCCATAATATTGTCTGAATCGATTTGGGAATTCCGTAATCCTAATTCGAAGATTTTTCGGAAGTCCTGCCGAGCCTTCCCTCTTAAACATGAATTTGGTCTAATTTTCTCGCAGGAGGAGGTCGAGAGGTAACTCTCCTACTATAACCTGTATTGCTTCATGAGGCACCGTTCTATAAGTTTTAGAGACCCAAAGCCGAGCCGTCCTTTGGTTTGACGCCAAGCTGTTCTTTTGCCGTCTTGACAGATTTAGATACCATGAGTCCCCCTCATGCTTCCCCAGCATACCTCAAGATACTCAGCACCACTCCTTTGTATATCTTCAGAGTTGCTGGGTACCTGAAACTAAAGAAGGTTCCACCTATCCGATTAAGCCTATTCAAGGTCTGAGCCACCCTTATCTCAGATAGTCCAAGTTAGGCGTCACATTCAGGCCTTAACTTATCCTTATACCAAGATATGTCTCTGCCTCACTCGGACATTTCCTCAGATCCTGGATGTCCAAGTTTATGGGGTGTGTTCTATCAGTTTTCTTCTCAACAGAATGGCTTAAGTTTTATCTGCGGCCATCGTCAGTCTCTTCCCCTCGCATCATCTATTCACTCGATTGGCGCAGCATTGCGCTTCCTCTTTGAGACCTGCTCTGCTATTTGAGTACACCACTACGACCAATTGTCTTACATAGGCTGAGGGAAGAAACCGCTCTTCGTCTAGCACCTCCAGCGATTCCTCAAAAACCAACTTCCTTTGAGTTGGACCTAACATAGATCCTTGGCGACATCCTTTCTCTATGGAAGTTTCTTGATCATAATAGCTCCCTTGTATTTTAACTCCTCTGTCTTGGGGGTTGTTTTATGACCAGCGATTTGGTGTGTGATTTAAAGTCCCCCGGCTACATATAATATTGAAAATAAATTAAAATGATTAAACTGGTTCATTAAATGATGTGTTTGGTTATGAATGGGTTGAGTGGACTACTTTGGATTGATAAGATTTATTTAAAAAAATACATTAATTCTTGATAGGCCAAATTGGAATACAATAATTTAGTAAAATAATGAATTTAGAGAATTTATAATGGAATATAATCCGGATTGGCTTAAATGGGCATTTTGGTGCCTCGGTGAAGTTGTCTTGGATTGCTGTGCGGATTTCCTAAGATTGGTCTGCTACCTGGTTCTTGAGTGATTTATCTTCTTTCTCATCTTCTCCCATGGGCCGGTGAGGCCTTTAGTTTTACTCGCTCATGGTGAGTAATTAATTACGAGAAATAAAATGTGTTCAATCTCAGTTCAAAAGTTCGAGCCATTAGGTTTTTCCACTTTTTTTTTCCAGCTGTCCAAGGAGGTTCCCTAAAAAAAGGCATAATGAAAAATAAATCAATTAAAATAATTTGCTTAAGGATAAATAATATGAAGAACATAAGCCAAAAAGTATGCGAGGCTATGTGACGTCAGAACTAGGGTCAAGGCTCAAGTCTTAGATGATTACCATAATGTGTAAACCTAGCTTAGTCCGATATCTTTGGTGAGGTAGTTTGTAGTATAACCTGCCATTTAATGCGTATTGACTTATAAACAAATGATTTATGACTCATTTGTATGTGATCTAGGTTAAATAAAATATTCAATTTCATGAAGAGATTTAATTTGGATATGAATAGTGCAGTCAATGACTATCACTAATACCAATTAAATTGCTTTAAATGACTGGTACCTATTGAATTATACTAGTAAACTTGAATTATAAATGCTACTTTTTTGAGATTTTTAATAGATTTTGTTAATATACTATTATGATTTTATTTCATTTAAATGAATAGTTGATTTTGGAATTTAAATTAAAATATCCGGATCCATTGGACCATTTGTTTTGTGGACAGCGATTTGGTGTGTAATACAAAGAGCACCGGTCACATATAATTTAGAATATAAATTGTAATGATTAAACTGGTTTATTAAATGATAATTGTTTGGTTATGAATGAGTTGAGTGGACTGTATTGGTTTGATAAGGTTTATTGGAAAAAGTAACATTAGTTCTTGATAAGCCAAATTAGATAGGCCAAAATGGGTTATTAAATGACTTGAGTGGACTGTATGAACATGTATATTGGAATACAATATTTTAGTAAGCTAATGAATTTAGAGAATTCATAATGGAATACAATTCGGTCTGGCTTAAATGGGCATTTTGGTACCTTGGCAAAGCTGTCTTGGATTGCTTTGCTGATTTCCTAAGATTGGTCTGAAGACTGGTTATTCAGTGGTTTCTCTTCTTCCTTATTTTCTCTCCCGTAGGCCGGTGAGTCCTTTAGTTTTACTCGCTCAAGGTGAGTAATTAATTACGAGAAACAAAATTTGTTCACTCTCAGTTCAAAAGTCATTTTTGGCCATTAGGTTTTTCACTTGTTTTTTTTTTTCAGCTATTCAGAAAAGTTCCCTGAACAGGGGTAGGTTTTAACTAGAGTATACAAGTTACTGAGGGCATCATACCTTTGCAGCTGCTGGAGTACGCGAGGCAACCATATGCTGTCAAAGGCAGAGGATATGTCGAACAGTAGCAACATGACATATCTCTCTTCCCTCTCTTTCACGTCTCTGCGTAATAGGGCATCCGTAGTCCCTTTGCCTCTGGCGGATCCATATTGCCGTAGATGGCTTACCCTTGTAAGAACTGGTCGTAGGATCGTCAAAATCAAATTCTCCATAACTCATCTCAGGGAGGAGACATATGTCATAGATTTATGACTAAGGGAGTTGCTTATATCTGTCCTTTCCCTTGTAGAGTAGTCTCTAGTCGGCCATCTTTCACCTTTTAGGGATACATCTCCTATGCTGACAGTCATTATATATCTTTATAAGGCGTTCCTCGATATAGAGGATACTGTATTTTTAAGATAGCTGCGTCTATGTCGTCAAGTCCTACAGAACTACCTATCTTTTGCCTATCCACATCATTTCGCAGATCACAGATGTCCCATGGTGGGCACAAGTCAAGCATAAGGTACAACATATCATTCCTGGGGTATATGACATTATCGAAAATATGCGCTGTTTGTTCTAAGATTTTTGCCTGAGTGCCATCATGCCTCAGCGCTGCAATTGGTTGTAATAATGCCAATTTATCTTGATATGAAGCATATTTTGCAGATTCTGCTGCTATAAGTTCTTTCCGGGCACTCCGCTTCTGTGAGTGCGCCTCATATCGGTATACCTTAGCCTTAGACTACGAAGTGTAGAGCGCCTCTCGTCACATCTACACCTATGGTTCTACTGCTGGCGTCTACCATGGGACCGTTCAAGATATTGCTTTCCGACGTTGTATCTGGTTTTCGGCAGCACCACGGATGATCTCGGTGGTTCTGGATACCTTGTACTACAGATCCTGGAGTTAAGGTCGTCTACTTCGACAATCGAACACTCCCCAATTATCATCAGCGATTATTCCCTCCTGTATGCAGGCGAAGGCACTCCAATCCCTTCTTCAGGTTATGAAACCCCTTTCGAAATATCCTGGCTCGTCTACCAATTTAAATGCTATCGCATTGTGGCCGTACCTCGTCTCGGGTCTGAGGGTCCAATTGACAATGTGTTGTGTCCTCGCAGACCAAGCCATTGTGACATCGATCCAACTCTGCCCCTCGCCTCTGGAAACGTAGAGATGTGGGTTGGCACGTGAATCACTACGAGCTGATTTCTATTAATGAAATCTCCCATCTATGCACATCTTCCGTCGGTATGATTAGACTTCCAGTCCGTGTTTCAAAAATAGTTTTCCGAGCACAGAATTACATACCTCACATTCTCTATAACAGTTTCCAAGACGGATATGCTCTCACCGATATTATTCCTGTCAGGCAAGTATGTTTAAGAGTAAATGCTGCACTTCCTCACCTGTTATAGCCAGGTGCATAGCCAGATGCATGGTGCGTTCTTTTAGGCCCATTACGTCTAGGTTCGGAATGTTGATTACTATCGCAGCCTGGGCCTCCACTCTCTACTGCTCAAGGCTATAATCCTCGACGTAAGGCAGAATCCAGTGACTGTTCTTGTACAGCCATGATGTCGTATTGATAGACAAAAGGCTCGAAGTTTCATCTGCCACAATACGCCGGCGGGTCATGTTCAGCTGGAGAATGATAATTGTAGTTATATCTGGTCTTCAACAATGCACACACAAAAAAAACGCTCAAATCTGAACTGCTAACACTCAAAGTATTCGTTGAAAAAAGCAACAGGAGATGGATCGTCACCCTCTGCCCGCGCAGTTGGTGCGGATTTCCATAACACCGTACAAGTCTAGAGAACATAAGTCTGTACACACCTTTAAGAGCAACAAAAGAGGGCGTACGTCCACTCATACATGAAATTTTTTATCTTAACGCAACGTTGCAGCTACAGAATGCGTAATGAGAGAAGTGGCATCCAAGGCGTGCTGGAGGAGCGGTCCTATAGCACCTAGGTTCCCTTCCATGTGACGGGCATAACACCTACTACTCATAATCGAATTTTGATGAAATTTTCAAGAATAGTGCAGGTTGGTACTTAGATGATGCCATACAAATTTTATCAGATTCCATTCACTACATTTGCTTAAGCACGCGCAAACGTATTTTCCTTGGCACATTTATTTTCGAAAACGGCTCGTCCGATTTGATCCAAGGCTGAAGGATTAGTGCAAAAATGACCCAGTATTAATTTTATCAAATGCAATATACTACTTTCGCATTTGCATGAGCAAACATATTTTCATTGACAAGCCTATATTTTAAAAACTTAAAAAACTTGCGCAGATTTTATTCTCAAACGATAAACTATTGACCATGAAATGTAGGCAATTATGTACCCAATAGAAATGCTGAGGAAGTTATACTGACCCTACTTGGCAGACTTTTTAATCTTGGATACCACCCAGTTTTTAATTTTTTTTTTCCTTCAATATGAAGGTCTTCTCAACCAAACTCCTATCTGAGTTGGTCCCTCCATCTCTGCCGGTCCATCACGTCCTCCTCCGACAGTCTCCTACTCTCCATCGCTTCTAATTCTTTTTTTCGATTTCCAAATCCGTTCTACCATTACTTTGTATTATGGATCCCAGGTAACAGAATTTACTCGGCTTCGCTAATGTTGGGTCGATGTTCTCATTCCTCTTCGTGCACATGTATTTAGTTTTATTGTAATTTATGCTGAGACCTCCTTGTTCGTATTGGTCCACTATTTTCTGAACAGATAACAGATATCCTCCTCACCTTTTGCTATTAACATCTCGTCATCAGCAAATAATAAATGGCACAGGTTTTTTCCTTTTTTTGGATACCATATTTTTTCATCCAACCTATTAGGCATTCGTCGATGTACATATATTTTGAATACATTATTAAATTATAACCATGAAAACCAAATAATATAATTTTATCTAAAATACTTTTATTTATTGCAAGGCTGAAACTATAAAAATGGTCTAAATGTGCTCATAATAGAATAAGCAATTATTGGCCACTGAAAAGAATATTTTTGTTGCTAATGTTTCTTATTTTCTTTATGTGAAGATCGTCGTTAATTTTTTTAATATAAAGAAAAAATTCTAGTTCGGAAGTACAGAAGTCCTATCGATCTAATAATTAGTGATGAGTGAGAAGTCATTTAGTGAGTCCGGTTTGGATCAAATCATATCATAATCCAATTTTCTCATTTTGTTGTTGTTGTTTTTTTGCAAATAATGAGTTGACCTAGGTTATTCCTGATAGGGTCAGTATTTTCCCCAATATTAGGTTCCCAATTTGACCCAAAACTAAAATTTTTCTTTTGGAAATAAATGATCAATTTTAAGAAGCGCTTTATATTTAGAACTATTGGACATGCAGAGCTACGGTTGAGCTAAAATTTTGGCAAATTTAGTTATCTTTAAAATTGTTCAGAATGCTTTTTTCGCTACGACACATACTTTTGAAATTATAAGAGGAAAAACAAAACAAGGGCGGAAATTTCGCCGTTGTTTTTTTTTTTTTTTTCGAATATCTCAAATTACACGCGGAAATTTTGTTCGATAACTTTAGATTCGGATTTAACACCCCAAATAGATAGAGAATAATAACACCGACTACTGATTTTTTTCCAGTTTCAAACTACCAATGCCCGTTATAATAAGGTAGGTACCGGTGGAGTGTGGGTAGCTCGTCCCACCATTTCATGGCTTGCCGCTTTTACTCTCTTAATGTGTTCTGTGGTCGCACCCCCCAGCATCTTATTTTGCATTTGCAGCTGTTGTCGTTTAATTTGAAAGCCAATCAATTTTACTTTAATTAATTACTGGACTTCTATATTATACAACTAATTTATGGCACATTTATTTCGAGTCAGAAATATTTAAAAAAAGTTCATTGGCTGAGGGGAGAGCAATACTCCCCTCCTGCTCCCGTGTATGGGCGCCCATGGTCATCAGGTCTTAAAAGCTTTACTTCGGCGTAGATACTGGATTTTCCGCCTTAGAACAACAATAAGAACTCATCTTTCAAAATGTCTAACATGCTTAAAATCTCGTGCACGTGCAGAAAGGCTTTAATGGGCAGCCTACCTTCTAGTAGAGTTTTACCCAGCCGTCTCTTTTCTCAATGTGGAGTGGATTATGCGGGTCTCTTCTCAATCAAAACCAGCACGCATCGAAATTCTCCAATTGCTAAAGTCTATTTATGTATTTTTATTTGTATGGCTACTTGAGCGGTGCAATGAAGTTGTCACGTCCTTAACAACCGATGCTTTTATTGCTGTCCTGGAACGATGCGTCGCTCGAAGAGGTAGGCCAAATACAATTTATTCTGATAACGGCAATAACTTCGTTGGTGCTGCTCGTCGTTTACGAGCACTATTCTCCTGACTGAGGAATAGTAACACTCAAGACTGTGTTCTCCATCATACCGCTGTAGTCGGCTTTCAATGGAAATGCGCCACTTCTGGAAATGTCTGAAAAGGCCTTTCGGACCTTAACATTAACAATCTATCTCGTTGGCAATTGGTTGCTAATTCAATCCAAAATTTCTGGAAGCGGTGCCATAAAGAATATCAACAAACTCTGCAGAAAAGACCGAAGTGATTTCACTAGAATCGGCCGCTTAAAGTTGATGATCTTGTACTCCTCGTGGATCCCTCCAGTACTCCTCTGTGTTGGATGATTGCTCGAATTGTAGAATGTTTCCCGGGTGGCGACGGTATTGCCCGTGTGGTTTCCATCAGAGACCAGAAGGGAGTGTGTAAGGTAACCGGTCAACAACTTGGTCTCCCTCTTGCATCTTTCTAAGCATTAGTTGCTCATGAATAATATTGATATTTTTCCTTCGATTTTCGATATTTGGATTCCTATAATATCTTATCTTAATGATATTGGCATAGAAATATTGATATTTCAAAAAAAATATCTTAATAAAATCGGCACAGAAATATCGATATTCCATTATAATTATTATATATATTATGATTAATTGATATTAAATTTTCGTAAGTTGGGTGGAATTTATATAATATGGGACAAAGTATCGATATTTTTTTCATAAAATCAAAGAAACTTCTTAACGAACTGGAGGGAGATTAGGCGATAACTTGCGTAGATCTCTCTCACTCTCTTTCTCTCTAATTCTCCTTCTCAATATTTTCTACCATATGATTATAGTTACTATTTAAGAATAAATTTAACTGTAATAAGTTATAGTGTTGTAAATAGTTTGAATTTGATGTTCGTAAAACCTTTGTATTTAAGTGGGGAGGATGTTGACGCCTCTCTCAATCTCGTTAGCCAAACTTATCTATCTACAATCTAATTACAGTTTGTTTGTTCTTTGTAGTAAATAGTTTGAATTTGATGTTCGTAAAACATATTTTGTCAGTCTAATAGAGTTCACATTTGACACCTCGTAGAAAGGTAGCGCTGGTGTCGACTGGGCGATCTCTGTGCATAGCAACTAGCCCCCCTCCCATTTCTATGTTTGACGCCAAGTCATCGCATTCTTCTCGTAATCTTTCAAGGAACCAAAGTTCTCCATTAAAACTTATTGGCCACAGTAACCGCCCTGTTTTTCTTTGGGACTCCGATTGCTGTAATCGACTGATACCAGCTACAGTAGCTGTTAATAAAAATGTGAAAATATGTGAAACCCCCCATAAATATTTGAAAACTTATATTTGAGAACTTATATTTAAAATGTTTTAGTAGGAAATTGTATTAACAGAACTTTTATAAAAAAAAAAAAAAAAAACAATTGGCAAGAACTTATACTAACAGAACTTTTATCAAAAATTTTTAATGATATAAGTACTTAAGGAACTGTTTATCAGGAGGCTCTTTTGTGTAGAACTTTTATGTTAATACTTTAATTGTAAAAGTTCTTGAAAAATAGTTAAACTGGATATTTAAAAAAAGTTCAATAACTGTTTCGAGCCCTGGCTTATTCAAATTATTCTATTTTGCCCTCAATTTTAACTTACTTCAATCTATAATTTAATAGACATTTTAACTTGATAGCGATAATCTTAATAATAATTACTTTAGATCACTAATCTTCTTCTTTTTACATTAAGAAGACACTTTAACTTGGTAGTGATAATCTTATTAATAATTAGTTTTACATCATTCAAATCCTTATTATTAAAATTAATATTCTCTGTATAGTTTTCTTTTTGTTTTGCCACCTTTATTAATGTTTTGTACATGTAAATATAGATCTATATTTCTTTAAGGTTAATGGTAGCATTGCGTAATTCATTTTGAACCACCCCTGATACAGTCAACATTATTTTCTTATTCATTATTTTTATGATTAATTTTAGTTTCATTATGAAATGTTTGATTGCCCTCTGCAGTTAACTCCTTTGGTTAAAAACCTGTATTTGAATATTATAACCCGATTTATATGATATCGGCACATAAATATGGATATTATAAAAAACATATTTTAATGATATCGGCACAGAAATATCGATATTCCAAAATATTGATCATTTTTTTATTAAATTTTTTAAAAAAACATCTTTACAAATCGGAAGATCAGGAGATAGCTCTTCTAAAAACCTTTTAATGCGGATGTTATTAATACTTAATGAAAACCATATCTTTATTATATTGGCAAAAAAATATCATTCGATTAAAATATCGATATTTCTGTGTCAATGTCATTAAGAAATTGTTCTTATTATATCGATATTTCTGTGCCGATATAATTATAATATTGTAATTCTAATATTGATAATTCTGTGCCGATATAACTAAGACATGATTTTTATGAAGTTGAATAATATAAAGATTTAAATATTAAGAAATAGGTTTTCTATATTCAATAAAAAAATTAATGATATTTTAGAATATCGATATTTCAGTGCCGATATCATAAATATATATTGCTTTTATAATATCCATATTTCTGTGCTGATATAATTACAATATTTCAATAATATCGTCAAAATAAAATTGATTTTCCGATATTATCAAATACCAAATATCGATATTATAGCATCGAAAATCGAAAGAAAAATATCAATATTTTGTATTATATTAAGCACTTAGTGCCAAACAGAGAAATGGGAGGAAGGCTAGTTGCTGTGCACAGAGATCGCCCAGGCGACACGAGCGCTACCTTTCTACGAGGTGTCAAATTTGAACTCTCTTAAACTGACACAATAGGTTTTATAAATATAAAATTCAAACTATTTGCTACAAAGAACAAACAAACTGTAATTAGATTGTAGATAGATAAGTATGGCTTGAATTTTATATTTATAAAACCTATTGTGTCAGTTTAAGAGAGTTCAAATTTGACACCTCGTAGAAAAGTAGCGCTCGTGTCGCCTGGGCGATCTCTGTGCACAGCAACTAGCCCTCCTCCCATTTCTCTGTTTGGCACCAAGTGCTTAACATAATACAAAATATTGATATTTTTCTTTCGATTTTCAATACTATAATATCGATATTTGGTATTTGATAATATCGGAAAATCAATTTTATTTTGACGATATTATTGAAATATTGTAATTATATCAGCACAGAAATATGGATATTATAAAAGCAATATATATTTATGATATCGGCACTGAAATATCGATATTCTAAAATATCATTAATTTTTTTATTGAATATAGAAAACCTATTTCTTAATATTTAAATCTTGATGTTATTCAACTTCATAAAAATAATGTCTTAGTTATATCGGCACAGAATTATCAATATTAGAATTACAATATTATAATTATATCGACACAGAAATATTGATATAAAAAAAAACGATATCATAATTATATTGGCACAGAAATATCGATATAATAAGAACAATTTCTTAAGAACTTATATCATTAAAAGTTTTTAGTTGACATCCGCATGATGGTATAGAAGGATCAATCTAATTTGGGATTGATAAATTATTTGCCACTTCTAGAAATTTGTTTTATTGAAAACTAGTTTCGAATGTTATACATTCATCCTCAGTTCTAAAAACACACAAAAAATTCAAAAATAAGCAATTCAAAATATAGTTGGTATTATTATTAAATTATATAAATCAGTATTATAAAACATTTATGAATTATGAATTTAATTAAAACAAGAAATCAAATACATGTTGGCACTCACCAAGGTTTAAATGGATTATATCAAACAGAAAAGTTTGTACTGGTTTCTTCTTGCATTGTACTAACAATGCTTTAGGGCCTATCTAAGGATGTTTTTAGGTAAACGGTTTAAGCGTCAGGGTTTTCCCAGTAATGCTGGTGAGTAATTTTTTTTTCTGTTATAGATGGGAATAAATTTAAGATTGGACTATTGGAGATATTTATTTGGTCATTTAAGCAAAAATCTAGATTGGATTTGAAGGATTTTATTATTTCAAGTGCTTCATATATATTTAATTTGAGACTGTTTTCAACGTGATGTATTATGGACAAATTAGAACAAAAAAATTCTTGACCCAAATAATTCTCAACTAGCTCAGCATGTCATATACTGGTATCGGTATGTAGATGACATTATATGCCTATGGTCTGGTACGACAAGACAAATAAATAATTTTTTAAAGGAAATAAACGAAATTCATTCCTGAATTAAATTCACAGTAGAACTGGAAAAAACAAAACCATAAACTTTTTAGATTTAGAAATCTCAGTAAAAAACAAACATCATGAATTTGGAATTTATCGGAAACCCACCCACACGGATGTCGTTATAAACAATGGTGCTAGAAGACCGATAGCACATAAACTCGCAGCCTTTAATAGCATGATTTACCGTCTTTTGAACATACCATTAACAAAAAAGAACTATAATAAAGAAATTGAAAAAATATATTCCATAGCAAAAAACAACGGGTATAATAAAACCACTATCAATCATATTTTAAAAAAACAATTACAAAAAAAGACAATTAATGATATCTATTTAACAACCCCTGAAGATAGGCCCATCCCGAAACATTATGTTTTAATTGCATATTACGGCCCTATATCCACCAAAGACGGAAATGAATTGAAAAAACAAGGAGTAAATCCTGCATTTAAAATAGAAAAAACCCTATCCTCATATTTCTCTTCTCCTAAAGACAAAATAGACCCTTTCCAAAAAAGCGTTGTATACGAACTAAATTGTAATGATTGTGCAGCCAAATACACGGGAAAAACTGGAAGATCGCTAAATCAGAGATTAAAGGAACATATACGTGCATATAATAATAAGACAGATAATTCCAACTTTGCAATTCATTTAAATGAAAATAATCATAAATTCATCAAAGACTCAGGAGTTAAATTAATACATCACGTTGAAAACAGTCTCAAATTAATTATATATGAAGCACTTGAAATAATAAAATCCTTCAAATCCAATCCAGATTTTTGCTTAAATGACCAAATAAATATCTCCAATAGTCCAATCTTAAATTTATTCTCATCTATAACAGAAAAAACAATTACTCGCCGGCATTACTGGGAAAACCCTGACGCTTAAACCGTTTCCCTAAAAACATCCTTAGATAGGCCCTAAAGCAGGGGTCGGCAACCTGCGGCTCCGGAGCCACATGCGGCTCTTTTGGAAAATTTTGTGGCTCTCTGAAAATTAAATATTTCTGTATAAAACCATCCCAAATTTTAGATACAATCTTTTTAAGACATTTGTTTTCTTTACATGCAATATTCAAAGTGCCCCAGAAGGAAATAAAATAAGCACTTCTATATTTTTATGTCTTATTTGCTAACGCCGAAGGTTGATGATGGTTGCATCACTTTTCGAATGTTTACTATTATGCCCTGATTTGCTCCTGCTTGCTGTTTACTCTAAGGTACTAAACAGGTTTTGTATTGTTCAGGATGTTTTACGGCGCAATTCTCCAGGACTAACAGACGATGGTTGGCTGTAGTAACAGCAAGGAAAAGGGAAACTGCATTCTCTCTTTTAGAAGAAGTATTTTTTTTCGAAAAAAAGTTATCTGAATTTGTGAATGATTTACATGTAGGAACATTTTATTAATTTACAAAAACATAAGAACAATAAAAACGTTATTAATGTTAATTTTTTGCTCAAACTATTGTTAACATGCAAGAAGCTTTTGGTGAAAGATTTAAAGAATTTAGAAAATATATACCTACACTAGCTTTTTTGACAAAACCAGTTGAAGCAGGTATGCAGCATTTATCACCATTCCCATTGATTAATCAGACACAATTTGCACTTAAATTATTGGATTTAAAATCCAAAGATTTATGGAATAATATATTTTTAGAACATAATTCTCAACTAGAAGGTTTAGAAAGAGAAAAGTGCACTTTATCTTCTCAGCATAAGTGGACCGAAATTCACAATCTTCAAAATGTAGATAAAATTGTTGTTGAATCTTGGAACCGTCATCCAGGATCGTTCAATTAAAAAAATTATGCTTTTGGACTATTGACAATTTTCGGATCCACAAATTATTGTGCGCAGGTCTATTCATATACGAAATTAATAAAGAGTCACTTAAAAAATAATCTTGCTGACCTAAAACTTAGTACTGCCTTAAGTAAAAGATTACTGAATATTTACCAAACATTGAAATCTTATCGAACACTATATAGGAGCAATCATCTCATTAAAAAAATATTATTATATTGTAATACACTGCCAAGTGCAGTAGGTATCACAAACTAATTTATAAATAAATAATAATAATTTATTGTAAAATTTAATTATTTTGAAATAAATAAACAATTTTGATGATTTTTTCTTAAATATAATATTTATTTTTTTGCGGCTCTTCCATGTTTTTTTCAATATAGATTTGGCTCTTTGTCACTAAAAGGTTGCCGACCCCTGCCCTAAAGCATTGCTAGTACAATGCGAGAAGAAGCCAGTACAAACTTTTCTGTTTGATATAATCCATTTAAACCTTGGTGAGTACCAACATGTATTTGATTTCTTGTCTTAATTAAATTCATAATTCATAAATGCTTTATAATACTGATTTATATAATTTAATATGTATAATAATACCAACTATATTTTGAATTGCTTATTTTTGAATTTTTTGTGTTTTTAGAACTGAGGATGAATGTATAACATTCGAAACTAGGTTTCAATAAAACAAATTTATAGAAGTGACAAATAATTTATCAATCCCTAATTAAAAGTTTTTGATAAAAGTTCTGTTAATATGCGACTATCTACAAAAGTTCTACGACTGGTCTAATGAGGGTCTTATATAGCCTTAACTTGGTTAAGCGGCTAACTAATCTGCTTCTCATAACATGAGTTATAGAGAAAAAAGCTTTATTGGCCGAGATAATGCGTGCCTGGATCTCCTCCTCCTCGTCCATTGCTTCATTAAACTGTGCACCAAGATACTTAAAACTATTGGAATGTGTAGTTTCCAGATGTGCTGGGGTCGCATGGGTTTCTTTTTCCTCAAGATCATAATCTTTGTCTTCTCTTCATAATTTCCAGGCCAAATCTCCTGGGCTCCCTTCCCAGCTTCCCAAAAGCATCTTTGACATTAAGGAGAGATCTTCCAGCTATCACATTATCGGCACATGCTAATAATGGGGCCCCTTTGTAGAAGATATTACCTCCCTCATATAGCAGGCTCTTGCTACTATAGTTTGTAGTATGATGTTGAAAAGTAGCGGGGCTAGAGTATCACCCTGCATGAGTCCATCGTTTACCTGAAATGCGTTGGTTAACTTGCCATTGACTGTAACTTTGCAGCTTGTATCGTTCATTGTGCATATTACGAGTCTGATAATTTTTAAGGGAATATTCATCTCCTTCATTGCCTGCAACATTTCCTCTCTCAAAACCGAATCATATGCCGCCTTATAATCAATGAACAGCAGCCACATAGTGTTTTGAAATTCTTTCATTTTCTCACACACCAGTGTCAAGGAGAAGATTTGATCGATGGTTGATCTGTTAGGCCTAAAACCTCCTTGGTAATCTCACAGCTTACGCTTAAAATATGGCAGTAGGCGGTTGTAGAGAGCTATAGAGACAATTTTGTACCCTGTGTTCAGCAGGCTCATGCCTCTATAGTTCTTACAGTCCGTCCTATCCCCCTTGTTTTTATAGAGTGGAACGATTGTTGCTTCTGACCACTCTTTCGGCATCCTCTCTACTTGCAAAATTTGTGAAATTAGTCCATGCATCTGACTAGCTAATGACCCATTTGCCACTTTTAAAAACAAAACACAGTCTAAAACAAATTATTTAAATTATAAAGGAAATATTTGATAAGTTACGATAAGCCATTTAATTTTTTATATAGTTTATTATTATTAATTAATTGTTAAAAATTACCATAAATATTACTTAAAATACAAACTTTATTTTATTCCATACCTTTGGGGGGAGGGGAGTAGAGGATAGAGGGAATATATCTCTTCCTGCATTCGCCACTGATTTTCTTGAGGAAAAGTGCCTCTATGGGATAAACAGAGGACCGTAAAACTCGTTGTCCTAGGAGCACCCAACCTTTTTATCAGGCTCTTAGGTCAATATTCAATGTCTATAATTATATCCATAATATATATTAGAGTTTATGATATGCACAATGTATGTATTGCATAGTTATATGTGGACATGTATACATACTGGTACATTATGTGTAGTGCAATAAAAAATGATTTCAGCTTTAACAATTAGCCATTAATTATTTTTAATTGTCTGCTTTCTAATCCGAGATTTAACTGTTTTTAAAATAAACTTATATTTTAATGTTTTGCTTATTACGTATTCCTTGCCTTTATTTGCCTGTTCTATTCGTAGTATTTTCCGCAAACAAGATCCTCCAGATCCCCACTGATCCAGTTTTATTTAAATAAAATATTTAGGCGTATAGTGGCCGTTAAACTGTTGTAAATGAGAGTAATCCACGAGGGATGAAGCAAGGACCATCCCCCGAGGATTGCTGGCAGGAGTGTGTAAAAGATAGTAGTAATCCCCTCTAAAGGAACATTTTAGGGCAGAAATCAGATAGGTCAGCTTTAATTGGTTTCCAGGGCAAACCTTATCTGCCCCTTGCCACACTTCCCTTGGGATTAGGGCGTGGCTTCAATTAACAGGGGCGTGGCAAAAGCTCCGCCTCCCAGGCACACCCTCTTCCATTTTTCTTCTCAATTTAATCCATATTGTTTTCATCATGAATGTTTTTTGTCTTACTCGTAAATATGTGGTCTGTCCTGAAACTTTGAACAAAGGAATAATTAACACTGCTAACAATAAAAGGTAGTTGGATAAGTTTCTATCGATAATATACAATCATAGCTCATTATTGACTATATTAAAGTAAATTGTATTGATTTATTTTTTCAGTAGATCGATTATAATTTGTTTAGTTTTAGTATCAGACAAGGTAAAACTCTATGTCGTTCCCCATAAGAAAACAACTTCCTTTTAGATGTTTGTCAACAATATAAACACAAACACCAATGGTCATCTAATTTCAGAGATATTTATGATGAATATTTCCAAATGGAAGACTACCATTAAAATAACCAGTAAAATAAATAGTGAAAAGGAAAGTCTTCCCAATTTTAATTTTTGTTGACACTCACATCAAATTATCAACGTTTCGGGGTTTTGTTCCATCATCAGGACCAGAGGTGCCTCCCCCCCCCCTAAGTCGAGAACGAACCCCCCTTAGTCGAGAACGCACCTACCCCTCCAAACTTACCCCCCTTTAAACTTAATTTGAATCTCTTATTATTATTATTTATGAACATATTACATTATTTTCATTTTTATTTTATAATACAATGTGTGGAAAAATAGAGGAAAGTTTTGTTGTAGTTTTAAATTTTGGTTCACCCCAGTTTTTTATGTCGCTAAACACGTATCTGAGCTTTTCTGACAGATATTTAGACCGGAACCTTGTTTTTGTAGCAAAAGATTTCAATTTTTTTTGTTGGCCAATATCCCGGAGCCTATTAGTTTCCAAAACTTTTACATTTTATGCCCATAAAAAATGTCTTTATGATCAATCGTTAATCCTCTAGAGCGCGCTGAAGAAGTATAAAAAAGTGGCAAAAAGCGGTTTATGGTTCTTTCCGTCCGATTTCCATAAAAACTATCCAAGTTACCCTACTTTTGACCAAACATACTATTAAATTTCATGAAACACATGAAAAGTACATATTACCTTTATACACCATTGTAGCGTGTTTCAAAGCAAGTATTTAAAATCAAAGTGAAAGGGAAAATGATGAAAAATATGAAGACAAATGATAAAAATAAACTTGAGAGTGTGAACTGCAAAACTCTTTACTTCTATTTTTTATTAAAATCGTAGTAAAATTATTACTCACTCAGTGAAGAGTCTATATATGTCTAAACTGATCCCTTACTTTATTTTCTTACGATTAAAAATCAATGCTTACGAAACTCTTTTCATTCAGCAACCGGTGGACTGCAAAACTGGAAGTAAGGAGTTTTACCGTTCACACCCTCACTTATATTTGCAGGTTTTTGTTTGTAAAAAGTTAAAATGTCAGTCAAAGCATTCAGTTGAAATTCCTAGGCCTGTCCTTCATCATACTCGAGTGCTGCTCAGAGCCATCTGTAGTATTTATAGAACAAAACGAATAAATGAAGTTAGAATTAGTGGGTTATTGATCGATACAGATAGTCAAGAATTAGATTTGGAAATGATAATCTTATAGGTAAACAAGTTAAGGAAGAACCTGCGATCTCCGGAATACCGAATGTGGGGCATAGGGGATCAGCATATAATTGACAAGATATCTGTCTGAAGTAGCGTAAAGGAGAAAGTCTTCTCGATCCTTCAGCGTAACCTCCAGGCCTATATCCCATAAGGGTCTTCTTCCTCCAAGGGTTCTTGACCTAGGGTATCTGGCTGAAGGCCAGAGAAGGCGAAACCCAGTTCCGCCTGAAGGTCCATGTCGACGATATCGTATTCGTCTATGTCCACCAACACATTTCTGCAAGGAACAAGACCTGCCTATCTGTAGCCACATTTTCTTGAGCAGGTTTTGTTGAACCAGCATGCAAGAAAATCAGTGGTGATTGGTTCAAAATTGTTTCTGGTTCCCTTCCAACTACAACCTTCCGCACGTTTCTCCTTGCTGAACTGTGAGTGAGCACTCTAAAACTGTGACGAATCTGAGTTGGTTCAAAGAGGGTTATTTATGTCCTGTTCTAACTCTTTATTTTTAAGATTATCCTCTGTTGCTAATAGATTTTTATTTTCAACTGTATAATAGTCTATAATTGCTTTTTTATTGTTCTTTTTCTTTATTTTAATATTATTATTGTTCATGTTTTTTATTTTTGAATTTTATGGTTGTTCTTTATGATTATCTGTTTTATGATTATTTTTTGGATTTATTTTGCTGTACCATATGTTATTAATTTCCTTAGACAGAAACTTTCTATCAATATCCTATATACTATGGTTTTAATATATT
This sequence comes from Rhaphigaster nebulosa, assembly GCA_948150685.1. Classification (NCBI taxonomy): domain Eukaryota; kingdom Metazoa; phylum Arthropoda; class Insecta; order Hemiptera; family Pentatomidae; genus Rhaphigaster; species Rhaphigaster nebulosa. The sequence continues at coordinate 181,099,050 of OX411307.1, read as the reverse complement.
TTATATATGGTGTATTTGTGTGTACAATTTTCATATTTATGAATTTTTTTTTGTTACATTTTGTTTTTGGAAGTACGGGTTGTTGGAATAGAAATTCAATAATCTATCGCTTGTACTTTCTTTTTTTTTTGTCCATTTAGTACTGATTCTATTATTATTAATCATTATGTCTATAAATTTGAGCGGAATTTACCTGAATCACTTAATAAATAACAATCTAGATAAAATCCAAAATAACCCTTATTAATTAAAAATATATTGATGATCTATTACTCATTACAGAAAATAATTATTATGAAATATTAGAAAAATTCAATAGCCACCATAATAGGATGAGATTTACCTTTTTAAAAATCAATAAATAATAAGATCAGATTTCTTAATATAGACATAACGATTAATAATAATAGAATCAGTACTAAATGAACAAAAAATTATAATAAAACCATAGTATATAGGATATTGATAGAGAGTTTCTATCCGAAGAAATTAATTAATAACATATGGTACAGCAAAATAAATCCAAAAATAATCATAAAACAGATAATAAAAAATGATAAAACAAAAATGTACTTTAAAGAAAACAAAGATCCTGATGACGAAGAAGTACTTCGAAACGTCGGAAACAATTATTATAAAAATGTTTTTTTTAAATATAAAGTTAAAGATCAATGGGAAGTTGTCCTTCAATTAGTTTATCATAATATATTAACTTCCCTAGCAATTAGAAATTATTTAATATAGTAAATTGAAAATAAATTAATTAGTGGATATGATAACAAACAACATCCCGCATAAATTTTTACGAGTGAAGGGAATTAAAAATCCGTATAACCTAATTAAAAACAAATATCGGAAATTGGTCGAGCAAAAAAATGATGCTGGAACAATTGTGATAGTAATTAGTTAATTATCTGCTCATGGTTTTCAGCTAATTAATTATATCTTATTCAAATATAAACCCGAAATGGAAAAATGATCAGAATTGAAAGACAATCCACCAAAATGGATCGTAAATCCAAAGAGTTCAGTTCTACCGGCAAAGATGAATGGTTCAACTTTTTCGACAAGGATTGAGTTATTGATATATCGGCAGAAATTTGGGATTGTCTCACTTTACCATACGATACGTTATTAAAAAAAATTATCAATTCTGAATAAAAAACACTTAGGCAGAAAATGAGTTGCCATAGTGCGTGAATCACGTATGATCGTGCGAAAAGTAGCAAAAAATACCCTAATAAGATCTCGTGAAGAACGAGCTTGCAAAATACGCTACTTACAAACGGAAAGGTTGTGAGTTCGAATCCCGGTCTCGGCATTACATTAATTTAATTTAATTCATCAAGCAATTTATCACCCCCTCCCCGGTAATTTGAGGACCGTCAGGCTACTGGAGGCAATTCACACAGACCGGGCCTAGGAGTGATGACCCTACCCCGTGTACCTAAATTGTGAATCGCGTTGTGGTTTTCCGGGACGAAAAATAGCCGCCCGGAGGTTTGGTCCATGGACAGTCTGTTTCGGGGAAAGAAATATAGGTCCTCGTGCGCCTGCTGGCCCCGAACAGCCATAATCTGTGGATCTTGACCGGTTCATTATAAAAATTATCTGGGGAGTTTTTTACAACTCTTACTGTTGAAGTTTTCTATGGCGTAGGGATTTTTTATAAGGCTTTGGAGGGTTCTGATTCCGTTTTTTGAATTGGATTTTGTATCGAGCCTGCGCGTTTCGAATTAACATTACAGGTGAAATTTTTTCGGTATAGGTATCGTTTATTTAGTTTTCAAGGACTATATTTGCGAATGTAATATCGTTTTATTGATTGCGCAGGCATATTTCGATTTACTGCAACTGTTTTTTGAAGTTTTCGAAGGTTCTGATTCCGTTATTATTATTAATAAAGGCAATCCATGACAAGGTGATGTCTGCCTACGCTCAACCATGTCGGCTTTCAATGATTCACCGATATCAGTTCATACAGCACTGGTAATACAGTAGGCAGATAAGGTAAAAAAAAACAATATATAAATAAATAAAAATAATAATAATAATGAAAAAAAGAAAATAAATAAGTTAAAATAAAAGAAGAGGCCTTAAAATAAAAATATATATATTTATATATAAATGAATAAATATGGTGGAAACAAGGGAAATATATAAGAAACTTAGGATTATATCTCTTTAATTTAAAATCAATTCATGTACGTCTATTTTTTTTAAATAATCAAATATTTTTGTAATGTGTAGAATATTGCCATATAGTAAAGTTGTCAAATGATATGGGTGACCGGTATCAATAAACTGTCTGCAGTAAGTTAGTAAGTGTTTAACAGTTATAGGTACGTTACACTGGGCATAGATTGGTCTATGCGTTCCAGTCATTGATTTGTGAAGAGTGTGTCTTGCGTATTGCTCTACTCTCTTGTGCATACAAAATCCTATCTAACATTTTGTTCCATAGATTTTTACCGTTTGCAGAGCGAGAACTGGGCCTGCACCAGTGTGGATTTCGCTGTGGAAGATCAACAATAGATCAGATTTTTTGCCTAAGGACCACAGGGAAAGTGGACGTGAGTACCAGATTAAAACACATCACCTCTTTGTCGATTTTAATTCAGCCTATGACACAATTTATCACGGAAAGCTCTATGAAGCATTGATTCATTTTAACATCCCCGCCAAGCTTATTAGACTGATAAGGTTAACCATGGAGGAGATGATTTGTGTCGTGAAAATTCGGGACAGCACCTCGGAAGAATTCTTATCAAAAATCGGATTAGATCGGATTAGAGCGGAGTGAGACAGGGTGGTGCTTTAGCAAGACTCCTTTTCCTGCTAGCTCTGGAAAAAGCGGTCCGAAACACCACAATTCCAACTTCTGTAACAATATTTAATAGGATGATGCAGCTGCTCGCTTTTGCAGACGACATCGATATAATTGGACGCTCTCGGAGGTTGGTTGTCCAATATTTTCTGGAACTAGAGGCTACAGCGAAGAAGATGGGTTTGGTTATCAGTGAGGAAAAAACAAAATATAAGTGGTAACCAGGAGATCCCAAGACAAGATGGTGTCAAGGTAGATTTCGAACCCTACAAGTTTGAACAGGTCTCGGAATTAGCATATCTGGGTTCACAGATAACCAGTGATAGCCAAATGGATGTAGAAATTAGCAAGAGGATTTTGGCTGCCAACCGTTGCTACTATGGATTAAGACAACCCTTGAGATCCAACGCAGTAAAATCACCGTCTACAAAACGCTTATCCGACCGATTTTGACCTACGGATCAACAACTAAAGCTGAGACCTGGACAACAACTAAAGCGGCAGAGCGGGATCTCTTGATACTAGAACGCAAGATTCTAAGAAGAATGTATGGTCCAGGGCTTGTTAATTGAGTATGGCGTCACAGAAATAATCAAGGTCTAAGATAAGTTTTATTTTATTTATTTTATTTTTTCCTACCTGGCCTTTCGGTCATACGGGGTCGTGGCGGCAGCAGGGTATTACGCTGGGGTAGCGTGTGCCACTGCCACCAATGAACTACACTTTTATTTTATTGTCTTATTGTACAATATTCAATGAGGATCATTTATTTTTGGGAACAATAATCCTGCTACTGTGGTGCAGCCCGGTGTATGTTTGCACACTTTATGGCTGCACCTTGTCCGCTACTGTGGAGCAGCCCGGTGCGCGGTTGCGCACCTTAGGGCTGCACCTTATCCTCTCCATCCGTCCGGTGCCGTCCAGCCCTCCTGGTCAGCCGCATCCGTCCGGATCCCATCTTCAACTCCATCCTTCCGGATACTGGTACAGCCCTCCTGGTCCACCGCATCCGTCCGGATCCTCTCCCTAGCTGCATCCGTCCGGAAGCCGGTCCAGCCTACCCGGTCCGCTGATCCGTCCGGATCCCATCAACCATCCTCAGGCTTGCCGACGTCGGGTGGTCTGGCCCTTCCCAGTGTGAAGTGCTCAGGGCCCACAATCTCCTTCCACCCGTATATGAACTCCTTGAAGAAGGGGTACGCACGCTTCTTCCTCCATCAGACGGGGGAAGTCCGACTCGGCGAGGGCGAAGATCCCGGTCTTTCTCGACAACCTGGCACGGTGTCCTTCTACTGCGGTGCAGGATACGATAACGTGTTCTGCTGTTTCAGGGACTCCACAGGTGGGGCACCGGGGTCTATGTCTTTTCCATGGTCGTGCAGTTTCCCCCGGAAACCTCCATGCCCTGTCAGCATCTGCGAGACCCAGAGTAGAGGGAATTTAGGGGAGCTGGTGCACGGTTGTGCGCGCCCAAGTGACCAGTCACGTGACCCATGGCGGGAAATTTGAATTTGAATTTTTGCCTCGACCTAACCTTAACTGCCACGTGGCCTTGCCTCGACCCAACCTGTTACTACCACGTGGTCTCACCTCGACCTAACTTTATCTATTAGGCCACGCCCCTTTTTAATTACGTGACCGTTAGGCCCCGCCGCTTATACCCATAGGCTGGCTCTGCACCCAGCCAATCATATTGCTTCACCCTGATTACCCCCACCCTAAGCCGCCATTTTGTTTACAGTGACGTGGTCAGCAACTACGTTAACCACCAGGTTTATCCCCTCCACCATTTGAAGGGTCAGGTACCCACTTTATAGTCTGTAACCTCCCCTACAGTTATACAATCATAACCTATACGATGAAGGGTCAGGTACCCACTTTATAGTCTGTAACCTCCCCTACAGTTATATAATCATAACCTATACGATGAAAGGTCAGGTACCCACTTTATAGTCAGCAACCTCCCCAACGGTTATATAATCATAACCTTTACGATGAAAGGTCAGGTACCCACTATATTGTCTGTAACCTCCCGTACGGTTATATAATCATAACCTATACGATGAACGGTCAGGTACCCACTTTATAGTCTGTAACCTCCCCTACAGTTATACAATCATAACCTATACGATGAAGGGTCAGGTATCAACTTTATAGTCTGTAACCTCCCCTACAGTTATATAATCATAACCTATACGATAAAGGGTCAGGTACCCACTTTATAGTCTGTAACCTTCCCTATGGTTATATAATCTTAACATATACGATAAAGGGTCAGGTACCCACTTTATAGTCTGTAGCCTCCCCTACGGTTATATAATCTTAACCTATACGATGAAGGGTCAGGTACCCTCTTTATACTCTGTAACCTTCTCAAAGGTTACATAACCTTTACATTGTTTTCGTGTTTGTGAAGCCTTCTCAATGTTTATATAACCTTTACAATATGTAACTGTATCAACATGTAAACAGGTTGAATCTTGTATAGACAAGTTGGATCATGTCCAGGCGAAATGCAAATATGGACTTTGAACTGTTTATCCCTAACATATAAACAAATAGTAGAGTTCCTTAATCCTTTAACTGCTTTTGGACTTTGAGCTCTTAATCCCTAAACTTTTTTATCTCACTTAAACATAAACAAAACAACTTTTCATTGTTCTACGTATTTTTAATCTCTGATAGTATAAATAATGGTCCTAAAAGGATTAACTTTTAATCCCTAAAATATATCGACAAATCGAAACGACTGTATCACGCTAACCAAAGAGATTATACCTTTTCATAGCTTTGAAATATTTTCAAAGTACACGAGCCGGTATTAATAACTACGAGCATGTCGCAATAAATTTTAATTGATGAATATAAATTAATCATTAATTCGTACTCAACTTTAAACAACTTTTCAATGTTCTACGTATTTTAATCTCTGATTGTATAATCAATGGAATTACAAATTTACAAATATATCGATACATCGAAACGACGGTATCATGCTGGCCAAAGAGGTTGCACCTTTTCATAGCTTCAAAAAATTTTCAAAGTACACGAGTCGGTATAATAACTGCGAACACGTTGCAGCAAATTTTAATTAATGAATATTAATTAATTCTTAATCCTTTAACAGCTTTTGGACTTTGAGCTGTTAATACCAAAACCTTAAGAATGATTTAGGACTTGTTAATCCTTCCGCTAAAAAGTAAACAAATTTAGCTTTCGCAATAATGCTCTATCTCTTAATCCTTCCTTTAAAAGTAAACAATGACCTTTGAACTGTTAATCCTCTATCATTACTCATCTCGCTGAAACATAAACATAACAACTTTTTAATCTTATATGTATTTTTAATCTCTCATAGTATAAATAATTAAAACGCCATAAAAGGATTAAATATTAAATCCTTAAAGTTTCTTTATCATTTACAAACAATGATATAGAGCCTTTTAATCCATTCATAATATCTGGATCGATGACGTCATTATTATTAGTTAAAGTTTTGTACCTTTTTCAGTTCTCAATGTTTATATTTTATGTATTTTTCCCAATTTTTACCTTTACCTACCTATTTCTTTTTTTAAATTGTCTATAACCTTCTGAATGTTTATACATTTTCTGTCCGCTAGGGCGCAGCACCTTACTCCACTTGGGGATTTTCCTAGCTAGTTTATATAATGTTCTCAATGTCTATGATTTAAGCAAACTGCCGCATCCAACGACAAGTGAGGATTCCCTTTGTCGTGTATGCAGATTTTGAATCAATTTTAGAAAAGATTCAGCCGGTAGAGTCGAGATCCTCACAGACGACTCCCTACCAGAGACACCTTCCGATGAGTTTCTGCGTACATGTGAAAATTGCAGAAAACATCCCACGCCACTCGCTACCCATAGATTTTCCCGCTGAACCCTACATCTACACAGGTGAGGATTCAGCGGCGAAATTTATGGCATATATCAAGGAAATAGCGGGAAAGGTGTCTCAGATGTACTCCATGAAGCGGCTCATGCTACCCCTGACACCATCGCAGAAGGAAGCCCACCTCCGATTCCAATCCTGCTACCTCTGTTCCCGTCCATACACTCCTGAAGTTAACAAATGCCATTGACCCAGGAAATATTTGTTGTTAAATAATGTTTACAACCCAGGAAGTCACCGTTGTCCTTCCTCGTTGTCAGCATTAAAACAAGGTCTATTTCCTTGATCATCCCTTCTCTTATTGTATGTATAAAAGCCTATCTACAGACAGACATAGCAGTAGCAGTAGCAATAGCAATGTAGTAACCAGTGTCTAGAATGTAGTCTTAGATTAAGTATTAGAATGTAAGGTAGAATAAGATAATGTGAGACACTCTCACTATGTTTAGCTTTAAGTCTAATTATAAAATCTTTAGAGTCTATCTGTCACTCAGTAGCCTCATTATGTATATATATATATATATATATATATATATATATATATATATATATATATAATGTGCCTTATAAACTGTTTAATAAAGTTATTTTTAAAGCTCACACTCATCGACTTTGTTAACTGGCGCCCGAACAGGGACAGCATCCACCTACATCTCACATGTAGCTCTGATTGCTGCTTCAGAAGAAATTTGAAGGACTTGCAAATTCTCCACTGCTCTCAGGTTTTATTTGCAAGTCGGCCCACTTATCTAAGGTACCCTTGCTTCAAGTTCTACACTCTGGACGGACCCATTGACATCAAGTACCCGGCAGAAGAAATCGATAACTGCACAGCACCCATCTACATCACCTGTAGCTCTGATCGCTGTTCAGATGAACTTTGAAGGACTTGCAAATTCTCCACTGCTCTCAGGTTTTATTTGCAAGTCGGCCCACTTATCTAAGGTACCCTTGCTTCAAGTTCTACACTTCGGACAGACCCACTGACCTGTCAGGTTGACATCTCAGGTCTCTGTCTACTTCTCTGCTGGATCCACTGACCTCTGGAGGTGTCCAGAAAAAGATAACAGATCGATGAGTCGTGAGTTGAAGATTTTACTTTATTTTTTAGTTGCAAGAATTACATTTTTGTTTAGTTTAAATAAATTGCTAAATTATATCATAAAATATTTAATAAGAAAGCAATTTGAATAATTTATTGTTTTTGAAATGAAGGAAATTTGCTAAATGAAGTATTTATTGTGATTTATAATTCATTGTGAGTGAATTTTAATTTAAATCGTGTTAAGGTTATTATAATTTAAGTAATATAAAAAATAAAGCTTACTTGTTATAAGTTGATAAAATCATTATTGAATAATTTAAAGATTTAATGTTGAAAAAACAAGTAATTTGTTGTTTGAATAATTTATTATTAAAGAATTAAAGTATGTAAGAAAATAATTAATTATAAGTGAATTAATAATTAATTAATAATTAATATATAATTAATTGTAAGTGAATAATATATAATTTATAAATAGTTAATAGTAATTAGAAGTATTTAAGGAATATGGCATCCTTAATGATGAATATGAAATAATGCAGTAATATTCCATTTTTTGATGGTGAATCAGATAATTTGAAGAATTTTATAAATGTCGTGAAATGAATTTTAGAAAATATCCCTAAATAGTAAATAATAAGATTAAACGAGTTTTTATTTTCAATGTAAATTTAATTTTTTAATATAACCTTTATAGATCTGGTTTTTTACATATTCGTTTAAAATCATAAATTTGCCATAAGAAAGCACCAAGAGCATCCCAATAATAACATCTAGAGAAACGATGGACCAATTGATTTTTGTTTTTTTTTATCCTAGTTGGATTTTTTATAAGTAATAATAAGGGAATAATTACCCTCAACTGGAGTAGACGTATGTCCTCTATCCCTAAAATGGGATTGTTACTTAACAATTTTTTGTAAAAGGGAAAAACCCTTAATGTGGAGTAACTGTAAAGTCTCCCTTTATCCCTAAGGTGGATTAATATTTTTTAATGGTAAGAAGATAGAAAAATCTTCTCCATACACCCAGAGTACTGTGGTTGTATTTAAATTGGTCCAAACGGTTAAAGGTTAAAATCCTATAATTTGAACGGGATGTTAAAGATGTTATTTTAATTTTATTTTATTTTAATAAAGAGTTATTAACTCTGTGCATTTAACACCATGGTTTTTAAGATAAAGGAATAAGTTATATATTGTTAGTTTAATGAATTTTAGAAAATGCTATTATAAATAATTCTTCCAAATAATGTGATTAAGTATGAAATATGTTATAAAATATTTCGTTCAGAGATAATAATTTTAAATAAATGATAATTTTGAGAAAAGAATTATATTTAGAACGCTCGGGAAACACTGAGAGAAATACTAAAATATTTCAGAAATACTTTCAAATCAAAATTTAATCAAAATAATGACACATTTAATGAAAACTATTTATTACTTACAGTTGTCTGAAAGAAATCCATGTTGAGCCATAAAACACTATAATGAATTAAAAACTCACTGGGACAGTTAACTATTGGGGATCAACAACTGAATGATGCAATATAATTAGAATAAGGAATTGCTTACAAAGTATTTTGTCGATCAAACAGTTCTTTCCGTGACCTATTAGCTAGTAAATGTTCTTCATTATTTAATTTAATATTTAAAATCACGCTAATAATTACCGAATACATTGTACATGTTGTTTAGTATAGGAACTATTTATTGTTGCACCAATATATCATTAATGATGTCCTATTTACATTATTATTATTTCTATTATAAACAAATTTATAATTTGATGTGTTTTAAAATGTAGAAATGACGCATTTTTATTTGTAATTAGAGTTATAAGTGTAATTAAATCATTTATCTATTAGGAGCTTAGTTCAAAAATAATTTTTTATTTATATAAAAATAATTATAAAAAAATACTATGTTTTTGAGTATTATATGTCTAATATTAGAAAGTTTCAAGTTGTTTTAAATGTATAATTATTTCTCATATATATTTAATTATACATTTAATTCTACCATTTACTTATTGCAATTACGTTTTATAAGAGTCCCTTTAGGTAAATAGAAAATGTAAATAATTTTTAAGTATTAGTCAGATAGGTTTTTAATACAAAGAATTCCCATTCCGAATGAACCTACTATATCCTGCATAATTTGATCCAAGAACTACTTCCTACCTACTTACTTAATACTTATAAAAACAAAAAAAAAAGCTCAAGATAATTCGCTTTTTTTTTCATAAAGGAGGAAAGAGTTAACAAATGCCATTGACTCAGGAAATATTTGTTGTTAAATAATGTTTACAACCCAGGAAGTCACCGTTGTCCTTCCTCATTGTCAGCATTAAAACAAGGTCTATTTCCTTGATCATCCCTTCTCTTATTGTATGTATAAAAGCCTATCTACAGACAGACATAGCAGTAGCAGTAGCAATAGCAATGTAGTAATCAGTGTCTAGAATGTAGTCTTAGATTAAGTATTAGAATACAGTATTAGAATGTAAGGTAGAATAAGATAATGTGAGACACTCTCACTATGTTTAGCTTTAAGTCTAATTATAATATCTTTAGAGTCTATCTGTCACTCAGTAGCCTCATTATGTATATATATATATATATATATATATATATATATATATATATATATATATATATATATATATATATATATATACATAATGAGGCTACTGAGTGACAGATAGACTCTAAAGATATTATAATTAGACTTAAAGCTAAACATAGTGAGAGTGTCTCACATTATCTTATATTATATATATATATATATATCATGTAACTTATAAACTGTTTAATAGTTATTTTTAAAGCTCACACTCATCGACTTTGTTAACTCTGAGAATGAGAAAGTGATGGATCACGATCACATCACTGGGATGTATCGTGGTCCAGCACATTTCAAATGCAATATCCTCTACCGTACCCCACGTTTCCTTCCCGTCCTCTTCCACAATCTCAGCGGTTACGACGCTCACTTTATCGTCCGAGAGTTGGGGCGTCACTTAAATGAAGAAGAAAAGAAAAAAGTACGCATGGACGTCATCCCCAACTCGGAGGAGAAATACATCTCCTTCGGAATGACAGTGAGTGCCTTAACCGTTAGGTTTGTGGACTCCTTCCGTTTCCTAGCTTCCAGTCTCGATAGGTTGTCCAAGAATTTACCCAAGCCTAACTTTAAGGAGACGGGTAAATTCTTCCCCACCGATCATTTTGACTATAAGATGCCTCCTTCGGGGGCAGAACCGTCTCCCGAAGTTTCTTGAACGAATCCATGTAATCATATGGGTACACTCCTTTTCTGATCACGAGGTCTAAATGATCGGTGGGGAAGTATTTTCCCGTCTCCTCCACAAAGGAGTCCTCAAACCTAACGGTTAAGGCGCCCACTGTCATTCCGAAGGAGATGTACTTCTCCTCCGAGTTGGGGATGACGTCAATGCGTACTTTTTTCTTTTCTTCTTCATTTAAGTGACGCCCCAACTCTCGGACGATAAAGTGAGCGTCGTAACCGCTGAGATTGTGGAAGAGGACGGGAAGGAAACGTGGGGTACGGTAGAGGATATTGCATTTGAAATGTGCTGGACCACGATACATCCCAGTGATGTGATCTTGATCCATCACTTTCTCATTCTCAGGAGTGTATGGACGGGAACAAAGGTAGCAGGATTGGGATCGGAGGTGGGCTTCCTTCTGCGATGGTGTCAGGGGTACTGAGTGACAGATAGACTCTAAAGATTTTATAATTAGACTTAAAGCTAAACATAGTGAGAGTGTCTCACATTATCTTATTCTACCTTACATTCTAATACTTAATCTAAGACTACATTCTAGACACTGGTTACTACATTGCTATTGCTACTGCTACTGCTATGTCTGTCTGTAGATAGGCTTTTATACATACAATAAGAGAAGGGATGATCAAGGAAATAGACCTTGTTTTAATGCTGACAACGAGGAAGGACAACGGTGACTTCCTGGGTTGTAAACATTATTTAACAACAAATATTTCCTGGGTCAATGGCATTTGTTAACTTCAGGAGTGTATGGACGGGAACAGAGGTAGCAGGATTGGAATCGGAGGTGGGCTTCCTTCTGCGATGGTGTCAGGGGTAGCATGAGCCGCTTCATGGAGTACATCTGAGACACCTTTCCCGCTATTTCCTTGATATATGCCATAAATTTCGCCGCTGAATCCTCACCTGTGTAGATGTAGGGTTCAGCGGGAAAATCTATGGGTAGCGAGTGGCGTGGGATGTTTTCTGCAATTTTCACATGTACGCAGAAACTCATCGGAAGGTGTCTCTGGTAGGGAGTCGTCTGTGAGGATCTCGACTCTCCCGGCTGAATCTTTTCTAAAATTGATTCAAAATCTGCATACACGACAAAGGGAATCCTCACTTGTCGTTGGATGCGGCAGTTTGCTTAAATCATAGACATTGAGAACATTATATAAACTAGCTAGGAAAATCCCCAAGTGGAGTAAGGTGCTGCGCCCTAGCGGACAGAAAATGTATAAACATTCAGAAGGTTATAGACAATTTAAAAAAAGAAATAGGTAGGTAAAGGTAAAAATTGGGAAAAATACATAAAATGTAAACATTGAGAACTGAAAAAGGTACAAAACTTTAACTAATAATAATGACGTCATCGATCCAGATATTATGAATGGATTAAAAGGCTCTATATCATTGTTTGTAAATGATAAAGAAACTTTAAGGATTTAATATTTAATCCTTTTATGGCGTTTTAATTATTTATACTATGAGAGATTAAAAATACATATAAGATTAAAAAGTTGTTATGTTTATGTTTCAGCGAGATGAGTAATGATAGAGGATTAACAGTTCAAAGGTCATTGTTTACTTTTAAAGGAAGGATTAAGAGATAGAGCATTATTGCGAAAGCTAAATTTGTTTACTTTTTAGCGGAAGGATTAACAAGTCCTAAATCATTCTTAAGGTTTTGGTATTAACAGCTCAAAGTCCAAAAGCTGTTAAAGGATTAAGAATTAATTAATATTCATTAATTAAAATTTGCTGCAACGTGTTCGCAGTTATTATACCGACTCGTGTACTTTGAAAATTTTTTGAAGCTATGAAAAGGTGCAACCTCTTTGGCCAGCATGATACCGTCGTTTCGATGTATCGATATATTTGTAAATTTGTAATTCCATTGATTATACAATCAGAGATTAAAATACGTAGAACATTGAAAAGTTGTTTAAAGTTGAGTACGAATTAATGATTAATTTATATTCATCAATTAAAATTTATTGCGACATGCTCGTAGTTATTAATACCGGCTCGTGTACTTTGAAAATATTTCAAAGCTATGAAAAGGTATAATCTCTTTGGTTAGCGTGATACAGTCGTTTCGATTTGTCGATATATTTTAGGGATTAAAAGTTAATCCTTTTAGGACCATTATTTATACTATCAGAGATTAAAAATACGTAGAACAATGAAAAGTTGTTTTGTTTATGTTTAAGTGGGATAAAAAAGTTTAGGGATTAAGAGCTCAAAGTCCAAAAGCAGTTAAAGGATTAAGGAACTCTACTATTTGTTTATATGTTAGGGATAAACAGTTCAAAGTCCATATTTGCATTTCGCCTGGACATGATCCAACTTGTCTATACAAGATTCAACCTGTTTACATGTTGATACAGTTACATATTGTAAAGGTTATATAAACATTGAGAAGGCTTCACAAACACGAAAACAATGTAAAGGTTATGTAACCTTTGAGAAGGTTACAGAGTATAAAGAGGGTACCTGACCCTTCATCGTATAGGTTAAGATTATATAACCGTAGGGGAGGCTACAGACTATAAAGTGGGTTCCTGACCCTTTATCGTATATGTTAAGATTATATAACCGTAGGGAAGGTTACAGACTATAAAGTGGGTACCTGACCCTTCATCGTATAGGTTATGATTATATAACTGTAGGGGAGGTTACAGACTATAAAGTTGGTACCTGACCCTTCATCGTATAGGTTATGATTGTATAACTGTAGGGGAGGTTACAGACTATAAAGTGGGTACCTGACCGTTCATCGTATAGGTTATGATTATATAACCGTACGGGAGGTTACAGACAATATAGTGGGTACCTGACCCTTCATCGTAAAGGTTATGATTATATAACCGTTGGGGAGGTTGCTGACTATAAAGTGGGTACCTGACCCTTCATCGTATAGGTTATGATTATATAACTGTAGGGGAGGTTACAGACTATAAAGTGGGTACCTGACCCTTCATCGTATAGGTTATGATTGTATAACTGTAGGGGAGGTTACAGACTATAAAGTGGGTACCTGACCCTTCAAATGGTGGAGGGGATAAACCTGGTGGTTAACTTGGTTGCTGACCACGTCACTGTAAACAAAATGGCGGCTTAGGGTGGGGGTAATCAGGGTGAAGCAATATGATTGGCTGGGTGGAGAGCCAGCCTATGGGTAAAAGCGGCGGGGCCTAACGGTCACGTAACTAAAAAGGGGCGTGGCCTAATAGTTAAGGTTAGGTCGATATAGTGGGTACCTGACCCTTCATCGTAAAGTTTATGATTATATAACCGTTGGGGAGGTTGCTGACTATAAAGTGGGTACCTGGAATTATAGAAATATTACAATTTTTCATCATTGTCATACTAAAAATAATACAGTTATTTCCTTGAGCTAAAGAAGTATCAAAGGCATTTTATCAAAAGTATTTTAGGGTTAAATTAAAAAAACTGAATCATTAAAAACAAAAAAAAATTGTATTTGATAATTTTTATAAATTACATATGTGTTCAGAGATTTTTCACATGTCCATGAATAATGTGTATATATATATATAGAATAGAATAGATATATATTCATATAAATTAATTTACATTTTCTTATTTCCGTGCAAAATAATTTCTGAGGTCTTTTTGTTTGTAATTGATTACCGAAGCCGTTTCGAATAAGTGCTCATTTTTATTCAGATATGTAAAAATTTCCTGAGGAACGTCAGGAATAAATCTCAAGTGGTGACGCAGAGTTTGGAATGCTTCGGATACTTGTTTCCTAGAGGATGTTTCAGTTAACTCAACTTTACTTTCCTTGTCGTCATCTTCATTTTTAGATTCATCTTGATTAAGGTAGTCCTCCAAAATGCCTTGATCGGTAGGGTAATCAGCCTCTATTAAGGTCTCCGTCAACGTGTAAAAATTGCTCAAATTCGATTCTCTCATTTATTTGTACCCACGATTTCAGTTGTTTCCATGCTTCTTTGGTATCTGTTCTCGATCTGCATTGCCTTGTTCATCTTCAGAACTTCCTTTTACAAAACCAGCTTTAACGAAATAGTTTTTTATGGTAGTGGGTCAGACGTTCTCCAATAATTTGGCTAATGCACTTATACGAAATTGAAGATTAGCAAGGTATTCTGCAGGTTCATCATTTTCAAATACAAATATTAAGCGCTTGAGTATTGGTTTCGGTGAAGTATTTTCAATTTTTTAATTACGCCTTGGTCCAAGGGTTGTAATTTAGCTGTCGTATTAGGTGAAAAAAAAACGAGTTTAACATTAGTCAATTTTCGTTCAACTGAATTAGGATGGGCCGGGAAATTGTCCACAAAAAGAAGCACTTTTCTTTTTTGTTTGATCATCGGTTTATCAAAGTTAATTATCAACTTATCAAAAATTTCTCCAGTCACCCACAATTTATTGCTAAAATCATAATCAACCTCAAGTGATTTTGCGCCATTAAAACAACGCGGCTGATTACTTTTTCCTGTTACAAGAAGCTTTAATTTCTTCTTACCTGTCATGCTCGCACAAATGACAACTGTGTTTCGTTCCTTGCTATTTTTCCTCCAAAAGATTTACCATTTTTGAAAATCAATGTTTTATTGGACAAACACATAAAAAAATTTCCTTTATCATCCATATTGAACATATTGTCGGGCTCATATTCTTTTAAATTGGTTTTCAAAAATTGGTCTTACCGCTGAGAATATTGTGCGTCCGAAACACAAGCACTTTCTCCGGATATATTTTTTCTTGGATGTCGTGTCGCTTTTTTAATTTGTCAAGCCTGGGTAATAATGCTTCCTGGGTTACATAATGCTACATGTGACGATGGTGGAAAAAAGGTGACTTGTTACATTCTTGTTATTAATTTTTTTGTGAGAAATATTTTGACTGTATATGACAATATAAAATGAATTTATAGATAATGGACTAACACAGTGAAAAATGAGATAAATAAGCGGTTTATCCTGAAGATGGGGAAATTCCCCGAAACGTTGATAATGTAAACATGTGTAAACCATTTTACTAAATATTAACATAAAAGGAAGAAACTGACTGAAACCTGTTCTATTTTATTATTACCCATTCTCATGAACGTAAACTAAGGGCCTTTTTTGATGACAATTAAATTTTTTTTTTAAATGTACTTTTTGTTCAAAATATAGAAATTTTATTCGATATATAGAATATAGTTTTCTAATAAAAATTCAAGGTCCTAAAAAATGTTCGATGTATAGAGATTTTCGATATACGGAAGTTCGACTGCATATATAAATTTAATATATAAATTAGGAAATCTTTGTATTATAATTTATGGTATTTAACCCAAAATAAACTGTCAACCCTCCATATCTCCGAAAAATCACCAAATAGCTTTTATTTAGGTAGTTTATAAAGGTGAGAAATAATGTAAGTTTTTCTTTCCGGAATAAACATCTCAGAAATTTTGCCGGCTAAATTTGTGGTGAAAATTTTTGAAAGTGTATATCTAATTCAAATTTCATTGTGATTAAGATGGTATCAAAATAATTTTTCTGTGACTCATAGATCGGGCTTGACTAGGTTTTTTTTCCGAAATTAGATATTTCATGCATCAAATTCGATTTTCAACCACTGAGCGCCGTAGTGTGTGTATTCCCCGAACAACTGTAGGAGGGGCCAACCTAAGGTACAGGTAGACGGCTGTACACGAGGAGGCCAGTTTCTGAGGGCCTAGAACAACAAACCTTGCAAACGACAGTTTTGTATTGATCCAGATCTTCAGAAACCATCACCAATTAGCTGTGCCACTCCAGCCCTGCGAACTGTCCTCCAAGTGGATGTTTGTGTGGAAACGAATTGCAGAAGATGGGCTACATTCGAGGACAGCCACGGGACAGTTAGTTCTTAACCACCAGCGCACATAAGAGCATGCTTGAATTTCGCTCAGGCACACCGAAACTGGACCGATGCAGGGTGGGCTAATGTAATGCTTTCAAATGAGTGCAGAATTAATCTGTTCAACTCTGACAATCGTGGACTTCAATATCGAAGAAATCAGATAAGTTTTAATAAATCGATATGAGAATACAGGATTTTAAAATTGAATTGTGACAATGATATTTAAAGAAAGTTGTACACTCTTTTTTGTTAGTTTTTTTATATACTAATATAAGACGACTTAAAATAATATTTTATGGATGATATGAAAAATAGACTGGAGAATTAAGACAATAAATGGGTTGTCCTAAGGATGGGGAAATTCCTCGAAACGTCGAGAAGTTCGACCCCGAAAACATAATTGTGGACCTCAATACAGAAGAAATCACAACATTTTTACCAAATCGATATGTGAGCGCGGAATCTTAAAGTCGATTGTTTTTTCAAAAACTGCAACAGCGAAAACGTAATAGAGAAACTTACGATAGCTCTGATCTTGAATAAAAGGTATCAATTCTCTGTGAGAAGATTAATCTTTCATTAACAAGGGGAGGGCACAGTCAATGGGTCACCGATTTTAACCAATTTTTTTTGGGCTATTCCTCATCCAAAATATTGGACACATCCTGGCGTTGGCCCCAATGTG
This sequence comes from Rhaphigaster nebulosa, assembly GCA_948150685.1. NCBI lineage: Eukaryota > Metazoa > Arthropoda > Insecta > Hemiptera > Pentatomidae > Rhaphigaster > Rhaphigaster nebulosa. The sequence goes on along the minus strand of OX411307.1, from coordinate 181,081,397 downwards.
GCCTAGGAGCCGAGAAAAAAACACGCTTGTTAAAATGTTATCGACGTGGTTTGACCACCAAAACATTTGCTTTTAAGATTATATTAAAGAAAAAAAAAACTTTAAAAAATAAATGTTTTTTCGTTCAAATAAAATTAAAAAAATGTTTAGATTATCGAGTAAACTAGCCTTACAGATATTTTTATTCCTAAAATTATGGAAGATTTTAAATCAGCGAACTAAACAACCTTTTTGTAGAAAATACCATAAATTTTTTTTTTTTTTCCACTTCCGAGAAGGCTCGAAATTTTTTTTTTTTTATTTACAGAAATTTACAACTGTATAAGATTATACAACAAGTAAATATGATAAAATGTACATGACACTTGATAATGATGTGAGAAGGAGCTACCCATTGGTAGCACTTCGATCACATCTATGTTAGGAGGTCCAACGGCCATCTTCTTTTAAGACGCCTCGGAGGATTATCGGGAATAGTTAGGGATGACAGACTACGTACTAGGGGATTAGTGTGGGCAAGGAGTTTGTAATTAAAAGATGTATATCTATTTCGGGCTAAATCTGCAACAAAGGGTATATTTAGATCTTTATGGATAATTTTATTTGTAACATAATAAGGAGCATTGAGGATTTTGGATTGTAAGGATTGGATACGGGATGAATTTGATGGCTTCGTGGAGCCCTAAAGCTCAATCCCATATGTCCAAATAGGCCTGATAATGGCAATGTATATGAGCTTTTTATAGTAAATCGGAAGTTTAGAGCGTTTGTCAAGTAAGTGTTGTAGTAAACGGTATCTACGAGCAGTTTCTTGTCATTTCAGTCTTGTATGAGGATTCCATGTAAGGCGTTTATCAAGATGAAGTCCTAGGTAGCGGATCTGTTCGACAGGTATAAGTGGAACATTATTAAAGGATACAGTAGGACAGGAAGTAGTGGGTTTGCGGCGAAGGGTAAAAGTGATCTGTCGGGATTTATTAGGATTTATTTTAATTCTCCAATTCTGACACCATTCTTCAATGGAAATTATGTGTGATTGCAGGGTTTGGGATGCAACAGTTGGGTCATTATTCACAGATAACACACATGTGTCATCTGCGTATGTAGTGTGGACAGTGTTAGGATTGGTTGGGATATCAGCTGTATACACCGAGTAGAGAATAGGACCTAGGATACTACCTTGAGGGACACCAGCGGACTGGGAAAAGAGGGAAGAGTAAGCAAAGTTGTGATTTACTATGAAGGTTCTGTCAGTTAGGTAGGAACGGATTAAAAGGTAATATGTAGGAGAGAGGAATTGACGGAGTTTGTAAAGCAGTCCCGGGTGCCAGACTCGATCAAAAGCTTGTTCAACGTCGAGAAAGACTCCCGTGCAGTACATTCCGCGCTCCAATGTAGAGGATATTACATCCACAACACGATGACACTGCTGGATAGCAGAATGAGATGTTCGAAATCCAAACTGGTGGTCAGGAATCACGTGAAATGAATCCAGTATTGGGTAAATGCGTTTTAGCATGAGTTTTTCTAGGATTTTTCCCATGATTGGTAAAAGGGAGATAGGGCGGTAGGAGGATGAGTATTCAGGTGGCTTTTTGGATTTTGGTACCATTTTTAATATGGACAGTTTCCAAGGATCGGGAAAATAGGTAGATCGGATTGCAGCATTATATATATAGGTCAGAAGTAGGATAGCTTTTCGAGGGAGCTGTTTTAGGATATGGGATGTGATGAGGTCGTGGCCAGGAGCTTTTTTGGAAGGCAAATTGTGGATGATATTGATTATTTCAGAAGGGTGAAACGCTTTAGGAGGAAGGGACATTTGGAGTGGGATAGTTAATTCCGCTTCAACATTCTTAAGGTGGATAGGGTTAAATATGTCAGGATGAGGATTGAAAATTTTGAAAAGGTGTTCACCAAATATTTGGGATTTTTCTTCGTCTGATCGAGACCAGGTCTGAGATTCAGTGAGGAGTGGATGATTAAAGGTTTTGAATTTCAGTAGCTTTTTTGTAGTGATCCATAAAGATTTATCAGTAGTGGAAAGATTTTCTGTAAAGTTCTGTAAGTTTTGAATTTTGTATTTCCTAATTTCTATTTTCAGTTTGTTAGTTAATCTATTGTAATGAGTTTTGTCCGATGGATATCTGGTTCTGTGCCTCTTTGTTCTTGCTCGCCTTTTTTCTGTTAATAAGGTGTGAATATGATGTGGTAAGTTAGTTTCACGGGAATTTCTAGTTTTAGGTTTTGACGTATTGCTATTGATGATTGTTTCTATTGATATTGTGAGTTCTTCAATTGGGGAGTCAATCTGTTGCTTGGTTTTTAACGGAATTTTTAAGTCTAGTTTGGTTTCTAGATCATAACGAAAACTGTCCCAGTTAACCAGTCCTGTAATCAGAGAAGGAGGAGAAGGTTTAGGAACAGGATTTGAATGCATGAGAAGCAGAACTGGACTTGATATTTTTAAACCTCGAAATTACATTTCGATTTGAAGCTCTGTATCTCGTTTTCAGTTGATTCGATTTTAATGTTATTGGACTCATTGAAAATTGGGAAGTTTCTTCTTTCTATATAAACAGCTATTGCATTGTCTAGAAGATCAGTGTAAAAAAATGCGATTACAAAATTAAATCAAAATTGAGCTTTTTCACCTCAATTAGACAAAATCGCAGAGTTTAAGAACCATTACTGACCCTCCATATTAGTTTTGAACCTGTCAAAGGGTTTAGGAGTTAAAGGCGGTTTTTTGAATCTTTTAAAAAAAATTTAAGGCAAAAAAATCTTAATAAAACTTTTAGTCAAATTTTCTTATTTTTAGATTTGTTCGAAAATTTGAATACAGGAGTTTTTCGGAGTGCTAAAACCAAATCTGACGCTAGTTTTTAATAAAGAATATATGTTAATATACTTCACTCTGTAGAAGAATACTGTTTTCATTACATATAATTCAATGGACCATTCAGATTGTTCTAAAATTCAATATTTTATTCTAAAAATTGGATCACTCTAAAATTTTCTATTTCTGGATCACAAATAGTGTTGTTGTATTACTTTTAACACTTCGAACCAGGCCATAATGTTTTAATTAAATTTCAATTTACTTTGAGATCTCGGGCTCTTAACCATGTACATATTATATTTATCAAATCTTGTGATCTTGTGTGAAAAATTTGTGATCAAGAAATACTTCCTAAATAGTGGAGTGTTCATTTTTTTAATGAAATAATTAAATTTTAGAACAATCAAAATTGTTATTACATGTACCCGGTTTTGCCACTGCAAATTCACGGTCCAAAGCCACTGTAAATTGAACTTTTAGTATTATGCGTTATACAAAAACACTATTTGTGATCCAGAAATAGAAAATTTTAGAGTAATCCAGTTTTTTGGAATGAAATAATTGAATTTTAGAACGATCTGAAGGTTCCATTGAATTATATGTAATGGAAACAGTATTCTTCTACGGAGAGAAGTATAATAACCGATATTTTTTTATTAAAAACTAGCGTAAGAATTCGTTTTAGCATGCTTAAAAACCCCTGTATACAAATTTTCGGATGAATCTAAAAATAAAAAAATTTTGACTAAAAGTTTTTCAACGAGTCCAATAACATTAAAATTTGATGAACTTAAAATGGATAAAGAACTTCAAATCGAAACGTAATTTCGTGGTTTAAAAATTTCGAGCCTCCTCGGAAACTCGAAATTTCAGGGCTATTTTTGGTTTTCACCTATAATTCCTGTACGGAATATTATATCGAAAAAGCAAAAGTATATTAAATTAAATAACATCAAATTCTGCGTCTAATTAGTCCCACAGCATAATAATTTGGTTAACTGGTGTGGTCGAAATTTATGGTCAAAAACGAGGATTGAAAAAAAAAAAAATCATCTTTAACATAAAGGTTTTTTAGAACGCTGAATCATAATCTCCCATAGTTTTTGGAGTAAAAATATCTGTAAAGCTAGTTCACCTAATAATCTAAAAAAAATATATATTTAACCAAATAGCAATTATTTTTTAAAATTTGTATTTTTTCTTTAATATAATCTTAAAAGCAAATGTTTTGGTGGTTAACCCACGTCGATATAATTTTCCAAATTCGAGATATAAAATAAAGTACTTTGAGCGAGTTTTTCTCCTCTCCTAGGGCCCATTGGAACAAACGCCAGGACTCATGTCCAATATTTTTGAATAAGAAAGCACCAAAAACATTTTACTTAAAATCGGTGACCCATTCACCAAATGCTCTCACCTTGCAAGATACAACGTTATTTAACCCTTTTAGTGCCTACTGACAGTGTCGTTTTATTTTGTATTTATTTATATTAATTTATTTTGAGATAAAGTTCTTTCACAATGCGAATATTAAACTATCATATACTCTATTTATATCATACATAATATTATTATAACATAACATAATAATATAATAGTATTATATTATTATGTTATGTTATTATAACAAATGATGTATTATATCATTTGTCGTGGCTCATTTCTCAAATGTTACAAAAAACGATATATCGCCTTTGGCATTAAAATAAAAAAATAAAAAATAATTGCTAGTTGTGTCTAGTATTATCATATATATATATATATATATATATATATATATATATATATATATATATATATATATATATATATATATATATATGAAGAAATAGTCATTCTGAGAATGAAATTTAACGTGACTAACTTGTTATGATAGATGTGTAATTATTCTTTAGTAATCGATATCAGACCGTCGATAAGAAGAGAACAGTAGGGCCGGATATCGATGCACGCTATGAGATGAGCCCAGAGATAGCTACACACATCAGGACATTCCCACCACTTCAAAAGTTGTGATGACACCACGGTTGGTAACAAGCTTATATTATAGATTATATTATTGACCCTATGCAAAGAAACAACTATTCAAAAATTAATTTAGTAATATCAAATAAATTAATAGTTAAACTTTTAATGGAGGGAAAAAATATACAGCTAGAGAGCCCAAAAAATCATAAACCCAAAGATAATTAACTATCAAAGAATAATAAAGGGCACATGCATACTATCTAATATAGTAGCGTGATGAAGATGTCATTTTGGAGAAACCTCAATTAGGGATTATAAAAGAGTTACAAGCAAATTTGGAAGAAAAACAAAAATATTTTTTCAGGCTTTCGTTTGGAAAGGAGCGGAATAATATTCACTGTCTGGATGAAATTTATAGTCCGGGAGCCCATGACAAAAAAGTGACTCGCTTCATACAGATGTTTAGGCATATAAACTAAACATGCCCACAGGTCTGACAAGAAAAATGCACGTCTGCCAACTTATAGGTACTGGAGAACAAAATTTTAGAGCTATTTTTGGTTTCTCATATATAATTCTTAAACGGTGCATTCTATCAAAAAATCTATAATGTATAAAATTAATGAAAATCAATTCTACGTCTAATGAGTTCCACAAAATAATAATTTGGTTAAATGGTGTGGTCAAAAACCACATTCAAAAACTACAATTTTGTCAAAAACAGAGATATAGTACTATCTATGAGTCTGCAGTTTGGAAGTACTCTAAGAAAAAACTCATAAATGAAAAGTTGTAGAGCATCAAATTCTGCGTCCATTGAGAAATGGAGAATAAAAAAAAATTACATCATTGAAATGAGATGTTTATTTCAAACCTTATTTTTTTGTGATTAGTGTATAACATTTTATGATCTTATAATGTGCAATTTTACCATGTAGGCTACTCTTATTTGTAATTTATATTGCAATTTGTTATACAAAATTTAAAAGAATAAATAATTAAAAAAAAAAATTAAAATGTAATGTAAAGACATTACTTCACCACAAATTCACTGTTATCAGAGCTTTGCAAAAAAATAAATAAATAATATATATATATATATATATATATATATATATATATATATATATATATATATATATATATATTAATTTCCATTTTTTGTTAAGGCTGGGGGTATGCTCTTAAACTAAATCCGATGTTTTTATTATATTTTAAACTTGCTCAGTGATTCCTAGTCAAGGTAATATCAAAAGTCCTGGTGAATAGGAAGCGAGCTCGAGTTAGGAACTCGTTAAATATGAGAAAAAAAAATTGTTGTTTTTTGTTTTCAAAACATATCTCGAAAACGGACGAACCTGGCAAAAACATTTTGATTTACAAGATAAATGATGATTTAGAACTCTATAAAAAAGGTCCTCTTTACCTTTTTTGTATATCTTACAGTTTTCGCTATAATCTCGCATGTAAAATGGGCTAATTTTGAAAATTTCTTCAATCAAACTTTCTTCCCACAGAAACGGGCTTATATGCCATCTCGTGATAAAAATGCTCAAAAGCAATTTTGTAGAGCATTCAATACCCTATTAAATGTGTAGGTACCTTGTAATTTTGTATTAGTTTAAGTTCAGTTATACAGTAACTATAATACAGTTTAAGTCTGTATGCCAACGCTCTTAACCAAATATTGGGCAAATTAGCAAGTAATAATGCAAACAACCATTTAACTTATCAAATAATTTATTTATGAGCTAAAAATATTAATGATGAGAAATAAAAATAATAATAATGAGAAATTAAAATTAAGGATTGATAAATTATTTGCCACTTCTATAATTTTGTTTTTATTGAAAACTAGTTCCGAATGTTATACATTCATCTTCAGTTCTAAAAACACACAAAAACTTAAAAATAAGCAATTCAAAATACAGTTTGGTATTGTTATACACATTAAATTAAATGCAATATAAATTAGTATTATACAACATTTATGAATTATGAATTTAATTAAGATAAGAAATCAAATACATGATGGTACTCACCAAGGTTTAAGTAGATTATATCAAACAGAAAAGTTTGTACTGGTTTATTCTGGCACTGGACTAGCAATGAAAGAACGGAAGAAAGGTAGGGTGTTTATAGGTAAATGGTTTAAGGGTCGGGTTTTTTCCAGTAATTCCGGTGATTAATTGTTTTTTCTGTTATAGATAGGAATAAATTTTAGATTGGACTATTGGTGATATTTCCAATCTTAAATTCATAATTCATAAATGTTTTATAATACTAATTTATGTTACATTTAATTTAATGTGTATAATAATACCAAACTGTATTTTGAATTGTTTATTTTTGAATTTTTGTGTTTTTAGAACTGAAGATGAATGTATAACATTCGAAATTATTTTTCAATAAAAAAATTATAGAAATGGCAAATAATTTATCAATCCCTAATTAAATTAAAGATCAAAAATAAAATTATTATTTGAAAATTATATTATCAATCAAATTATAATCAAATTATTACCTGCTCTATCGGTGGTTGCTGTCGGAACAAAATGGCGGACGGGTACGCTCATGCTCTATAAGGTGGGTACCTGATCCTTCAACCAAACCTCAAATCTCTCAAACGGTAGAAAAGCAAAATGGAGGTGGGGCACACTCATGCTCGATAAGGTGGGTATTTGAACCTTCAATGGGTAGAGGGGGAAAAACCATGTGGGCGGAGCATAGCCCAGGAGGCTCCGTGGTACACGTGACTGAATCACGTGACTGAATCACGTGACTAAAAAGGGGCGGGGCATAAGTTCAAAGTCCATGTTTGCATTTCACCTGAGCATCACCCAACTTGTCTATACATGATCCAACCTGTTTACATGTTGGTAAAGTTAAATATTGTAAAGGTAATGTAAACATTGAGAAGGTTGCACATACACGAAAACAATGTAAAGGTTATGTAACCTTTGAGAAGGTTACGGAGTATAAAGAGGGTACCTGACCCTTCATCGTATAGGTTAAGATTATATAACCGTTGGGAAGGTTACTGATTATAAAGTGGTATCTGACCCTTCAATTGGTGGAGAGGATAAACCTGGTGGTTAAGCGTGGATGTCGACCACGTAATTATAAACAAAATGGCGGCTTAGGGTGGGGGTAATCAGGGTTAAGCAATATGATTGGCTGGTTGGAGAGGGATAGGTGTAAAAGGGGCGGGGCCTGATAGTCACGTGACTAAAAAGGGGTGTGGCCTAATAGTTAAGGTTAGGTCGAGGTGAGACCACGTGGGTGTTAAGGTTAGGTCGAGGCAAGGCCACGTGGCAGTTAAGGTTAGGTCGAGGTGAAAATTCAAATTCAAATTTCCCGCCATGGGTCACGTGACCAAATGCTGGCTTCTGATTGGCTGCTCCTTTCGGTGTGCCAGCTCCCCTGTTTTTCCTCTACTCTCCAATGGTCCTAGATAATCTATATGAAGACGCTGCCAGAGTTTAGCTGGCCATTCCCACGGTACCAGAGCTGCTTTTGGGGGATTATCCTTAGTTGCGTTACAGGCATGACAAGATAGTACTACCTCTTCGACGTCCTCATCCAATTTCGGCCACCACACGTACGATCTTGCTACAGATTTTACTTTCACCATGCCCACATGAGACGCGTGAAGCTCCTTCAAGACCTCTTATCGCAATATAGCTGGCACAATAACACGATATCCCAATAAAAGAATATCTTTTTCCACAAACAACTCGTCCTTCTTTCGGAAATAGTGCTGAAATTTAGGTCCAACTTCGTCAGGCCATCCGAAAAAGATAATGCTTTTCATAAGGATACCATCCTTCTGGGTTGCTGCCAAAATTGTCTTGTAGTTCAATGGAAGGTCACTCTAAACGTCAAGCTCATTTGATATTGGAAATTCAGGAAGTGGTGCTCGAGAAAACCAATCAGCGATATTTTTCTTTACCCATTCTACATCATACACGTAATTAGACAAAATAAGAGCCCAACGCTGCAACCTATTTGCTGCGCAGGTTGGGATACCATGCTTTGGTCCAAAGATCGATAATAGGGGCCTATTATCGTTTACCTAAAAGAACTTTCGTCCGTAAGAGGAAACTATGGAATCTGCTAATTCCAAACATCAAGGCTGCCCCCTCCTTATGTGCTGAGAGTATGACTTCTCGGCCTGAGACAACGTTCGGCTAGCAAATGCCAATGGTCGATCTAATCCATCTGCATATCGCTGGTATATCACTGCACCCAATCCAAAGTCAGATCCATCCACCGCTAAACGAATTGGGTAGTCTGGATTGTAATGAGCAAGACTTCGATGTTTCAGAATTAGCCTCTTGGTGTTATCAAAAACTCGAGCACATTTATCATTCCAATTCCACGGGTGTCCCTTTTTCAGCAAACAGTAGAGTGGTAGTAAAATATTTGCTAAATCCGGCAGAAACTTTGACAGTTTACTACTCCCAAAAATCGCTGGAGTTCCTTAACATCATTCGGAATTGGGGCTTCCTAAATCGCACGAACCTTGTCATCAGTTGAATGTAGCACTTGAGCATCTATTCTAATGCAAAGATATTCGATTAAGGTCTTGCCAATCTCACATATCTTACTAGACACAGTGAGCCCTGCTTCTGGAAGCTTTTCTAGTACTTTATAAACTCTAGTCCGCAAATCTTCAAAATTTCGGGCTACTATTAACACGTCATCGAGCATGACTGATGTACCTTCCAATCCTGAAAGCAGAACATCCATAGCTTTCTGAAATTTATTTGGAGCTGAAGCAATGCCAAAAGGCAAACGAGTGTAACGAAACAAACACTTCTGTGTCGATATTGTGAGGATGTCACGTGATTCTTTATTAACCTCATATTGCTGGTAAGTATGTGAAAGGTCGACTTTACCACACCTACAGACTGGACTCACAAACCCCCATACACGGTGGCGTTGCACTTCTGGAGCGTTATGACGTCCCCTCTAAACTCATAAACAATAATACACTCAATGACGAGAAACACACAGCCGTCACTGTACAAGTAAAACTTAAACACGCATACAAAATCACATGTATATACAGAAGATCTGGAGCTCAACTCGACACTTTTAAAACACTCTTACGGGAAACCGAAACAGACAGGCAACACATCATTATAGGGGACCTAAACGCTAAACACCACACTCGGAACTGCACAAAGCCAAATGCATTAGGTACCCACCTCACTAAAACAAAATACACAGTCATACACCCCAACACCTACACATATAGACATCACTCAAACCCAGCGTACACATCTACAAAATACGAAAATACAACGAGGCGATGAGCTTCTCACTCCCGCAGATCAGGCTACCATACTTGCTGACTATTACGTCGATAGAGACACAGCACGTACCACTACCATTTACAACCACAGTCCACTGACTGATATCACACAAACCATATTTTCCTCCTATAAAGAACTGACTGCAACTCTGAGAAATACGAGGGGAAACAAATCAACAAGAGATGACAATATACCCTATGTCCTACTCTAAAAACTCCCCAGGAAAGCCCATATGTTTCTCCTCAATATTTTCAACTCATGCACACGCCTGAGATACTACCCTACTGTTTGGAAACATGCAATAGTTGTTCCATTTCTCAAACCCAAAAAAGTGGAGCGGCACCGGAAGAATACCGGCCCATCAGTCTCCTCAACCACGTCTCAAAAATATATGAGAAACTAATCCTCATACATGTCCGAAAACACTGCGACACACATGACATCATCCCCCAGAACAAATCGGGTTCTCTCGCGGCGTTAGCTGCTATCATCACGTAGCAAAACTACAGTATGATACAGCTAAAAACCTCAATAAAGATCTTGCTACCGCAATGATCTCATTAGATTGCACACAGGCATTTGATTCTGTATCCCACTCCACCTTAATTGATCAACTCCGGCTTCACCGATTCCCGGACCAACTGGTCGACATTATTGGCTCCTACATCAGTGGCCGGACATTTTCTGTCCGTGTCAAATCTGAGATCTCCACCCCGCGCCCAGTTACCTGTGGTGTTCCTCAGGGCTCGGTCCTTGCGCCAGTCCTTTTCAATATATATATACAGCCCATATAGTAGGGCAAAATATTGACGATGTTCAAATTGCTTCATATGCTGATGACATTGCTATATACACAGCAAGCATGAATGCAGATCATGCCATGCGCAAGGCCCAAACAGTAGCCCAAAAAATCACAGATCAACTCAAAAACATTAATATACACATAAACACACAAAAAACAGATGCCATCACATTTTCATACAAGAAAACACTCAAACAACAACCAAAACTGAATGGGCAAACCATTCAGAACAAAAGACAGCTCACATACCTCGGTATGAAACTAGAATCTCACTTATCATTTACTGCTCACACAAAACACAGAATACATATAGCCAAAGCCACAACACACCAACTAAATCACTTACTCTATTCACCAGGGCTGTTACTCAGACTCAAGATCCTGATTTACAAAGCCATCCTTAGGCCTACACTGCTTCACGGTGCCCCCATCCTGCACTACCTATACCCCTCAGCCTTGAAGTCTCTCCAAACATACCAAAACAGCGTCCTACAAAAAATCACAAAATGAACGTCACTCGAAAGACGGAACATCGCACACATTCACAATGAATTACAACCCGACACTGTTCAACAGCACATCACAAGAAGACACGTAAAGTTCTTTGACAACCTCCCTGCCTCATTTAACCCACTTTTCCGCGCCATCACCCCATCCTCCCTTCCTGCCAGATGCAGGGCCGAAAGGGACCACTCAACCCGGTCAACACCATACTTTAATCCGCTTCTAAAGCACCCCCACCCCCTATATCCTATCCCATCACCCCGTCCTGCCAACTTCCTAGTCCCACCCCAACACCGCTCTCTCATATCCATCCTTGTAAATATAACCATGTAAATATTATTATTATTAATCTTGTATATAGTTTTTAGTAGTAGGTATTTTTATTTAACATGCAACAAGAAGAGGACCCTCACCTCTAAAGAATGAGAAAATTCCCTAACTGGGAAATATCATTCCAATTGTATACAGTCATCAGACCTTCAAATACCAACAGGTAGAAAAAGGTAAAGTACGTCAAGTTTATAATTTATCTAATTATTTGTTTTATTAATGTTCTTTTTTGTTTGAGGGATTAGAAAAAAAAAAAAAAAAAAAAGGTCGACTTTCGCAAAAATTGAACAACCATATACTCGTTGAAAAAGATCCTCTCCTCGTGGAAGTGGGTGTTGATGGATGAGCAGGTGGGGGTTCACTGTCAGTTTTTAATCCCCACATATACGAATCGGCCAATCTTTATTGAATACCGTGATGATTGATGATCCTCACGGGCTGTAGTCGATTGGTTCAAGAATTCCGTCATGAACCAAACGGTCGATCTCCGCATTAACACCAGCTTGCATGGCGAATTGCACAGGTCTTGCTTTCATAAATCTGGGTTTTGCATTAGGTGACAAATCCAATTTAACTTTTCCTTTATTGAACTTGCCCAGCCGATCAGTGAAAACTTCGGGGAAATTCTGTACCGCCTCCTGGAACAATACCTTTGACAAATCACTATTGAAAAACAGTGGCAGGACTGTCCTATGATTACTAATACCAACTATTTACATCGCTGTACAATTCATCAAAACAATAAATTATATTAGTGTAATAAGTAGATGAGAGCTTCCATGGTGAAAAAAAATATTAATAAAAAAAATTACTTTGCACATAAATTTGTTTTGAATTATTATTTATTAAGTATTATTTGGCTATTTTTCAAAAAATATAAAAGGATATGTGTGTTTCTTTATTAAATACGATTGATATTATATACATAATATAATAAAACAAATATAAATTATTTTATGCATTAAACTGTTAATACTAGTAATTCATAGTTTGGCAGACAAATATGCACATTATAACTTATAGAAATAAATATAGTTTGAATGATTTAATAATATGAGATTGGACGTTGGATAGCGCGATTATAAACAAACTTGTTTATTTTCGAGCTATGAGGCGTTTCGTTATCGCGTTGACTTATCCAAGTCTGTATCCTATGAAGTCAAATCTGCTTTAAGTATAGCTTAGTTTACTAAGCGTCGGTTTACACGACACGTTATCAAAACAAATCAGTGCAGTTGCGGATTGCGCCGTCTTCCATTGTGCGAGCATATTCAAAGTTTAACATTTGGATCCTGCGTTCTTTGTGGCAGCTCTAGCTGACAAGTTCGGTAGACGGAAGCCGGTAATGTCCAGGAGTGAACAAGAGATGTTCAATGAAATCACCAATCTTCTGAAACATGACAAGGAGATCGTGGAGGAAATTCTCACATTAGGATTTGCCGGAGAAGCATCAATGGACGACGACATGGTTTTTGGGGATGAAAGTGTTATTGAAATGGCTTCCTTTTCACAAACATCTGTCAAGTCACAAGATTCAACTTCAAGTTCGAGAGCGTCCGAGTACACGCCATCTCCGCACTATCATGGCCAGTTACCGTCTGAAAAAAAACATGAACTCTTGTCCGACTTCGAAAAGACACTAGCAAAGCCATCGATGAAGAAGGTCAACGAAAAAATTCAAACAGATGGTCGAGAAAAGTGCGACCATCATGATAGCACCATTCGGCTCTGGGCGATGCAAATCAAAGTCGAACTGGATCCTGCAGACACAATCAACTTCAAGGCATCCGCTAGAATCGTCAGTTATGCCACCACTCACCGAGTATCAAAGAACTGGAGAGACAAAGATGAAACAGATTCTTTCATTACATTAGTCCGTCAGCTGATTATGGACGAGCAGTTGGCCTGCAATAACGTCTTCAATGCTGATCAGAGCAGATACGAAGAGGAGTTATACTCGTATAGAATACTCCGCGAAAAAGGTAAGATTATGATATGTACAGCAGTTGGCTCTATGAATGTAACGATGCATTCTTATATTATCATGCCTGTGTTTTCAATGGATGGCGAAATCCTGCGTCCAATGCACTTTCTTTTTGCAGAGCCTAAACCTGCATCTAAACCTGCTAATCCTGCTAACATCAAAGCGTTCGCAGGAAAAAGTGTGAATAGGAGCAAGTCTGACCTGAAGTCATGTGGCCGAGGATGCATGCGGATCGACAAAAAGTCCTTCTGCTACTCGACTAGTGTTCAACTGACAAAGCCTCTCGTCGCTTAGTGCACCAGAAGGTGTCGAGTTGATCAAGCGACTCATTCTACGTGGATGTACGGAGAAGATTCAGCCACTGGATGTGCACTTTTTCGAGCCATACAAGGCATTCATTCATTTTTCTGAATCAGATACCAACATTTAGCATCGTGATAGATTCCTGCGCTTGCAGGCTTTCACAATCTCCTAGTTTAATGCGCCTCGCTTCAGAGATATGATTCGATATGCGCTTCAGAAGTCTGGGTATCTGGACGAGAAATCTGGGACATGGATCGCCCCACATGACATCTGCTTCGACGAAATCATAAGTGAAATGGGTTTCAAGTGTGATTCAATTGCTTTTGTAAAGGGTACCCACTGTGAGCAGGGTATCTGCATGAGTCATATATGGTACTCTTCTCCGAATAACTATTGCTCTTTGTAACACTGGTTATCCGATTTTCAAATGACAATCTCCCTCTGATTTCCCAAAAAATCGCAGTTGTTGTCTTCTATAGTTACAAGGTAAGAGTATCAAAAGAAACTTTTAGAACATCTCCCACTAATTTAAGATTCACAAGCAGTGCTTAAATCTGCCCTACACATAAGGTTAGGATTAGGAAAAAAATAAAAAAAAAAAGATAGTTTTCCTTCCTTCAACTATTATCTGATTTTAAGGTGTTATTTAACGTGAAAATGATGTTGAAAATTGGTGGGCGTGATGGGGAAATGATATTAGTTTGTCACTATAGCAATCAAACTTTCAAATATTAACTTTTATTTTTATTCCTATAGGTCACATCAGGATGATTCTCGGAACTCGATAGTACCATCTACCATTTCGTTTTAAAATGGAGGCCGATTAGATATATCATAGGCCATAACTTGGTTATTTATGAAGATACAATCCTTTGGAATTCATTTGTTTTCAATAAAAAAATATTTATACATATATCGTTCGAAAAAAGAGTGCCACAATACTAAAAAGTTGGATTTTTCAGGAGAAGCGTTTGAAGTTTGTCTAGTTAGGTTTATTGCTGTCTCTGACTTACTTTAAAACATCAAGTCCAACATTTTCTTAATCAATACTGCTTACATTCTTTGTTTTTTTATTTTTTTTTATAAAAAAGTCAATCTTAATTTTTTTATCATTTAAATACAAAAAGTGTATTAAATTATAACTGCTTCTCATTAAAAAAATATATATAAAATATAATATTACGGTAAATATTGAGACTAAAAATCTGACATTTTTTCTCAGAAAAATATACGTGATTAGAAGTACTTTAAGCTAAAAAAAAATAAAAACTTTCGTATTGCAGCATTCTTAAGAGCAAGAAATATACATATATATTTTTAATGTTACCAGATAAAGACGGTATTGTAAGCAAATCGAAATTTCGATGAGCATTATTCAACGAATCTATGCATGTCAGAACACCATAAGTTAAAAAAACGCATTTTCCACCATTGGTCATTATCCCGATCGGATGGACCGATTTTGTTGCTTTTTCTGTTCTTGTTTTGTTTTGTAGGGTCTCGGTCCCCGATGTGCAATTATTGCTGCACAATAACTCCAAACCATGTTTTTTATAGACTGTAACGCCAAAACGGCTCAAACAATTTTTATGAAACTTACTCAAAAAGTATATCTACATTTTTTTAGACTCTATTATATACATATGATCATTTGAAAGGTAATTAAATGCCCTATGAAACATTAAAAAAAAAAAAAATCGAAATCGGATCAGTATTAGAAAGAGAGAAATGCTTTATTAACAGCAATGCTGCCCAATTGCCTTGGATTGCTACACAAACATCATACTCATCAATCTAATGCTACACATAATATATATATATATATATATATATATATATATATATATATATATATATATATATATATATATATATATAGCCGGTTGCATATTGCCTGGGGGTACGGGATACACGCATCACACAACGAGATACACGCAACCCGCTAGATGTCTCTTGAGGTCTGGAAGCGGTTTCGGAGAGTCTGCATCACAATAAAGCGGTTGTCGGCTTGGCCTGTCGCTCTTGGCCACCCCGACCTCGGTCTCCTAGCTGTCTCCCCAGTAGCTGCCTTTCTACCGGTACCTCTGGGCCACTCTCTGAACCGTTGTTTCCCGTAGCCCGAGGGTCCTGGTTCCTCCCGTCCTCGATTAATGCGATGACTTGAGCGACTACCGTGGCATCCAACACCATTTTGAAAAAGTAAAAACACCAACAAGATGAAAATAATGAATACATTAAAAAAAAAAAAACCCTCACGGTAAGTATAGCACTGCTCTAATGAAATGAAGGCTAACTGAATCAAGGTTATTTGCAATGCTTGGATATTAGTTACTAATCCTAGATGGGTTATTACAAAAGACGATTGTAATGTAACCTGGCTTATATATGAGCTGGTTCGAACCCAACAATATTTCTTTAATCTGTATTTTTTTAAGTGAAATTCAAAGTGCATCAGTTTTTCAGGTCTCGAGGTATATTAATTAGATTTGTCATTGTCGATGAAATACCGTAGGTTGATTTCGTTTTTTCAACAAAATATTTGATCACATTCAGTGCATAAATAACGTGGATTTAACCTTAAAATGTTTTATAATAATTAGGGCTAGGATTTTCATGTAAATACATATTATTTTTTTACCAAGACATAACCAGGTATCAACTCATTTTAGGTACATTTGAGATCAATTTAAATCTAAATATATTTATATATTTCACTTAATTTTCACTCCATATGCAACGTTATTTTTATTAATTACATTTTTTTTATTATTATTTTTATTCGCATCAGAACGTGAATAAGGATGGGTACGAGAATTAAAATTCTAAAATATCAGTTGACATGCATAGGCGATTGACAGAATTCATTAGAATTGGTCGTACTTTTCTTCCTGCTATTTCTTCTGCAAGATGTATACCAGGAAACAAAAATTCAAGAGAATGTCTAGGAGGGACCTATTTGGATTTCAGTTGACGAGTCTACTGATGTTGAATTCCGGTATATTGCAAATATCATTGTTTGCACACTTTGCCCAGATTCCTCTTCAAAGCCATTTCTCCTAAATTGCCAAGAGTTGGAAAATGCAATCTTGCGTTTTTTTAACTATTCCATGAATCTTCATGGTCCAAAATGTGTGCTATCAGAAAAATTGTTCTTGTTTTTGTCAGGCGGCGCTCCGTACATGACTAAAGCAAGATAGTCCATAAAAATATTCGGTCTGAATTCCCGGAGGTAGATTTGTTTATTTAATCTGTTAAACGGACATTTTTAAAAGCTCGAAATTTTCAAGTAAAATTACCCTGAACTGACCTTACCTTCTCAGCCAGTAGTCACGAGATGCTTACTTGGTAGTAGGCTACTGAGTAGTTACTATACCAAGAACATTGGCCAAGTAGGGAATTTGCTTCAAAGTCAGGTGGTGATTCAGCTGATGCCATATCACAAGTTCAGAAATTGTTGGAAAATCCGATTGAGAAAAATAATCTGACTTCCATCACCAATAAATTGTGCTTTCATCGCACTCACTATCACACAGTTTGAATTACAGAGCGTGCTTTTATTAAGAAAACATAGACCTTATTAATCCAGGTTAAAAAGACATGCTGAATTTTCCCAATGCCATTAGTGAAAAGGTGATGGCAGCGAAACTGTCAATTGAGTGGGATTCTCTTGAAACATCAACTTTCTGAAACGCTTCTGTTACTTCAGTGTACGCGAGCGTTCTTTCAACTGATACATGCGGTTCTGAAGCCCGTTCGACGTAATTTTACGTTTGAAAAATTAAAAATCCATTTACTTTTCAACTGTTTTCCTGATAATTAGTAGACGTTTTTTTAAAAATGTTAAAGTTAAATAATTTTATTATATTTACATATTCTTTACAAATGTATTTTAAAATTAACACATACGTATGTACATATTTGGCATTTTTAATTACATGAAAATCCTAGCCGGAGTAATAGCTCACTGTGGAAATAAACTTGAAAATTGGCTTTAAAATAGCCATTAATTGTTTTTTTGTCGAGGTGATACCTAATCTCCTTTGTGTATCACAACCTGTAATTGTGATACACAAGTTTATACTGATATTGAGCTAGGTTGGTACGCTGTGATTGGTCGGATCGACCACGCCCACTATACTCCCTAATCCCCACCCCTTTCTTACTACCATCCGTTCCCTTTTACCACTGCTTAGTCCAACGCAGGAAAGAGAAGGACGGAGGTGTGTATAAAACATCTATTATTTGCTATGTTTCTCTACGAAAATTATTTTTTCTATTTTTTAATATTACTTTACGTACTGAGTCATATAACTCAATTTATTGTTTTAATTTTAAAATTCAGACATTTTCCGATGTAAAAACGAATCTTGAGTACTTCGGAAAAAATAGAAAGAAAATCTTTGTTAAAGTGATATGTGTTATTGCTCATATGTCAACTCATTTTTTTTTTCTTTTTTTATTGGGTTTTTTCCCAATTATATTTGCAATGCAGACATCCATTGATGCAATAATAATAACTGGACTAATTTGAATTTCTTCATGAATTCATAAGTTCATTGAATATCAGTATACATGGAGAATTGATGTCTAGTTTCAAAAATTCGATACTACTAACCTTGAGAATGTATATCCGCAAGCAGTTATATAGAGTATAAAATTTAAATTTTTAGTTTTACTATTTGCAAAATTGACAGTCCATAGTGACATTTTAAATACAAATTTAATATGCTAATCAGTACCATACCGCTTTAACTACAATTCTAGAAATTACCGAAATTACATTATATTTTTTCAGAGAATACTAAAAATTTCAAAGTTTTGTGAGGGCAGCTATATGATAAAACCAG
Organism: Rhaphigaster nebulosa; assembly: GCA_948150685.1. Classification (NCBI taxonomy): domain Eukaryota; kingdom Metazoa; phylum Arthropoda; class Insecta; order Hemiptera; family Pentatomidae; genus Rhaphigaster; species Rhaphigaster nebulosa. Next base: position 181,062,496 of record OX411307.1, on the reverse strand, counting down.
AGTCTATATTGTCGGTTCTGCAGAGAATGCTCCCATTTACAAATACTGAGAGAGAAATACATTACTCAATCAGTGATGCATTTCGAATACATTCGGTTTCAGAAATACAAGGCTTAGTCATCAATCGTTAACTTACATAATAATAACACAACATTAGGAAAATACATACATCTAAAAATATTATTTATTTAGTAGAATATTAATTTATTTTCCATATTAAAAAATAATTCCATATTGTATTAAGTAAGTACAATTTTTATGAATTTGATTAATCATCATCGGAGCATTTTTTTTTTTAAATTAAATAATTAAATTTTATATGTTATAATAACTATTTGTTACTGACTACGAAACAAATAAATTATAGCTAATATGTTACACAAGAAGACACATTAGATTTTAATCACATCATAAAACGAGTGGAGGGGGTCCGTGGACGGTTTCATTTCGTTTAAGTAAACAATATGTATGGGAAACAGATTGCAGCAAACAATAGCTGTACAAACAAAATTGAGTAAAATGACACTGCAAATAGTAATAACCCGTATTTTATAAGGTAATAACCCCTAAAATAGAAAATAACCTAATAAATGAAGTTAATAAAGGTTAGCTTAGCGTTAATAAACGTAAGTTTTTGTACTTATGTTTATGAAGTTGCCATAACAACGATCACAGATATGTCTCTACTTACGTACGCACGCTCACAAGCTTTTTATTATATAGAAAATAGTAAATAAATTATAAAATTAAATATGTCTTACAATTATACAAATTGGAATTTTTTGTTGTGATAGTCCCTTCATAACTGTCCCCTGCTTCTTCTCTTTCTTCCCCCTTCTCTTCTTTATCTCATGGGAGAATTATACTTTCGACTTCTTTTAGCACGTCTTTACTGAGTTTTATCATGTTTTTCCTTCGAAGCTCGGAGAGAGGGAGGGGTAGGACCGATGCCCCAGCCACTAGGTAATATTAGTCATACTGTTTGTCACCCTAGATTTTCCCACAAGTTAGCCTCCCATTATCACGGCTGCAGGTGGCTGTAAACAAACATGGCATATGTTACCACTGGCATATGTAGCCTACAATCTGGCATAGATAACTTCTTGAGCGAGCGTGAACAAAATTGTCGGTACATTCCTAAAGCTTAATTTCCGATAAAACAAAAAAATCTTTGCATAGAAATCGACTTGCATCTGTGGGTTGCTTAAGATGCCAATATGGTGAAGTTGGTAACCGCCATCTTTGGCCGATCACAGCGTTACAACGGATCATCCTGAAATCAAACCAACTTTACCAATAAGTTACAGGCATCCTTCTGAAAAGAGAGATCAGCTTAAATTTTTAAAAGTTCGTTTTTTTCCGATTTTTCGCACCATGATGGGGGAATTCAAACCACTGTTTGCCGGACATTTTACATTTCTATTAAAACTTTTATTTATCGTTATATTTATATAAAAAATATAAAATAAATGAAAATTTGCACGTGTCATTGTTATAATGCGCAAGTGTGACTACGAACTTCAGTTATTGTCAGTCTCTACTTCAGTCTCTACCAACACCAAATGCCATTGAAAGAATTGGAAAAATTAACTTAAAGAAAGGATAAACAAATATTTCATTAATTAAAACTTGAGGAGTTAATAATATTTAATCATAGTATAACAATAAAGTTTTATTCCTTCTTTTATTTGTATTGCATTTTTTAAAAGCATGCTTACCCTCTGCAACGCCATGCATTATCAAAGTGGCCCGTGAAACCATTTGTATTGGCCTGGCCTGTTTTAATCATATATTGATATTGATATTTATTAATACTTGGTATTTTTAAAACCAAACATTATACAGCACAAAATAAAAAATATTACATGATTTTTAAACAGTAAATTTCATTATTTAAAGAACAAACAATTTTCATCCGTTGAGGTTGTAGTTGAATAGACTGTGTGATGCCTCACCTAAGGTCTAGACAATGCTTGTTCAATAAGGACGCTGGACAGGTCGAGGAGAGAATAGAGGTATGAAGATCGAATGCGTCAAAGGGACCACCTCCGAACCATATACGATCGGTGAGTTAAGGGTCTTAGCCTTAAGACATCGCAGAATGGTTACCAAAAACAGAGAGTATTAGCCTTCAAACTTTTTCTGTGGTAGAAATAATGTAGGAACATAACAAGAGGAGGTAATTAGCCTCCTGACTTTGTGGGGGATTAAGATATATGTGAGGGTATTAGGGATAATACCCTCTTGGCGTACAAGAAATGTGAAACCCAATGAACAACAAAAATAGTACAGAGTGATGTGCTGGTCTACTAGTTTGGTCAGCGCGGAAGAGACTCAGAAGGAAACTTGATTTCTGACTCAAAGCTTCGGATGTAAAGCCCTTCGGTATAACATTGCCACCAAGAAGCGTCATAAAGTCAAAACAGGTATTAAAAAGTAAAAAGTTACAAAATACAAAATAATTTATTATTTTAAAGAAAATAAAACATTATTTCATCAAATTTTCATTTATTTTTAAAGTAGTTTGTGAAGTTTAGGTAAATATTTTCAGATGATATAAGCTTATAAATCACACCTTAAGACTTCTTTCCACGTTTATCAAATGTTTAACGTTTCGGGCTCTTTCTTTATTTCATCCGAAATAAAATCCATTTCATGCAGTACCGGATCCAGAATTTAATTTTGGAGGCTAAAACTGGGAATCTGGAGATGAAGATAGCTTATAGCAACAAGCGGTCTTCCTCCGGAAAATTTTTGAAGCTCGCTCATCAAAACTAAAGTATATAGTTTTTACCACATCATTTTTAACACCTCCCTCAATTGTATTTCTATATTCTTTGTACAATTAAAAATTGATATAATTTTAAGTAAGGCACTGTGAAGAAAACTCTGAAAAATGTAGCCAGCCGTTACAGAACCAGTTTAATTACAATACAATGTTTACTTTTACTGCGCGAGGCGTCGCACAGTGCATCTATTGTGGACACAAATAAAAATATTTTCCAATGAATAATCTACTATTGGGTATTTTGAACTAATCTTTGTACCATTGATACCTATCATTATCTCCATGTTTAGATTTCTTCGTGAGTAAATACAATGACCAAACTTTAAAAATTAATTCCTTTTGAGGTAATCACTTCAGCAGTTACAATTAATTTTTCGTACCAAATGCATCTCTTCTCATAGGTGGAAAAATAAATCAGTACCTTTGAATAAGGAAGATTTCATTCGTTAAGGAACATTACACGATTCTTAAGTGTAATCAATCAATTTTATTAAAAGATCTAACTTTGAAGAAGCTTTTTGCATATTCTTGTTGCGTTGTGTATTAGCTTTAATTTTCAGTATAGTTTGGCTGTATCTGCTTGCGACTTTTATAGTAATATATAATTTTATTCAACGAACGTACAGCTGAAGATAAGATTCCTTCATGAAAAGGGCGATCGAATATAAAGGTTTTGATAAACTATATTCGCTTGTTGCATATGGAGAAGTCTAATGAACAATACCGGCGAGAATTATGGAACATTAATCGGTCATTTTGCAAGGGTGTACGCAGAAATTTCTTTAGGGAGGGGGCCTAGCCATGAGAAAAATAGTTAGTCAGACATATAGAAATATAGACGACCATGTCTGAAATATTGGTAATTTACCTGAGTTGCGACTTTTCTAGAGCAGAATTCCACTTATTTTAATTTCACCGGTTTCAAGAAAAGAAATCGGACGCATACATTTATATATTTTATTTTAAAGTCTCTTCTTTCATTTTAACTTATTTTTAAATTTTATTTATTTATTATTATTTTATTCTTTGTTTTTTTATTATATTTTTGTTTTTTTATTGTATTATTATTATAATTTTTTTTACCTTATCTGCTTTTATCTTATCTATTTGCAAAATAATTATAAAACATCTGTAATTTAAATAGTGAGAATTGTAAGGATTAAAAAAAAAAAAAACGCAATCAAATAAACAAGTTATAATCAAATCTTTGTTGTAAGTACTAAGACTTTTAAAAAAAGAAGATTTATTTGAAGTATAAAATAAAATACAGTATAAAAACAGAGTGAAGATTGGAGTGGAGACGGGCCAAAAATAGACTAAAGACAGTGCTAAAAATTAGTGGGGGTTTTAAAGGTTTCAGAGTTAATTCTAAGAAAGTTTTAGCGAGCATGCACAGTTCTCATGCTTATGGAAATAGTTTCCAGGACAGAGGTCTAAGAATTTAGATTACTATGGTGGGAAAACAATATTAGAATATTACATACTAAGGGAGAATAGAATATCTCCCTTAGATATTTCTCCCCTCTTAGATACGAATTTCCCCATTTTGGGTGAAACGAGTTACAATTTTAGTTTTATAAAAATGAAAATTACAGAGCTACGAATTATGATTAGAATAAACATAAAGGCTATCCATAGAAGTGGAATATGTAATGGGGTTGAATCATTGTGAATGGCTGTGTTTACGAAATGTGAAAGGTGAGTTTTTGAGTTCGTGAAAATTTAATTTTTAATCTCAAGAGTTGTATTTAAAAGTTGTGAAGCTTGAATGTTCAAATGTTGTTTATCAAATAATGTTACAGAACCATATGTTTTAGTGAAGGATACAATAGTTTTATTATGATACAAAATAGAGTTTAAATTTGTTTTGACTAAATAACTTTCTTGCATATGATAATTAATTGTGTCTGCATCTTGTTCAACAACTGAAGATCATCTGGGTTGTAAAAAGCTATGAGGATGTAGGTTGTTTCTGGAATTACTTCAATGTGGTTTTCTGGCTGGCCTAGACGAGTGTATAGGCAATTTGAGCTTGATGCTTTCTGTAAATTACTCTGGATACAAGGATCATTATGATGGGATAAGTCGGCTGGAGGGCAGCGATGGGTGGTGTTGATTATTGATACATTCATTATTTAGAAATTTCAAGTTGTTATTAATATTTAAGAGATATTTCAACTTTGGAATTACTCTTATGATTTCATCCTTTACAACTGATGGCATGGGATATATATTATACAGTTCATAAACAATATCTTCGAATATTGGAAGAGATATGGTATAAATAATTTAATTTACATGCATTGCACATGCTACAATCATTGTAAGTTCTATTTCAAGGATAATTTTAAATTGAAATGGATATAAAAATTGATTTTTATAATGTGGAGAAACTTTTTCTAATTCTTGAAATAATGTTTATGTAATTAACTTATTAATAATAAGTATAGAATACTGATTATGCAATTGATCTACTATTTGGTCTTGATTATCTTTTAAAGTTTTTGATAATTTATAAAATTGTCTTTTATTATTTACATCTAAATTGCCCGTTATACCTTTTATAATTGTACTTAAACCATTTATTAAGCCTCTCGGTCACTATTGGTATCATGTAATTTAATATTATATAATTTTTCACTAATTATAAAATTAGTACTATAAATTATATCTACATGAACTTGTAATTCTTTTAATATAGTATTATTAAAATTTGAATCATTTAAATATCTTTCGAATTGCCCATTAACAAAGGTATATTCTTCAATCAGTAATGTTAAGTCGAAAAAATGTATTATTGTGTGTTCTGCTATTTGCAATTTATAGTAGCTTGCCCTAGATTGATAGGCATAAGGCCTTAATTTGATGTTACGTTTTTATTTCTACCATCGCTCCTGCGAAGGTGGATATTAACCTAAAAATAAAAATATACATTACAATCTAGTTATTATAAAAAAATAAAATATTAATTTTTACTATGTTAAAAAAAAAATTTCTTTTTATTTATATTTTTTATGGTTGGGCACGCATCTGCCATCTTTTGAACTGAAAAGAGCCCATATGCTCTGAACTCCTCAGTTTCTTTAACTTATTATCTTTTTATTCTCTAATGACAATTAAACTATATTCTTTATTATTATTGTTATTGGGCTTTTAGCCATCTTTTGACATTGACGAGGTTTCATATGCTCTGATCCTGTCATGTTATAATTACTTTGTAATTATTAAAAACAATTTTAAATTGTTTATTTAAATAATAGTTAATTATTTATTTTTACTTATTTATTCATAAGAAAACAAAAAAATGAAATAAATCTTAAGTCTAAAAATATTTATTACGTTTTTGAGTTCGTGAAAATTTAATTTTTAATCTCAAGAGTTGTATTTAAAAGTTGTGAAGCTTGAATGTTTAAATGTTGTTGATGAAATAATGTTACAGAATCATATGTTTTAGTGGAGGATACAATAGTTTTATTATGATACAAAATAGAGTTTAAATTTGTTTTGACTATATAAATTCCTTGTATATGACAATTAATTGAGTCTGCATCTTGTTGAACCTCAAGATCATCTGGGTTGTAAAACGCTATGAGGATGTAGGTTGTTTCTGGAATTACTTCAATATGATTTTCTGGCTGGCCTAGCCGTGTGTATATAGGCAATTTGAGCTTGATGCTTTCTGTAAAATATTCTGGATACAAAGATCATCAGGCTAATAGTACTCTTCGATTATCGTTGGACGATAGTCGTGATAGTCACAATGAGGAAAACTTACGGTTAGGAATGTTTAATCGAAATCGTTAGAGCCGTTTTATAGAGCCGCTGCATTATATATAGCCGCGATTCCTATATCAAAGAAAGCTTCAGCAATATCAGTAAATCAACATGCGCCAGAGTGATGATATATTCCTTATCAAATTCGGAATTTACGTCCTAAAAAAACTGCTTTCTTCAATTTTGCGTGAAATTGAACTTTCCCTTTTTGAAATATACCTTGAAAGATAATTCTTTTCCGTTTGCACAGGCAAAAATATTGGATGAAATTGGATAACATTAAATGGGACCATCTAGGATACCAACCCGCATAATCTCCGATTTTTACTATTTTTTTACTTATGGTACTATGCCCGTCACGTGGTTTTGACCGACACGAGACTATGGCAACTATCAAAAATAGGGAAGCCTGGTGTTTATGCAGGAATTTAAAAAAAATGTATGTCCTCAAAAGAAAAAATATCCACTCGCGCTTTGCGTTTTAGACATCAAGGAACAAATTTGGTTTCGTTTCAGTCAATCTGTAGTCAAATCTATTTGACGACCATAACACCTAATACCGTTAATCGGATTTTTATGAACTTCCAAGGGATCGCGCAGGTTGGTGCCTGTATAGTCACATATCATTTTTTTCGAATTGCATTCGCTACTTTCCCTTACTTATGCAAAAATGAATTTTTCTTGTCACATCTATATATCTTTAGATGTGTCAGTATGTATTTTATGATGATGCTTGAATGTTTCTGACAAATATTCTATGGTTTTCTGTTTTAGAACTGTTGCTGAGTAGTGTGGTTTCGGTAAGTCTGTTTGATGTAGTTTTGTATTGGTTTCAATAACGATTTGTTCCTTTTGAATGGGGATACAAAGATTGAGTGGTTCGGCAGAGGTGTCAAGTGAATTAAATGAGTGTCTCATTTGTTGAACTATGATTCCCGCTTTTAGAATGTATAGGGCGCCCTTCCGGATAGATTCGTATAGAGGATGGCTACTGTTAGATGCTACTTTTAAAAAAACATTTTTTCGTTATTAAATCCCTTCTCAAATAAAGAGGCATTTCAGCTGCTTCAGCTTGCAGACTATTTATAGGACTTGTGCGGAACGCTCCTAACATATCCTTAGCGCATTATTTTGTATTGTGTCTAGTTTTTTATTTAATGGAGAGTTAGACTACTCGTATATTGTGGATGCATCTGACCAAAGTTTTATAAATGGTATGTAAATTGTGGGGGTGTACACCCCAGGTAACTCCTGCTATTAATTTAATTATATTCTGAACCTGCAGGGAAGATTGCATCAAGTTATGATGGATAGATTAATGCAATAAGACTAGCTCTGGAAAAGCTCACTTTATGAGAAGTCTAAAATATTGCCATATTTGTAGATTCTCAGGCTACACTACTCTCGTTGGTGTCAACGCGTGAAGCTAATGCGGATGTTTGCGAGTGCAGGGGGCTAATTGATGATTTAAAAACCAAGGAAACTGCAATTTAATTTCAATGGGTTTCAAGTCATTGCGGGCTCTTGGAGAATGAGGAGGCAGACCGATTGGCCAAGCTAGGCTCCAAATTGCAACATCCGTCAATTTCCCTCGACTATCATTCTGCTAAACGAATAGAGACAGAGAAAATATGGGGGAATCTAAAATATTGCTATTTAAGATTAACTGAGGAGAAGCAATGGGAGCTCCTTTTAAGTCAGGAAAGCTACATACCGATGTCGTTGCAGTGTGGACAATCGGTTGCCTACTTCAGGATAATTACGGGGCATGACTACCTCCAGTAGCATCTCCATAGATTTGGAGTCGTTGAAAGCCCCGTATGCCCGTTGTGCCATGTAAAGATGTCTGCTCGCCACCTGAACGTATGTTCTGCACTGGAGGACATAATATTTTCAGTACCTGACACCGATAATAAGTTCTGTTGAAGATCTGTATTATATTGGGCTACTAGGAAACGTAAGTCGGCAATGTAAACGAAACCCAGGCGTAAGTAAAAAAATGTTTAAGCTATTGGCTGCTTTGTTATATGTATTTTGAATGCGTGTGTTGAACGAAAGGTGTACACCTAAGAATTTTATGGTATTGGTGGCTTCTATTACTCCTCTGTTTGTGTGGATGATTAATTGTGTTAGGTTTAGTTTTCTTTTTTTTTGTAAAAGGGATAATTTTGATAATGAAGACCAGGGGCATGTCTCGTCGAGAATAATAGCTCCGGACTTCCAAATGTCGACCGGGAAGATTATTCTGGTACAAGTGTATGCCCCAACAGAGGACGCTGCTGTCATAGATAAGGAATTATTCTATTCGGACTTGCATAGTGTAGTTAATAGAATCAAGAACAAAGGAAGATATGCAATACTGAGTGGAGACTTTAACGCAAGAATTGGTTGTGAAAACGAAACAAGCCAGTGAGGAATATCAAGGATGCAAGGGGTATAATTATCATAAAAGGAGCGCATTCCTAGAGAGACGGAAGCAATTTTATGAAGGGCAGTTTTCAAGAGACGTCAATGATAATGAAGATCACTCGCCTCATAATAATAATCAAGAAAGTGAAGAGTACATTGATTAAGAGGTGATGGACGCCATTCAAAAAATAAAAGTAGGCAAAGCAGCTGGAAGGGATGGAATTGCTCCGGAGCTGATAAAATATGGAGGCCAAGAGCTTGTAAAAATGCTCCAACACCTTTTCCAACAAAATTCCAAGAGATTGGGAATATAGTGTAATTATCCCTATCCCCAAAAAAGGCAGCTCCATCGAATGTGAAAATTATCGGCCTATAAGCTTGCTCTCAGTTTTCTACAAACTTTACACCAGCATACTGGAAAAGCGACTGAAGACAATGGTCTCAGCCATTAAGTCGGCATACCAGGATGCAAAGGGAGTTGTGCGGATCAATGGAAGAGAATCTGAGGCATTCCTCGTAGAAAGGGCTGTGAAGCAGGAAGATAGTCTAAGCCCCCTCCTGTTCATTGTTTTATGGACGAGATCCATAAAATATGTAAGCGCCGAATTGGATGGACCGCCATAGGGAAATGGAACTTAAGAACCATTCTTGTACAAAGTCTTTTGTATGGCGATGACATTGTCCTAATTGCTGATTTCCAAGAAAAGATGCTGGAAGCCCTAATAGAATGGCAAGAATAGCTACTCCGTAAAGGAATGTGGAATTGAAAGGATTGGAGGGAAGAGACAAACCCTCCTGCTAGGAATGGCACAAGAGGATGACAAAGAAGAAGAAGATAATTTTGCATTTTAATATGTTTATTTGAACGTTAATGGCATGAAGCTTTTCTTCCAATGTATTGAATTATTTTTCCAGTATATTACATCCTTTTGATATATTTGAACAAGTTGTGTAGGGCATTAAATCATCAGCATAATGTAGAATTTTGTAATTATCAGGGGGAGCTTCGTTATCATTTGTGTAAATATTGAATAAAATCGGACCTAAAGGATCTCCGTGGGGTAAGCCTGTGTGTGAGCGAACTTTGTCCTCTCCTTCGGATATTTGTAAGTAGTACGTTCTAAATGATAGGTAATTAATAATCCACTTTGACATTACATCCTGGAGATCAATATCTATCAAGACTTCTTTGAACTTTGTTATAAGCGTCTTGGAGGTCAAGGGAAATCGCTATAATATTTTTTCTATATATACACACATATATATATATATATATATATATATATATATATATATATATATATATATTTTTTTTTTGCATATTTCATGTCTTAGCTAAGCAGGAGATGAGAGCGATGCGCCTCGAGCTGGATAGGAGGGAAGGTTTCAGTCAGGTTTGGGAATAGGAATTATTAGAACCTACATACAATCAAGAGGGACATTTGATGTTTTCCAAATGCCATTGAATGCAACAATGGTTACAAGGAACTGGATGAGCTGAGTTGTATTCATTTTTAGGTAGATCTATGTTTGTCAAAATCTTTGATGGCCTAGGCATCAAGTTATCTCCAATCTGCTTGAGATAGTCTTCAGCTTTGGCTTTACATGATTTAGTAGGGTTTGTCAATGAGAAAGACTTTTCACCTTGAAAACATCGAATTTTGTTCCACATCGATCGATAATTGCCAGGATCGATTTTGCCAACAAAATCGGTGTTCCAGCCATCCCTTTTCGCCTTTGCTATGAGCTTTTTTACCTTGTTGATGATGTTATTTCTCATTGTCTTACAGTTCTCAGTATTCATTTTTTTTCCGATATTTGTTTAGTGATGCCGTCTTCTGTTTGTAAGCTGCCTCCAAGATCTCATTCCACGAAGGTTTTGGGAAAAAACTTTTGCATGGATTACGTTTGGTTCGAGGAATTGCCATCTCTCCTGCCTGATTAATAAGAATCGTTAAATTTTTAATGTTATTCTCCGTGTGGAAATTAGAACTTTTAAGTTGTGATACATATAAATCACGATTAATTTTGTTGAAACTTCTTCTAGCCTGTGCTATACCAGTGAAAGCACAGGAAGAGAAGGATATAGTTATTATTAGGTGGTCGCTGCTAAAGGGTTTCATCTGTTATTGACCATGCTATGAGATATTTCCAGGGTTACAAAGGTAAGATGTATGATAGAAGATTTATGACCTGGACTTTCCTGTGGCTTTACCAAATTCATTCAATAATACAATGGGCTGTTGAGAAAGATGTTTGATTATTATAATAACCCTTGAGAAGTCCCATAAACTACCATAGAATTTGGACTCAGCGCTAAAATCTCCTCCTATAATTACAGAGCAGTTACTTAGCTTTTCAGGAATCGAGACAATTTTTGCAAAGTGGGAGAGGTTTGGTCTGGCAAAGGGGGAAAGGGGAATTTATACAGAAATAAAACAGGTTTGTGGCTCTAAGTTTGCTGATTAGATAGCAAGAACTTCTATAGGGCCTGTGTTTTCTATTGTGATTTTTTCATATTTGATTGAGTTGTGAATGATAATTTCTACACCACCATAATTATATTTACTATGCTTTCTTATCACTGAGTAATTTTCAGATTCATATTTATATGTTTCGTTGAACCAAGTTTAATGAAGAAGAGCTACATGCACCTTGTTTGTATGCATGTGATTGATACGCTCTTGAAATTTATTATTCATACTCCAGCAGCAGAATTGGATAATTTTTAAATTGTTAACACGTTTGATAAGTTTTGGTTTTGACATAGTAAGTAGAGGAAAATTGGGCGAGCTGGGCCACCTTTTGATAGCAGCCAATCAGAAGCCAGTATTTGGTCACGTGACCTATGGCGGGAAATTTGAATTTTAAACTCGACCTAACATTAACTGCAACGTGGTCTTGCCTCGACCCTACCTTAACCACCACGTGGTCTCACCTCGACTTAACCTTAACCATCGCGGTGCCTCCTGGTCTATGCTCCGCCCCATATTTTAGTCACGTGACCCATTGCACCCTATGGACTATGCTCTGCCCACATGTTTTAGTCACGTGATGCAGTCACGTGACCCGCTGCGCCTTCTGGTCTATGATCCACCCATATATTTTTAGTCACGTTATCCAGTCACGTGACCCATTGCACCCTCTAGTCTATGCTCCGTCCACATGCTTTAGTCATGTGACTCATTGCACCCTCTGCTCTATGCTCCGCCCACATGTTTTTAGTCACGTGACCCCTTGCACCCTCTGGTCTATTCTCCGCCCACACGGTTTAGTCACGTGATCCGCGACACCTCCTGACCTATGCTCCGCCCACAAGGGCTACTCCCCTCCGTCTATGGAAGGTTCAAGTACCCACCTTATAGAGCATGAGTGTGCCCGGTCGCCATTTTGTTTGTCTACCGTTTGAGAGATTTAAGGTTTTGTTGAAGGGTCATTTACCCACTTTATAGTCTGTAAGCTTCCCAACAGTTATATAATCTTAACCTATACGATGAAGGGTTAGGTACCCACTTTATAGTATATGACCTTTCTAACGGTTATATAATCTTAACCTTTACGATGAAGGATCAGGTACCCACCTTATAGGGGATGAGTGTACCCGACCACCATTTTGTATTTTTCTGGGTGAAATGTAAACATGAACTTTCAAAACATTAACAAAGGGTAGGGCCCCTTAATCCTATGATATCTTATGGAATTTGAACTGTTTATCTCTAACATATAAATAGATAGTCCCTTAATCCTAAAACAGATTTTGGACTTTGAACTGTTTATCTCTAAACCATAAATAAATAGTAGAGTCCCTTAATCCTAAAACAGATTTTGGACTTTGAACTGTTTATCTCTAAAACATAAATAAATAATAGGACTTATTAATCTTTGAATAGCTTATGGACTTTGAACTGTTTATCCTTAAAACACAAATAAGTAGTAGGGCCCCTTATTCCTGTAACAGCTTTTGGACTTTGAGGTCTTAATCCACTAAATTTCTTATATCGCTTAAACATAAACAAAACAACTTTTCAATGTACTGCGTATTTTTAATCTCTGATAGTATAATATGGTCTGAAAAGGATTAACTTTTAATCCTTTAAGTTCCTATCGAACTTTTAATCTCTAAAATATATCGACGAATCGAAACGACTGTATCACACTAGGCAAAGAGGTTATATCTCTTAATAGCTTTGAAATATTTTCGAAGTATACGAGTCGGTATTAATAACTATGAACACGATGCAGTAAATTTTAATTGATGAATATTAATTAATCATTAATTCATACTCGAACTTTAAGTACTTATAACTAATTATTTATTAACACCATTAGGAGGGCTTCTTAATCTTTGAATAGCTTATGGACTTTGAACTGTTAATCGTTAAAAAGTTTAATTTTTATACGTAAACAAAACAACTTTATAATCTTCTATGTATTTTCAATCTCTGATTGTATAATCAATGGACTTACAAATTTACAAATATATCGACAAATCGAAACGACTATCACGCTGGCCAAAGAGGTTATACCTTTTCATAGCTTTGAATTATTTCAATGTACACGAGTCGGTATTAATAAATTCGAACACGATGCAGTAATTTTTTATTAATAAATATTAATTAATTCTTAATTAACACTAATATATAATTAGTACTAATCCTAATTTATATTTTATTGATACTCTGTTCGACTTGCCTGAATAGGATCAGAGCAGGTCCACAATCAGATTCGAGTATTCTAAATAGGACCGTTTTGCGGAGCTCTTCCTCATTATCTCATTGTGCTAGTTGAAGCATCTCTGGAATCCTGTGAGTTGATTTTTTTTATAAAGCTTCTGTTCATTTTGGTTGGAGTGTCGTGTTATCTCATTGTTTCATATTAGATTTTAAATTCGTTTGTAATTTTCTTTTTGTTTAATTTTTTTTATTGTTTAATTTTTTTTAAATGTTTAATATTTTTTTAATATTGTTTAAGATTAACTCTTTTGTTTTCCATTTTAATTTTTTTTCCTTAATTTTTTTTTCAATTCGTTTTTAATTTTCTCATTATTTAATTTTTTCTTCTATATTAGTTTTTAATTGTTGAATATTTTTTTTTTTTAATTAAGATTAATTCTTTTGTTTACAATAAATTTCATAGTTAGAGTTTTAGTTTTTATAAATTTACGTGTTACTTTGTATGTACGTTATTAGCATGTAGTCATTAAATAAATGTCAGTATTGTGATAGAGTTTTTAGTTGGGATTCTAACAAAGTCCGTCATGAAATGTCATGTCCGGCTACTCAGACACGGCGTACATGTGTTTTCTGCCATATGATTTTTAATTCTGAAGCGCAGTGCAAAAAGCATATACGTCAATGAAACACCGCTCGCCATGACAAAGCGAAGGCGGTTGGAGGCAGCTATGAGGTCTCTATTTCAGATAGAAACATCATTTGGAGGAGACCTCAAGACTTTTTTCCTTCCATGTTCTGAACCAATCGATGCAGTGGAATTTCTCTGCAATCAGACAGATACTCTATATCGATTGATTTCAGAATTTTGATCGGAATCAGACGCTCCCCTAAAGTTCAATTTGGTATTGGAGGCTACGTACGAAAACGTCAAAGGAGAGACGTGCGATCGTACCTTCAAAACCAAAAATAAAGCTATCTACGACATCTCTTCCGTCCCTACCAGAGACACCTCCCAATAAGTTTTTGTGTACATGTGAAAATTGCAGAAAATACACCACGCCATTCGCTGCCCGTAGATTTTCCCGCTGAACCCTATATCTACACAGGTGAGGATACAGGTGAGTACTTGGAGATCTGCGACGACACTAATTTGTTGAAGTCTTTTATATAAGCGTAGTGGCTTCGCCCATCATCCGTTGTCAGGAGAATGAGATCACGATGATCAGCCTTCTCCTCCTTAACCACTTTCAGCGGATACACGTCTTCGGTCTCTCCAATGGCGAAAACGTTGACACTGATGTTATTGTGTCGCTCAAAAGTTTTCACCTCTTGGAGAGGAGTGGGGAAGGAAATGCAGCCAAAGTTATATCTCTGCTGTAGGTTTTCATATTTCCTCACTAGTTGTGGATTATCACCATCGACGACGAGGTGTGACAATATTGCATACTTGAAACACTATTCATCATTATTTTGAACATTTATAATTGATTTTTTAGCTGCAATTTTAGGTGGAAGCGCTATATAGCTGGAGGCGCCTAGAGGTCTAAATTGATTGACTTTCAAGAGAAGACCGCCAAGACCTTTAAGGAACCAACCGCTCCCCTTCATCGCCATCTCTTCCATCTCGGTAGCCATCTTCGCATACATTCCGCTTAGACAATCCAAGACGGAAGAGATGTCGTAGATAGCTTTATTTTTGGTTTTGAAGGCACGATCGCACGTCTCTCCTTTGACGTTTTAGGGGATTGTCTGATTCCGACCAAAATTCTGAAATCAATCGATATAGAGGATCTGTCTGATTGCAGAGAAATTCCACTGCATCGATTGGTTCAGAACATGGAAGGAAAAAAGTCTTGAGGTCTCCTCCAAATGATGTTTCAATCTGAAATAGAGATCCCATAGCTGCCTCCAACCGCCTTCACTTCGTCATGACGAGCGGTGTTATTAAATAAGGAAAAATCAAAATTTATTGTAAACAAAAGAAATAATCTTAATTTAAAAAAAAAAATTATTCAACAATTAAAAACTAACATAGAAGAAAAAATTAAAAACGAATTTAAAAAAAAAAAACTTAAGGAAAAAAATTAAAATTGAAACCAAAAGAGTTAATCTTAACTTTGAAAAAAATATTAAACAATTAAAAAAAATTAAACAAAGAGAAAATTACAAACGAATTTAAAATCTAATATGAAACAATGAGATAACACTACACTCCAACCAAAACGAACAGAAACTTTAAAAAAAATCAACTCACAGGATTCCAGAGATGCTTCAACTAGTATTAATGCTGGTGTTTTGATAATAGCTTAATGAAGATCTGTTGGATCTAAACACACCCGTAGTCCTAATTTCTCTAATTTTTCCACTACCACAAGGTTACTCAGCCAGGATACAGGACCATCCACTTTCTAGATAATATTTTTCTTCTCTGAGAAGTCAAATTTTTCTTTTAATTTATCTCTAATGGATAGAAGCACTCTTCTAGGTGGTATGATGATCGGTGTTACGGAATCATCAACTCTAATGTGACACTCATAATCTTTTATCCATACAGTCCCATTAAAAATATCCTACTGTCCGTCACCAGATCATAATAATTTTTATTAAATTCATTTTAATGCAACCATTTTACCTCAACAAAGGCTTAAGTTTATTATTAAATGTGACATCCATAACAACAAAATTTAGTGGACAGTTTCTAACCTTATTTGCACTGCATTCCAAGTTCATCACTCCACATGATTTCAATTTATTACCTCCAAATAACTCGAATCAATTTTTTTCCATCACTGATCTTATTAATATCAATCCCTAATTGATAAAGGCAGCTCCTCGGAGTTACATTAATTTCAGCACCATTATCTAACTTAAACTCGAGTTTTTTAATACATCTGAGGCCATTACAAACTATTAATATTGTACAACATTCTTGAGCCCGCAATTAACTCAAAACTGTTAATAAATGAATTCGTAAAATCTTGTCCACTCTCAGACCCCTCTTGTTGAATCATGTTGATATTTTTCTTATTTTTAAACACCCTATTAAAAAATGATTCAACTGTTTGCAAATATTGCAACATTTCCCAAATGCGGAAAACTCATTAGGCATGTGTTTACTTTTACATTTCTTAAACACGTATCTCACAGAAATTTTACTGTTACTATTATTCAATATGCTGCTATTGTAACTAAGAAAATTTTTATTACTATCACTACCTTTTCTTACGTTAAGTACTTCTATTGATTTCCCTTGAATTACTTTTACTTGTTCCTTAGTAGTTTCAAAAGATTTTAAAAAATCAAACATTTTAGCCAGTCCTACTTCATTTTCCCTTAAAAAAATTTCTTGTACAGTGTGATCTGTTAGGTGGAAAACAATTTGATCTCTAATCAAATTCTCCCCTAATTGGTCCCTAAAGTCACAATTTGCCCTAATAGTGCGAAGTAGAGTTACATAAATTTATGACTCTCAAATAACACATTTTTCTTATCCTTCCTCCGGTTTTCGGCTAAATTTCCATTAAACTGCAACTCTGTAGGCGGCTTGAACTCCATTCTCATATTATTATAGCAACTTTAAGTTTTTCACCTGACACCATGTTTTATTATCGTATTTATATTAGTCATAAGTTCTTAGATAATATCAGGAGAAGTAATAATGCAACATTGTTTCTTTTATTAACACATTTAACATACCATAGAATAACTCAAAACTATATCTAACAGCAGTCATCATTTTGGTTTTTATTGTTTCAACCATCTCTCCTATCATTCTTCTGAGACTATTTATGTTCGGTGATATTAAACATACGAGTATATCATCGGCAAATCTTAAGCTATCTTAAAGTATTTTCCCATTAACTGATATTCCCAGGCTCTCTCAATTCAATTCTTTGAACAATTTATTTAAATCCAATTCAACTAAATGGGGTGCCTTGATATAGGGCACCCTTGTTTCACTCCTCGTTCAACCTCAAAATATCTAAAGCTATAAATGCCTTTCCATTCCTAAATTATTCGATGATTACATCTATTTTTTTTAATTCCTTTAATGTTTTTGTAATTAGTATATAGTATATTTTTGTAATATATTAAGTTATTTTGATTTATTAGGCACTATTTTCTTTTGTTTTACCACCTGTAATTGTGCTTCAGCCTGTTGGTGGCTGCTGTTTATAAATAAATAAATACCTTTTCACAGGGGATATTATACTCCACCAATAGTTCTTTCACAATTTACGCATTAGAAACTTTAAAACAAAATTTTTCCCCAAGAATGGATGATGAATTATGAATGGATGATACAGGACATAAATATTAAATGAATGACGATATAAATTCAATATCAGACAAACTCATTGAAGAACTTATGAGAATAATATCTAAAAGACTAACAAGCTACGCTAATAATACCTATATAAATCTAGAAAAACAATCTACAGCAGCCTACACACATGGGAACATCGGTTCGCGAACAACAGTTCGGCGAACCGAAGTTCGGTTCGTGGCTCTCTACACACTATGCAAACAACGGTTCGTCAACAACTTACTTTACTTTCAGTGGCGCTAGAGTCCGATGTGGACCTTAGCCTCCTCAATGAGCCTTTGCCAGGTGGCTCGGTCTTTTGTAGCCGGTTTCCAATTTTGCACGTTTAAAAGAGTCTGGGTACACCTGGTGACCGCGCCTTCCCATCTCAGCCTTGGTCTTCCTCTTCCTATCGACCAGACCAGCTTCCCTACCAGCAATTTCTTGGGGATTTCTTCTTCATTCAATCTTGATACATGGCCTGCCCATCCCAGTCGACCACACTTCACAAAACGTTTGACGTTTACTTCCCCAAAGAGTTCATATATCTCCCTGTTATAGCGTCTCCTCCACTGGCTCCCTTCGTTCTTAACGGGTCCAAATATACGGCGCAAAATCTTTCTTTCGAATATAAGAAGCTCTTTATCTTCTTTACATGTTAGGATCCACGTCTCTGAAGCATGCGTTAGCACTGGTCGTATGAGTGTTTTATAAAGATGGCACTTGGTCTGACGAGACAGGGCCTTACTACCAAGGTGTTTTCTCAGTCTAAAATAGCAGCAGTTGGCCTTCCGTATTCGTTGGCCGATATCAAGAGATATCTTATTTGTACAGCTAACTATTGAGACCAAATACGTAAACTGATCTACATTTTCGAAGGCGAACGGTCCGATTGTTAGTGGTTCCTTGATAGAATTATCTGCTTCCGGACTAGCTCTCATATACCTGTTTTTCTTTATTTATAACTAGCCCAATATCCATAGCTTCTTCCACTAATCTAAAAAAAGCTTCTATTAGTACATTTAGAGATCTAGCGACTATGTCCAGATCGTCTGCATATCCAAGCACCTGTACCAACCTATCATAAATGGTTTCGGTAGTTTCTAATCCAGCTCTTCTTATTACCATCTCTAAGGCAAGATTAAAGAGTAGCCACGATAGGGCATCGCCCTTATGAATATTTTTTCCAGGAAATATCTTGCTTCCAATCACAAGATCGTTTGACGCCGCAAAGTTAATTAATAAGCGACCATTTTCGTTTGAATTTTCATAAGGGTTTTTTCCCCTATTGTTGGTAGATAAATAGATTCCTTTCCTATTTTGGCATTAAAATTCTAGGACTATTTTGATATTACTTTTAGGGGAGCTATCTATTCATCCATAAGGTCGTAGAAAGTGTCTTTGTCCTCTTCAGGTGAAACCTCTGTCGGGGCATGACAGCAAAAGATGCTGTAATTATAAAATCCTCTCCTGATTCTCAGGACGCTGATTGACTGGCGTGCAGCCTATTACACGGTCTCTAACTCTTCCCCTAACCACAAATCCCGTTCCAAATGTATAATGTTCTTGACAGCTGTAATATATAGTATGAAAAAGCTTCTCAATAAGTCCCTTTTCCTTCCATCGTACTTCTTGGATTGTGGCAAAGTCTATATGGTATCTGTCCAGTTCAGATAGGAGTAGCTGAAGCAACCCCAGTCGGTGTAGGGATAAAATATTCCACTGTCCGATATTTAAGTACAATTGGCGAATCCTGCGCCGTTTTCCATTAATCAATCTGGCTAGTTCTCTTTGAGGTTTCATGATTAATTTTAATTTAAGGGTAGTGGACAATCAACCCCATCTCCCCCCGAGTCAGGTGGAGGGGCTGCCTTTTCTGAGCATCCTGACTTGCTCTTCCATTCGGAGCGGCTACCTAGGGTGTGTACTGTGCATGGCCTTAGTCTGCAATGCAGGAGTGTTGTAGTGTGTTGTAATAGTGTACTGTTCTCGTTAGGTGTGCAAGGTGTAGTGAACTCGGGATCTTGGTGGCATTACTCACCAAAGGGGTTCATGCCTGGCCCCTCCTCCGTTCGCCAACAACGGTTCGTCTAAAGCGGCCCATACACGATCAATTAGCCGGTCCGGCGTTCTAAAGCCTGATCGGATGAAAAACCTCACCGGTCTATAAAACCGACCTTATATGGCCGCTCATCAGTTTTTCGTCAGTTTTTCCTTTAGTTTGTCAATTATATCAGTGCGGTATGGGAAATAGGAGAAAAATATCATTTTACCTTTTGGTGGCTGGTTAATTACTGCAGGAGGAAGAGAAAAATGAACACCAGCGAAAAAAAAGAAGAGTAACAAATAAAGATGGACATCGAATTGGCTGGATAGAAGCGTAGGAGGTGACGTAAACCTGCTTGAAGAATTACGCGGTACAGAAAAAAAATATTACATCAATTATCTTCGAATGGATGAAACTGCATTTAATTTTTTGTTAGATAAGGTTTCACCAATTATCCAAAAGCAAATGCATGAGAGAACTGATTTCCGCTAATGAGGCTCATAGCTACCCTCAGACTTTTAGCTACAGGAAAAACCTTTGAGGATTTAAAATTCTCTTTGAGAATATCACCTCAAGATTTGGGAAAAGCCATAATGGAAACATGTGAGCCAATAACGACGGTGTTGAAAGATTATATTAAGATGAGACAAAATTAAATATTATTAATTAAAAACTTTTTCTAGACACATTATTTTTATAGGAAATTACACAATGACCCATTTAAAGATCTAAATAATATAATTAATATATATGTTAATAAATGGATTACATATCACTGATTATTGTACACCGAGAATACATCGTCTTATAAAAACACATAAAATAAACCAAAATTTAAGATCTATAAGAAATAACATTGGTGATCCTACAGAAGCCCTATCAAAATATCTAAGTCCATATTTAAGTGACTTTAATAGAAATAATGATTATGTTATAAAAAATTCTTTGGAGTTAAAACGTTTTAAATAACACAAAAATATGGAGATGATAGTTTACAGACATTAAATCTCTATTCACTCATGTCCTATTTAGACGAGTGTTTAAAATTAATGGAGCATAATTATATAAAAACAAATAATAAAACACAACGATAGAAGCTAAAAAAATATTTATGGAGTGATTTAATCTATGTATTAAACCAGGGTTTTCCAAACTATGGCCCGCGAGCACCTCCGATTCGGCTCACCAAAGTTTATGATCACATCGTAAAATTTATTATATAGGTCCATTAATTTAATAAATCACTTATATAGGATATATTAAGACTCCTAATGCCTAATCATACAATTGATACAGAGCTAGATAATACTTTTTAACATTTATTAGTTATACATATGAATTATGTAATCATTGTAAATAAAATAACGAAATAATAATATGGATAAAGGGGCAAATAGGATTAATAGCTAATATAAAAATGATATATAATAAAAAAGGACAGATTAGTAAAATATCGTGAAGATGGGAGGGACAGAACCCCGAAACGTTAATGGCACTATGTTAGGATTATTTTAAATAATTAAAGATAGGACGTTCTTCACAATAACCTATATAAAACTGTTTGATTCGTTTTTTAGAGAATTATAAATAAAGATCATGGAAATTTGTTGGATTTCTTTTTATAATAAGACTGCTTGCTGGATGAACTCCAAATATTTTTTTTTTTAAATCAACAGCAAAAAGGTTCCTAAATTAGTTAATTTTACAGGAAATAAGGTAAAAATATCATCACTGGTCGATTTTCGATGTGACTTTCCAGGCGACATTGCTACTTAATCCTCCCATATCGTCAAAATTTGAGTTACTTTTATAGATTTTCTTTTTCATTATTATGACCTCCTATTTCATTTGTCACATTTCTTTTTTCAATCAAATAATTCATTTGTATTCCGAAACTATCCCAAAATAATATAATGTTTTTTTTTTGTTTCTTTTTTACTTAATATGAAATTTCAGCCGTATATAGGTCATTTTCAAATATAAAAAATAAAGGTTTGCTTGTAGTGTTATTTTGATTAGAAAATTAATATATTTGGCATTATTATTTAAGTTTAATTAATCGAATTTATTCATTCATGAGATTAAAAATACAACTAAAATTACAAAAAAAAATATCTTTACTCGGTAAAAAAAATGGTAAAAAAACAATTTCATTAACAAACAATTTAATATTGCCTCATCATTTTTTTTTTTTTTTTAATTTTCCAATAATATATAAATTATAGATTTTGTCTCTTTTTTTTCAGACTGGGCCCTTCATAATGTTTTTAGATTATGTTTACTTAAATATTTTATTCTGTTTTATTTTATTCTCTTCTACAAGTGTGAGAAAGTTTCTTAAATTTCGATCTTAACCTTAGAATTGTTATGTTTACCAACGTTCTTTAAACACCAACTAAAAGTATTAATTTACGAACATGTCATTGTTGATTCCGTTGAAGTTTTTTTTTCCGTTTAATTTGAAGGAAAAAATAATTAGTAGAATAAAATATTTGAAATTTGCATTATTCGGAATTAAATGTTTTTCTAATTATTGTCTTCGATCTAATTAATTATTCCTTGCGAGTTTAACGGTTTCAATACTTTAATTAGAAATAGTTTATCCTAGTGCGTTATTGATTATTGAAATTATATCATTAAAGTTTATAAATTATTGAAAAATATTTACTTCATCAATTTATTTGTTTTAATTGTAAAATTTTCTATAGCACAAGATGATTTGTTTGGATTTCATTACTGAGTTTAATTTAATTTTCAAACTATCATTAAATAAATGTGACGTTATTGCAATTGTGAAAACTAATTCTTCCTTATAATTTTATTAAAATATTACATAAATAAATCTTTGTAAATAATTTTTTTTTAAATGTGAACTTATAAGATAGGATTAAATAGATAAAACTTTTAAAAATTTACAAAAATAGGTATTTTTGTCTCATCTTCAGAGTTTGCATTCTACTGTTAACAATATATATATATATATATATATATATATATATATATATATATATATATATATATATATATATTGTTAACTGTAGAATCCAAACTCTGACGATGAGACAAAAATACCTGAAAACGTATTAAAAAAAAATATATATAAGGAAGAATTAGTGTTCAAAATTACTTTAAACAGCTTCATATATTTAATCTTCCATAATAAACTAAATTGTTAAATAAATAAAAATACATAAATACACGTTGAAGAGGTCAGCTGAGCATGATGGTTCACCAAGAGTTGACAGTGACTCTTCAGGCTTCTCCTGGTCTAATAAAAATAATAAATCTTTAAAATAAAAAAGGGACGGTGTATATATTGATGCTGGTGAAGTCCCCGATTTTTTTGATTCTTCTATTTTTTTTTTAATTCTTTACGAAAAGAAGACCGTAATTTTTTTTGGAACTGTTTCCTGATTACTATTCGGTTCAATTATTTTCATTTTCTCAGCGAGGAGATCATACGCTTGATTTTTTTTTTAAATTTATTAGTGTAATCTATATATTTTAAATCCCACAACGCGGGAAGAGATCTTTCTATGAAAAAAATCATGTTCTCTTTCTTCGTGGTAGCCATGACGACAGAATTAGTTCCAGCTGATTGGAGGAGGTATGGAAAACATAATGAACTGACGTCCCAAAGTTGAGGCCAAAAAAGCCGAATAGGCAGACGAAACGCTTGCGCAGTAGCTTCAGTTTACATTCAAATATGAATCAGAGAGAGAGTCGGTCCGGATAACTGATCGTATGAGATCGTGGCCTACTTCAGCATCCGGCGCCCGGACAAAAAACCTCAAGAGTAGCTTCATTTATCGTCACACAGAAAGCCGGACCGGCTAACTGATCGTGTATGGAAATGCCATTGACCCAGGAAATATTTGTTGTTAAATAATGTTTACAACCCAGGAAGTCACCGTTGTCCTTCCTCGTTGTCAGCATTAAAACAAGTTCTATTTCCTTGATCATCCCTTCTCTTATTGTATGTATAAAAGTCTATCTGAAAAGGACAGTAATAGCAGTAGTTGTAGCAATAGCAGTATCACAATGTAGTAGCCAGTATCTAGAATGTAGTATTAGAATGTAAGATAGAATGTAAGGTAGAATAAGGTAATGTGAGACACTCTCACTATGTTTAGTATTAAGTCTAATTATAATATCTTTAGAGTCTATCTGTCACTCAGTAGCCTCATTATATATATATATATATATATATATATATATATATATATATCATGTAACTTGTAAACTGTTTAATAAAGTTATTTTTAAAGCTCACACTCATCGACTTTGTTAACTGGCGCCCGAACAGGGACAGCATCCACCAACATCTCACATGTAGCTCTGATCGCTACTTCAGAAGAACTTTGAAGGACTTGCAAATTCTCCACTGCTCTCAGGTTTTATTTGCAAGTCGGCCCACTTATCTAAGGTACCCTTGCTTCAAGTTCTACACTCTGGACGGACCCACTGACATCAAGTACCCGGCAGAAGAAATCGATAACTGTACAGCACCCATCTACATCACCTGTAGCTCTGATCGCTGTTCAGATGAACTTTGAAGGACTTGCAAATTCTCCACTGCTCTCAGGTTTTATTTGCAAGTCGGCCCACTTATCTAAGGTACCCTTGCTTCAAGTTCTACACTTCGGACAGACCCACTGACCTGTCAGGTTGACATCTCAGGTATCTGTCTACTTCTCTGCTGGATCCACTGACCTCTGGAGGTGTCCAGAAAAAGATAACAGATCGATGAGTCGTGAGTTGAAGATTTTACTTTATTTTTTTAGTAGCAAAAATTACATTTTTGTTTAGTTTAAATAAATTGCTAAATTATATCATAAAATATTTAATAAGAAAGCAATTTGAATAATTTATTATGTTTTTGAAATGAAGGAAAATTGCTAAATGAAGCATTTATTGTGATTTATAATTCATTGTGAGTGAATTTTAATTTAAATCGTGTTAAGGTTATTATAATTTAAGTAATATAAAAAATAAAACTTACTATAAAACTATAAAATCATTATTGAATAATTTAAAGATTTAATGTTGAAAAAACAAGTAATTTGTTGTTTGAATAATTTATTATTAAAGAATTAAAGTATGTAAGAAAATAATCAATTATAAGTGAATTAATAATTAATATATAATTAATTGTAAGTGAATAATATATAATTTATAAATAGTTAATAGTAATTAGAAGTATTTAAGGAATATGGCATCCTTAATGATGAATATGAAATAATGCAGTAATATTCCATTTTTTGATGGTGAATCAGATAATTTGAAGAATTTTATAAATGTCGTGAAATGAATTTTAGAAAATATCCCTAAATAGTAAATAATAAGGTTAAATTAGTTTTTATTTTCAATGTAAATTTAATTTTTTAATATAACTTTTATAGATCTGTTTTTTTACATATTGGTTTAAAATCATAAATTTGCCATAAGAAATCAGTTAGCACGAAGAGCATCCCAATAATAACATCTAGAGAAACGATGGACCAATTAATTTTTTTTTTTTTTATCTTAGTTGGATTTTTTATAAGTAATAATAAGGGAATAATTACCCTCAACTGGAGTAGACGTATGTCCTCTATATACCCCTAAAGTGGGATTGTTACTTAGCAATTTTTTGTAAAAGGGAAAAACCCTTAATGTGGAGTTGCCATAAAGCCTCCCTTTATCCCTAAGATGGGATTAATATTTTTTAATGTTAAGAAGATAAAAAAATCTTCTCCATACACCCAGAGTACTGTGGTTGTATTTAAATTGGTCCAAACGGTTAAAGGTTAAAATCCTATAATTTTAACGGGATGTTAAAGATGTTATTTTAATTTAATTTTATTTTAATAAAGAGTTATTAACTCTGTGCATTTAACACTATGGTTTTAAAGATAAAGGAATAAGTTATATATTGTTAGTTTAATGAATTTTAGAAAATGCTATTATAAATAAATCTTCCAAATAATGTGATTAACTATGAAATATATTATAAAATATTTCGTTCAGAGATAATAATTTTAAATAAATGATAATTTTGAGAAAAGAATTATATTTAGAACGCTCGAGAAACACAGAGAAATACTAAAATATTTGAGAAATACTTTCAAATCAAAATTTAATCAAAATAATGACACATTTAATGAAAACTATTTATATAAAAACAAAACAATTACTTACAATTGTCTAAAAGAAATCCATGTTGAGCCATAAAGCACTATAATGAATTAAAAACTTACTGGGACAGTTAACTATTGGGGGATCAACAACTGAATGATGCAATATAATTAGAATAAGGAATTGCTTACAAAGTATTTTGTCGATCAAACAGTTCTTTCCGTGACCTATTAGCTAGTAAATGTTCATCATTCTTTAATTTAATATTTAAAATCACGCTAATAATTACCGAATACATTGTACATGTTGTTTAGTATAGGAACTATTTATTGTTGCACCAATATATCATTAATGATGTCCTATTTACATTATTATTATTTCTATTATAAACAAATTTATAATTTGATGTGTTTTAAAATGTAGAAATGGCGCATTTTTATTTGTAATTAGAGTTATAAGTGTAATTAAATCATTTATCTGTTAGGAGCTTAGTTCAAAAATTATTTTTTATTTATATAAAAAGAATTATAACTTACATGTTTTTGGATATTACATGTCTAATATTAGAAAGTTTCAAGTTGGTTTAAATGTATAAATTATTTCTCATATATATTTAATTATCTTTTAATTCTACCATTTACTTATTGCAATTACGTTTTATAAGAGTCCCTTTAGGTAAATAGAAAATGTAAATAATTTTTAAGTATTAGTCAGATAGGTTTTTAATACAAAGAATTCCCATTCCGAATGAACCTACTATATCCTGCATAATTTGATCCAAGAACTACTTCCTACCTACTTACTTAATACTTTTAAAAACAAAAAAAAAAAAGCTCAAGATAATTCGCTTTTTTTTCATAAAGGAGGAAGGAGTTAACAAATGCCATTGACCCAGGAAATATTTGTTGTTAAATAATGTTTACAACCCAGGAAGTCACCGTTGTCCTTCCTCGTTGTCAGCATTAAAACAAGTTCTATTTCCTTGATCATCCCTTCTCTTATTGTATGTATAAAAGCCTATCTGAAAAGGACAGTAATAGCAGTAGTTGTAGCAATAGCAATATCACAATGTAGTAGCCAGGAATGTAGTATTAGAATGTAAGGTAGAATAAGGTAATGTGAGACACTCTCAGTATGTTTAGTATTAAGTCTAATTATAATATTTTTATAATTTTATTATAATATTTTTATAATATTTATATATTTATAAGTTATTTTTAAAGCTCACACTCATCGACTTTGTTAACTGCACGAAGGGGTGGACATTAATGTTGCCAGTTCTTCTCGTAGATCAACACGTCCACTACTAAACATCACAGTCGGAGATCTAACGGAAACTGCTCTGATTGACACCGGCGCGACAAAAAGCATTATGAATGCTTCAATGTTTTCACAGTTACTTTGCAGCCTAAAGAAGAAATCTGAAACTCTGTCCTTCACTCTCGCTGATGGTTCAACCAAAATATACGAGGCTTTCACAGTCGAGCTAAGCGTCAAAGGTCACAAGGTAAAACAAAGATTCTAGTGATGGTTACAACGCTCGAACCATATTAGGCATACATTTTATTAGTTCTGCTAAAATTTTTCTAAACATTGCTGAAAATGCTTGGCATTTCTGTGATCACCCATACATAATTTATCTTTATGACACTGATCTTTATTTAATTAGCATGACTGTCGGAGATTTTCAACTCCGTCCCGATGAAGAAACGCTCCACTGACATCTAAAAAACCGTTCTTTCTAATGCACTAAACAATCATATCGATATCTTTGGTGTAGGGGGAGACCCAACACCTTTTTCCGAGCAAACGATACAGCTCAAGGAAGGCCACCCATCACCCGCGGTACCTCTCTACAAAATGAGTCATTTTTTTTTTCTCCCCTACCTGACCGGGGTCATGGCGGCAGTGGGGTATTACGCTGGGGTAAGCGTATGCCACTGCCACCAATAAACTACTCTTTTATTTGTAATTTATCTGAACAATTTTATTGAACAATTTATCTGCTACTGTGGTGCAGCCCGGTGCGCTTTGCGCACCTTAAGGTTGCACCTTATTATCTGCTACTGTGGAGCAGCCCGGTGCGCGGTTGCGCACCTTATGGCTGCATCTTATAGTTTGCCGGGCGGTGATGCCA
Organism: Rhaphigaster nebulosa; assembly: GCA_948150685.1. NCBI lineage: Eukaryota > Metazoa > Arthropoda > Insecta > Hemiptera > Pentatomidae > Rhaphigaster > Rhaphigaster nebulosa. Next base: position 181,034,245 of record OX411307.1, on the reverse strand, counting down.
GCCGTCCGGAACCCACCTCCAGCTCCATCCGTCCGGATACCGGTCCAGCCCCCTTGGTCCACTGCATCCGTCCGGATCCCGTCTCAAGTTGCATCCGTCCGGAAGTCCGTCCAGCCTTTCTGGTCCGCTGCATCTGTCCGGATCTCATCTCCTCCAGGGTGCATCAACCATCATGAGGCACGCCGACGTCGGGTGGTCTGGCCCTCACCAGGGTAAAGTGTTCAGGGCCCACCACCTCCTTCCACGCGTATACGAAGTCCTTGAAGAAGAGTTACACCTCTTCCTCCATCAGACGGGGGAAATCCGACTCGGCGAGGGCGAAGATCCCGGTACTTCCCGACAACCTGGCTCGGTTTCCTTCTACTGCGGTGAAGGACGCGATCACGTGCTCTACAGTCTCAGGGACTCCACAGGTGGGGTACCGGTGGTCTATGTCCTTTCCATGTCCCTGTAGTTTCCCCAAGAAATCTCCATGCCCTGTCAGCATCTGCGAGACCCAGTAATCAGGGAGGACCCATCTCGCCTTCAGCCTTTCTTGGACGGTGGGGAAGAACTTCCTGAGGGTAGCTCCCTTCTGACTCCCTACCCACCGTCCATTCCACTCCTCGATGATATCCTTCCTCAATATCTTCTTCCATTGGTTGGGGGTCTCGCCAACTATGGTACGGAGTCCCTCCGGTAGCGCGTCGAGCCCCTGCCTCTTCACATTATACTTTATTCTGTCCTCCTTGAGGACGAGGTCCAGGGGCATCGCTCCGGCTAGCATCTGCACCGCCTCATGCGACACCGTTCTGTATGTCTCAGTGACCCTAAGCAGAGCCAGCCTCTGGATCGTCGCCAGTGACCAAATGAATCGCGCGAAACAAGATATTCTTAGTGCAGAAATCGATAAGATGTAATCAAAAAATATTATCGAAGAATGTGATTCCCCATTTGCCGCCCCTGTCGTTTTGGTCCCGAAACCTGACGGCAGTTTCAGAATATACATCGATTTCCGCAAACTTAACAGTATAACCATCCCTGACAGACAACTTCTGATTCTCATTAATGACATTCTGCATTCGGCAAAAGAATCTAAATACATGTCAACATTAGACCTCCGATCCGGATGTTGGCAAACAAAAATGCGAGAGTCTGATAAAGATAATACTGCATTTATCTGCCCCCAAGGAGCATTCCGATTTCTTCGGAATTCGGGAGCGACCTTGGAAATTCGGCTTTGGAAATTCGGGAGCGACGTTCTTCTTCCTGATCGATTTTGATCATCTTTGCCGGAGGTCAACATGTTCGGATATATTGACGATCTATTAGTAATTTTGACGTCTTTCAATGAGCATCTAAGTGACTTAATGAAACTCTTTCAACGCCTTAGATCCTATAAACTTAAAGTAAATCTTGAAAAAAAGCGTATTTTGCAGAGAACCGTTTAAGTATCTTGGTTACTTAATCACTCCTGCGGGTATTAAGGCTGGTCCGGCTAAAATAATTACTATTTCTGAATTTCCTGCTCTGCAATGTCTCAAACAGCTTCAATCATTTCTTCAGACTTGCTCATGGTTTAGGAAATTCATAAGAAACTTCGCATCAATAGCCGAACCACTCACGAGATTAACGAAGAAAGCAGTCATCTGGCAGTGGAAGGAGGAACAGGAGAACTCATTCAACCAATTGAAGAACCTATTGACATCTGCAACTATTCTTAAACAAATAGACGAGGAGAAGCCATTTATTTTACGGACAGCTGCCAGTGATTACGCACTCGGAGCCATACTTCTCCAGTCACACGACGCCGAGAGCACCCGATCGAATATGCCAGCCGCTTACTCCCACCTGCTGGAAAAGTTATAACGTTACTGAACGCGAAGCTCTAGCAGTCGTCTGGGCTACCGAAAAATTCAGGGGCTACATCAAAGGAACAAAAGTATCTATCGGATCAGATCACCAGCCCCTCAAATGGCTCATGAGTTTAAGATCTCCTTCAGGAAGACTTGCAAGATGGGCTCTTCACTTGTAAGGCTTTCAGCTAGATATCATATACACACCAGGTAAAGCAAATGTCATAGCCGAAACATTATCTCGGCCACCTGTCAATGTTTCAGAGGATGAGCACAACCCAATCATACAGCATGCTCAAGCTATTACAGCAGCACTACCTCGAAAATCACCTGCCTTGATACGAAGAGAGCAAATAGATGATCCTGATTGGCAAAGATTATAAGGGAATTCGAAGCAGCATCATCTGTCACAAAGGAAACTTTGTCGAATAAAGGTTACTTTATGTCCAATGGCATTCTTTATCGGTACAACCCGTCAGGTGAAACTGATGAAGCTCAACTTGTGGTTCCGGAAAGCGGTAAGAAATAGGTCATGGTTGAATATCACGACTCACCGACTGCAGGGCACTACGGCTTAGAAAAATAAGTACGTTTTACTGGCCCGGCATGAGGAGCTATGTCGCCGAATACATAAAGAATTGTGCGCAGTGTCAACGTTTCAAGCCTACTAATCAAAAGCCATAGGATCTTATCCACACTAGACCATTGGCGGAGCGTTTCGAAACAATGGCTGTTGATCTCTTTGGACCTTTACCGAAAACCGATTCTGGGAATAAATGGATCCTTGTAGCCGAAGGAAATATGCCTTCACGTTGGGTCGAATTGTTTCCGCTGAAACATGCCACATCAGCTGAATGAGCAAAAATACTCATTAACGAGATATTTTTGAGGTATGACTTGCCACGAGAAATGATATCAGACAATGAAACACAGTTTATCAGCAGAGTGATGAAACAAGTTGGTTCCATTTTGCACATCGATCAGAAATTCCCACCGCTTTATCATCCCGAAGCCAATCCTGTCGAAAGACGGAACAGGGACATAAAAACGCAACTGGCTATACAGGTGAAAATCTTCACAAATCATGGGATTCTAAACTTCCGGGAATTAGATACGCCATGAACTCTGTCAATTGTGTGTTCTGGATTTATTCCCGCATATATAACGTTCGGCTGTGAGTTACGCTCAACGATCGAAATAGAATATGACATGCGAATCATTCAAACTAAAAATACATTTACACCTTTACAAAATTTAGGGAAGACTCTTGAAATATCCAGGAAGAGATCAATAAAAGCTCAAAACATACAGAACACCTACGCAAATCGAAAAAGACGTGAAGCAACCAAATATCTTCCTGGACAATACGTATAGTAAATACCCATCTTCTGAGTAACTCAGCCAACAAAGTAACTAGTAAGTTGCTACCACGACGTGACGATCCCTATGTCATAAAAAGGAAATTAGGAAACACTACATACGAAATAGAGGACCCACAAAGAAACGGCTTGATCTTAGGTCGATGGCACTCGTCTCAACTCAACCCATTCCACGGATAAGATCCTACGACTGTACAACCACAGAATCCGAAAAGAACAGGAGGTCGTCCTCGAAACAAAACACAACCATCCAAGAACCCTGCTTCAAAAGATCCTGCTGTCAGATCGAGGACGGAAACCGCCAACAGAGGGGGAATGTAGCAAGATATACCTACCTATTTGGAACAGATGTTCTAATAGTTAGTATTTATAATTAAGTTTATTGAAACGAAGATTATAAGAAATACGTAATAAAATACAGAGTTGTGTTGTGTTACGAATTATTTTTTTTCTCTTAGAACCTCAACTGTTACAAAACAAGTTTCGAATGCTATACATTCACCTTCAGTTCAAGGTTTAAATGGATTATATCAAACAGAAAAGTTTGTACTTTTGTCAACAGTGGCTTGAATAGCCACTACCAGCTGCTCGTTTAATCTGCAGCTGACTCCAGAATTGCTCGCCTGCCCCCAACAGACGATGCAGCAGACCACTATCCTTACAGAACTTACCAGCAAGTTCAAAAGCAGTTGGGGGTTGAATAAAATTCTACATATTGTGGGTGGACGCTCGATAAATAGGAGCTTACCCTTATCATTATCACTTTGGATCTTGCTCCTCAGATCCTAATGCGGATGATTTCCTGTAAGCGCAAAAACGTTGCAGATGCCAGAAAGCTTGACTAATATGCTCAGTCTTCTGTCGATTCTGCACGGTCAAATTATGTCAGAACGTCCAATCTCCAATCTTTGAAAACCTCTATCTCAGGAACTACTTAACCTACTGAGTTGGTTCAAGTCTAAAATTGTGGTAAATTTAATTTGGTTTAATAAAAGAAACCGTAGATTTTATTGTTGGGTCATAATTTGGGAGATAATGATCAGAAACTGAAAATAGAGCCAAAACATGTGTTTCTTTGGCTTCTACGCAGCTCGCACAGATCTTTTGAAGTAGAATTTTTTTTTTTTTTACTACTGGCTTGTCAAGCTTGGGGAGACTTCGTTGGACCGGTCACGTATGAAGCATGAACGACACTGAGGTCTCCAAGAAACTCATGACAGAGGTCCTACATCGAACACGCAGAGTGGGGAGGCCAAAAGCAAGATGGCTAGATGGAGACGTAGCAGATTCTAGGCTGCTTCTTAAAATACGGAACTGGACACAACACAAGATAGAGCCTCCTGGCGGAGGCTACTGGATGAGGCCTAGATACAGCAATGGATTGTTGCGCCAAAGAAGAAGACTATTGGCTTAGGTCCAAATATAATAAAAAAAATTAGAACTACTTGACCTTTTGCAGAGTCGGATGTATAATGTTACTGTACTGTTGCCCTAAGTGTAGTATGCGTACGCCCAGGGGCTCAGAAAGAGTTTGGTTTTCAAGATTGGCTCAATTTATGATTTTCTAATGAATTAATTTATCAATCTAATGGTTTTCAGTTAATAGATATTGGTAGAGTTTTAGGATCTTGCGATGCCTTTTGAAAACTTTGAGTTATAATGGAAACTTTAGCTTCAACTAAAACAGACCAATTGCATCATTAAGAAATCAACAATTTTAATGAATAGGAATATTATACGGTAAATGAAAATTTTATCCGCTGGGAACCAAACAGCTGTCACAGGAACTTCTACAACATTGGCGAACATGTCACGACAATGAAAACGTAGCATGACATGGTGAAATTAAAACGAGGTGAATTCTGCTCCAGGTAACACTAAAACACCCGCATTAGCGTCATATTTAAAAAAACAAAACAATTGAGCCGTCACGGGACGCCTGGCAGATGTGGCGTCGAAACTATTTTTGTATAGAAAATATGGATGAAAGGGTGGTTTATTAAAGGAAATAAATATGGCATAATCAAAAACAAAATATTCAGATTTTTTTAAAGAAAAATTATTCTTTATTTAAAAACCACTGGCTTGTTCCTGGTTGTATTTTCCTCGAATTTGTAGTACCTTCAAATGAACTATTTAAAAATAGATTTATTGATAAACGGGCACATTATCCTTGCGACTAGGAGACATATTGTATTCCGAAATCAAAAAGGTCGTGTTTTGTGAGAAAATCTCTCTAGGCGCGAGTAACAGCGTAAGTGAAGCAAATTGGTATACCATAAGTATATAAATTATACATATATAATATGTATGTATAATTATAATTTTTGTTAGTATATTTCAGAAAACAAAGCTATTGATTTTTACAGGAAAACAGGTTTTGCTATGTTTCTGGCAAACTGCTTTTCTAAGGCAGGTGGGAGTTCTAGAAACCGCATTTACATGATTTACTAATTAATATACTCTGTATTTGCATAGGTTCCAGAGGGAAGCCGATCAATCAAACTGGAATTTAACTTAAAAGACTAGAGACCACAGAACCTCCTGCTATGGCCAATAGGCTGGGATATTATAAATACCATTAGAGATCCTTTCCAAGGGTTTCGCGTTTGCCAATTCACTTAATTAAACTATATGATGTCATGCGGAGTGAATAGAATAATAGCTTTTGATAGAAGATCTTACTTTATTTAAGAGAATTTTACTAATTAAACTGTTGGTTTACTAATTTACAACCTAAATTAATTTCATTATAAAAGAACTCTTGATTGTAACACATGTATTCGAGAACACACTTGCTTATTTAAAATCTTACTCTGGTGCCACATAATATTAGACAATAATGCACACATTTCAACGAAAGAACTATCACTTATCTTAGTGTTGCCTTCGCCGTTTTAGATACTGGCCGCTTCGTCGCTCGATGGTCTGGTTTTCTCTCCTTGCAGCGGTCTTCTTCTCTGCCGCCAGACTCACGGACTCCGTCTCGGATGGATTGCTCAGCTGGACCCTCTGCTTCTACTCTTAGAAACCTACTCTTCTACCTTCTAGCTAGAGCCCCCTCGACTTCTGTGTCCGCTGACTCTTCTCTCTCTTTTTCCCTTCTCCTTCTTGAAAGACACATTTTGTCCCCACTCTCCTTTTGGGCCATCTTATTGATTGACGTCTTAGGAATTTCAAAAGAACTTTGAAACTTTCTTGGAGGTCAGCTTCAAAATGTTTGACCTTTTTTCTATATTGTTCCTGGCCTTGGCGGCAAGTTTTATTATAACTTGTCTACCCGGCCTATCTCTTGGTTTTATGGTTCTTTCACTTTTACTTATCTTTATGACTCCTTGAGCAGGTCGGCAATCTCGACCTGCTCCCCGGCCCTCCAGGTATTCCGCCCGGCCTTGGACGTATTTCTTTGCCCGAAAAAGAAACCGATTAATATTAATATTGCTAAACCGCGTGGTATCTCTTTAATTTATCCCTTATTTGATTACTATTATTTAATCTGAATTATTTCCTTCAATCCCTATATTCTCAAAACATTGCAGTTTGTTAATAATAAATTATACTTAATTTACCTGTACCGAAATGGCTGCATTAAAAAAAAAAAAAAAATCAACTTACTCTTGTCTTGAATCACTTTATTTTGTGTCATAGTGTAGTTTTTCTTTCTTTGCTCACTTTCATGTTCTAAACTATCACTGTCACTCATATTTTATTGTTACAGTTATTACTTTCAAATAAAACGCCAACAGCCGCACAATGGTTCAAAACGCACTTTTTCGGGACAAAACTCCGCCCTGGTCGTTCTATTTATGATAGAGCAACCATCTCAAGGTTATTTTGCTACTAAGTAAATTCACTTTAAGTGTTTAGATTACCAAATTTTTAGATAATTTTTATTTGATAAAAATCTATAATTCTTTTTGGTTATTTTAGAAAAAAAATTGTTTACTAATAATTTTTGTATATATCAATATTTCCTGTATTTCCCTTTATTTTTAATTGTTATTAGATAAGTATAAGAAAATAAAGGGTTTTATGTCACAACTTGGTGATTTTTCACGATTTTTCCAAAAATGTCGTCAAAATTATAATTTATTTGCATATCTCAATATATACATAACATATTGAAGTGCAAAGTGTGCGTAAAATTTTAGTTTTGTTTCTAGATTTTACCATGAAAATTTTAAAACTATGCATCAATTTCTGCTCTTAATACGAAGCGTAACGTGTATTTCGCTATAGAATTTTTTTCAATGAGTAGACAAAAAAAATTTTCATAGAAAAATAGTTTAATCCTTAAATAAGGGTTTTCAGTAGAAAAAACATAATGAAGTTCTGTCCCCAAGCGAGATAAAGCTACAAATGTGTTTTTGTAGGGTATTTTTTTTAATTTTTTTATTTTATATATGCAATTACGTAATGTGATAGCTACTGTTAAAATGATAAACTATAATGTCACATAAGATGGAATTAATATTAACAATAAGAAAAGTTCTGTCCTGAAACGTCATACAGTTTTTTTTTAAATAATTATAACTTAAGTAAACCTTTAATTCAAAATTCATTTAATTTTTCATTTTTTGCAATTTAATATACCTAATTATCATATATGATACCATTAAAACGATAATATCTGAAATATCTGTATAGAGCTACTCATCTATCTCTATAGCTTCTTCCACTCTTGGAACTTACAGGAGGTTTTTTGCTTCTTTTTCGATTGCTTAAATGAAGGTTTATCATATTCAGTTCTGATTCTCGAAATAACTGGATCTATTGAATCCAATAAATTATTTACAATATCTTCGTTTCCGTATTCTTTTGAACATTTCCTGCAATTACATTCACAGAATCTTTTAATATCTTTATTTCGAGACTCGCTTGGGGGCAGAACTTCACTATGGTTTTTCTACTGATAACCTTAATCGAAGGATTAAACTATTTTTCTATGACAAATTTTTTTTGGTCTGCTCATTGAAAAAAAATCTATTGCGCAATACGCGTTACACACGCGTTACAACTTCGTATAAAGCGTAGAAATTGATGCATAGTTTTAAAATTTTCATGGTAAAATCTAGAAACAAAACTAAAATTTTACGCACACTTTGCACTTCAATATGTTATGTAAAAATTGAGATATGCAAATAAATTATAATTTTGACGACTTTTTTGGAAAAATCGTGAAAAATCACCAAGTTGTGATATAAAACCCTTTATTTTCTTATACTTAATTAAATCAAAAACAAAGGGAAATACAGAAAATATTGATATATACAAGAATTATTAGTAAACAATTTTTTTTCTAAAATAACCAAAAAGAATTAAATGGTAATCTAAACACTTAAAGTGAATTTACTTAGGAGCAAAATGACGTTGAGATGGTTTCTCTATCAAAAATAGAACGTGCAGGGCAGAGTTTTGTCTCGAAAAAGTGCATTTTGAACCACTGTGAGCCGGTCTGCATGTTTCACATTAAAAAATTCTTAGAAAGAGATATATTATAACGAGCTAAGTTCTGCTCCTCAAAACCTTGGCAATTCGCTTCCGATTGAAAAAAAAATCTTGAAACGGGCGACATTAGAGCTAACCTTCGTCCGTTTTTCATCAATTTTCTTGAAAAGATCGAAATTATAAGCAGCCGAATTCTGTCTACATTTTCGTCCGATTTTTAAAAAAAATCTTGAAACTGGTGAAATTATAATGAGTAGAATTTTACTCTAAAAACCCGCAACACATTCAAATTTGCGCCCGATTCTCAAAAATCATCTTGAATAAAGGCGAACTTACCTAAATTGCCTATATTTCAGATATGTCAGCTATATTTTTCTAGGACCGGTCCCCCTCTAAACAGATTCCTGCTTAAGCCCTAGTATATGTCTATTACCACTGAACTTAGAGCTAGTTAAATCTTCCACAAAGGAGTTTATAATAACTATCTTCGTAGGAAGAACTGTCTCCATGATATTAGTCAAAATAAATTAACAACTCTGTGATTTGTTTTTTTTTAAATATGTTTTTCTCAAAAACTTTGTCTCGAGAACTATCTAATATAAAGAGCTCTATTAGGGCTCACATTTTAGCAAACTTAATGCCCTTTAAAAAAAGTGATTATAATATTTTTCGCGTAGCTGGTAGTTTTCAAGATATTGAGCATGGAATGAAAAATTAGTAAAAAAATTACGTTTTTTTCTTTAATTCAATGCCACCATTTTTGAAGATAGAAGCTTTGAAATAGTAGACAAGGCTTGTTTTACTTAAAATACCCTACACATTCGTAAATCACGTTCAAACCTTCTAAAATGAGTACCCATTTTCGGCCCTGGATCCAGTTGGCTATATCGATGTTCAATTAGGATGTCCTGGAAGTATGAGCCTGGGTTATGATTTATTACAGTAATTGTATATTTCTTTACGAGAGCTCCCGTCTTATGAATTCTCAGAACAGAATAAAGAGAGTTAAAAAAAAATATACATATGTACAATATTATTGTTACTAGCACATAAATTATTGCACTAATTTATATTCTAGCTTATGCTCGTTAATGTAATTAAACTAAATGATGTCGATGAAGCTAATGAATATTGCATTTATGAATGCTCATTGATGAGGAAAAAGACTGACAGCGCATACGTCCCTAACTCTTCACAGCTAATTAAGTGGATTTTCTAAGGAACCACTATATTTTAAAATGTAACCATTGGTTTTTAAAGAAGAATAAGTGCTCCACATGTTTTATTTAAAGACTTTTTCGTTAATGTTGGCCGTTCAATTACCTCTAGTCTTGAAATTTCAACTTTCGTGTTAATGACTTGATAAAATTGACTTTACTGGTGCTTTTTAATTATTTTTTTTAATTATTCTATGTATTTTGATTCTATGATTATACAGCTTTGAAAAAAAGTTAAGTTTGGCGAAATTAAGCCAAATACTGAATGGCAGTGACCAAATCACTATGTCAAGTCCGCCATCTTCGGACACCATTGGGGATGTGGGTGGGTGCACGCTAGGGGGTTTCGCCAACAGGCTAATAACCCTCTCTCATATTGTAAAACAAGAGATGCAGGTAGAATGGTTCGACCCCAAAAATTCAACGGAATTGCCGTTCAACGGACGTATAGCGCCCGGCAAAGGGTTGAATAATTTTTTCAGAAAATTTCAAGTTTCTTAACAAAAGAGACTAGAGATATTAATACTGGCCTAGGTTTACCTACAATTTTTCTAATTCTCCTCACATAGTTTATATCACTCTTAAATGTTTTTATGGTTAACACATAATTACATATGTCTAGAAAATTATTTTGCGATACTTCATAATTCTCTCCTGTAATCTCGTCCATTCCAAAAAAAATTAATTATTTCGTCTCCTCTCCGAATCGATGATTTTTTGTTGTTTTGTAACGACTATTTTAAGTTCTGTATTTTCTTTTTTCAGTTCTTGATATTAATTTTGTTGCTCTTCAAAGAAATCATGAATGTTTAGAGTATTTATTTATTTTTTAATGATTGCCTCCATATCTCTTTTGTTTTCATTTTTAATTCCTCTTTAAATTTATTTAAAAGATCAATTAATTCTTTAGTAGTGATAGACATGTTTATTTTTATTAATTAACTTACGAGGTCGATCTGCGATAACAACAGTGCCAATAATCCGTCGAGTTTAACTTACTCCCTCTAGCATAGTAAACATTATAATAGACAATATACTGCACACAATTCACAGCCAAAGTTCTGATACAATAATTTCTTCAGATTTTAAAAATCTACAGGATTAGATGGAGAATTATTAAAATCACCAATACACAAAGTTCTATTCTAATTCGAACGATAAAAACTAAGAAAATTACTCTTATAACGGACATGGTGTAACCCGTGTTACGGCTCAATGTAGGTTCCTATTAAATAAAACAGAAGGTAAAATTGGTAAACCATAAGCTTGCAATATTAAAAACAAATTGGGCATTAAAGATATAAGGGATCTGGAAATTCTAAGAAATGTTTAATATTGCTACCATGAACATTGAGTAAAACTCAAAATTAAAAAATATATATATATATTATTTCTTAAAAATTAAAAAAAGGATGGACGATAATTAAAATAATTGGTGATTTGCTACTGTACATTTATTTTTTATATTGGAAAATCACTGAATTAAATTTATTTATTTTTATTTATTGCTAAACAGACTCGTTTGTTGCAGGTTTTTCACTTATGGAATAATGCCGCATACAGGTAAACTTTTGATATTGACTAACCAGAATCTCGTATAACTTTTTATAAAGCATACAATTATTTCAGTACAAATGCAAATTTTATTTTTTTAAGAGGGAAGGGGAGTAGATAGAAAAAGCCGGATCTGGCCCAGGGCTTCGGAGCAGTATGGCGGCGCCAATGGTTTATACATATCTAAAAATTTTATCCTTTGTGAACTAACTCTTCACCTAGTACACTCCATCAATCCGATCTAACCTCTTACCATTTTTTCTCTCTCCTAGCTGACTAGTTAGAAAATTCTTCGTATTTTTCTCAATTTTAGTATAGTATGTCCTGCCACTTCTTTCATTCTTCCCTAGCAGACCGTCTCCTGTTCTAATTTTTAAAACCGAAAAAAGTAAATCTGAGGTCGTTCCTTCTTTCTCTTGATTCGGCTCATTCAGAGGTCACGTCATGATAATAAAGCAAAAATAAAAAATAAATTGGGTGCAGGAAGCTCAAAGAGTATGACTAGAGCCCTCGCCTTCTGAGACGTCTACACAATGAGACAATGCCAATATGCTCGAACAATCGTCTCATTGTCTCCTGCCTTGCATTACGGGGAATATTAAATTCTATCACTTTTTGGTTGGTCTTGTTTACATTTTGTATTCAGACAATTATTATTATTAAAATTGAGAAGATACAATTGGAAGATACCAAACACAAAGCCGTAAATTGGACCTTTGCTCTTTCAAATTAATTTAAATTGTGCATAAACAATTATAAAAATGATTTAAAAGTAAATAAATATAATTTCGTTCGAAATGCCGCCCCCTAAAATCTGCCGCCCGGAGCAAGTGCCCTCTTTGTCATCACTCCTCACTCCCCCAGATCCGGCCATACCTGCCACCACACCTCGAAGATCGTCTCGTATTAGACGCCCTCCTCAATATTGTAAAGATTACGTTTTTTAAATGAAGGAGGGAAGAGTGTGGGAAAAATATAGATGTATTGATTATTATAAACCTAATTATTACCTGCCTTAGTTTCAATGTTTATTCAATCAGTCTGTTTACCGATGTGTAATTTTATATTTATTAAAGCCTTAATAAGAAAGGGGTTTACTTTTTCATTTGAAATTTGAATTTGAAAATTTATTAAAAAGAGACGAATTTTCAAGATTTTCTTTAAAATTCGCTATTCCTTGTGAATCTCGATTCAGAATTAAACTTTAACCAATTATTTCTAACTTCGTTTTTTAATCTTCTTGCAAACATGCAATGGACATCGCACATTTTAAATTATTTTCCATGTTCATCAGTTTTAAACTATTCCATCCATTTTTCAGTATTTTTTGGTCTTCTTGAACTTCTTTTTCACATAAAGGTACAGTCAGTTGAACTTCCAGATGATTCATGAGATCAACATGGTCATTTTATATTACCTTTTCTTCTAATTACTTAATGATTTTCATTTCTAATGTTTCCATTGGGATTTAATTTAAGAATTTCTGCTTCTAACTTTCTGGTTTTCCCATTTTGTCTACTTTCAAACTGTTTGCTCTTTAAATGTTACTAAGGTTCTTAGGATTTTTAACTACTTCTTTATTTATGTTCTCTATGCCCTCATTAAAAACCAATTTATTTATATTCTCTTCTGCAGTATCTAATGTTTTTTCTTCAGAATCTTCATGGATGTTAAAATAAACAGCTTGGAAGAGATTACTAATATAATTCATGCGGATATTCTAAAAAATGTGTCCTTTCTAATTGTACTAGTTCTTCTAATTTATGAATTCTCTTGTCATAAGGATGTTCTTCCGGACTGAAATCCATTAAAAACCTGGGTTTTTTTTTTCTAAATGTTCATTTGGAGTGTTTTGTTTGAAATCTCAGGGTTTATCTTGCCACAGCTACTAATCACTGTATCTAAGTAAGAAGTATATTCATTCACCACTTTCAGTACCTACCCGATGCAGACCAGTTGGTTGTCTTCCTGTTCTTCTCTTCCCATAACCAGCAATTTCCTCTTGGAGGTATTAATTGACGTACCTTTCCTGAGCAACTCTTCTTCACATTCCACCAGAGCTTACTGTAGTTTTATCTTTAAGTCGGCTACCAGGACTATATCATCTGCGTATATAAGGCTTTGTACGAGGACGGCTTTAAAGATTGACATTTAAAATTTTCCCAAATATTTTTAGCATGTATATACACTTTCACGCTGACATCAATATCAGATAATTTATTGTAAAAAGTTTCAATTGGTGGGAGCTCTGTTTCATTTAACTTTTCTGCATTGTCTATATAATTGTATTCTACAACATCTCGATGAGCATTCTGGAGGGGCAGCCCCGTGAAAGTGCTCATTGGTCGGCCCCTGTCGAACGCTCATCGAGAGAGAATGGACTTTGGGCCATCCTTAATTACACTAATCATGATTTAATATTAATCCTTAATTAGCCCTAATCTTTAATTAGCACTAATCCTTAATCTAATAGGTTCGACCTGTCTGAACCTGTCTCGAGCGTGTCTCTACAGTCTGATCCGATATGATCCAATCCCAGAACCATCATTCTTACCCTACTCAACATGTATATACATATGTATATATATAGACCTAGATAGAATCAGTGCCTGGGCAAACCTAAATATATTAAGATTAAACGCTATGAAATCCCAAGACTTTGTCATAGGTTCCAATTCCCTCCTTAGATCCAATACAACCTTGTCTTATTCATATAATCCTTTATGATCACCCCATCACTTTCAGCTCCTCAATTAAAAACTTGGATATTATTATCAACCCTTACCTGGAAATCCCATATCGCTCAAATTTCCCGACGGTCGATAAGTATCCTTAAGTTATTCCTTCGTTCATGACATCTTCTCACACTTTGACTATGGCTGTGTGGTGTACGGGGCCCTCTGAGGGATGCTCGAGGAAAGACTGAAGCGGATCATGAACTGTTTTTTAAGATTTGTCTTCGGTACCTCGAGATGGGCTCATGTGTCCCACCTTTACGGCGAGTTAAAGTGGCTCTTCCCCTCCAACCGTAAACAATATTTCCTTGGATCTTTCCTATACCAAACTTTGAGCAACTAGCACCCTTCCTACATCTACAGCCTCCAACAATTTAAATCCTCGGTCTACGCACAGGAAACAAGATCCCGCCTTTCTGACCTCTATACCCCTTCCCATAGAACCCAAAACATTCGAACGTTCCTTTCTCACCCGCTCCTCTATCCTCTGAAATTCCTTTTCTTCTAACCTTATTCAAATGCTCTTTAATTACGAAATTGCAATTTAAGATTAACATCTAGATCAGAAGTAAATAATAATTTTTAATGCACTAGCTTCAACTTTACTAATCAGCCCATTATTTATGTATTTTTCATATTTTTCTCTTTTTCTTTTCTTTTAATTTTTGGTTATCATTAATTAGTCTTTATAAGAAAAAAAATATATTGTTTGCTTATTACTTTATTGACAATATTATAAATATTAATTTATCTTTATTTTGTAATCTTATGACCAGATACTGTTCCTGTTTTATTTGCTCGATTGTGATATTCTTAAGGAACCTCGTCCCAGAATAAAATTCTTCTTCTATTCTATTCTATATATTGTAACTTCACACACACACACACACACAAAACTGATCACCCTGGGAAACCGTAAATCAATATCAGCGAGGCAAGAAAGGAGTACAGTTCGCTGGAAGGCTAGGACTTTTGACAGGGAGTCATTCAAAATTATGATGGAGGCATCTTGTGAGCTTTCAGGCTCTGCAGAGGATAAGACACACCAGGTAATGGATCTGGTCACCACAGATCGTGACACAGCTATGGTGCGCAGCAACGCTTGCATGGGCCGAAACCCAGTCTACTGGTGGAACGACCAGATCGCTGACTGTCGTAGACGGTGTCATGCATCGAGAAGAAGGTATCAGCGAGAAAAGGCAGCCCTCAGTTCTAAATACTCCAGAAAGAGTTCAAAGCTATGAGGCGTGAACTACGGCGAGCAATCAAGATGAGCAAGAGGCGGTGCTGGGAGGAACTCTGCGAAGAGGTGGACGAGGATCCATGGGGACGGCCTTACCGGCGCGTCATAAAGAAGTTAAAGAGCAACTCTTCGAGATCACCTATGTGCCCGGTTGTTGTAGAGAAGATAGTGGCAACTCTTTTTCCATAACAAGAAGAATTAATACTTTCAGGGTTGTGGCAGCCATTTGACGTACCATCCGTGACAGCTGAAGAACTCAAGGATGTCTGCACTAGCCTTCAGATAGGAAAAGCACCAGGTTTGGATGGCATCCCAAATGTGGCACTAAAGGCGGCAATGGAGACAAGGCCAAATCTTTTTCAAGAAGTCTTCAGTTCTTGTTTATGTGAAGGATCCTTTCCGCGGCCATGGAAAAGACAGTGCCTTGTGCTGATCCCGAAAGGCAAGGGAAACCCATCGGACCCTTCAGCATATCGACCGAGATGTCTGTTGGATACAGCTGGCAAGGCTTTGGAGAAAATTATAGCTGGCAGGATACAAGAGACCACAGAAGGTGTAGGGGGCCTAGCACGGACTCAGCTTGGCTTCCGGAAAGCAAGATCAACTCTGGACGCAATCACCATGGTGATAGAAACGGCTCGGAAGGCTTTTGCGGGGAAGAGGTGGAGGAGAGGCGCGAAATGCTACTGCGCAGTTATCACGCTACATGCTAAAAACGCCTTTAACTCGGCGAGATGGAACTGTATTCTGAATGCCCTTCAGGAAATGGGTGTCCCCACTTACCTGACGAGCATAATTCGAGATTATTTCAGGGACAGAACCCTGATTTATTCAGAGGATGGGCCAAAAAGGTTTAAGGTGACTGGTGGAGTACCCCAGGGCTCAGTGCTTGGGCCACTACTGTGGAATGTCATGTACGATGGGGTCCTCAGGCTTAGCCTGCCAGAGGGTGCCAAGACGGTGGGCTTTGCCGACGACACCGCAGTGGTGATCGAGGCAAAATACAAAGATGAAGTGACCTTGAAGGCGAACCAGAGCATTTCATTGGCTGGCATCGGTGGGACTCCAGCTGGCAGACAGGAAAACAGAAGCCCTTCTTATTAGTAGTCACAAAAGGAAGGAAGAAATAACCTAGAGAGTGGGTAAACAAGAAATTAGGTCCCAGTCTTCCCTGAGGTATCTTGGGGTTATAATCGATGATAGGCTGCGGTTCAAGGAGCATATCCAACAAGCATGCGATAAAGCGGCTAGAGTGAGCACAGCGTTGGCCCGACTGATGCCCAACGTAGGCGGACCCAGAAGTAGTCGGGGACTATTGGTAGCAAGTGTGGTCCCATCTACTCTGCTCTACGCAGCCGCAATATGGAGTGGGGCCTTGGACACACTGGCCTACAGGAGACCAATGGTATCTGTCTACCGCTTGAGTGTTCTCAGAGTGATCAGCGCGTCCTCAGTGCAACTAGCCATCCACGGCAGTTCGGCTCGACCCGTGGCAAGGGAACCATAGACGCGCTGCTGAGAGTGCGTAGGGACGTGGAGGAGAGGGCAGAGAAGTATGTTATGTTGATTCTCTTTGACATATCCTCCGCCTTAGACAGTGTAAGGTGGCCCCACCTGCTCCAGCTGTTGCAAGAATTCGACACCCCAGCAACTTGTACTCCCTCGTGAGTGGTTACCTCACCGACAGGAGTGTGAGGATTAGAGGTAGCTAATACGAGGTAGAGCGAAGGATCGAAAGAGGCTGTCCACAGGGCTCTGTCCTGGGTCCTGCCCTTTGGAAGCTCCTCTTCGACCAGCTGGTGGGGGAACTGGAAGAGAGAGGGTTCCTTGCCACGGCCTACGTCGACGACTCGGAATGGTGCGTGAGGAAGAAGCTGAGCACAGCCGCGGGCAAGACTCAGGCAATGCTCGTCAGAGGCTCCACAGACAGGGCACACCCTACAATACTGGACATAGGCGGCCAGAGGGTGAGGATGGGTGAGGAGGTGACATACCTCGGAGTGAGGATGAGGAGAAACTTCGACGTCACCCCTCACCTGGAGTACCTCAAGGATAGGGTGACCCTGTCTGTTAATGGATTGTGCAGAATTGGGGGTGCGTTTTGGGGCCTCAGATACCCAGCTACAATGACTATCTACAAGGGAGTGGCCATGGGTATCTTGAGGTACGCATCCCCAGAACACGTCATCGTATCCTGCACCGCAGTAGAAGGACAACGTGCCAGGTTGTCGAGAAAGACCGGGATCTTCGCCCTCGCCGAGTCGGACTTCCCCCGTCTGATGGAGGAAGAAGTGTACCCCTTCTTCAAGGAGTTCATATACGGGTGGAAGGAGGTGGTGGGCCCTGAGTACTTCACACTGGGAAGGACCAGACCACCCAACGTCGGCGAGCCTGAGGATGGTTGATGGGATCTGGACGGAAGCAGTGGACCGGGAAGGCTGGACCGGCTTCCGGACGGATGCAGCTAGGGAGAGGATCCGGACGGATGCGGCTGACCAGGAGGGCTGGACGGCACCGGACGGATGGAGAGTGCCAGGAGGGCTGGCCACGCCGCCTGGCAGAGGATGAGGTGCAGCCCTAAGGTGCGCGGTTGCCCTAACCGCGCACCGGACTACTCCACAGTAGTAGGACCTTTGTACCCCCAAATATAATATCCTCATGAATATTGTAAAATAAGACTGTTAATAAATATGTTGTTCATTGGTGGCAGTGGCACACGCTTACCCCAGCTGAATACCCCACTGCCGCCACGACCGAGAGATGGCAACGTAGCTGCTATATGACATTGAAACCGAGGTGGACCCAAAGGCTGATACCTCAAATCCAATCTTGGCTGGATAGAAAACATGGGGAAGTAGATTACTACCTAACACAGATGCTCACAGGACATGGCTGCTTCAGAGCCGATCAAGTGCGGTTCAAGCTGGACAATACCGCTGAATGTCCAAGGTGCCCAACAATAGATGAGACTGTAGAACATGTATTCTTTAGCTTTCCCCGCTTTCAAGAAGAGAGGGAAGAATTTCTAGGAATCTGTGGCTCAGGAGCCACAGTAAACAGCATCGTCAGCCTGATGATGCTTTCACAGGAGTGTTGGATGGTAGGCCAGCACCTAGCGGCAGAGGTCATCAAGAAGCTGAGGAAGGAGGAGAAGGAGACACACACGAATAACCAAACACACGCACACACAAACAAACACACCCACAACCACACAAACACACACACACAAACATATATATATATATATATATATATATATATATATATATATATATATATACACATATATATCAACTATATACCCTATTTTAAAATCATTAAAAATTAATAAAATTACGTATGGAAAATATTAAATAAAGAAATTTCATTACATTTCAACTTACAACTCTTATTGGAATTTGATAAAAATCCGCTAAAATCAATAAAAAACCATGAAAAATTGCTAAAAGCCGCTGACATATATAAAATATCTGATGTGGACAATACATGACTTCATTGAACGCCAATTAAACTATAAATCGGTGGCTCAAAAAGTTATTCTGGATTTGGTTACTAGTTTCCGAAGATTGGATTATCTCAAAAACGAAACTTGGCGTCGCGACATCCATCCATGGACACACACACATACTCTTGTTTCTGGAGGTCCCATTCCGTTATTATATGCACTTTTCTTTCAGTAGGTAACTAGTTCCCAAGAGATTTCTTCGTGTACCGTGACAGCATTAGAACTGTTAATGTCATTCGACATTAAAGAAGAAGAAGCTGAAGAACCCACTTAACTTATATATCTTATTCTCCTGCTGCAGACTTGTTCATCTCACAAATAGGGAGGAAGAGCAGTATTTTACACTCAATTTTAACACTTAAAAAAAGCAATAAAATTGTTTAATTGGAGTGGAAAAAAAAATCGCGTTTGTAACCTTTATTTCCGATCCATAAGATCTCTATATTTAATTTTAATATAAATTTTGATCTATGTTTATTGAGACCTTCAAGTAAAGTACACTTTTCGGCTCATTTAACCAATAATCACAATTTTAACCAAAATTTAGTAAATACATCCATATTGATATAAAAATCCTATTTACCAAATTTGGGATGTTATACATTATATTTTAATATAATTTTTGATGAAAGTCTAATATGACCTTTAAGTAAAGTACCACTTCCGGTATGCCAATGTTAACCAAAATTTATTAATTTATAAATAATAAATTTATTGTAAATCCTTATTATTATTTTTCTTTCAAATACTTTTAGTTTACGGCAATCTTCTTGTGACAAGCACCAGGTTTCCGCTTCATAAGTGACTACTGGTCTAATATGAATTTTATATAGCTTTAATTTTGTAGCTTTTGATAACAACTGGGACTTGAGAAGTTTTAGGTTAGCATAGTAGGCTCTATTACCAGCCATTATCCTGTTGTTAATTTCGTGGCTGATTAAATTTTCATTATTTAGGGCAGAACCAAGTCATATGCAGCCAAATGCGTCGTCTGCTCCAGTTGAGCTAGAGGAAGAGCGGTTTTACCAGACCGCACCCATTTTTAAAGACTTGACCGTAGGGGGGTCAGAGCAGGTTGCTGAGTCCACACAGTATAGGGTGGTGCGATCCGCTCTCCCCTAGCCTTCCAAGCATAAGGAACCTCGTCGATCGAATTGGAACTGCCAAATCAGCCATCAACTAGCTTTGGCACCTAGAGTGGAGTGCGAGGCGATCAAAGCTGCTACAATAGCAAGAGCCAACAAAAAGAGAAGGGCCGAAGCTATACAAAGATAAGCCGAACGGGTGAGCCGTCAGAACCCCATCTCTAACCCGGCTACCCACAGGCGGCCTAGCACTAGTGGGTGCCCGGCGGGTCGTTCCCCTCTGGTTCGGCTGGGGGGAGGGGGCGGACCAAGCACTGTCCTCGAACCGATTCGGGAAAGAGGGGATGAGGCTAGACCTCCGTCCACCCCTCTTTTTCGACGCGGAGGGGACTCTTGGTGCACGCACCGAGACCAGGCCCGTCTTCTAAATATTCCAAAAGACATAACCTTTGGAGGAGTCTCCACCGACCGATACGCGACGGCAAGACTCTAAAAGAATCAAATCATCTAGGAGGTCCAGCGAACATATTGCTGGACCTTATTCCCAGTAAAGAGCCAAAGGTGGTCAGGGAGACCTTGATCTTACAGGGAGGTTGCTTCGACATTAAGAGCCCTGAAAGTGGTCATCTTAGGGAGCCAGGAGGGCGCTTCCGTCACTCAGGAGGAAGCTCAACTCATACATAGGTTCCTCATAGCCGAAATTGAAATGAAGGCGAATGAAACCCCCTCCTCCAGGAAAAGACCCCTAGAGTTTATAAACTCTGGGCATCAGGCGGAATCGGGATGGTTCCTCCTCACCTGTAAAAATGAAGAAAACAGAGACTGACTTTTCAACTACAGGGTACCTCCTACAGATTTGTAGTAAGGCACACGGTTTTCCTTTTAATGTACCTTTAAATTGTCGGAAAATCGAGTGGCGAGTAAGACACGAAGAGACCGGATCAGGAATGAGACCATAAGGAAGCAGTTGAACATAAAATCATCATAAATCCACCTTTCAGAGGTGCCAATTTAAGTATACCAGTTGTACGTGGAAATGTTTTCTAGATTTCTAGATTTGATATTTTCTTTAATAATTTTAGTCATTTTTAATGATTTTAGTTGGTTTTTTTTACCGATTTTTGCGAATTTTAATTAATTGTTGCGGTTTTCATAAGTGATTTTTGTTGTTTTTTTAGTTTTATTTGTCGATTTTAGATGTTTTTCGTAAGTAATTTTTAATGATTTTGGTTGTTTTTTATTTATTTTTGATCATACATTTATAAATATTTTTATTGTTTTTTAGTAATTTTATCCTGTTTCTTAATGATTTCGGCGGATTATTATAAAGTTTCAACAGGAGTTGCAAGTCGAAATATTATAAAATTTCTAGATTTGATATTTTTCATAAGTAATTTTAAATGATTTTAGTTGGTTTTTTTACTTTTTTTACGATTTTACCTGCAAATTGCATAAAAACAATTTTTGTGTTTTTCATAAGTAATTTTAGTTGTTTTTTAGTGTGTTATTTGTTGATTTTAGATGTTTTTTAAAAGTTATTTTAGTAATTTTTAATGATTTTAGTTGCTTTTTTATTTATTCCAGCGGTTTTTAGTATTAATCTTGTTTTTTTTATTGATTTCAGCGGATTTTTATTAAGTTTCAATAGTTGTAAGTCGAAATGTTATGAAATTTCTTGAGTTTATATTTTCTATAAGTAATTTATAATGATTTTAGCGTTTCTTTTTTATCGATTTTTACCGTTTTTTAATCAATTTTCGTGTTTTAGATAAAAGATTTTAGTTGTTTTTTTTAGTCATTTTGTTGATTTTGGATATATATATATATATATATATATATATATATATATATATATATATATATATATATATATATATATATATATATATATATATATATATTTCTCCTACACACTGTAGTGTATCGCCCTCCTCTGGTTCCTTTCGACTCATCCTTTGAATAAACTCTCTACAATTATGTTCCTCTCTACAACAATATAATAATTTCCGATGATTTTAATACCAATCTCCTATCTGATTCCAACGACAGACTCTACCTTGAAAATCTCTTTTTCTCCCTCCATCTCTTCATCGTCCCATTTTCTCCCACCCATCACACTTGCCGGTCCGATACCTGGTTGGATCTGCATGTCATCGATTCAGAACGTAATCTCCTTTCCTTTTCTCAACTACCTGTCCCGTTTCTGTCCTCTCACGACTTAATCCAAATATCCTACAATATCGAAACTCCTACGATCCTCCCTAAAACCATAACTTTCCGTAACCTAGACGCCCTCACACATGAAAATATTTTACCTGACCTTGAAACGCTGCAGTGGAATGAAATATATTCCTGTTCTTCCATTGATTCCATGGTCGATACCCTCACCTCTAATCTCATCCACATCCTTGATACACATGCCCCATCAAAACCTCTACTTTCCGTCGGCCACCTGCTCCTTGGATGTGTCAACAAATTAAAGATATGCAAAGAAGGCGGGAGGCAGCCCGTAGACGCTTTAGACGCACTAGGCTAGCAGATGACTACCAAGCGTTTAGGGTACTCCGCAATTTGACACAGGCAACTGTTAGGAGAGCGAAATCCAACCACTATCATGAAGCCCCTCTCATCTGCTCCCAATGCTAAATCAAAATGGCAACTCCTTCGCAAACTATCCCTTTGTAAATCCTCTCCCTCACCAGTCTTCCCAGTTTCACCCGATGAATTAAATCCATACTTTTTATCAGCCTCTTCTAACACTTCTCCAACTCCTCCTTCCTGCTTTTCCTTAGTTCCATCATTCAACTCTGATAATTTTTATTTTTCCTACATCTCCCCTAGCGATCTTATTTCATCCATAATGAAATCTCACACCAATTCCACTGGGCCTGATGGAATACCTGTTAAATTGTTAAAATTATGTCTCCCCGAAATCCTTCCAGTTCTTCTCTTCATTTATAATTTCTCCCTCCAAAACTCAGTATTTCCTACCTCGTGGAAAAAAGCCTTAGTCCATCCTATTAACAAAATCTTCAATCCTATATCTCCTAAAGACTATCGCCCAATTTCCATCCTCTCTAACCTTTCCACACCTCTAGAAAGAATAGTCCAATCACAAATATCAAACTTCCTTGAAAAGTCCAAACTACTTGATCCTCTCCAATCCGGCTTCCGTCCCAGTTTCTCCACACAATCCGCGCTAGTCAAAATCACAACTGACATACATACTGCTATGGACCGAAAAAAATTAACTGTATTAATACTCCTTGACTTTTCTAAAGCTTTTGATTCCCTGGACCATTCTATCCTTTTTACCAAATTAAAATCACTATCCTTTTCCAACAGCTCTATCCAATGGTTCAAATCTTTCCTTTCCGATCGGACTCAAGCAGTTACCATTCCTAATCAACCCATATCTTCATTTCTTACCTTGTCCTCAGGAGTAGCCCAAGGTTCGAGTATTTCCCCACTGCTTTTCAATACCTATATAAATGATCTTCCTAATTCAATCCACCACTGTTCCCACGACTTATACGCCGACGACTTCCAAATCTATTTATCCTTTCCTCCTTCTGAGCTATTAGTAGCGTTTGCCAGTATCCAGGAAGACCTAGATAGAATCAGTGGCTGGGCAAACCTGAACAGATTAAGTTTAAACGCTATGAAAACTCAGGCCATTGTCATAGGTTCCAATTCCCTCCTCAGATCCAATGACACCTTTCCTACTTTAATCCTAAATGATCACCCCGTCACGTTCAGCTCCTCAACCAAAAACTTGGGTATTACTATCGACCAAACCCTTTCCTGGAAACCCCACATTGCCCAAATTTCCCGACGGTCAATAAGTACCCTTAAATTATTCCATCGTTCTCGTCTTCTTCTCCCACAACCTACCCGCAAACTCCTTGTGTCCTCTATTATCTTTCCCCACTTTGACTACGGATGTGTGGTATACGGGGGCCTCTCGAATGTGCTTGAGGACAGATTGAAGCGGATCATGAACTGCTTTTTAAGATTTGTCTTCGGCACCTCGAGACGGGCCCATGTGTCCCACCTATACGGCGAGTTGGAGTGGCTCTTCCCCTGCAACCGTAGACAATATTTCCTCGGATCTTTTCTATACCAAACCATCACCACCCACCATCCTTCCTACATCTACAGCCTCCTACAATTCAAATCCTCGGTCCACGCAGTGGAAACAAGATCTCGCCTTTCTGACCTCCATACTCCCTCCCACAGAACCAAAACATTCGAACGCTCCTTCCTCGCCCGCTCCTCTACCCTTTGGAATTCCTTTCCTTTTAATATCCGACATGCTTCTTCTCTATCCTCATTCAAATCCCTCCTTTTTCAACACCTTCTTTCTCTCCAAAATGATGCTCTCTAATTCCGAAATTTCAGTTTAGGATTAACATCTGGATCAGAAGTGGATAATAGATTTGGATAATGTACAAACTTTGCTAATCCATTCATTATTTTTGTATTTTTCATTTTCTCTGTGTTTTTTTTTTTACTTTTTTCTTGTTTTTTCTCTTTTTTTTTGTTTTGCTCAAATCAATTATATTTTTTCGATAAAAAAACCTATTTATTTGCTTATTTATTTTACAGAAGATATTGTAAAAATTAATTGTTCTGTATTCTATAGTCTTATGGCCAGATAATGTTACTGTTTTATTGGTTCCTTCTTGTTATTCTTAAGGGACCTAGTCCCAGAATAAAGTTCTTTTATCTATCTATCTATCTATATATGATACTGATATATTTTTGTATATATATTGGATACTGGTGTGGTGCCACAGTAGGTGTTCCCCCAACCTGGAGGACCAGTGGCTGATTGTGGTACAAAATAATCGATGGGACCGCCAACTCCCAACGTCTCAGGCTAAAAGTAAAACGTGTATGAAAATTTTCTGATTTTTCATTCGCTTTTTCCCTTATATCTCGTGAAAGGATGACTGGATTTTCGCAATACAAACGATTTTCCAACTATTCAGAGGTATATAAGATATAAGAGGATAAGCGATTGAAAAGTCGGAAAAATTTTTAGTGGGTTGAATGGCTGGAGTTTTTATAATTTTCGTGGGGAACTTTCTTTCCCTGGCGCTACAAACCGGTGTGGACCCTGGCCTCCTCAATGAGCCTCCGCCAGGTGGTTCCATCTTGTGCGGCCAGTATCCAGTTTCGTACATCCAGTAGGGTCAGAGCGTCCTTAGCAACAGCGTCGTCCCACCTGAGTCTTTGTCTGCCTCTACCTCTGGAGCAGTCTAGCTTTCTCCCAATAACTTCTTAGGAATCTGGACATCCCTCATTCTGGCGACATGTCGGCCCACCTCAATCTTCCCAACTTGATGGTCAGTAATACATTAGCTTCACCGTAGAGCTCGCATACTTCATTGTTGTGCTGTCTTCTCCACTGGCCCCCTCCTTTAATGGGCCCAAAAATCCTCCGTAGTATTTTCCTTTTGAAAATAAGGGATTTCTTTTTCTTCTTTGACTGTCAGAGTCCATGTTTCAGATCCATAAATAAGGACCGGTCTGATGAGGATTTTGTAAATTAGGCACTTGGTTCGTCGAGAGATTCTGGGCTTACTGAGATGCTTCCTTAAACCAAAATAGCATCTGTTGGCCATCATCAGTCTTCGGCTTGTTTCTTATTTCTTGTTTCTTATTTGTAGAGCAAACAACTTACCCTAAGTACTTTCTGGTAATACTGGTCTTCGCTCTGGAAGATGAACGGACCTATTACTGAGGGTTCTTTTCTAGATTAAACATGGTGTTTCAGGGAGTTTATTTTTATTCATTTATTATTTAAAAATTAAATGAGCTTATTAATTTAAATAACGAATAATAAATAACCGATGATTCAGAATATCAGTTGAATAACGAATAAATCAATTATAAACGAATAACGGATAACAATTTATTCTTTATTCGTTAGTTAGAAAATAAATAAATAATCGAATAACGCCCTATACTGCTATACAAAAATCAATTGATTATATTTTAATTCAATAAAACTAACTGGAAGCAATAAGACCAAAGAAGAGATACATGATTAGTTCCTGATTAAAATATTTCTAATGTTGTAGGATTTTGTTTATGGAAGCCGTTTTTCAATTCTGTGAAAAACAAATCAAAGCGATACTAGTAAATTAAATAAATAATTTTTGAAAAGTAGGCTTTTATTAGGCTCCAATTTATATCCAATTCTTAATAAAGTTTCTTATAATTTTAAAATTAAATTAAATTAAGATTAACATTTCTTCTAATCCTCGTACAAATGATGGAATTCATGATACTGATTACGCCAATCATTAAAAAAATGAACTCCGATCCTTTTTCTTTTGTGGTAGAGATAATAATAATTGGATGACATTCAATTCAGCCCAATACCTTGGCCAGAAGAAGTTCCGTTCATCATGATGTTTAAAGCTACTGAAGCGGCAGAGAAATACGATTGGAGAGGGTGATGCTTAGTGCTTCCATGTTCGATGAGTGGGTCGGTGCAAAGTAATATCTCTAATTCCGGCACGAAGGGCGGTGCTCTCTTGTGGACGAGGCCTAATGGTAACGTGACTGAAAATGGGCGTGGTCTAATAGTTAAGGCTAGGTTGAGGTAAGGCCACGTGCCAGTTAAAGTTAGGTCGAAGTTTAAATTAAAATTCAAATTTGGCACCATGGGCCACGTGACTATAAAGGTGCATAGCCTAACCATTTAGGTTAGGTCGAGATAAGGCCACGTGCCAGTTAAGATTAGGTGGAGGTATAAATTCGAATTTCCGACCCTGATCAAGTGACTGGTCACGCTTCTGATTGGCCGCTGAAAAAAGTGACTCAGGAGCCTCTTTTCTCCTCTACTTTCCTATTGCTATTAAAAAACATGAAGACAAAATTTACCATTGAATGAGCTAATTAATATGATAGAAGGAGCGGGGATTCATTAAAAAAATTGAATAAATGAAAATTATTAAGCTGTTACAAACAATGCCTGATCACAAGTGTGGAAGTCGAACGTTGTCTATCTCAATTAAAGCAAATTATTAGTAATAAGAGATATGCATTTACTAAATTCTATCAAGAAATGTATGTAGCTACTCATTTATAGAGGAAGACTAAGGTATACTCCTTAGATGCAATACAATCTTCCCTAAATGATCACCTCATCATTTTCAGCTCCTCAATTAAAAACTTGGGTATTGTTATCGAGCAAATCCTTACCTGGAAAACCCATGTCGCCCAAATTTCCCGACGGTCGATAATTACCATTAAGTTATTCCTTCGTTCACGACATCTTCCACAACCTACCCGTAAACTCCTTGTATCCTCCCTTATCTTCCCCCACTTTGACTATGGCGGTGTGGTATACGGTGGCCTCTCGATAGGCTCATGTGTCCCACTTTTACGGCGAGTTAAAGTGGCTCTTCCTCTCCAACCGTAGACACTATTTACTCGGATCTTTCGTATGCCAAACTATCACCACCCAGCACCCTTCCTACATCTACACCCTCCTACAATTCAAATCCTCGGTCCACGCAGTGGAAACAAGATCTCGCCTTTCTGACCTCCATACTCCCTCCCACAGAACCAAAACATTCGAACGCTCCTTCCTCGCCCGCTCCTCTACCCTTTGGAATTCCTTTCCTTCTAATATCCGCCATGCTTCTTTTCTATCATCATTCAAATCCCTCCTTTTCCAACACCTACTTTCTTTCCAAAATGATGCTCTCTAAATACGAAATTGCAATTTAAGATTAAAATCTGGATCAGAAGTAATTAATAGTTTTTAAT
The DNA here is from genome assembly GCA_948150685.1 of Rhaphigaster nebulosa. Taxonomy (NCBI): domain Eukaryota; kingdom Metazoa; phylum Arthropoda; class Insecta; order Hemiptera; family Pentatomidae; genus Rhaphigaster; species Rhaphigaster nebulosa. Next base: position 181,006,456 of record OX411307.1, on the reverse strand, counting down.
GCCTAGCTTCAATTTGGCTAATCAGTCCATTATTTTTGTATTTTTCATTTTCCCTCTCTTTCTTTTCTTTCTTTTTTTTTTTTTAATTTTTGGCTAACATTAATTATTCGTTTCAAGACAAGAATTTATATTGTTTGCTTATTATTTTATTGAAAATATTAGTTGATCTTTTTATATCTTATGGCCAGATACTGTTTTTGTTTTATTTGTTCGATTGTGTTATTCTTAAGGGACCCAGTCCCAGAATAAAATTCTTTTTCTATTCTATTATATATATATATATATATATATATATATATATATATATATATATATATATATATATATATATATATATAAAAGAACTTTATTCTGGGACTAGGTCCCTTAAGAATAACATGAAGGAACAAATAAAACAGTAACATTAACTGGCCATAAGACTACAGAATACAGACCAATTAATTTTTACAATATCTTCAGTAAAATAAATAAGCAAATAAATAAGTTTTTTTTATCGAAAAATATAATTAATTTGAACAAAACCAAAAAAAAGTGAAAAAAAACAAGAAAAAAGTAAAGAAAAACAGAGAAAATAAAAAATACAAAAATAATGAATTGATTAGCAAAGTTGAAGTTTGTACATTAAAAAACTTATTCACTTCTGATCCAGATGTTAATCCTAAACTGAAATTTCGAAATTAGAGAGCATCATTTTGGAAAGAAAGTAGGTGTTGGAAAAGGAGGGATTTGAATGAGGATAGAGAAGAAGCATGGCGGATATTATAGGGAAAGGAGTTCCAAAGTGCGAAGGAGCGGGCGAGAAAGGAGCGTTCGAATGTTTTGGTTCTGTGGGAGGGAGTATGGAGGTCAGAAAGGCGAGATCTTGTTTCCAGTGCGTGGACCGAGGATTGAATTGTAGGAGGCTGTAGATGTAGAAAGGATGGTGGGTGGTGATGGTTTGGTATAGAAAAGATCCGAGGAAATATTGTCTACGGTTGCAGGGGAAGAGCCACTCTAACTCGCCGTAAAGGTGGGACACATGGGCCCGTCTCGAGGTGCCGAAGACAAATATTAAAAAGCAGTTCATGATCCGCTTCAATCTGCCCTCGAGCACATTCGAGAGGCCCCTGTATACCACACATTCGTAGTCAAAGTGGGGAAAGATAATAGAGGATACAAGGAGTTTGCGGGTAGGTTGTGGAAGAAGATGTCGAGAACGATGGAATAATTTAAGGGTACTTATTGACCGTCGGGAAATTTGGGCAATGTGGTGTTTACGGGAAAGGGTTTGGTCGATAGTAATACCCAAGTTTTTAATTGAGGAGCTGAACGTGACGATTAAATTAAATACAATTATTTTTTTTCGGTCCATAGCGGTATGTATGTCAGTGGCGATCTTGAGTAGCGCGGATTGTCTAGAGAAACTGGGACGGAAGCCGGATTGGAGAGGATCAAGTAGTTTGGAATTTTCAAGGAAGTTTGATATTTGTGATTGGACTATTCTTTCTAGAGGTTTGGAAAGGTTAGAGAGGATGGAAATTGGGCGATAATCTTTAGGAGATATAGGATTGAAGATTTTGTTAATAGGATGGACTAAGGCTTTTTTCCACGAGGTAGGAAATACTGAGTTTTGGAGGGAGAAATTATAAATGAAGAGAAGAACTGGAAGGATTTCGGGGAGACATAATTTTAACAATTTAACAGGTATTCCATCAGGCCCAGTGGAATTGGTGTGAGATTTCATTATGGATGAAATAAGATCGCTAGGGGAGATGTAGGAAAAATAAAAATTATCAGAGTTGAATGATGGAACTAAGGAAAAGCAGGAAGGAGGAGTTGGAGAAGTGTTAGAGGAGGCTGATAAAAATTATGAATTTAATTCATCGGGTGAAACTGGGAAGACTGGTGAGGGAGAGGATTTACAAAGGAAGAGTTTGCGAAGGAGTTGCCATTTTGATTTAGCATCGGGAGCAGAGGAGAGGGCTTCATGATAGTGGTTGGATTTCGCTCTCCTAATAGTTGCCTGTGTCAAATTGCGGAGTACCCTAAACGCTTGGTAGTCGTCTGCTAGCCTTGTGCGTCTAAAGCGTCTACGGGCTGCCTCACGCCTTCTTTGCATATCTTTAGTTTGTTGACACATCCAAGGAGCAGGCGGCCGACGGAAAGTAGAGGTTTTGAGTGGGGCATGGGTATCAAGGATGTGGATGAGATTAGAGGTGAGGGTATCGACCATGGAATCAATGGAATCATAGGAATATATTTCATTCCACTGCAGCGTTTCAATGTCAGGTAAAATATTTTCATGTGTGAGGGCGCCTAGGTTACGGAAAGTTATGATTTTAGGGAGGATCGTAGGAGTTTCGATATTGTAAAATATTTGGATTAAGTCATGAGAGGACAGAAACGGGACAGGTAGTTAAGAAAAGGAAAGGAGATTACGTTCTGAATCGATGACATTCAGATCTAACCAGGTGTCGGACCGGCAAGTGTGATGGGTAGGAGAAAATGGGACGATGAAGAGATGGAGGGAGAAAAAGAGATTTTCAATGTAGAGTCTGTCGTTGGAATCAGATAGGAGATTGGTATTAACATCACCGGGAATTATTATATTGTTGTAGAGAGGAACATAATTGTAGAGAGTTGATTTAAAGGATGAGTCGAAAGGAACCAGAGGAGGGCGATAAACCACAGTGTGTAGGAGAGGATGTGCATTGGAGGAAATTTCAACGACAAGGAATTCAATATGAGGATGAACGGATGGGGATGAGGTATCTAGAATTCCGAATTTCAGGCTGTTATGAACATAAAGACCGACACCTCTACCAGTCCGGTCCATCCGGTCATGGTCGATAAAGGAATAATTGGGTAGGGAAACAGAAGAGGAAGGAATGTAGGGCTTTAGCCATGTTTCGGAGACTGCAATGGTGTGGTAAAAGTTATGGGTAAAATACTGCAGGAATTCATCATAGTGAGCTGGTTAGGATTGGGAGTTAACGTGACAGGAGGTTAGGACACTAGATAGTATGGGAAATAAGACTGTATACAGCATTTGGCGGAAAGATGCTAATAACTACGACGATCTATAGAATAAAATCTGAAAAAAAAGTGAATAATGAACGTAACAATTAAACAAAATATATATATATATATATATATATATATATATATATATATATATATATATATATATATATATACACACCTTAGTCTTCCTCTATAAATGAGTAACTACATACATTTCTTGATATAATTCAGTAATATACATACATACATATACGGGGCTACGGTTCATTGCTGAATCAGGGCCCTCTCCAAAAGTTTCCGCCATTCATTCCTATTCTCACAGCCATCCTGCTCGGTATTCCCAGAATATTCCTGGCATTTGCAGGGACGCTATCCAGTCATCTCGTTTTGGGTCGTCCCACTCTTCTGGCTCGATAGAGTATTTCCATTGCTAATTTTCTTGGAATTTTGTTGGGATCTGAGCCTCCTCGCATTGATCCATTTAACAACATGGAAAGTTCTGGAAAAGTGCGTAGATCCTACGATTTTTGTCTTCTTCTCCAGGCACAACCTTCCCGTATCGGACTAAAAATTCTTCTCAGTATCATCCTTTCAAAAATAGCAGCCTATATTCATCAGCCTTATTCCAAGCCCAAGCTTCAGATCCATACGCGAGGACCGGGTGAACAAGGACTTTGTAAATCCTCAATTTGGTCTCATTGGTAATAAACCTACTTTTAAATTGCTTGGCAAGGCCAAAATAGCACCTGTTTGCTGCTGTGATTCGACGTTTAATATCTTGAGATACATCGCCATCCGAATTCATCTGCGGCCCCAAGTACACAAGTTGAATGTCCCAATCTCAATGTGCTCTTCCCGGAAATACCAGCCTGCATATATTTAGTTTTTGTTTCATTGACAACAAGTCCAAACTTAGATGCATTTTCTAGTTGAAGAAATGCTTCCTTCGGTGCAGTCTGAGACCTGGCACAATATCGGAATCATCCGAATATTTGGACGGTTCTGTTGAAGATTGTGCTCGTCGTTTGTATTCCAGATTCCCTTTCAGCAATTTTGCCCTTTCTTCAGCAAGATTAAAAAGCAGGCAGACTAGGGCATCTGCTTGCCTAACTCCCGTACCGGAATCAAATTCTTCAGACATGTCTGATCCAATCTGCAATATGCATTTTGTCTCTTTCATCGTCATTTTGGCAAGCCGTATTAGTTTGGGGGGAATATTGAGATCATACAAAGCCTGATACACCTCTCGTAGGTCAACACTGTCATAGGCCGACTTGAAGTCAATAAATAAATGGTGCGTTGTGATTTGATATTCAAGTCTCTTCTCAAGAATCATCCTAATAGAGGGATCTGGTCGGTGCACTGTGGGCGAAATGGTCAATCTAGCGTCGTTTAACTCAATTTTCAAAGTGTTTAATTGCGCCAAAATTGTGTTTCTATCGATTACTAATATACCACTGAACTTATGTATCGATTCTATTTTGATTGACATGATCCAGTTGAACAGCTCTGAGCTGTCAAACACAACATATGTTTCAGCCGGTGCCTCACTAAGACAAATATTTGTCTTAATTAAGTGGAAGAAAAGTGGTTTTATTTATAGTTAGAGGTATGTATTAACTAAAAAAATTGTTGTTTATGACCTGTGCTGTAGTGTTGTAGAAAAGAATATTATTAAAGTTGACTATATCACTAACTGCTTGAAAAAAGCCAAAATAAAACTTCCGTGGACCGGAACTTCTGATATTCGTGGGTATTCGCGCTAGAATATTTTTTTTTAAATTACTATGTTGTCTTGTGATTGTAAAATGTCCAAATCATTTGCAGCCACCTGCAACTTTACATGATATTGCATTTTTTCGGAACAATGTCCCCGTGTTCAGACGAGAAGTTCATTTACTATGGCGCAACGAGCCCGTGCCTACTAAAAGATTTTCTGCCGTTGAAAGTCATATATTTAATAATATAATTAATATCAAAATGTATGATGATAATAAAATCCTTCTAATAAGCAAAAAAATTAGAAATTTTGTAGCAAAATTGGCTGAGAAATGGAAATTCAATCATAGAAGCAGCCACAAGTTTGAAGAAAACAACAAGGAGTGGTTAGACGGACAACTTTTATTAGTTAATCCAGTGACTAATCGTGGAAGACCCGATAAGATGTTCGACGAATGTTCCAACAAAACGAAATTAAGTAAAGGAAATTGTACGTTGAAGAAGGCTTAAAAAGAAAAACATCTTTGCGTCGATTAATGTCGTTAAAAAGAAGGAAGTCGATAATGATATTTTACAACTTCTGTCAGAACATTGTGTACCTTGCACCTTAGATTCATCTAGTAATTCCGAATCGGAATAAAAAACTGTTATTACTATTGCTATTAGTATTGTTATTTTTTTCATTATAATTAAATTTTTGTTATGAAAACAACTGAAATATATGAAGACTGAATAAGGCCAAAAATAGTTATTTCAACAGAAAAAAAAATTAAAAAAAAAAATAAATGTTAAAAAAAACTGTTTTTAATATTAAAGTATATATATATATATATATATATATATATATATATATATATATATATATTTTTTTTTTTTTTTTAACCCAAAAGAATGTGAAACATTAAATATATTAACTTTATAATGTTTTCCTGAATGAAATAAACAATGTCTAAAATATGAAAAGCAACTTTCACAAAAAAAAAAATATATAAATATATTTAAAATTTTTTTTTTTATTTAACATTGTAGCTTAATCTATCTTCAACTAAAAAAAAATATTACACACACAAAAAAAAAATTTCCCTAAGCGCTATTAATTAAACGCCGCTAGATGAGCCTTTTCGCCCACTGTGCGGTGGTGGATCGCCCCTTCCTGAAGGCAGCTTGGTATTTTCCAAGAACTATTTCTGCACGGGAAATAAGTTTGTAAAAGATGATATTGTATACTCCTATAATTATTACAATCAGCCTGGTCTACTTTTTTGTGGGTGGAGAATATCACTCCTCGTTTCTATGCTTCTGGTAGGTATTCTTTCTCCCATATTGACAGTAATACTTCATGGAGGTCTTTTCTTAGACCTTCACGACTGTTCTTCAGGAGTTCTGTTTGCATTTCGTCATATCTCGGGGCTTTGTGTTTTATTCATTTTTATCATTCCTTCCACACTCATTTATATATATATATATATATATATATATATATATATATATATATATATATATATATATATATATATATATATATATATATATATATATATACACACACTAAAATTCTGTTAGTTATTTGTTTTTTCAAATAAATTGCGTTTCTTCATAATTGATTTTTATTTGTCCTTGCTTAATTTATTTTGATGTTTGTACGTCAATTGTTAAGATTGTACATGCATGAAGGTATTTATAAATTATGTTTTCAAATATTTCATGTTTTTGCACGTTTCAATATTTTTATTGCACCTTTTCAGATTCTTCCTTCACAAAAATCCGCGCTCTAATCAAAACCAATGTTTTATCTGTTACTTACCCGACAAATGAATGCATAATAACTTATAGTAACTAGTATTAACAATTAATCAGTTGTAAATAAAACTATTAGAACATCATAAATAGAAAAACCTATTGATAATCACGTTCAAATTATTCATGATAATAAATAATGTATTTAATTGTCTGAAGTTTTATTTACATTCAGGCTCATTTCCTAGTTGGGATTAAGATATTTTTTTGTGCGTAGTTTAATTTGGTGTTCTCTTAGATCTCGAAGTTAAAAGAGTTTCGATTCTTAGGTTTATTTTTTATAAAAATGGGTAAAAAGAACGAATTTTCCATTGAACTGCCTAGTATAGTTTACACATCACATAAAGGAAAATGAATTTGAGTGCCAAATTCCCGCAGAACTAAAAATATCAAAAAGTCGGAAGCATAAAACCATCGCTCGCTATGAAGAGACGCACTCTCACCACAGTAAATCTCAAACAGGAAGACCTATAATAAGATCTACCCAGGACGATCAATTTATTATTTTAAGCAAGAGTACCAAAAAGCTGACTGTATCAGAGGACAGTTGACTGAGATCTAATTGCCGGATTATGGCTCGTCGCACACCATCGGAAAAATTTATTCTTCAGTGCATAGTTCCAACTTTGAAGAACGGGAGGAGAGACTCCGTTCTTGTGATGTTCGACGGTCATTGGATAAGGAAATCTTGTACAAATTACGGTAATACGTAACAAATTTTTTTATAAAAAGATTTTGAAACCCTTGCAATTCCTTCTGGTCTTCGTTTAATCAGTTCTGATTTTATTATGCCACAGGATAATGAACCGAAACATCCATCTAAACTTTGTCGAGGATATTCACAAAAAACAAAAAGAAGATGAAGGTATTTCTAAGAACATGACTTGGCTAGCTCTGTCTCCGTACCTCTATCCGATCGAGCTGCTTTGGGAAGAACTTGAGAGGAAGGTCTGGGGTCACAATCCAATTTCACAAAAAACCTTCGGTAGCTTTTGAATAGTTTTTGGGATACAATGTCGTTTGAGAACATAGACAAACTCATTAAGAAATACTAAGAGTAGTCCTAGCCGTCTTGAAAAGTAAGGGAAGATTTTTTTTATGAAAAAAAGTATAATTTAATTTATTATATTTTTTGCTATGTTCCTCTAAATTGGTTTTATTTTATATTATGTTGTGTACTTTTGTAGTATTAATGTTTCATTTGAAAAAAAAAAATAATAGTTTTGATTTATTAATTCTAAAATATATTGAAATTCTCAAAAAATTGAGGAGGTCCTAAATTTTGACCAGCAGTATATGCATACCAGTCATATACATACCATATATATATATATATATATATATATATATATATATATATATATATATATATACATACCATATATATACCAGTCACATCATTTTAAAGCCTTAAATGCATTCTACAAGTTATTTTTAAAACATTTTTGTTTATTTCAACAATTAAAAACAACACAACGAAAATAAAATTTGTCTTTTAAAAAAAAACTAAAAAACAAAACAATATAACAATATCCACAAGTTTGTGAATCTATAGCTCCTTAAGTATAATATCTATTAAAAATATTTTCTAATCCAAAAAAATCCAATCCAAAAAAAGAGTTTATTTTTAGAATAATTTATAAATAATATAAATATAATATTTACATATAATTTTATATCTATATATATATTAAATCATTCGTTCTGTTAAGACACTTTTGATAGTTTTTTAGGAAATATGAGTACTAAAAAGAAACTTAGCAAACTCTGAAGAAACGATTTCAACAAAACAACAGATTTCCAATTCAGGTCCAATAGAAAACACCAAGTTTTCAAACACAAGTTTCATAAAGTAAGTTTAGGACTTACGAATTCCAATAAAAAAATTACATATTCTTAAACTAACGCTCCTGATTAATTCATATTTTTCTATTACTGTAACCAAAATTATACCCTTATGATAAGATAAGGACAAATGATAATTATTCACCAGTCCATAATTAGTTGTCGATCTAGACATTTCAAACTGCCCTGATGAAGGCCTACAACGTTGGTACATAATAAAAAATAAGCTCTATCGATCGTTATTCTAATTTTTAGTTTCTAACACAAACGATCAGTTTTGCTTGAAAAGCGAGGTTTGGTCAAGTATGCATGATTCGAATTAAATTAATCATCAAACGGCTTGTTCAAGCATTATAATTACGAATTATGATATGAAGTACTGATGATATCCACTCACTAGGAGGCGTCACTTTCAAAGATCTTTTCGAACGAAAGGAGTGCTATATATAGTTCATGACTTTCCAGTGAGATGGCGTACTGTAACGCGACGTCCCTACCAACGCATGCGTGGGTCGAGGAGTCTAGCCTAGGAACGTTGCAGATACCACCTAAGTATCGATACTCCTTTCGAAACGATACTTTAACTGAAGTATCGATATCCTATATTATCGAATGGAAAGTATCGATAATATGGTCCAAAAACGATATCTATGTGTAAAATTATTTCTGCCTGGACAACTTAAGATCGTCCACTTTCTAATTATCAGAAAGTACGAACATATCGACAAAATATCGATATCGAAACTTCATTCAAATATTCGATAACATTAAAGTAATATTCGGTACCATGTATCGATTATCGAGTATCAATATCGGTACTCATTCAAAAACTTAAATCAAATCTGCGATACAACTGAGGCATTGAAAGAAAAGTGTTGGTATTTAAGAGTACTCATATAAAGTACTCAAATGATCGTAGAGATGGACAAAAACTACTTCACTCCTCATCTAGTCTCCCATCCCACTCACACCACATCAGTAGAAGAATTCCTTATGTCACCAATCCCACTCTCCTTACCTCCTAAAGCTGTTAATCCCTCTAAGCTCAAATATCTCCTTCAAAAACTTACTCCTCGTAAATCCCCTGGATACGACCTTCTTACCTCTCAGATCCTTCGACAACTTCCACCTAAAGCAGTCATATTCCTTACATACATCTACAATTGCAACCTACGTACTACCCACTTACCTCTCTCATGGAAACATTCCACTGTCATCCTTTTTCTAAAACCAGGTAAACCTCAACAGCATGACATTTTATAGACCAATTAGTCTACTCCCAATTCTTTCAAAAATCTTCGAAAAGATCCTTCTGAAACGAATCCTATCTATAATATAAGCTCAAAATCTTCCTTCCCCATCAGTTCGGATTTCGTTCGCAACATTCCACTGTTAAACAAGGACTCTGAGTTGTTGACCATATTTCTTCAGCCTTAGAATGCAAACAGTATTTTTCTGATGCATTTCTGGACATAGCACAAGCTTTCGACCGGTTATGCCACGCTGGATTGCTGTACAAGCTTAAAATACATTTAACTCAAACTTTATACCTAGTCCTCCGATCCTACCTCTCTAACCGCTCCTTCCGAGTCCGCCATGGAACAGAATTTTCCAACTATTATCCAGTTGAGGCCGGTGTTCCTCAAGGCAGCGTCTTGGTACCCATCCTCTACATTTTATATACCGCTGGCATTCCTATTCATCCCGAAACCTTACTGATAGCATCGCCATCTTATCATCCAACTCAGATCCTGAAACAGCATCCTTAAACCTGCAAAGGCCCCTTTCCCAGATCGAACATTGATGTAATAATTGGCGTATCAAAGTAAACGAATCTAAATGCAAACACGTCACGTTTACCATCTGACGCAGATCTTGTCCGCCAGTTCATTTTAACTGCATACCGCTTCCTTTCTCAGACACAGTCCGGTATGTTGGCTTCCTACTTGATAGAAGACTAACATGGAACCCACATACTAGACTTAAAAGGCAAGAACTGAATCGACGATTTGGCCAATTATATAGACTGCTAAACAGAAAATCTCAGCTTTTAGCTGACAACAAATTGCTAATTTACAAGACAATTCTGAAACCTGTCTGGACCTACGGACTCGAACTCTGGGGGACAGTAAAATTTTCGAACTGAGTGAGAAGCGCTGGGATATCTTGGAGTCATGCTTTTCCATCCATAAGTGGGGGGACAAGCCTGGCTCTGGGAGTCCCAGGCTGATTTTAAATAGTGTGCCTGCGTTTAAGATGTTACGTTTATTTCATTTTGTATAAGTTTATTTATCATTTCTTGTATTAAGTTTATTTTTCATTTTGTTATTATTTCATTTTTTGTAAATATGGTTTTTGTAACTGAGAAAGCCTGAGGCCGCAACATGTATCTTGCCTTCCTGGACCTAAAAGCTGCTTTCGATTCCGTTCCTCGTCAAGAAATTTGGAGGGTACTCCAGGAGAGGCGTGTCCCTTCTAACCTCATTAGTGCCATCAAGTCAGTCTACCAGGATCCGACTCAATGGTGCCAAATCTGCCCCCTTCAGATTTTATAAGGGAGGTAAGCAAGGAGATAGCCTCTGTCCGCTCCTCTTCAATGTTGTTATGGATGAGGTGCTGAAAGTGTGTAAGAGGAGGACTCCCAGAACTGCTGTCGGATACTGGAATGTGATGCCAGTATAGGTGACGTGTTTCCGATACGCAATTGACATTGTAAAGGTTGCTGACAGTCCAGGAAGACTGCAAGTAGCTGTGGAGGAGTGGACGGAGGAGCTAAGAAGAAGAAGTCTTGCTATAAATCCAGACAAGATCAAAGTTATGCATATAGGCAGGGAAGAGGAAAATCTAAGAATCGAATGTGACGGACGACAACTAGAAGTAGTGGATGACTATCTTTACTTGGGTACAATGATTAGCTGGGACGGTAAAATAGACCAGGAGGTTCTCAACAGAGTAAAGAAGGCTAATCAAGTATTTTATCAAATATCGACCACCCTAGTAGGAAAACAAGAAATCAGCAATGATGCCAATCTCCGGATCTTTAAGTCGGTGTTCCACCCCCTCTCGCTTTATGGATCAGAGAGTTGGGTTCTCTTAGAACGACACGAGAGTCAGGTCACAGCAGCAGAAATGAGATATCTAAGGAAAGTAGCTAGGAAGACCAGACGAGACCGAGTGAGGAATGAGACTATCAGGGAAACCCTCGGAGTTAGACCAACGAGGGATATACTGGATGAACGCCAACTCAAGTAGTACGGACATGTTTGCAGGATGGGCGACGATCGTAAAGCCAGGTGGCTGCTAGAAGCAAGACAAAGGGGGCAGAGACCGGTTGGCAGGCCGAGATTTACAAATAATGGTTATATGGAGAGACTGGGGAGTGAACGGAGCTCCTCCTTGATGGAGACAAGAAGAATGGCAGAGGACAGGGACACCTACAGAAGATGGACTGAGGCTGCTCCACGCATAACGCCACGGCGGAGATTTTCTGGCAAAAAAAGATAGCTACATTTTTTTTATGATTTAAAACTTTTACACCATATTTAGTGGATCCTTTCCGAAGATTTTGTCTAGCTATAACTTTTGAATGACATGGTAATTTTTTAAAAAATCGTAGTTAAGATTATCACATTTTTATTATTACAAAATATGTTAAAATTTGTTTGTAAATTTAATTATATGTAGCTAATCAGTAATTGCTCTAGTTCACAAATATCCAAGAAATCCATCCCCGCTTCCCACTGTTCAATTCAAATAATAATTTTGCCGAAAAAAAACGTGTACACAATATATTTCGTGTGCCTTCTTTGCTAGATTTTTTTTCTAATAAAAAAAATATATTGTATGTAAGTTTTATTCTTCAAACTGGATAAAATTACATCTCTGAACAATTGAAAAACAAAATTCAATAAATATTTCAAATCTTCTTTTTTATATGTATCTTATATCAAACATTAAATATATTTAATATTTTTAATATATCTGATACATATATAATAACATATATAGATACATCTAAATCGTTATTATTGAGTACTGAAAAGATAAAATTTTATAAAATACCTTGAATACTAAGATAGGAAAATGGAGTGTAATCCAGGGAGGTGTAATCCACTAAAGCAGTGGCTCTCGAAATTGGTGCCGCGAAATTTATTATAATTAAGTTAAATCAGTAATTAAAGTATTAAATTAAATGTATAATTGAAGCAATTATAAAAAGTTAATATTAATATATATCACAATTTTTTTTGCTTTTGTTTTATTTATTATTATCAAAAATAATAATAATTTGAGTAAGTCCATGTTAAAAAGGGGATGAGATGGGGCCCAAGAAGGTAAGTTTTAGTTGCTCATCATTAGTTGTTCTCAATTTATAAACCTGAACGTAATGCTATTAAGCTTATCTACCTGGTATAACTTACGATGAAAATGTGGAACGTGTACGAGGAGATCTATCTGAAGGATTTATCTCTGTTAATGGCGTTAGACAAGTAGATTCCCTTGCCTGTCTGATCTTGAATATTGATTTGGAAACATTTATCAGATAATCAATGATCCAGACAAATGGAACGATCATTAATCTTATGGTACAAATTCTGGGCTATGCTGATGACATCGACATTTTGGGAGATCAAAAGCTGCAATAGAAGAAGCCTTCTTTGCCCTCGAGGAGGATGCCAAGAAGCTAGGATTTGCTGTTAATACCTGTAAAAACTAATAAACTTGCTGGTAAAGCTAGAGATCCTAACGAAGATTTAGTCGAGGTAGGTCCTTAATCCATTTGAACGAGTTGATCAGTTTGTGTTGGCATCTGGAAACTAGCCCAACATCAAGGCATTTATAAGGCACAGATCAGACCATTGCTTACTTACTTTCCAGAAACATGGGGCTTCTCGAAGTCAGATGAAAGGGATCACTTAACATTTGTGAGAAAAATACTTCGACGCATTTACGGCCCAATGAAAAATAGTTCAACATGAGAAGGCGCATAAACAGGGAAGTATACTTCTTGCTAATGAGCTATATGCAATGACTGTATATGCGCCCCCCTAAAAATCGGCAATTAGCCTTCGTTTATTTATTTAGTTTAGCATAATTAGGATTAGTATTCGAGTTTTATATCTTTGCCGTTCCATCAATAATCGATATATTTCGAATCTGTAGCAGGCTTGTTGTAATTGTAATTATTAAAAAATTAATAGGTTGCAAAAGGTTCCAAATGAAGTAATAAGAAACAAGGTAGAGGCTGAACTCAACATTCTCAATGACCTCAGTGATTTCTGTGATATGGTCACGTCTTGAGAATGGATGAGACACAATGGTCCCTTCGAGCACTTAAATACTACCCTGAGAAGAGAAGAAGACGTGAAAGACCTTGGAAGCAGGGGATAGAGGAAGTCAGAGAAGAAATGGCAGCTATACGTCCAACGGAGGAGGATTGAATGGATAGGAAATATTTGAGAGAAGGTGTATTGAGTACCGAGATGTTGAGATAGTTGCAAAGCCCGATAAATAAATAAAAATAATATTACATTTTTTTTAATTTTTGTCCCCAATCCGTCGCGGCTCTGGTCTTATGTTGCAAGAATTTTTAAGTTCAGAAGGCTACGCTGGGTAGTCCTTTTGGTATGGATGAACCCTATGAGATCCCAAAAAGCTTCTCAATGAAGACTTTTATGGAACCCGACCGAGATCGCCCAAAGCTTCGATAGGTGGATGCTGTAAGAGAAGATTCAAAGTTGGATGACAACTGCACTTCACCGATTGAGAGGATGTAAAAGTTTAAAGATCATTTGAAGCTCCTGATGAGCTGAATGTACTTTAAATTTGATGAATATAATAAACCAGAGTTAGCGTACAATAATGGGATGCCCGATCCATGCTGCATGCTACGGTGAAGTCACAGGAGAAGAGGTTGGAGGAAGCGGCAGCACGGGGACTCCAGCGGCGCGATCTTCTGACAATTAAGCCTTGCTTAGTCACAATATGAGACCTACCATTATTGCACACTACCTCTAGTTCATTATATTCATCAAATTAATAGTACATCCAGCTCACCAGAAGCTTCACAGAATCTTTCAGCCATTACATTACCCCAAGAAATAACTTTGATTAATTATAATCCGGTTTCACAGAGCTTCCACTCTAATCTACTCTACTCAATCGGCACGACAGCCGATTGCTGGGGCCTGTCCTCCTCAAACAGCTTCCACCAGTTTAATCGGTGAAGTGCAGCTTCATCCAACTCCAAATTCTGAGTAGGGTGCTTGAATTTTCTCAACACCTTTCACCCATCGAAGCTTTGGGCGGTCTCTCTGTCGGGTTCCGTAAAAGTTTTCATTGAGAAGCTTTTTGAGATCTCATAGGGCCCATCCATAGTAAAAGGCCTGTCCAGCGTAGCCTACTGAAAGTTCTTGCAACATAAGGCCAGAACCGAGGCCTGAGGGGCGCGACGGATCGGAGACAAAAATTAAACACCATGTAATATTATTTTCAAATAATTAAAATTATAACAAGCCGGCTAGAAATTCGAAGTTTGTCGATTATTGATGGAATGACAGAGGTATAAAACTCGAAAACATATGCTGATGTTAATAACTAAACGAAGGCTAATTGCCGATTTTTGGGGAGCGGATTCAACTCTCAATAACTCAATGGAGATGTATAAAGCTCACTAAGCAAGGTGTATGCTTTTCTGTTTTATGCGCGCCTTCTCCATGTTGAACTATTTTTCATTGGGCCGTAAATGCGTCGAAGTATTTTTTTCTCAAATGTTAGGTTGAATAATCATTCTTAATTTAGGTCAATTATTTTTTTTATCCCTCCGTTATAATTTCGTTTCGAAATTAATAATAATAATTATAATAAGTATTAATAATTAACACGGTAATGGGTGTTATGCATCTAGCCCCGCATTTCACATAGGGTTATCCTATACGCGGATGCTCGCTGCCCTCTCTCCGCATTATATCTAGAGAGGAGTTGATCATACAAAATAAATGAGCCAGATCAAACTTGTAGACAATTTCATTTTCTACTATTTTTATAATAACCTCTAAAGATATGGTAAACATAGAAAACGAGATATTTACCAAAAACCGCACATTTAGAAAGTCATAATATAGGTTCACACACATTTTCAGGTTGATCACCATTCATTCCGAGGTTCTGTCTATTTTTCAACCTATTTGGCTGGGCTAATAGTAATTTGCTCGGATTCTTTAAGTGGCCTCCGATATATCAACAACCCATATAGTCCAGGAGCCCGTGACAAAAAAAGTGACTCATTACATACAAAGAATTGGGCATATAAAATGAACATGTCTGACATAAAAAATGCACGTCTGTCAACTTATAGCCGCTGGAATACAAAATGGCGGCCATAAAAACATTAGATCTTTTACAAGAAAATTAAAATTGCTATATTTTTCGCAAACCAAACTGGGCTTAAATGCCAATTGCCGAAGATCGGGAGATTGGCAATTTCGAGAGGTATACTTGACCAAATTAATTTTTTTTTTTTTTTGCTCAATGGACGCAGAAGTTTATGCTCTACAACTTTTATGCTGTGGGTTTTTCTCTCAGAGTACTCATTTCCATGCTGCAGACTCTCATATAGTGAGTACTCTATTACTGTTTGACCGTGGTTTTCGACCACATCAGTTAGCAACTGAATTATTATGTTGTTGTACTCATAGACGCAAAAATTGATGTTCCTTAATTTAGTATATCATAGCTTTTTCGTTAGAATGCAGTGTTTAGGAATTAAAGATGACAAACCAAAAATAGTCCTAAAATTTCGAGTGTTTTTGTTGCCACCAGTTTGTATTCCAGCGACAAGAAGTTGGCAGACGTGCATTTTTCATGTCAGACCTAAGTAACTTTTTTGTCAGTTTTTTGTTGTTTTTTTAGTAAAACCTCTGGTCAGAGAAATATACCATCTTCAGCACACTTTAAAGACTTCATGCAGAACGTTTTTTTTTTTTCAATGGATACCATATTGGTATAACCATAAATGTTATAGCTGATAGGGCAGCTAAATTTTTCGACCTCTCAGAGAATTCATATGGTATCAATGGCAAAGTTTATGGGACGAGCTTGCATCGAATAAAGTGAAATTTGCTAAATCAATTGTAAAGAAGTAGACTTCAAATTCCAGGCAGTTAAGAAGGGAGGAAGTGGTCATGGCTTGGCTCCGACACGAACACTGCCGTCTTATAAAGAATTCGCACCATAATACCACCATTGCCAAACACCATTAACAATAAAAAAACATAGCTGAGGACTGTTTTAAGTACAGGAGAGAAATTGATAATTTTGGAATTCCTCCGTCTCTTGCTAAGGCAATAAGCGACTATCATAATTACCTCTCCAAAATCATTGATTCGCAAAACAGAGAGGAATTTACAGCTGTATCCGTATGATTTTTTTTTTTTTTTTTTACATAATCCTTTTTTCCCAGTTCTAAATCATAGAAAATGGGCAATGGTAACCATCAGCAGTGTTTCCTATAAGCATAATAAATAATAATTAATCAAATGTGACTCCCGTTTGTAGGATACCCGTATATATTTAAAAATAATATCCCAAAATCGCTTTAAGTATTTCCCTAGACAGAAAAAAAAAAACCGTTGTAAAAAGCTGAACATTTTTTATAAAACAAACCATTGTATTGTTAATAGTCAATCGTGATCCATTCACCTTCTATTCTGATTTCACCAATGTTTTCAACAGCTAAACTTGATAAGTTGATTCTCGTGGCTTTGGGCATGCGACTTAGTCAGCTAACAGATTTTTAATCTGCTTACGGCTATATTCTACTTGAGCAAATACGACATACGAAGTACTTTATTTACAAATTGAACTCCCTTTTCAGGGCAGGCTGGGGTGAATCAGCTTGGCGGTGTCTTCGTGAATGGTCGCCCTCTGCCAGACTGCGTCAGGCGCAGAATCGTCGAACTTGCGCTGATGGGTGTCAGACCTTGCGATATCTCCAGGCAACTCCTCGTTTCCCACGGATGCGTTTCTAAGATTTTAACTCGCTTTTACGAAACAGGATCTATTCGTCCTGGCTCCATCGGCGCCAAAACAAAGGTAATATGAAATAAAAATAATTTTACTTATGATTATTAACATTAGACCTAATTTGAAAGGGATTCGTATTCTTGGACTATGATTCTGTGTCCCAAGCGAACACTCCAGCACACACCTTTCCTACCTCGAATTCCCTGATTGTCCTCCTAGGGCCTATAAGAGCATGTTTTCCCCAATACCTTTTTAATAATAGTAATAGAATGCTACTTGAAATGAAATGAAAAGTAAATTTTGGGACACCCGTTCACATTAGAATAATAAAATGTACACTTCCAGTAACATTTGTCTGGTTTATAATAATTATAAAATAATTACGTTATAAAATAGTAAAATTGTAAAATACAATACAAGAATCTGTAATAAATAAAAATATTGAAATTATAAATAGACATCTATACATAATTGCAGAAATAAACAATAAAATTAATAACAATGTAATAGCAATTAAATAATAAACAAATAAAATATACATGCATACATGTAATTTAATTCTTACATATATGTGCAAAAGTGATAGTTCAGGTTGCGAAGAAATATTTGATGTTCAAATGAAAATTTTACAGTTGGAAGTGGATAAAGAATTCCAAAACGAGATAGCGCGAATGGTGAAAGATTGTTTTAAGGAAGCAGTTATATGAGAAGGAACCCGTGACCTGACATCTTGTGTTTAAAGATTGGATAGAGGAACACGGGATGGACAAATTAAGAATGTAGGGAGGTTTTTGGTTTAAAAAAATCGAAAAAGATTAGCATCTAGGGAACAGTTTGTTTTTGGAACTAATTTGTTTTTTTAAGTTGGATTTGTGATGTATTGCAGATTATGGCCATTTGGGATTAATTTACCTTTATTTAACCGAGGAATAATTTACCTTAATTAATCGTGGAATAATTACCTTAATTAACCGTTGAATAATTTACCTGAATTAACAGTGGAATAATTTACCTTATTAATTATTTCCATTTTAGATTTCATTTCTGTACAAGGTAGACGTATTAGTGATGGACATTGTTCCAGGAATGGACACTTAGAACTTCAAACCGAAAAACAAAGATTTTAGTGACATATAATGTCTACCAATTGCAACTAATTAATAGGCTGCTCTATCTAGTAATATTTTTTCAGAACTTTCAGAATCCATTGTCCCGTTTTAAAAACAATACGGGATAATGAAACCTTCTCAATAGTAACAGTGGTCTCATTGTTTGTGAAAAGGCCTCAGTATACTGCCGGTTTATTTAAGGAAGTATGGTAGTATTTTCTGTTTTAATATTTATTTATTATATTAAGATCACTTTGTCATTATTTATTAGAACATTCTCATCATCATCATCATGAGTAGGGACTTTCATTACAGATGAACTTTCAGCAACAGGTTATTATTCTATGTAAAACCATCAATGAAATGGATAATCCCTTTTTGGACGATTTCCCTAATCTAGTAAGTCTTCACAGTCCCAAGTAAGGTGGTGGTAACCTTATGGCGTACATAGGCAAACGGCAGTATTAGGGCTTTGCCAAGAATGTGCTTGATGAGCGCACCCTCTCTATACATGACCCAATCAAGATGAATTCTCTTGCACTCTTCAAGAGACCAAAACATAAAGCAACACCTCAGCAGGAAAAGAAGCGGAAAGTGCTTTAGAGTAATGTGGAACTAATTGGCCAATTGTATATATCTATGCAAAACCGGGAATCTGATTTGGATGAGTTTTTTGTGTACCAGATAGTTATTCCCTCCTTCCATTTCAGACTTTGGTAAGATTCATTTGCCAACCAACAAGGCTGGGATGTTGCATTGTCTTGAGCAGCCAGGTCAATCAGAACCCCGTTTAACCCATGACTCCAAATTTATGGATTTCGGACATCGGCCACTAATAGTGTCGAGACCTTTAATCAGAATGCTGCTAAAGTATTTCTACCTTAGCTTTATAAGCAGCTGAAGAAAGCCCGATGATAAGATAAAGTCTACCGGGGAAAAAAAGAGGTGAAGGAATTAGAAGCACAGTATCTGGTAACACAAAACTGTATCGAAAATGGATAACTCCGTCCGTGACTCAATGAACAAGAAGGAATTGTTCAATTTTTTGTCTTCTATGGTTATGCAATTCAACTGGACTCCAGGCTAAGATATATGTATCACACCATGGAAAGCAGTTGCACAAATCAGTTCGGACAGACCCATGGAAAACTGCAATTATGAAGAGGCAGACACGGGGATTGTGGCTCATGTACTTCACTCACTACATAAAGGGACAATGAGTATCTTTGTGCGTACTGTAAGACACAGATGTGATTGTCATCCTTGTTGGCATATTTTATGAACTAATAGTGACCTTTGGCCAATATCTGGGTTGCCCATCTGTACAAGCCTGGGGGAGCCAAGATCACGAGCACTACCCTTGTTTCACTCATTCTCTGGATGCGACATAACCTCCGCTTTCAAAGGTAAGTATTTCAAGACATCACTGAAACGTTTGTGTATTTGGACACATCCATTCCAACTGCTGAAAGCCAATCCTGAACACTTCGAGAAGCTGGAACGACTGACTGTTGTTTTAAATGACAAAACCACTCCTTTCAGCAGTACTAACCAGATGAGAAAGGAGGTAACTCCACCAACTTTCCCCTCGAGAGGAGTTGCAGGTCCCAAGCTCTCGTAAAGGAGGAAAGGTCTCCACTACAGCCTGAATGGGTGTACTCTGTCGGAGAAAGCACCGTCTCAGGCCAGTAGCAGCAGTTATTCATCTATGCTATAAAGAAGTGAAGGAACTGGCCAGACAGCTCTGAAGAAGCAGCCCTTCTATTTGGATTGGGAGCGACGGGCTCATAACTCGCCCTCCCGAAACGCAACAACCAATGAAAAGTTCAGCAAGAAATAGAGTAGAGCAGATTTTATGGCAACGGACACGGGCGGAAAACGGATTACGCGAATTGGCGCATTTAACCTTAAAGGCTTAAATGGGAAAGAAGTGGAGCTGGTCGAAGAGAAGAAAAGAGCGAGGATAGACATCCTAGGGATCACAAAGACTAAGAAGAAAGGCAAAGGAGAACAGAGGATAGGTGACCATATATTACTAATGCAGGAGTCAGTCCTGCGGAACATGCAAAAAGTTGAGTAACCTGCCAATTTCATCAAGACTTGACCCACTGTATAAAGGACTGAAGGGCTGTTAGTGACAGACTACTGCGAGTAGAAGTAGATTGCGGAGATGTCTTGTACTCTCTATTCACTGCCTACGGACCAAACGACAACGCAACTAGCCTCAAAAAGGAAGCATTTTTTGACGCAGCCCAACACGAGATCGACAACTGCCAAGGTATACCTATAATAATTGGGGGACCAAATGGTAGAGTGTGGAATGATGCGAACAGGTGGGATGGCGCTTTAGGACCGGATGGTAAGGAATGATTTAACGACAATGGTGAAAGGATCCTTATCTTCTGTCTTGCAAATGACATGCTAGTTGAAAACAGCATCATCCCTCACAGACTGATTCACAAATATACCTGAGAGGAACCATGTTTAATAGAGGGGTCTATCATTGACTACTTTCTAATGATCCGAGACCAAAGAAAGTACATAAGAAACATAAGGGTCAAAAGAGGCTATGAGAAAGGTAGCGACAACCGGCTACTAATAGCGGATATAATCCTCAAAAAATTGAGACCATCAAACCGAACACCTGTATTTAAAATAAAATATTTTAAACTCAGGGAGCCGGAGGCGTCACAGGCATACCAAGATGTTATTTGAGGAAAGGTAAGCAGCAACGCATACAACTGGGGCAGCGACGAAGTGGAAGAATCTTGGACAGCAATCAAGTGAAGAATTCTAGAGGTGGCGGGGACGGCGCACAGTGGTCATAACGTTGGAAAAAAAACCTTAGTCGCAACCCTCTCAAAACACCGATTCAAGTATATCCCATCATTTTAGAATAGTTCACGTGCTCATTTCCAGGGTTACAGGGAAAAATGGCAATTTTACAGTTATATTTGCTTAGCTCAAACTAGTAGCTATCATAAATCATACTCTGAAGTATGGAATTTGATGTCAAAATTCTCAGTCCCTTCATTTTTATACATTTATTTATGAATGTGCAATGATATTGTTGGCACATCTATTTGACATATATGACACTTGTGGGTAGTTGAAAGGTTTTTTTATATTTATTTTTTGCATTTTTATACATTTTTAACAGTATTCATCTTTTGAGCGCAGTGTTCTAACTTGTTTCTTTTAACCTATTAGGTTTCTATTTACATGAAGAAATAGTATCCAGCTGCGTAAATCTGCGAACTTTGTTGATATTCTGATTTTAATTCGTAAAAGTATTGTTCTAACTGAAATTGTCTAGAAAAGGATCTCGGTGGAAAGCTTTGGATAAGTTCTGAAAATTTGCTCATTTATATTTATTAGGGTGCTGATTACGAATTTCAACTTTTCCATCTCAAATCATTTCTGAAAGTATCAAAAAATGCAAAAAATAAAACGTGTTTATCTCTTTTTTGCCTATTACTTGAAACCATTATTTGAATATTTTCTAATATTCATTTCATATTAAATAATACAAGAGTAAATTATCTGCAATTCTGATTATAAATATTTTTTTGTTTGGCCGCTCCATTCTGAAGCGAAAGTGAGTCGAAATCAGGGGACGCAATCTAGTCCAGTCAAATGGGGACCAGAAAGGGGATGGTAAGTTTTGAAGAAGTTCTAAAAATCTAATTAGCTATGCTTTTGGGGTTGCTGATCGTAAATTTCAACTTTCCCACCTCAAATTTTTCCATGAAGCAAAAAAAAAATGCTAAAAAGCTCAAAAAATTAATTTCTACATTCCGTCTACCAATTTTATTGCCATGAAACTGCTAAACTGTATGTACAACTGCGTAGATGATATAATATGCCTAATAATATCCACAAGATTCTTCTGCTTGGTAACACGGCTGATTTCGGGCGCTATTTAACCTATTGGGATGCTCACAGAAGAAAAAACAGGAATCTAAGAAAAAATATTGAGAGTATCCTAATAGAGTATTCCCGAAATTTCAGCTGGGTCGCTACCAATGAGGATGTCATCAACATGCTTCAAGTGACATCCGATGCTTTTATTAATAAATTAAAGCCAAAAAATAAATGCGAATTCTCAATTTCCAAGATGTAATTAATTAACAGTTGGGCATTTTTTTTTTTAAATTTATATTGCGTTATGTTTTATTTTTAATTTCTATCAAATACAAAAAGATATATTAATAATATGCCAAACATTTTTAAATTATTATTTTTTAATAAAATTATATTTTACTAATTTTCATATAGTTTTTTTCAACTGCCCCTTTTATATACCCAAATATTTTGAATTATATGTTGAAACATTTAACTCCTATTGAATCGGGGTTAGCTTCATTTGATTCAGCCTTAAAAAATACATTAAAAGAACCCTCTTGTAGTGTTATTCAGATAAAGACAAGATGAGAAGCTAGTATTTTCGCAAAAAAAGGCCGATTTTTTACCGCTTTGTGGCGTGCGGAAAAAGTAAGCTGGGGCATAGGATAAAGAAAACAGCTTGGTGGACTGATGAAATTAAAGAAGTACTTACAATAAAGAAAACCCTCTGGATACGCTACTTACAAACCATGTCAGCTGGGATATACTCCTCATAGAAGCAACAAAGGAAAAAAGTGAATGAGGTCGTGATGAAAGGAAAGTGAATAGTTCGGAAAAAAATAGCAAAGCAACTATAAGGAAAATCAGAAGCTTTTATATCGAACCTCAGGAGCATGAGGAAGCTGAAAGAGCCAGTACGAAGCACATAAAAGACAAGAATGGAGTAGTCCTGAGTAGACCAGAAAACATTATGGTCAGCAAAATATTTTAAAGAATTACTGGCGTATAACGGGCAGAAAGTGGAAGCGAATCAACAGCCTTGGAACACATAAGACAACTGGGAAGAAGATGAATTCATCAGCGAAGAGGAAGTTGTTGAAGCTATAATGGTGGCTATATCACTGAAGCTAGGAAAAGTGGCTGGCATACATGGAATTACGTCAGAAATGTTGAGATATAGTGGCCTAAAGAGACTAGAATTGCTCCAATACCTCCGCTAGGAAAAAGAAAATGATACCGAAGGACTGGGAAATCTCCATCATAGTCCTAATTTTTAAAAAAGGCGACAGTCGTGAATGTCAGAACCATCAAGACATACTCAGCGTCCCCTATAAAATGCCCAAAGTACTCGAAAAGGGGCTGATGAGCCTTAGAACCCAAGCTAGGGGAATAGCAGTATGGTTTCCGACCTAATAGAAGCACATAGGACCTATTATTCACGATGAGACAAATATCTGAGAAGGTCATAGAAAAGAGTAGAGAGGTCTTCGCTTGCTTTGTAGACCTAAATAAAGCATTCGACAGGGTGCAGAAAGGAGACATCTCAAGAGCAATAGAAGAATATGGAGTTCACACAGGACTGGGAAAGGCCTTGCTAAGTCTATATGAAATACACAGAAATGTAGTCAGGAAGTTCAATCATCAGGCAGGGCTGCAGTCTTAGTCCCCTCTTGTTCATCCTGGTGCTGGATTCCGACCCTAAGCGAGCAAAACAGAAAATGAGGTCATACCATCTGGGAAATAGAAACCTCCAGAGCGCCCAGTGTACGGTACTTGCATTTGACGATAACATGGTGGTGTTCGGAAACGATTATCGCAACCTACAGTTTAATCTGAAGACCCTCCAAGATGAGCTCAAGACGATAAATATTGAAATCAATATCTCCAAAAGACAATACGTGAGAATCTGATGAAGGAGAGACCGTGGAGACCGAATCGTTAGGCTGAACGGAATTCGCACTGAATTTCATTTAATGAATAGATATCAATATTTTTTTTTGTTTTGGGAACACTTATTCTTTTTTTTGTACGATCTTAATTAATTTTCAGAACATAATCATACTTTTTATTAATCTCTCCTTATGTAATCCTTATCTACTTACACAAATCCCTTACGCTGATCCTCCTCCTAATACAGGTTGAAATGGCAGTAGCGCAGAAATCTTTTGAAAAATAATAATTGGTATCCTGGCTGTGGTCAACTTCTCAACTCTTGTCCATGCTATCTGTAATCATCGCGCTCTTGCTCAGCCTCCACTGACTTCATGATCTGTGGTGAAATTGAGAAAGAAGAGTAGGATTTCTTCGAAATTCTTTATTTTTCAAGAGTGGGAACATTATATTTGTACGTGCTTGCGGGATTGAATTTTTATATTTTATTCATTTATGAATGCAAAACAATAGCACAATTACTTTCTATCTGTATGTGAGTCAAAATGTATAATTATGATTGATTACGAATATAATATTGTATAATTAAGATTAATTAAAAATATAAAAGAGCAAAAACCCAAAAAGACACATAAATTAACCCTTTGGATATAATCGAAAAATTCCAAACAACAATCTTCAAATCTCTGAAATGCCGGTAAAAAGCCAACCAGTCAATATTTCGCCAATTCAGGCATCATCAGGACAAAAAATCAACATCACCTTTATGCAGACAAAGTACAGTACATCTCACATCAACAGAAAGAAAAGATACATTAACTAGAAACAGCACATGACTCCAAGAAATCTCAACGCATATTCATACTCATATACTTTTTTAGACTTTCGATTTGAGGTGTGCTGTATTTTGTCTTCATAAATGTCATCTAGTTCTTTCTATCATAATCATAATGATGCCTCAATTGGTGAAATGTTGAGTGCGTAGATGATTACCGGTATTTTAGAGACTCAAGTCTTGATCAGTGGAATCTTCTAATTGTATCCTAACATATTACAAAAATTACAAACACAACTAATAATGGCAATATTAAAAAAAATAATAATAATAATCGTTGATTACAGCAAGTAGCAACCCCCTCTGTTGTCAAGAGAATACTGAGATGCAAGCAAGAGAACCCAGGAATGTTTGCATGGGAAATACGAGAGCAGTTGCTTTCCCAAGGAAGCTGCGAATCTCACACAATACCAAGTGTTAGTTCTGTCAACAGGATAATACGAAATAGCTCCTCTTTTCAAACTCCAGATTTATATAGTAAGTATCATACTGTTATAATAATTTTACCCTAAGTATTACAATTAATTTATTTACTCATTTCAATATTTACATACTCATGATGTATAGAAAAATTGCTAGTGCTTCAGGGGGAAAATTTTTGGAAAGTTTCTTCAAAATCGTTAGAGCTGTTTTGGCGCTACAATCTATAGAGACACAAGTTTTTCGACTATTGCGCGGCCGCAATCGCACACAGGGTGGTCGATTTGGTACAGACGCATCGGAGAAAAAGCCCCACAAAACAAAACAATAATCAACAAAATCGGTTCTTCTGTTTAAGAGATAACAGACACACAAGCCAATGGCCAAAAATTCGGGATTTTTTTGGACTCAGGAGGGTCTAAAACGTATATAACCGTTGAAAAATTCACATCGAAAATTTGACCCGAATATAATGCATTCCTTACCTATACGTAAGGAAAGTAAAAAATGTAATTTTGAAACAGGAAAAAAAAATTTACTGAAGGAGGTATAGTTGTCTGTAGATGGCTAGGTGTGCGGTAAGATACGAAACACTCAAAAAGCTAGCATGCTGTTTTAAGGCTGAAGCACACAGCACGCGCTCTGTAGCAGCGTTTTGTGTTCTCTGCCCGCGGCAATCTGGTGATCTTATAGTATAAGCCTGAGCGTCCACTGGAACCGTTTTCAGCCGACCGGGCGAGGAACTGATTTCAACCGGCTGAGGAACCCATTTCGGTTGTGTTTTTTAGTTGTTGATAACTAATTCTTATGTATTTTTAGAACTGAATCCGAAAATGACCTTCATTTCCTTCCACCATATAAGGATTTTTCGCAAACGCAAGTTTCAAAATGTTTAAAAAGTAAAAAAATTGCGGAAATATGTGACCTCAAAATAGACCGAAAAGTTTTTCTCTTATAATTTATTCATTTTTTGGCTCATTTTATGCAATCTCATACTCACACAGGTTTTATCACAGTCTGAGCTAAACTATTTAGTTTGAGACTTACATCTGCCCAAGGAAAATTGAGAATGACTTGGTTCGAGGCTTAGAGAGAAGTACCTGATGCAGCTTGTTTACGTAGAGATAGAAAGGTGTGCAGTTCATTTCCTGCTCCAATAAAGGCGAGCCAACGTCCATCGTGTGAACACTGCTGAATAGTAGAATGATATTTTCGGAATCCAAAATTAGGTATTATGTGATTTGAATCTAGGATTGGGTACAGGCGTTATTAGATAGTGGACGGACATGATTGAACTTCAGAGAAGGATATCTGGTTAGTTATGAATTGATGAATGACGCCCCGATGTCCTTCAAGAGATGTGAGCCAAAAACATGGGTTCATCTTGGATGTGGAACCTTCTTATTTTGTTCTATGATATAAAAAAAGACTTTCATAAACATTTCAGATTTTTTAAAATGTTTTAAGGGTCGCTACTAAGCTTTGAAATTTTAAAATAATTGAAGATCTGTTGATGTTTCATCAAAATAAATTACACTGGTAAACACCGAAATTGTAATAAATTATTGATTAAATTACTAAATTAGGTCAGTACATTAGGCTCCACTTTCATCTCCTTCATTTATTACTCATTGATCAGAGATAGCCAAGTCTAAGTGGTCATGTTGGGAGAAGAGTGTTTAATGTCCAGACGCGCGCTTGGCACTACCATGAAAAAGTACGTCCACACAGAACAGATCGTTCTTTGGTGTTCGAAACTGCGCAGAAATGTGAAACACCGTCCACACTGGGCGCGCAGAACAGAGCCGATAATTCTTGAACAATATCGAACACTTGCTACCATGATCTCTATCAAAGGAAAGTGTTGGTTTGTGCGCACTGTATTTAGACGGGATTTTGAATTCACACGTGGATTCTTAAACATTTTATTTTGACTTTTTGTTTGCTTAAAATATGAGCTTTAAATAATATTTAAAAAACAATAAGTTCCATAATTCTGGGTCTCCCACGTGGTCGCTTCCCTTCCACTTTAGCCTCAAGGGTAACTCTTGCTGGCAGAAAGATAGATCACCACGAAATTTATGAAAAAAATATGATTTTTATGTTTGCCCACCAACATAAGGTTTGTATTTTGAGTAATACTTTTACATTAAAATAACAAGTAACGAAAAAAATCAATTTATGAGTCGAAATAGCAAAGCACTAAAACGTATTTGGGCCATTCTTGTATTATTTGATCATTTAGCTTTTTTGGACCTTGAAAATTAAGTTTAAAAAAATCAAATTTTTGAATAAAATTTGATCTGGAATAATAGTATGGATGTTCTAGTTAACAAGCTTCGGCTGTTAACAACAAGCGTCAATTGTCAGTTTTCGTATCGATATCCAGTATTAGTATTTTGCTTCCTGACTACCCAAGATAGGGAAGCTTAATGCTATTTGTGAAGGAAGTAAAATCAATTTTCGACCTCAAAATTGAAAATTTTCACTTGCGCTTTGCGTTTGAGACATCTTGGAATAAATTAAGTTCCGTATCTTAGGTCTGTCATACTATAGTCAAAGTCAAGTGGCGGGCATAACAGCTAGTACCGTTAATCCAATTTTGATGAAAATTTCAGGGAATATGTGGGTGGAACGTAGATCGTTCATTATTAATTTTATCAAAGCCCATTCACTACTTTCACTTAGGTATTTTCCTTTACACGCATATATTTCATAAACGGTTCGTCCGATTTGGCCCAAAGTTGGGGACTAGTGTACAAATAGTCTAGTATCAATTCTATAAAATTACCTTTAACTATTCAAATTATTATTTTATTTTTAACTTTCAACTCTTTATTCACACCTGTCACAGAAGAATGACTAATATGGTGATGATAAAAGATGGATATGGTATGTTAGGCATGGGGAAGGATAATATCCAGCAGCATCTCTTCCCGGTCTTGAATAAGTCCCTTACTTCAGGAAAGGAGATCTCTCATCCACCTCCTTTTTAGTCTTATCCAAACGGTCATGTCAGCCATGACCAGATCGTTTTTACGTCTATTGTTATGTCCGTGTAGGTTATTATGAAAAAGGGTGTAAAGAGTGTATAAGTTTTGGTCGATAGTTGGTTTTATTTTATAATCAATCCTAGCCACGAAAAAATGAATAATTTTCACCATTTTCACAATTATTTTAAAGTTTTAGGGATGGGAATAACCGCTCAGTATAACCGAAAACCGTTTTTCAGTTATTTTTTGCTCTGGTCAAAATTAGGTTATTCTTAAATAATCCAATAACCAGGCAAAAAAACTACATTTGGAAAAAAAAATTAGTCATTATTTTCATATTTTATATCAACTATTATTTTTTACCAAAACCCGGGTTCAGTGGCGTACGCAGGGGGAGGTAGAATCAGAGGATATATCTCCCTCCCACCAAAATGTACGAAAAAATATAATCTTCACACCCACCAACACAAGATTTGTATTTTGAGTAATATTTTTGGTAATTTTAAAAATAGTTTTTGATCCAATTTTCATGTTTATCCTTAAAACTTACGCCAATTTTGGCGATTATAGACATTTAGATGATATTTTCGCTTTTTCTTATTAATTCCTCTCTCCCCCAAAAAATTTATATCCCCTCCCTAAAAAAAAGTCTGCGTACGCCCCTGACCATGTTATACTGATTTGATTTAGGAATTAGATGTTGCTACAGTCTAAATAATGGGCATAAAAACATAACAGCACATTAAACTACTGCATACTTATTTAATAGTAACACTCGTCACAGTATAACTCGTGATGTTTTCATGCAAAATCACTATGTCTAACCTAACCAAGTACAAATATAAGAGGATACCTCCAAATAGATGCATCTAAACCACTTCTTTTAGAATCATCATTCACATTTTTAATTGAACAATGTTAAATACAATATAGGTAGTACCCGTTAAGAATAATTATTTGTGACATCATTTTTTTTTTAAATCTCCTGCCAACTATCCCAAGGATGCACGTTGATTGACAGCTGGCATCACAAACAAATGTTATCAGGCTATTTCCAGTCATTTTCATGAACAGTGTTACCCAGAAAAGCCGATAACATTCGTTACGAATGTTTTTCGGCAAGCCTTGGATACAAATCAATTTTACATTTGTACACTCTAAGTTTTAGAGGTAATTTAAAAAACACTCGTTCTTCAAAAATCTTTTTTTTAATTATAATTTAAAAAAATGTATTTATTCTTAATTACGCTAATAAATTATCTTTTTTGTTTTTTTCATTTTGTTTATAGCAATCAAAAATTTATTTATTGTTGAATTTTTATATAATGTAAATAAATCTGCATATTGTATATGCATATAATATATATATATATATATATATATATATATATATATATATATATATATATATATATATATATATATATATATATATATACACACACATATATAAACGTATAATATACTTTATTACATAAATATATTCAAATATATAAAATGGAAGGTTTTTCGCCTCTCTTGTGTTATACAAACAGACATTAGTATTATTATTTTTTTTTTTTTTAAATTATTAATAATACTATTTTAGAGTGTTCTTTTGATTCTACAAAAGTTTGCTAAATAAGTCCAAAATATATCTTTAATAAATTCTTGAGTCTTTTCTGTTTCCAGGCCTCCGGTTACAATTATGATATCGGTTACTCATAATAGTAAAACTGTTCCTAAAAGCAACAGCTGGGCAAATTATAACCATGCCGAACGTAACTATAATAACCAAAACAAAATATATTTAAAAAAAAAATATAATGAGAATATTTATTATGTGTAATTGAAGTCTGAAATTGAAGTCTTCACTGCCGCAGTGAAGTCATTGAGGTTTGTTAAAATTTTGTAAAACAAATCCTTTCCCACGTACCTTCTCCTCCACATGAAATCGAAAAGGTAGCTATCAATGAGGTTTCTGTGCGTTCTACAATTAACCTTGTGCATTTTTGCTGATGCCCACATACTCTGCCACATATTCCACAAATACAGAAGTTGTGTGAGCTCCAGAGTCCAAGGCGACGAAATTTTTGACAAATTTCCTTGTAATTCATAACAGTAATCACTGAACTTATATGAACCGAATATTTTCATATAAAATAACTTGTCTTTTTATTTATCATTAATAACAACGGTTATCTGAGTTGGGTAACTGATATCATAATAGTAACCCTTGATCGGTTGTGATGCATGCCGGGACACCGAAACAAGAAATTCACGTGGAACACAGTGACTCTGCATAGTTAGCCACCGATATGTCCACAATTGGTTGTGCCTCTAGGATACCTGTCCACCATCCTAAGACAGTACCTCATACCTGTTGGCGAGGGTAGAGGTCCGGTGATATCCAGATAGACCTGTCCGAATCGGTAAGAAGGCTGAATTCCTTGTTGGGCCATTCGACCACTTCCCAAAGTCCACATTTTGACTGGGCCAAAAAAATCGCTGACTAATAAGCCGACGAACTCGCGGATGGTTAAGATTGTGCATATATTGAAAAATGGCACGACGCATAATCTTTGGCATGAACGGACGGGCAGTAGGCATTTCGCAGAGTAGACGCCCTGATAGATAAGGGAAATCCATCCATTTGAGCTACAGGCAGGATTTTCTTAGCAATTCTGCGATTGTATTGTCGTTTGTTTGCGCTTCTACTAAAATATCCGTTCCATCCGGAGTGCCGATTTATTCCACTCTGGATAAATGCATCCGCCACATCATTCTTCATCCGCTCAAGGTAACGAATATCTGTAGTGAATTGGCTGATAAAATTCATCCACCGAATTCCTATAGGCGTTGAGATCTCTAGCTTCTGCTGAAATGCGAATAGAAATGGTGTATGGTCGGTCCATATAGTGAAATGACGACCCTCAACCTGAAAGTGAAAATGCCGGATCGCTTGGTGGATAGCCAAAAGCTCGCGGTCATAGGTTGCGTAATTCCGCTGTGCTTTGGTGAAAACTCTTTAAAAAAATCCAAGAGGGTGCCAGACGCCATTCTCCCATTGCTGAAGTGCCGCTCCCATAGCTGTGTTTGAAGCGTCGCTGACTAGGACCAGATCAGCTCCTGGATTCGGATACGTGATAATGGCAGCGTTCTGGAGAGCTTCTTTGCATCCCTCAAATGCCTTGACAGGGTCCTCAGTCCATGAAATTGGTGTATTTTCTTTCCTCTTAGCGCCAGATATATATACATTTAAAGGTGCCTGTACAGCAGCAGCGTGAGTGATACAACTCCTGTAAAAAATTAATGTTCCCAGGAAACGACGTCAATCTGAAACCTGAAGGGCGCGGTTATGAGATTATGGCCTCACCCTTTTCCGGCAGCACCGTGACACCATGCTGCTTCACTCTATGCCCTAGGGCTCCAACTCTCAAACCATTCCGCTACACTATTGACAGGTTGAATTCACAATGGATGACTGGATGATGTACAATATACAAATTTGAAGCTTCTAGGCTGTTCCGTTTGTAAGTTAAAGAATAATGACAGGTTTTTGTCATTCTCGTCCCGCTCTGGGCCGGCAGCGGTGTGGAAATTACCAAAACAAGCCTCACGTATCTTCTATACCACTGATAATTAAAGCTGCTCAATAAACGTTTTTCTTAATACAAATGTTTTTTTTTTTTTTATTCATATTTAGAAAAATTCTCCCTGTCCCGATTCACGAACACTTAATTTCCATAGTATTACATCTATTATTATTTCGAGCTAGTGTAGTCAAAATTAGTAGAAATTTGACCTGAAAAATTAAAATAAAACTAATAAAGAAACTCATTTTATTTTGTAATTTCAAAAACATTTGATAAAAATAAAAATTATGGAACTTATTTTCTATATTTTCTATTTTCTATTGATATTAGTTTAAAGCTTACCTATTAAGCAAACAAAAAATGAAAAGAAAAGAAAATGCCTTAAAGTATGCGTGTAAATTCAAAATCCCGTCCAAGCACTGCGCGCACCCTTTCCTTTGATGTACCGACATGGAGCGGATCGTGTGTGGATGGAACGTTCGAGGTTGTTCAAGATTGCTCAAAACTGCGCGGTTCGACGACCAAACCGTCTCTTTTTGTTTTTTCTGTTCCACTATGGACGCACCTAAATACCTGGCCTGAGAGCTCAGTTTCATGTAAGAAACCGCTCTATGAGGAGTATTTGTGCAGATCTGTGTTTTTGAAATGTGTTTATTTAAAAATAATTCGAACTATACATACATTTAGTGGTTTTCAATGAGTAAACGTTGCAGTTTTTAATAATTTTAACAGGTGGCTTAATTTTACTGTTTTAAACTTTCAAGTTTGGTTATTGGGGACAAAATAATTGATATATTTTTTTACTAATGTGAATTTGTTGTTTTCTTAAGTAGGTAAAGTTAAAATAGTTTTATAATCTTAGGACATCAAAATATTTTAGTATGGCTTCTACTATTAAGGGTTCCATTGTGATGAGAACATCTCTTCTTGGCTTGTCAGTCAAATTTGGACACTACAAAAAATTAATTAAACCTTAACATGAGAGATTAAGCTCACTGTATTGCAAATGGTGTGATTTTGATTTGATTAGCACAGTAAATATCAAAAAGGTTTTCTAAACCCTTTTTTCACTCTTCATTTTTCTGCTTTAAGCTTTCTGGGCGCTTAGCTTTATTTTCTTTGTATTTTTTTGGCTTTTGCCATTCCTTGAACAGAACTTCAGTTTTATTTAATTAACTGCCTATATGTTTTTTTTTAGTCGAATTGATTTTTTTTCCCAAATCTTATAGTGAAATAAAATACTAAGAACTTCTTGTTTAGATGGTAACTTTGTTTGGTTAAATGATGTCGACATTTAATCGACAAGCAAAATATCTGTAAATGTTCTCGTCACATTGGGACCCTTACTAGTAGGTGCCATACTTAAATGTCTTGGTGTCCTAATAATATAAATCTATTTTAAGCTTACCTACACCTACTTAATAAAACAACTAATTCACATTAGTCAAAAAGTATATCAATTCTCTGTCCCAATAACCAAACTTGATAGTTTAAAAGAGTAAAATTATGCCACCTTTTAAAATTATTAAAAACCGCAATGTTTACTCACTGAAAACCACTAAATGTATGTATAGTTCGAATTATTTTTAAATAAACACATTTAAAAAATGCAGATCTGCACAAATACTCCTCATAGTGCGGTATACGACATGAAACTGAGCTCTCAAGCCGGGCATTGAATGACGGTACCAAGCGCGCGTGTGGACATGAAACACTCCTCTCCGAAAATGAGCGCGTGGTTTGACCGTTCCTGATCAGTGAGTAATAAATGAACGAGATGAATGTGGAGGATTATGTACTGACCTGATTTAGTAACTTAATCAATAATTTAATGCAATATTGGTGTTTACCAGTATAATTTAATTTTACGAGAAATCAAAAAATCGTCAATTATTTTAGAATTTCATAGCTTGGTAGCGACCCCTAAAACTTTTTTAAAAAATCTGAAATTTTTATGGAATTCTTTTTTGATATCATATAACTAAATAAGAGGGTGCCCCGGGTAAATTTTTAATGTTAGTTTTATTAGACCACCCTAATGTGTATGTGTAGGCAACATTCTTTGTTGTTATCGGCATCCAACCTCCAGGTATAATAAAGATTTAATATATTTAATAGCGTTATAGATTTTAAAAAATCTTTATATTATTATATTTATAGTATTAACACTTTTACGCTATTAATAAAGTTTGTAAAATGAGCATTGTTTTTTAAAAATATTTCAATATCTGGGCATGTATTCCTCAACAGGCATAAATACTTATGTTTGATTTAGGAATGAATGGAACGCAAGAAGTTGAAGTGGTTGACTTATGGAGTTGCGAAGAAGATGAGATTGCTCCAAAAAAGAACCCCTATTCTATCGAAGAACTTCTCAAGAAGTCACCAGAGAAAAAGTGTTACGACAATTACGAACTATTTCTGCAGCAGCCCTGTGGTTTGTTGCTTGACCGTCGTTGCACTTGCAATATAGGTCTTTATAACCACTTACAAACTCCTTCATAAAGTAAATCATGGTTTATATTAAATAAATTGTAACTTAGCCATAATGCTATGATTGAATCAGTTAGAAGAATTTTTAACATTAAATGGTTTTGTTTTTGTTCACTTTTTCAAAGAATAAAAAAACGTACTTATTCGCTGTTCAATATGAGGTTGCATTACTAAAAATGTATATGTACAACAAAATATTGTGTAAAATTGAATTTGTATTTTGAATCAATAAATATATATATATATATATATATATATATGAAGTGTATCAGAAATAACTGACACGTTTTGAGGAGCAATAAAACTAAAAAACAAACCAATGTCTCAGGAAAAAAAACGGTTTTATTTTCAAAAAATACATTGAAAATACTTTTATTTTAGTAGGTTTTATAAATTACATCTTCCAATTGTCGACCATTATTGGCTACGCATTGTCGCAGATGTTTCCCGACATTTTCCATCAATTGTATTCATTTTTGGTGGAATAACATTGATTTATTCTCGCCTAATTTTCTCCTTTTAATCATCCAGAGAACTAGGTCGGTGTTTAAACACCTTGTCCTGGAAATATCCCCAGAGGGTTCGATTCATTTCATTTGAATGATGTTAAAAATCTGAAAAAACACATTATTTATTTTATGGTTGCAAAGGGCATACATCCATGGGAGTGAGCTCCTCAATTGTCCAGTGCAAAATAAATATGTAAAACAAATAAGAAACGATTAATTTGTAAAGGTATTATATATATATATATATATATATATATATATATATATATATATATATATATATATGTATATCTTATTCTATTATCATTTATTATGTAAAATATATATAACTTTAGTGTGATGTTATTTTGATTACCATAAAAGAGGGCAACCAAATAGACGAACAATAGTCTATGTCGTGCATGTTAATTTATTTATAAAGTGTGTATTTTACTTTTTCTGTCAATTGAGGTAATTCTATATATAATATCAATATGTCTTGCAACGTCCGCCCACAGTGCTTCGAGTACATCGGACGTGATGGACAAAAATTTGTTCATTGTGGATTCTTTTAAGAAATACCATCCTGATTATAATATGTGTATCCATGCTAGCCTGAAGACCCGTATCCTCCATTGTTCTTCATCATTCGATCATCCACAAGTTGAGTTCCTAATCACTGAAATTTCCATCAATGCCTCTTCTCTCCTTTATGCCGTACTGTGCCGTCCTCCTCTCCTTCCGTTTGATACGTTTTTTGAATCAAGCCTCTTCAACTTCATTCCCCTCTACTCCAGTATTATCATCTCTGGTGACTTGAACACTAATTTCCTTTCCGATGATAAGTCCTATCTGTAAAACCGGTTTTTCTCTCTCCACTTCTTCATCGTTCCTTTGACAAAGGAACGTCCGCTACCCAACATACCTGCAGGCTGGAACAGTCCATTATTTATTATGTGCTGAACCTCCTTTCCACTCCCTAGTTGTCGGTTTCATTTCTATCCTTTCATGACCTTATTAAAATATCATATAATATCAAAACTCTTAATTTTTTAACCCATATTTTTTTAAACCTTAACATTTTAGTCTTCTCAGTTTCACCTGATGATTTAAATTCACATTTTATAGCTGCTTCCGATACCACTTCCCCACTCAACCCTTCCTACGCTTCCCCTGAGATATCATTTAACGATAAAGACTTTTATTTTTCCTATATTTCCACCACAAACCTTTTATCCGCGGTAATGTGATCACATACCAATTCCACTGGCCCAGATGGCATTCCTATTAAATTAATAAAACTATGTCTTCCTGAAATCCTTCCTGTTCTACTTTTCATCCAAAATTTCTCTCTTTAGAATTCAGTATTCCCCACCTCTTGGAAGAATCGATTGTTCATCCTATAAATAAATATTCTAACCATTCTTCTCCCGACGATTTTCGCCCAATTTTAATCCTTTCGAACTTCTTAAAACTCCAAGAAATATTAGTACAATCACAAGTTTCCAATTTCCTTGAAGAGTCTAATCAAATTGATCATCGCTAATCTGATTTTCTACCCGACTACTCCACGCAATCGGCCTTTATTAAAATTAAGTGATGTGGCCTCCTGCTCATAACCCAGAACCCAGTCAGACGCTGGCTATACATAGTAATATGCTATAATGCATCAGTTTCACTGTTCGTTTGGAACATTTTTTTTTCTTTGTAAACCTCAAGGATTCTTTTCATTTCATTTATAAATTATTTTTTCTATTAAGTCATTAACAATTCGATTCTTAAGAAATTCGAGTGTACTCTTTATGTTGTTGTTTATTTGTTATGTAGGTTTTTTAATGTTGATTTATTTTTTTCTACAGTTACAGTTTATGTATTTTCTGGACCATAAGACAATATATATATATATATATATATATATATATATATATATATATATATAAATGTATATATTTATATATTCTTTTTTTTTTCTTTCTTCTTCTTCTTCTTCTTCCATGGCTCTACAGCCATTGTAGGGTCCTGGCCTTCGCAACAACGCCTCTCCAGTCTTCTCTGTCAGCAGCTCGACCTCTCCACTGTCCGATTCCCATCCTCTGCAGATCGCTCTCCACATCACCCAGCCATCGCAGCTTGGGCCTTTCTCTTCTTCTTTTGCCTCCTGGTTTGCCATATAAAAGTTTCTTCGGGTACCTATCTTATCCCATTCTTTCTACATGCCCAAGCCATCTTATACGGGTTGATTTGACATAAGTGACTAGGTCTGGTTCATTGTATAGGTCCCGAAGCTCTCTATTATTTCTTGACCTCCATTGGCCTTCATTACATACTGGCCCAAATATCTGCCGAAGCACCTTCCTCTCCCAGATCTGCAGCATCTTTTCGCATTCCTGGGTCAGGACCCACGTTTCACCAGCGTACGTGACAATCGGTCTTAAGATTGTTTTATAAATCAATAATTTTGCTTTCCGTGACAAGTTCGGAAATCTTAATGCTTTTCGCAATGCAAAGAGACATCTGTTGCTTTCTGAAATTCTTGCTTT
Organism: Rhaphigaster nebulosa; assembly: GCA_948150685.1. Classification (NCBI taxonomy): domain Eukaryota; kingdom Metazoa; phylum Arthropoda; class Insecta; order Hemiptera; family Pentatomidae; genus Rhaphigaster; species Rhaphigaster nebulosa. Next base: position 180,968,879 of record OX411307.1, on the reverse strand, counting down.
AATTTCTGCAGTGGTGTCATTCTTTCGTGACTAAAGCCCCCAGATACTTGAAGCTGTCCACTTTCTTAAATGTGTGGTGGAGCAGTTGCACATGACTCTGCTCTTCCTGCCCATCATTTTTTGTGGAAATCATGTATTGAGTTTTTTCCTCGTTTATCATCAGACCCAATTTTTTCCCAACTTTTTCAAATTCCTGCAAAGCTCCTGAAAGCGCCGCTTTTGATCTTGCTGATATCACTACGTCATCAGCATACGCTAGGTGTTGGGTCATCCTGTTACATATCGTTCCTCCTGGGTTGGTCCTGATTGATCTCGCAGCTTGTTCGAGTGCTATGTTAAATAATACAGGTGAGAGGGGATCTCCTTGGCGCAGACCATTCTCCACCTCAAACTCTTCTGATAGCATATTTTGGATTTTTACCCTACATCTGGTGTTTTCCAAGGTCATCGCACTTAATCCGATAATCTCTCTATCACTTATCAGCTAGCCACAGTTTCTTATTATTAAATGAATATAGGTTGAGAAAGCAATTCACTTACCACAGACCTTAACTACTTGTTTGAATTTCCTTTTGGCTAAATCAAAGTTCAAGTATAATAATAATGTTATTTTTTAGGAAATTAAAAAAAAAGTCATCAAAATTTAACGCGCGCACTTGCACATATGATAGTTATAGATTTCTTAAGTAAACTGCCCAGACAATAAATCGTCAACAAATTTCAGGGGTATATTGAGAAATTTTGCTTTTAAAGTAGATTATAACTCATAAGGCAAAAATGTTTACTTAAATTTGTACGTATTTTTTACAGCCCTTCAAAATGTGTCAGTTATTTCTGTCCCACCCATTATGTATATGTTCCTATCACTCTTTCTAACTCATTCTCTCTCTCTCTCTCTCTCTCTATATATATATATATATATATATATATACATATATATATATATATATATATATATATATATATATATATATGTGTGTGTGTGTGTGTGTGTGTGTGTGTGTGTGTGTGTGTGTGTGTTTTGCATCAACCCTTGTCTCTCCAATAACCGTGTGCCACAGCACACTAGCTTTGGCACTTTTTGCCCCACTAGCACATTAGAGAATAATAAAGGTAGAGAGATGTCTGGATTAGCGCCAGATTAGGAGTCAAAGCAAAACAATTCCTGAAAAAGTGATAACCGGCTGAATAAAATTCAGTTTATATCTTCAGTAGTGATTTAGTTTTAATGTGAGTCCGTCCTATTGTTAACCTGCTCAAGCCTGTTCCTGAGTAGAAACGTTTTATCACCAGGAAAACGCCATCGAATCTTTGCTTTGATTTAATCGCTCAACGGTTCAACATGGGTCAAAGCGACGTTATAAGGTTGTAGAATACATTTTTGATTTCTCGTTCGGTTGAAGATAGGCGTTAAAGTGGTAGACACGAAAAACCAATCACAATGAAGATTGTTTTATTGTCTTAATTGCCAAAAGAAACCAAAGCTCAACAGCAGGACAACACTAAGTGACCAAACCGCACAAAATCATCTTCACGATGCAAATCTTTTGGATGGATGCTCCCTCAACGGTGCTCCCTTTATCAGAGCAAGTGTTTTATCTGAGAACAAAAATTCCTTCTCTCAGGCAATAAACAGTTTCATGGTTTCTGATCCTTTGAAAGAACTGTTGCCATCGAGCTCTATTCAAGGGGAGGGGGTGTACAACGTAGAGGTCTTCCATCTAAAAAGAATAGCATCGTGAAGACGATTTTGTGCGGTTTGGTCACTTAGTGTTGCCATCGTACTATGCTGGATCTGACGGCGTAAGACTTTTGCTTCCTTTTGAAACTTAAGACAATTTAATGATCTTCATTGCTACTGGTTTTTCGTATCTACCACTACGAGGTCTATCTTCAACCGAACAAGAAATCAAAAGTTTATTCCACCACCTTACAACATCCCTTTGCCCTATATTTAACCGTTGAGCGATTTAGCTTGTAGATAATCCTTCCTCCCTCAAAGCAAAGATTCGATGGCATTTTCCTGGTGATGAAACGTTCCTACTTATCTTGCGCAGGCTCACAATAGAACGGACTCGCAGTAAAAACGCTAAATTACAACTGAAGATAATTTCTGAATTAGCCGGTTATCACTTTTTCAGGAATTATTTTATTTTGGCTCCTAATCTGGTACTGATCCAGAAACTTCTCCATTTATTATTCTCTAATGTGCTTCTTTGGTAAAAAGCCACCTTTGCTGGGGCACATTATTATTGGGGAAACAAGGGGCGATGCAAATCTTTTTTTGGTATGTTTAAATGCATTGTGTTATGATTTTTATAAGTGATTATGAAAAAACAAATTATATCATAGGGTAGTGATTATAAATGAAAAAGCCTGCTTTTGAAATATGGAAATCAAAAATACACCAAGTCCTTTAAACAAATTTTACAGGGATGAGGAAAACTACTCACTCATTTGTGAAAAACTACTAAGTCATCATAATATTGTACAATTACTTTGCCATATTGACAAAAAATAAATTCTACATCATAAAAATGTTTCATGCTTTATGTATCTATGTAGTTGATAGCGAAACATTGGATTAAAAACCTATGGGCTTAGTGGGCTTATGATTTCCAAGTATTTTGAAATTTCTTCCAGGGAAGTGGAACATGATGGCATTCTTGCTTTTAACACCTGTAAGACCACGTAAAGAGCTGTTTCCAACCAATTTCTTTTTTTCGCCAAAATATGAACTTAGCCTGTCTCCCTCCTTCAATTGTTCTCAATATATTTATAATTGTAAATTATAATTTGAAACCATATCTTTTTTCTTAATAAATAAATAATGAAACAAGTTTATCACACTATTTTATTTTATTTTTAAAATAATACTATTAATATCTCTCTCTTAAATAATAAAAAAATATTTGAAGCTCTTAATCAAATCTAAATTTAATGTCAATGTTTTAAACTAAACGAAAGTCGGTAAAAATAATATTAAAAAAAAATCATCCAGCTGGCTGTTAACACCAGACCTTGGCTATCACAGCCAGTTAATTCAGCAACTGGGACTTGTGAAGATATATAATGGGACAATTTAATCGCATATTTCTTATTCGAGACGGACGTCTTCCTCACTCACACACTTTCTCTCTCTCTGTATATGATATTCAAACAAATTTTTATAAGTAGATTTCTAAGTTTATATATTTGTCTGTAATAAAGGGCCACAGGCACTAAGACAATAAAGTCAGTCACAGTCACAGTCACAGTCACAGTCACAGTCACAGTCACAGTCACAGTCACAGTCACAGTCACAGTCACAGTCACAGTCACAGTCTCAGTCTCAGTCTCAGTCTCAGTCTCAGTCTCAGTCTCAGTCTCAGTCTCAGTCTCAGTCTCAGTCTCAGTCTCAGTCTCAGTCTCAGTCTCAGTCTCAGCCTCAGCCTCAGCCTCAGCCTCAGCCTCAGCCTCAGCCTCAGCCTCAGCCTCAGCCTCAGCCTCAGCCTCAGCCTCAGCCTCAGCCTCAGCCTCAGCCTCAGCCTCAGCCTCAGCCTCAGCCTCAGCCTCAGCCTCAGCCTCAGCCTCAGCCTCAGCCTCAGCCTCAGCCTCAGCCTCAGCCTCAGCCTCAGCCTCAGCCTCAGCCTCAGCCTCAGCCTCAGCCTCAGCCTCAGCCTCAGCCTCAGCCTCAGCCTCAGCCTCAGCCTCAGCCTCAGCCTCAGCCTCAGCCTCAGCCTCAGCCTCAGCCTCAGCCTCAGCCTCAGCCTCAGCCTCAGCCTCAGCCTCAGCCTCAGCCTCAGCCTCAGCCTCAGCCTCAGCCTCAGCCTCAGCCTCAGCCTCAGCCTCAGCCTCAGCCTCAGCCTCAGCCTCAGCCTCAGCCTCAGCCTCAGCCTCAGCCTCAGCCTCAGCCTCAGCCTCAGCCTCAGCCTCAGCCTCAGCCTCAGCCTCAGCCTCAGCCTCAGCCTCAGCCTCAGCCTCAGCCTCAGCCTCAGCCTCAGCCTCAGCCTCAGCCTCAGCCTCAGCCTCAGCCTCAGCCTCAGCCTCAGACTCAGACTCAGCCTCAGCCTCAGCCTCAGCCACAGCCACAGCCACAGCCACAGCCACAGCCACAGCCACAGCCACAGCCACAGCCACAGCCACAGCCACAGCCACAGCCACAGCCACAGCCACAGCCACAGCCACAGCCACAGCCACAGCCACAGCCACAGCCTCAGCCACAGCCACAGCCACAGCCTCTGCCTCAGCCTCAGCCTCAGCCTCAGCCTCAGCCTCAGCCTCAGCCTCAGCCTCAGCCTCAGCCTCAGCCTCAGCCTCAGCCTCAGCCTCAGCCTCAGCCTCAGCCTCAGCCTCAGTCTCAGTCTCAGTCTCAGTCTCAGTCTCAGTCTCAGTCAGAGTCACAGTCACAGTCACAGTCACAGTCACAGTCACAGTCACAGTCTCAGTCTCAGTCTCAGTCTCAGTCTCAGTCTCAGTCTCAGTCTCAGTCTCCCTCTCCCTCTCCCTCTCCCTCTCCCTCTCCCTCTCCCTCTCTCTCTCTCTCTCTCTCTCTCTCTCTCTCTCTCTCTCTCTCTCTCTCTCTCTCTCTGTGTCTTTCACATCAAATCTCGCGAGAGTTGATTATCTGTAGCTGAAGGAGGAGGATAAATGTTAGACCTGTTCCTGTTTAAAGGATTAAAATCAGGTGATACTGCTCAAATCATTTCTTCAATTTCCATGTTACGCGATACAACAATATCAATGAAGAAAGTTACTGCATTCGCTTGATCACTACGCTGACGTAGTTGAAAAACTTTCTTCTGTTGTAGAAGATAATAATAAAAAAATTGATAAGATGATTAATCAAATTAATAAATTAAATAATGAAAAATGTTACATTGAAAAAGAAAATTTTAGAATTAGAACATAATAATAATGATCTGAAGCAATCCATAACAGGTGTTAATTTGTAGAAAATGAAAAGGTCCTTAATATTGTTTAAAAAATTGGCGGAATAATCGATTTAGAGATCGATCCCGCAAAATCAAATAAGCCCGGTGTTATTATTGCCAAGTTGACTAGAAAGGTATTAATGGATGAGCTAATGTTTAGTGTAAAGAAGAAGGGATGGTCTATCTAAACATGATATTATTTTTGCAGTAGTAGATCGACAAGTTAAAAATGTTCCTCCCAAAAAATATATATTAGATCTAGAAAAAATTAGGATAAGGAATTATTATTAAATGATATTAAAAATTTAAGTTGGGCCGTATTCATGGAAGATGTAAATAGAAAAGTAAAAATTTTTATTGACAAATTACTGTTCCTGTTTAATAAGCACTGTCCGCAAAAAAAATTAATCATTAGAAACAGTCCGGCCATGGATTAGTGCAGATCTAAGGCAATGAATGAAAGTGAGGAATATGGCTTATAATAAATTCAAAATATTTCAAACATTTGCTCAATGGAAGCGTTAGAGAGTACTGAGAAATAAATGTCAAGCAGCACTTAAGAAACAGCAGAAATAAATGTATCAGTTAAAGTTATTAGTTGAAAAAGAAAAATCACCAAAGGAAGTTTGGAGAATACTGAAAAATAATGGAATAGGAATCTGAACAGCACACAGATCCCTTAGTAAATTTAAATGATCTAAACTTGTATTTTGTGGAGAAGATTTATTAAAAATTATTTATTCATCTACAATTTAAATGTACAATGAAAAAACACAGGTATATTATGAATAGTTTTGTCTAAGTCCAGTGAACAAGAATTTGGTATATTGTACTCTTTCTGAGATCAAATCTAAAGTTACAGGTGCTGACGGTGTAGAATTATTCATGCTCAAAGAGATTTCAGACATAACTAGCCCAATCTTAGCTCATATTTACAATCACATCATTGAAGATACCCTGATCGGTGGAAAACGGTTATCATTGAACCATTCCTAAAATACAGACACAACCTGTCAGGTAACAGACTACAGAGCCATAAACATATGTATTTCTGAAAAAATATTGGATAAAATTATTTTTATATTATTACAGGGATTTGAAAATAAAAATCAAATTATAAATGTTTATCAGACAGGAAGGAGAGAGCACGGAGACTGCATTAACAGATGAAATAAGGAACAATATGGATAAAAGCTTTTGACGTCATGGACCACAACCTCCTAATAGCGATTCTCAAATAGTATAAAATAAGTGAGGAAAACATAAAGCTATTTCAATCATATTTATGTAATCAACCTGTCCATCCCTAAAATACAGCTATGTGGAACCCCTCAAGGCTCAAATCTGTCTAGTCTCCTATTTATTTTATCTTAAAACACGATTTCAGCCTGCGTCACTTTCTGTGAGCATATTATTAACGGTGATGACTTACAGAAGTACCTAGAGGCTGTCATAAATAATATAAATAGTAAATATATACCTCAAAAACATTTGGAATGGTGTGATAAATACTGCTTGTCAATTGATAATAAAAGTACTGCTATATTGATAATAAAAGTAATCTTGATAATAAAAATACTGCTTGTCAATAAAAGTAATAATCTTCGGGTTCAGAACCCATCTAATGAAAATAAATCAACAAGCAGTAGATAAAATAAAAATAGGAGGAGAAACTCTTGAGTATGAGTATCAAGTTAGAAATCTATGGATGACTATGTCTGAAATATTATCACGGGCTTTTAGATCCGTGAAGTCTGCAACAAAATAATTAGATCAATATATGCGCTTAAAAAAATAAATATCAATCCATCAATAGAACTAAAAAAAACCATAGCCCGATCAACAATTTTACCTCATTTAAACTATGGGAGTTTGGCTTTCCCTGGAACTACTGAAAAATCACTTGATAAACTTCAGAGAGCTCAGAATGCAATAGTTGGATACATTTATAATGTAGCAATAGATAAACACATGACTCACTATTTCAACAAGTTAAATTGGATGAAGATAAGAGCAGGAAGAGAAGCAACAATCCTACTTACAACAGTTAAGATATTAAAATTTTAAAAAACCTCAATACCTGTTGAAGCACTTCCATTTCTTTTCACAAATCCACGATATAAGCACCAAATCAAGAAATGTTTTGGTTATACCTAGGCACGTCAATCTTTAATTAATCTTTCATTATGAGCGCATGCAGAACGTTTAATATATTCCACCATCAGCTTAATTTAAATCATTCCATTGTAATAATTAAGAAAAAAATAAAGGCACTAATAAGTTGCAAATAGAAATTAATTTGAATCGATTAGTTCAACACATTCTTAGTTTTTGTATCTATATATTTATTGTTGTATATTTAATTCATCTTTTTTTTTCTATAGTGAAAAAACGTAGTTTCTTTAAAGGATTTTTATAAATTTACAAATATATAATTTGTATCAATTAGTTTAACACTCTGAGCTGTTTTATCTTTGTTTATTCGTATATATTCAATTCATTTTTTTTTTTTTTTTTTATAAAAAACCGAAATATTTTTGGTGTTTTGACAAGTTGTATCAATTAGTTGAATTTGTTGTATCAAGTTGTATCAACAGATTTGAATGTTTCTAATTATATATATATTAATGGAAAAACCTATGGATTTATTTAGTTAGGGATTGATAAATTATTTGCCACTTCTATAATTTTGTTTTTATTGAAAACTAGCTTGGAATGTTATGCATTCATCTTCAGTTCTAAATCATAATTCGTAAATGTTTTATAATACTAATTTTTATTACATTTAATTTAATATGTATAATAACTCCAAACTGTATTTTGAGTTGCTTATTTTTTAATTTTTGTGTGTTTTTAGAACTGAAGATGAATATATAATATTCGAAACTAGTTTTCAATAAAAACAAAATTATAGAAGTGATAAATAATTTATCAATCCCTCATTAGATTGATCCTTCTATACCATCATCCGGATGTCAACTGTTTTGATTTAGTATTCTTGTGTATGTATATCTAAATATTCCTTAATAGTTATATTTTAAAACTTAGCTATGATACTGACTTATGTTTATTGTATATAAGTATATTGCATTTCCTGTACATTGTAAGAGAGGACTAAGTAGTCCTAAATGTTACAGGTCTTAAATAAATAAATTCTAAATTCTAAATTCTCCACTCACTCTTCCTCTCCCTCTCCCTCCCTGATGAACTATGAATTCTTCTTTCGTCCCACCAAATTTTGGCGTTGAAGTCGCCGTAAACACTAATATCTCGGAGGTCGGTTATTGTTTTCTCTGTCAGAATAGAACCATTATACGGATTTTAATACTTTAAACTGAATTGTCAGACACTAAATTTCTTTTAAAGCATAAATCCAGGTGCTGGTTGTAGACGGAACCAAGAAAATAAGAATACCCACATATAAAATTTAAAGATCGTTAACTTGGAAATTATTTCCAAGTAAAATGTAACTGGTGACTGGACTACTAGACACAGCTCTGCAAACATTTCCCGATGCGTGCGTCATAGTTTCTTACATCGTTCAATGCCGGTGAATTGGGAATTTCTTGATGATCATATCTCAATTAGAGGCAGAGCCATATTGAATACCAACATAAATAAAACTAAAACCACTTTAAAGATAACTACAACAAACAAATCCAACACAGTATTTATCACATGTGATCATCCAGTGTTATCACCAACGAAAGGTTGCAACAGTGCAGCAAAATTTTTATATACCTTCACACCTGAAGAAGCTTCGTGTGGAGAAAAAGTAAGCAACTTCCTAGAATAGAATAAACTGGATTTTTTTTTTCTACTTGCCACTTCATAAAATGAAGATGAAATCTATCGGGTTGTTGAAAAAGGTCCATTTCGAACAGGATCAATCTTATTACGATTCAATTTATTTCCGCTTTCGATATACAGAGCGTCCGATAGAAATCGGCTCAAATGCTTCTCACGACCAAAATGATATAATCAACAAATGCGACACGTGTTGAATTAATATTATTTTTTGTAGTAATCCAAGTCTTTAATTAATATAGATAAGAAAGAATAATATTTAATAATGGAACATTTAAGTATGTTTTATAAAACAGATGTTCTGAAAAAAATCCAAAACTTTGTACTTTGGTCTATTGCAATAAAAAAAAAACAAGTAAGTGTTATAAGTCTGTCTTAATGATGATCCTGGACTTTAAAAAGTTTTAATAAACTAACAGGGTTATGGACCCAGAACGAATGTGAGAAATTGAGAAGAAAAAGGAGGAACGATGGCAGTTAACATTTCCGAAAATTGGCATAGTCAATTTCGAGGAGAAGATTTCGGCAATTGGGCTTTCCGAATTAAAAGTGTCTTATGACAAGCTGAAGTATTGGAAGCTATTGGAGAAGAAGATTTTGAAAGCAAACAGGACAATGTAGCGCCTGAATCTAAGGCCCAGTAGCGGTAAGTAACTCAAATCTATAATATCTTAAACCCCATAATACGGCCTATAGATGTTCAAAAATTTAGAGAACAAAGGGTAAAGGTGTTATAAGCAGATTATTTCTAAGAAGACTTTTGAGTGAAACCAAGTATGCCGGACATGGATCTTTGGCTGAGCATAATATAAAGTTAGAGGATTATTTCTCTCAGTTGAAAGATGACGATAGCGAAATATCTGAAGATGATAAAATAAATTACCTACTGATCTCCATTCCAAGAACATATGATGTAATAGTCACCACTCTGGAAACCCAAAAGAGCCTTAATAGGGAACAAGTTAAAAACAATCTCTTAGGTGAGGAGGAGAAGATGAAGAAATTCCAAAATGAAAGAGACCTCGCTGTCTGTGCCTTTCTTTGTTCGAACTGTGGGAGGCTTGGTCATAAAAGCATCCAATGTAGAAATTCACGACTAGAGAAAAAAAATTCACGAAGCAAAGGTTCTAACCGAGGGAAAGGATTCCAGTCTGAGAGAAGAAGAAGGGTTTCCCAATCAGAGGGAGGAAGAGGTTTTTCTGTGTCTAGAGGACGAGGCAGTTAGCATTTCCAAAAATTGGCAGAGAGTTAAAAACTTCTAGGCTGAGGACAACCACAGCGATGACCGCACAGTTGCCTTTCTTGCGAACATCAACAACCCAGTGAGTGAAAATTGTGGAAATTTGGTATGGTTTATTTACTCAGGTTACGATCATTATGCTAATAGCACAGTGTTCTTTAATGATTATACTAAATTATCGTATGTAGAAAATATGTGCTGCCAAAAATGGGGTTAGTCTTGAAGCCGTGGGGGTTGGCATTATTTATGCTAATATTAAGGTTAATAATAGGGCCCCATGTAGTACTAGGTTGTCACAATATGTAATCTGAAATAAAGCTATACTAATAAACAAGGACTTTTGTAACAGCCTAGTATTAATGTTTATTATGTACCAGAGGTAAGGAAAATTCTGTTATCAGTTACTTAATTAGAAGAGAACGTTTTGAAAATTATTTTTTCTAGTAATGGAGTAAGAGCTTTTTTAAAGAACGATTTAGTTTTTGAGGCAAAGAAGGAAGGGTCTTTATATACTGTAGAAATGAATGAAGAACTTAGTAGAAATGAAATCTAGAACTTATTTTGGTACTTCACTAAAGTCTAAAATCACAAATGAAAGTAATATACTGGTGAGAGTATGGTTGACCGTGGAAAACGTATGTAGGAGAATACTGGTTGGGGGGTGCGGTCAATAAACACAAACAAGAAAAAACTTATTATAATGTGTGCCGAGGTTTCGGCCTAAGTTTTAGGCCATCATCAGGGCTAAGAAAAACAGAATAACAATAGGTGCAACAACAGTGGCAGTACCAGTAATAACAGAAAAAGTTAACATAAAATAAGATAGAAAAAAAAATACCCCGAACCTTTGGCCGAAACTTCGGCACACATTATAATAGGTTTTTTTCTTGTTTGTGTGTTTATTTATTGACCGCGCCCCAACCAAGATTCTCCTACGAAAGTAATATACAATTGTGGCACAGAAGGTTAGGATAGGAAACCTAGGTTTCAAAAGTATTGAAAATTTGATTTTAAAAAAAGGGTATAGTTGAGTGTTTGGGCGATTTATTCAGTGTTAAATTTGAAAATTTTAATTGTAAAAATTGTATTCCTGGCAAAATGTCCTGTCAGCCATTTAATGGTACTTTAGTTAAAGCCAGTAAGCCACTTAAATTAGTACTGGATAGTGATGTTTGTGGTCCTATTACACCTGAGTCTTGGGATGGAAATAAATATTTTGTCACTTTTATGGATGATTTTACACATTTTGTAGTGTTGTATCTAATGAAAAATAAGTATCAGATGTATCATAAATTTGTTGAATACTATAAATATGTAACAAATCATTTTAATATTTGACTGTAAGTTGACTGTTTTTAATTTATTTCCATTTGATAAAGGTAAAATACCATACACAGTCTCAATAAACTTTATTCCATTGAGAAGTTTTCGGTGTCCAGCATCATATTCATCTCTATTTAAAAAACATTCAGATTAAAAACAAGCTTAGACAAGTGAGCCAGCTTGCAAATAAAACCTGAGAGCAGAGGAGAATTTGCAAGTCCTTCTGAAACAGCGATCAAAGCTACAGGTGGATACTGTGCCTGTTCGAGCGCCAATGTTGTGATGGGGGTTCTCGTGTCCCTATAAGAAATAATCATACATTTAAATCAACTTGAAACTTTCTAATACTTAACATATAATACATATAAGTTTATAAAATACTAAACTGTAAATTATCCAATTATATACAAATCACTTAACCCACCATATATATATATATATATATATATATATATATATATATATATATATATATATATATATATATATATATATAAACTTATTCCAAGTTTTATTTTATGAGAAAATGTTATGTCCAATTCTTCTTATATAATTAAAACTTATTTTTGACTAAGCTTCTAACAGATAAGTGATTTAATTACACTTATAACTCTAATTATAGAGTACATTATTCAACGAGGATTTTTTTTTAAGCTTCTGGCTTTTTTGGAAGGTAATTTTTTACCATGTATGTTAACTTGGCATAAATATGTTATACTTTTAATTCGCTCTTAATATTCCATATCAGTATTTAGTCCTAAATTTCTAATGTGTGTTGCTAGATTAGGTTATAGGTATCTTAGAACTTTCACTACAAAAAAATATTTTCCCCATGTCAGCTTATGGCAGATAATTTATGAGGGACGTGATAACGTAGATGATTTTCCATCACAACTACACATAGATTTCTTGATTATTATCATCAATCAAACTACATATGTAATAAAAATTAAAAAAAAAATTAATCATTGAAACAAATCATTATCCACTTTGAAAAATCAAACGTAATAAATAACGAATTCTTGAAAACACAATTGATTAATCATTGAAAAGTAACATAATATTTCGATTGTACAAAAAAGTCTAAACTTTGCAGCTTAGTCTTCATCCTCAGTTAAATTGCAAAAAAAAATCTATGATAATCTTGATCTATTTCTCAGCCATTTATTTCACAAAAGCAAAATTGTTCTCGGTGCAAGAGAGAACCATCAAACAAAGCATGCTGATGCAATTTATGAATTCCAAGAACCTGCTTATTATCGTTTAGAATCAATTTTTCAATATCCAGTAGATTAGCTTACGGAACATAAAATAATTTTAGCTTTATTTCATTATAAAAAGTTTGGACATCATATTTGTCTATCCCCTGAGCTACCAATTTGTTTGCTGTTCGTTTTGGAACTCCTCTAGCTCCATCTGCAGCCGCTTTACCGCCACCCAGACCATCTACTTCTTGATTTATCATAGGTCAACTATTAGCACACAAAATAAACCAAAAAAACACGGGGTCCACAAAAAGATACACCACCCTCCTTTTCGCCGCAGCATCAGACTTCATAATTACAGACATGCTGTTCAACATCATCAGACATTCAGCTCTCAACAACCTACCTCTCTTCATTCTTCTCCTTAGGCTTCTTTTTCTTAAAGGTCATTCACCACCAACTCTCCACCGCAGTTTGTGACTTCAAAACTACAGACCCACAGCATGGAACACTGAATTGAAAGAACTGGAGTACTTGGAGTTAAGAAAGTTTCAAGACGATTTCCCCACTGACGATGATTCCACTCCATTATTCCATTTTTTACCGACAGATAGTGAATTATGCTCATCTAAACGGGCATTAATTGAGCTAGAAATAGTAACTCTACAATAGCAAAAACATTAAATAATTTAATCTTGACTCCCTCTCTAAAAAATATTTAAAAAACAGTGGGCATTTTAATAATAATAATTACATTTTATGCTTATTAGAAATTATAAATGCATTAAAAATGTCCATTTACTTTTAATTAACAATAATTATTAGTAAAAAATAAACAAAATTATAAGTTATTCATATACAATATTTAAAAAAAATATTTTATACATCAATATTGTAAATTTTAACAACTCCGCATTTACTGAAAAATAATGTTTATTATTATTAGGATGTCACAGCCTAAAAGCTATGCATTTCATTGTTCCACTCTATCCGTTTTCCATGATATAATGCGATGAAATTTAGGAGCGATGGAATTCCAGCTGCTCCTCTCTACTCTAGTCACTCCACATAGGATTTCACGTACACGATTGTTCCATGTTCCATTCGGTGTGGAGTGATTGGATTAGAGTCATCGTCGATCCCCTTTATATATACACCTTTTAGTATTTACGTTTCATCATTGTATTCTTCTTTTAGTCTTCGTTTAATTGTTTTATATTGTTATAGAGATACTCATCAAAAATCTGTTGAAAATCCCCCGCATTCACTACTCCTATTCCATTTAACGGACGACGTTTTTTTCTCCTTTAGGGCCAGCTCAACCTACTTCTCAAAGGTAAGGAGTAGGTGAGTTCATTTTAGAAGCCAGATTATATCTTTATTTTTCTCTGTTTACTGTTTATTGAACATTGAGCATTGTGAAACATTTATTGTAAAATAAATTAGAATTAGTGAAAAAAAAACCATTAGTAACAAAAAATATATAGAGATGATATAATAGCTATAACAAACAAAGAAAACTATGAAGATAAAGAGAAAAATATTTAAAAAAATACAGAAAACTATTACCGAATACTACACGGACAGTAATGAGCCTAAAAAGAAGTATATAAACAAAATGAAATTCTATAAAATGAATTATATATCGGAACTAACTGAAAAAATAAAAAGACATTGGTGGAGTGTGACCTTATAAACTTACAACTAGGAACATACGATGGAAACAAACTAGAAAAACATTTAAGCAATATGAAGGATAAAATAAAACTGAATTTAATTTAATTTTATATATATATATATATATATATATATATATATATATATATATATATATATATATATAATCTATAAATAATAATTACAATTTCCATAATTATATTAATGTTTTTATTTGTTATTATTATTTTTTTTTTTAAAATAATACAACCCGCCACACTCAAGAGCAATAGGTATTAGGACTATAAGAATCCATGCATACCATATATACAAGATAAACAAAAAAAAAAGCCTCTAAGGGATTAGGATGCTGAGTAAGGTTCTGATGAAATATGGAAAATTTGTATGGAATTATGTCAAGAACAAATGGGATGTTAAGGTCATGGTGTAAGGTCTTGTTTGAAACTTAATGTGGGGCATTGACTATTATAGGGACGACTTTAGACTGGAAGGATTGAACACGTTTGATGTTCGAATACTTAGCTGTCCCCCACAGTTCTAGTCTATAGATCCAAATTGGTTTCAGAATGGTCTTGTAGATTAGCAGTTTGTTGGCTATTGAAAAATGAGATGTTCTGTTCAGTAGTCTGTATAACTAGCCAAATCCTTGATTAAACTCTTGTCTTTTAAGTCTAGTATGAGGGTTTCATGTTAGTCTTTTTATGCTAATGTTAAATCACCCTTTAAGCAAAAGGATTAATTTTAATTATGCAAACATTAATTACATCAACAATCATTGGAAATATAATCAGATCTTTTTTCTTTTCATAAAATTGCTAGATGACGTACATAAGAGAAACATCTAAAAAATTACATCCCAGAATTAAGCAGCATATCAGTAATTGTAAAAACATTAAAAATAAAATTATCGCTGCTTGTGCCCATCACTGTATACTCAGTAACCATAAATTTAATTTTGATAGTCCCAAAATATTATAAAGTGAGAAAAATAGAATAACAATGGGAGCAATATATATTACAAAAAAAATATAAATGGTGTAGCTAATTTTAAAGCAGATGCTATTAATTTTAAAAGCCATTATGCGGACATAATAAATAAACTAAATATAAAATAATTTATTATTTAAATTTTAACAAACAATACATTGATTTAAATATATAAAAAAGAATAATAACAAAAATAATAATAGTAAGTGTGAAGAAAATAGGTGAGTAGGCATATGACATTAAATGTATGGATAGCTCATGTTAAGGATTATGAGGAAAAACAACTGATTCATTTTAAAATCTTTATTAGAACATACAAACGTGGTACATTATATATATATTACGTAAAACCCGAAACAACTGTAACCTCATAGTCACGACGGACTAGATCACCCAGTGTTGCCAGCAACATGTAAGTCATACAAAACAAAATATTTATATAAATCATTGTAATTACAATACCTCCCCCAATGATTTATATCAATACAAATAATTCAACAAACAAGAAAATAAACATCATTCTAAGCCTAATTGTTGAACAAAATATTTGTAAGAATTTTTGTTCAAAGGTTTTGTAAATATATCTGGAAATTTTTCGCTAGTCGGGATATATTAAATACTAATTTCTTTTGATTCAACTTTGTGCTTAATAAAATTATACTTAACATTAACATGTTTCATTCTTTTCTGATCAGGATTACATACAGAAAATATTGTACTTTTGTTGTCTTCAAAAATAATAGTAGTATTACAATTAATGTCTAATTCATTTAATAATTTCGTAATCCAACACGCATCCATTGCACATTCATTAAGAGAATACAATTCTGCCTCTGTCGTACTTAACGCCATAGTACTCTTCTTCTTACATCGCCAAATGACTGAATTTCCAAAAACCTTAAATATATAACCTGTGATAGATTTACTATCTTTGCCTACAGCAAAACTAGCATCTGCATATCCGATTTATGGTTCAGAATCAGAATTCTTTCTGTATATCAAATTATAATCAATAGTAACCTTAACGTATCTTAAAACCCTTTTTAAACACTGCCATAACTTTTCCGATGGAGTGGATTGATACCTTGCTAAATAAGAAAGGGCAGTACACAAATCTGGCCTTGAACCTACTACGGCATACACTAAGGAGCCTATACAAGATCTGCATTTATGCTCTAAAGAAGTATCAACCTTGCAGTCATCTATAGTCATCTATAGGTGTTTCACAATCATTTGCTTCAGACATACCAAAATTAGTCAATACAGATTCTAAAAACTCTTTCTGGTTAATATATAAACCATCATTATCTTGAATAATATTTATACCCAGATACTTTAAAATTTTTTAACCTAAATCTTTCATGTTGAATTCAGAACTTAAAATTTCTTTAACATAATTTATCTTTGAAATGTCATCTCCCAATCAATAGATCATCTACGTATAACAAAATGTAAATAACATCCTTGTAATATAAACAATAATCACTTTCTGCTCTTTGAAACCCTTTACCTTTCATAAAGCCATAAAATTTATTGTATCAATTTTTAGATGATTTTTTAAGACTGTAAAGTGATTTCTTTAATTTTAAGACACATTTTTTATTTATAATTATTTCCGGTGGAGATTTTAAATATGCAGTATCCTCAATTTCACCATGAAGGAAAGCCTTTTTAACGTCCTTTTGGTGAATTAAATAGTTCCTTTGAACCGCAACTGAAAGAAGAATACGGAAAGTGTGTAGTTTCAAAACAGGTGAATATATATTTGAAAAGCTACCTTCTTGTTGAAACCCCTTTGCAACCAGTCTAGCTTTATAAACATCTCCTGCCTTCATTGTAAAAATCCAACTACAATCAATTAGCTTTAGATTATCTGGTGTTACGACAACTTCCCAAGTCTTGTTATCCTCTAAAAATTTAATTTCCTCACTACCAGCTTCATACCCCATATTTTTATCATCATAAGATTTCATATCACTATAATTTTCTGGGACATTATTATTGGAACACGATAAGAAAGATGCCATCAATATTTTATCTAAATCTGAGTCTTCAGTGATGTAATCTTGTAAATATTTGGGTTTAGTTTTCTTCCTCCCTTAGTTTAAATTAATATCCCCTTTACTATCTGTTTCCCTTCCTTCTAGAGCAGATTCCAAATTATTATCAGAAACTAAAGGTGCGTTCTCAGGATGACCACTACTATCCTTTTCTTTCTGATCTGAGACTGGTTCAATATCCATATCAACTATCCTAGGAGGCTCCAAATTGTGAGATGCTTCCTCTCTAAACAATACATTTCTTTCTATAATAGTAGAGGAGAAACAGGCGAGCTGGTGCAACGATTCCTCCATCCCCTCCACCGCTAACCTTAAGTGTCACGTGGTCTTGCCGCGACCCTACCTTAACCACCACGTGGTCTCACCTCGACCTAACCTTAACTGTTAGGCCACGCCCCTTTTTAGTCACGTGACCATTATGCCACGCCCCTTTTTGGTCACGTGACCATTATGCCACGCCCCTTTTTAGTCACGTGACCATTATGCCACGCCCTTTTTTTAGTCACGTGATCCAGTCACGTGACCCGCGGAACCTCCTGATCTATGCTCCGCCCGCATATTTTAGTCACGTGACCCCTTTGAACCCTCTGGTGTACGCTCCGCCCACAAGGATTAGTCACGTGATCCAGTCACGTGACTCGCGGAACCTCCTGGTCTATGCTCCGCCCACATGTTTTAGTCACGTAATCCAGTCACGTGACCCTTTGAACCCTCCGGTATATGCTCCGCCCTGATTACCCCCCACCCTAAGCCGCCATTTTGTTTACAATGACGTGGTCAGCATCCACGCTTAACCACCAGGTTTATCCCCTCCACCAATTGAAGGGTCAGGTATCCACTTTATTGTCTGTAACCTCCCCTACGGTTATATAATCATAACCTATACGATGAAGGGTAAGGTATCCGCTTTATTGTCTGTAACCTCCCTTACGGTTATATAATCATAACCTATACGATGAAGGGTCAGGTATCCCCTTTATTGTCTGTAACCTCCCCTACGGTTATATAATCATAACCTATACGATGAAGGGTCAGGTATCCACTTTGTCTGTAACCTCCCCTACGGTTATATAATCATAACCTATACGATGAAGGGTCAGGTATCCACTTTATTGTCTGTAACCTCCCCTACGGTTATATAATCATAACCTATACGATGAAGGGTCAGGTATCCGCTTTATTGTCTGTAACCTCCCCTACGGTTATATAATCATAACCTATACGATGAAGGGTCAGGTATCCACTTTATTGTCTGTAACCTCCCCTACGGTTATATAATCATAACCTATACGATGAAGGGTCAGGTATCCGCTTTATATTCTGTAACCTCCCCTACGGTTATATAATCATAACCTATACGATGAAGGGTCAGGTATCCACTTTATAGTATGTAACCTCCCCTACGGTTATTTAATCATAGCCTATATGATGAAGGGTTAGGTACGCTCTTCATACTCTGTAACCTTCCCAAAGGTTATATAACCTTTACATTGTTTTCGTGTTTGTGCAACCTTCTCAATGTTTACGTAATCTTTACAATATTTAACTTTACCAACATGTAAACAGGTTGCATCTTGTATAGACAAGTTGGATTATGTCCAGGTGAAATACAAATATGGACTTTGAACTGTTTATCTGTAGCATATAAATAAATAGTAGATTTCCTTAATCCTATAACAACTGCTGGACCTTGAGCTGTTTATCTCTAACATATAAATAAATAGCATAGTCCCTTAATCCTATAACAGCTTTTGGACTTTGAACTGCTGATCCCTTTAACATAAATAAGTTACAGGGCTCCTTAATCCTATAACAGCTTTTGGACTTTGAGCTCTTAATTCCTAAAATATAAAGAATAATATAGGATTTCTTAATCCTTCTGCTAAACAGTAAACAAATTTCGCAATAATGATTCATCTCTTAATCCTTCCTTTGAAAGTAAACAATGGATTTTGAACTCTCAATACTTTCATGATATCAGGATAGGTAATGATAATATTAGTTTTAGCCAAAGTTTTGTACCTTTTTTAGTTCGGCATTAAGCCTTAAGCCTCTTCACCACGTCAAGGTAAAGGTACAACGAAGAGGTTTGTTTGTTTTTTTATTGTTTTTTATTTTTTATTTTTTTTTTTAATTTAATTTTTATTTATAATGTAACACTTATACAAAATAAAGTTATAATACAAACATAAATTTTGATCTTGTAAAATTTATACAAAACAAACATAAAATTTAATCTACAAACTAATACATGTATGAATTAAATAAAACTTAATTTTTAAAATAAAGAAATATATATATTTAAACAGAACAAAATATAAGCCTTCTTTAATCTATGATATAATAAAACTAAACCCTCTAATTGTATTTAAATTTAATTTGGAAAACAAAAATATAATAATGATATCATCATGAAATGTATAATAAGCAGAACTTTTTGCTAAATGGCAGGCTGGTCGGCATAGCAAATATTAATATCGTAGCCCTGAGCAATAATAATTATGAGCCTGATAAGAAAAAATTTATTTTCGATACGGATCAAGATAAGAAAATAGTTAATAAACATTTCGATTTTTTTTTTTTTTTAGTTGTTGTATTTTCGTGCAATTAAAAGAGAAACAAAAGCATTGGAACAATTCTGTTGAACTAATCGGAGATCTATTCACCTCTCATTCACTCACACAATCAAGTTTGCGGGTTTTTAGACCTCGCCAGTGACTTACATTAAGGGTTTACAGGTGTTTAAACCTTGCCAGTGACCCATTCTATTTAGGGTTTACGGGTGTTTAAACCACGCCAGTGACCCATTCCATTCAAGGTGAATAGAATTTAAACCAATTATTTTTTATCCATGCTTCTAAAGCCTTTGTCCGATACTGCGTGCATTTCTCTTGAGAAAAATTATGCATGATGCAATGGTTGCCTTGCTCATCTAAGATGAGTGAATCAATTTTCGGACAACCAAAATCTTCCAAGTTGTCTATAGAGCAATTGCTCAAATTTTGTGATAGAAATAGTTTCTTATCTCGACCCTTAACAAAAACAAATTTATAATTACAATCAATAAAGTTGAAAATTTCTTCAATAATTTCATATTCAACTTCCCCATATTCCCATTTAATTTTATGATAATAATTTTCTAGCCAATAGTTTGTTCTTCTACTTTTATCAGTTTGTGTATATTGCTTCGGTGGTTTAAAAATCCAATGTCTTGACGACTTGAAAGCTTGATCAAAAAGAGACAACTCTTTAATAATATAACCTCCCAGGCTATCGACAAAGCACTGGAAGTCTACAATCACTACACTAGCCGAAACCATACTGAACACTGAGCAAAGGATTCACCTCATTTTATACCATTCGCCGAACCGTACCAATTAGAGGGTTATATTCTACGAGTCTATCATGTATAATTAAACAATATGCTGTAGTATTCGACGGAAATATAGTTTTTGATTCGAATTCTAATCTTACATCTACTGGTCCACTTTTTATAGATTCAGATTGTTTCGAACAATCTATAACGATTAAAGGTGCTTTTTCTTTAATGTTTTGCAAAGACGACAGAGGTTGCATTTGTGCGCCATAATAGGAATTTTGAAATGAAGCGTACATATGGTAGAGCAGGGCGAACCGATTGGATGAAACATCTATATTCAAATCATCATAAGGATAAGCTTTACAATTTAAATACAATTTGACGTTGGAAATATTACAATGATCAAAAGTTGCTTGCATCTTTTACATGATTATTCAATCTTTCAGTTTGAAAAGTTAATATGATATAACGTGGTTTTTCCAGCTGACTTGAAGTTTTAACGGGCCAGATTTGTCTCTGACTCGCTGGTAGTAAAGGATAATCGTAAAGTTCCCAGGTTCTAAAACCTAGTGAAAATATCTTTTCTGATTTGAGATGACGCATCAAAGCCAGTCTCTGATGTTCATTTACTGTGACATAGGGCAGCTTCCAGCATAGCCTCTGCAGTTCTATTTTACACTTTTCAGCCGCCTCAATTCCGCTTCCTGGTCGCCTTGTTATGTAGCATTGTTCATCATGTCTACTTCTAACAAATATCAGTTCTTGCTTCACGTTCATTACAATCTTCTGATAATCTTCACAGAACCCAAGAAGAGATGATAAAGGAACGCATAAGTTGAAGTACCCCTCTGCTGATGTAATGTTTAGTGTATCATTTTTTGGATAGCACCATCCCCAGTTATCTAAAAACTGGGAACCTCCCTTGAGCGAAACCAAATTTTTCAAGGTCGAAGTAATTCCTGGATTTTTCACGCGATCTATTTCCACTCCACTCAGTTCATATCTTATTTCATCAAATAAAAATGCAAACATGTTGTTGGTTAATTTTGATGCACTGGGAACTACTGAACCATCCTCCTTGAGAAATTTTCCTTCGACGTAAAGCAGACTTTGACTAGGAAGAGTATATAAATCTTGATGTTGCAGACTGATACGTATTTCATCCCCTGGCTGAAGATTTGTAGATGAATAAGGATGATGAGAATGAAATTCAATCCCTTCAACTGAATTGTCAAAAGTAGCAGTTTCTTCCAAATTTAATATTTCCATGTTGATGACCAGACGTAGTATCCAGCACTTTGAAGAAATCTAATATTACTCGCCGTCAACGATCTGCACTCTCCTACTACTTTCACTGGAATGATACTTTTTCTCTCTGTAGACGCACTTTTATATACTTTTTTAAAGTCCAACCCCATTGATGTATGGTGACTGAATGAGTATTTCCAAGGGATGCTTTCCTTTATATAACATCTAGCAAGAAGAGTAAACAAAGTTGACCGCAATTATTTGATCCGACTTTCTGAAATTGCCTTCTGTTTACTGAAATCCGGCTACCTTTCATATAGTGGACGAATTCATTAGGTGGTTTTTCTCCACTGCTGTCAAAGAACTGTACATATTCTCCTCTTTTCTTGTAGCAAACCCAATGTGTTCCTCTACCGTCACTGGTATCTAGATTAAAAATGGCGCGTTCAGATATCCACGGCTTACTAGGAAATTCATCAACCATAAACACTCCCCTAAAATGGCACAGTTTATGACGTTTTGCTAATCTAAGCAAGTCAAAATTGCTCAGTCTATGGCGTGCGAGAGTTGCTAAGATCTGTTTGGCTTTAGGTCTCAACTGTGGAGTGTTTCCACCAATCCTCTTAGGTACGGGTATGACTCGCTTCTTTTTCTTCTTATCTATAGCACGCCTCATATTCTACTGATACATAAGTAGTGCTGAAAGGCCCTTATATACTTAAATTCTTGCTGTCAACCCACGAATTATGAGAAGAATCGAAACCTAGCCACTTTACTAGAGCTTTATTACCTTTCCTTTTTATAACCTTCTCAACCAGGTAACAATCTGGATGTTTTACAAATTGCAATTCTTCTTGATAGAAACCTCCTGCAATCATTTCTCCACGATCATCTTTCAGATGATATGTGACAGGTACGGTTTTTCTCACTTCAGCTACAGTAAATATTTCAGTAGACCAAGATGGCTGATAACCTTTAGAAAACTGTGCTTTGTACTTCGATATTCTTACATAATCTCCAACTTTGAACTTGATTGCTTTTTTTGAAGCGGTTTTCTTAGAATATACATCTTGCAGCAGTCGTGCTTCAACTTTAATCCCATGTACGGATGCCGGTGCCATCTTGATCGTTCTGTGTTTTGTTTTATTATATTTGTCTACCAATGCTTGTAGTATTGATAGCCAATTGTAGTTTCCTTGTAAACTAAACTTTTTCCACATTGCTGATTTTAGCGTGCGATTGAATCTCTCTATTATTGAAGCCTTTAGGTTACTATATGTTGAATAATGGTTGATGTTGCTAGTTTTCATGAGTTTCCGAAACATTTTATTATAAAACTCTTTGCCATTATCTGTATGCAGATTTTTTGGTTTTCTCCCAGATAATGTTTTCTCAAATGCTTGACACACTGCAGTTTTATTCTTTATTGGCACTACCCAAGCATATTTAGAAAAGCAATCTATTACAGTGAGCAAATACTTGTAGCCTTTATTAAAGCTAGCATAAGGAATCATTTCAACCAAGTCAGCTTGCCATAAATCATCAATGCCTTTGAGTAACACTGATCTTCTTTTAAAAACTCTTCTAGCCGGCTTGTGCAATTCATGCACGATCTGTTCTTTAACGGATGTCATGATGTACTGTGAATCTCTTCAGCTACACTACATTATTATACCTCCTTCTCTAAGTTGAGCTTCTATTCGCAGGATCTCGCTCCTTCCTTTTTGAGACCCAATTAGCTCTCTTAGTCGGTTAACTAGTACATTTGGATCAACAACACCTGTACCCTTTCTTACCCTAAACAATTTCGAAATAACTTTATTGTATTTTGGGTATGTTTTAAGTTGTATCATACTACCGCTAGGGCTGTGTCCCTCAAAATGTGCATTTGTCTGCATTAAAATCTTTTTATACATATCATAGTCACTTTGATCAACCAAAGATAGATTAGGGTTTTTTATGAATAACAATTCGAAGAGTCCTGGCGTACCATAATAGGTATCATCGCCTATAGTCAGAATATCTTCATTGATCGAAATTACTGTATCACCGATGGTAAACTTATGACCATCATACTTGATTCCATATACTGTATCCAAATCTTTAACGTCGTTGTTAACAAGCTTTAGTATATACTTGGAGGACATATTTCCAACCTTTTCCAAATATTTCTGTAACATTTCTTCACCTCTAGGGGTTTGAGTTGCTTCTCTCACCTCCTGTAGTGGAGTTTTCGGCTGATCATACTGCTCCGCCTTCAGAATTGGTGTATCTTCCCACACTTGCTCTAAACGCCGAGTAAATATCTTCGAAGGACCAGGTTTTGGTGTTTTATCTTGTGGTGACAATTGTTTCAGAAAATATTTAGGCATTTTCGATGGAACATGAGGTGTTTCTTCTTCCTGTTTTGGAATTTCACACTGGATCGAGGATGGAATTCGTTCAACACTTTCACGCTTATTCAACACTCTTTCCATAGAATTCAATAAAGGCTGATACTTCAGTTTTAAATACTCATCAGTCTCTTGGCAATTTCTTTTCAATAAATTACACTTTTCTTGTATGGCCTTCCTAGTTTCAATTATTTCACGCATTACGGCATCACTAGTTGACTCTTCCATGTCTAACAAGAGAATAAACTAATCATAACACCTCACGGTATTATATAGGCCTCGAAACCCCTTCGATACCTACCGTCATTAATCTGCCTGTCTTTATCCAGTACTAAAAATCCGTACCTGTCATCTTTCCAGCACCATTGACTAATTTTTCTGAACGTTTGGAGTGACATATCAGAGTTGACATGATCATCGTAAATACGTCTCAAATTTAACTCATCTTGTCTAAAGAGTATGAGGAAGTTAGCGTTTTCTCGAATTAAATGTTTGGGAACTCTAGTATAACTCTGGCTAAGATAAAAACTATCAACCCCACTATGGCGCCCCATACAAAAATAAGATCTTACATTATCTTGTTTATCACAGGCAATATCATCGAATATAAAGATTGAATTGGGTTGTGCCTCTTTGGGCGGAGGAACTTGTGAATTATCCTCATATTGATAGAACCCGATATCAGATAAAGATTCTAATATTTGCGCTAATTTCATATACTTGGGTTGATGTAAAGATTTTGCAAACAAATAGATATTTTCAAATCTTAACCCCTTTGAATCATAAATTAAACTCAGCATAAGATTAGTTTTACCGCAATTAGAAGGGCCGCATATTAAACATCTAATTGAGTCAGGAAAAAGTAAGCCGTGTCTAGATTCTTTCTTAATTGGAGCGCCATCGTCTAAGTTATGAACGCGGATCGTAGTATGTTGCTTTATCAAGCGCATAATGAGAACTGACAAGATTCACTTTCTCACCTCCCTTTTTTATACTTACCGTGATGGTTGAGGCCTATAAGCTAATTTTGTCTATGATAAATAAAAACTAAAAAAAAAAAAATAAATAAGGATTAAATGTTTCATAAAATTCATATTTTCGTTTGCACTCATCTTAGTTTTCTAAATATAATTTAGAAGTAAGCCTCTCCACCTCGTCAAGGTGTGAGTGCATCGGGGAGGTTTGTTGATATAATATTGCTGTAAATATTTTGTAGCATACATTCTTTATTGGTCTTTAGTGGTCCTGTCCTGGCGCCTAACCAGAGTGGGAGTGTCAAGATTTATTTCTCGGGGCCGCCGAAAAATAAATATTAACTGCCCCAGTGGGAATCGAACCCACACCGTTCCGAACCGGGCACCCTGGAATCTTCGTTCCAACTTGCCCGGCCATCACGGCCTCGCCATCAAGCTCACACCGTTCCGAACCGGGCACCCTGGAACCTTCGTCCCAACTTGCCCGGCCATCACGGCCTCGCCATCTAGCTCACACCGTTTCGAACCGGGCACCCTGGAATCTTCGTTCCAACTTGCCCGGCCATCACGGCCACGTCAGAGACAATAACACACATTCCATAGCTTTGGTTTACAAATAAAAACACCAATATTATATCAACTAGTAAAAAAAAAAAAAAAAAAAAAAAAAAAAAAAAAAAAAAAAAAAAAAAAAAAAAAAAAAAATTATCTTTACAAAATTAAATCTTCAATAGCATCTGGAAACGATAAATAATTGAAAATTTCTTTTAAACCATTCTTCCATTTGGTCATTTTTTCATGGTGTAGATTTAAAAAAATAAATAAAAAGTACAAAAATCTTTAAAATAAATTAAATCTCAAAATATATTAAACCTCATCTTTCAATACTTTTCTACTAATGCCTATTAAGGTAAATCAAACTACTTACTTTTAATATATATTTAAAAAAAAATTTTTTTTGTTTTTCTTATTTTAATTTTTTTTCTTTTTTAAACAAAATTATTCAACACTATTTACAATTTATACTATTTACATTATATTGGTCAATATTGTGAGAGATTGTTAGAGGAAGAAATTCGGCCATGTCCCCACACTTCATCTACACATCCGGTATGGAATAATGACCATGGGCCAAGGTACGAATCCCGTCGATATGATGACGTTTATCGTCGTGTGGCGAAAGGGACGTTTTAGTCTGCTCGACGGAAAAGAGCTTATGTTGCTTCGATATTATCGAACGAAAAGTTGTCTTAAACTCTTTTCCGTCACGCAATGAGGTGAGGTAATCTGAAAATGATAACCTGTTATTAACAGCTACCTTTTTGATCCCTTTCGCCTTTTTCTTTTCCTTAGCGTTGTGGATCCGTAGCGAGTACATTTTCGCTCGCAGTCCGACAAACTCGGAGACGGGCACTCCGTTGGCTTCATCTTTAAATTTCCCCAACACCTTTTTATTGTAAGTCCTATGTGCGGGATGGTCGTGGGAGTAGTCAGGCGTATCGAGCTCGTCCATGTAGTTGTCCATGTCATTATAAAAATCGTCCGTTTGTATAAGATATAATAAACTGTCTGTGTCAGTGTACATAAGTTTTAGTCTCTCTGGTCCGTAGTACGCTAGCATTGATTTGTAATGAAAATCGTACATCCGGACTTTGGAGAGATCCAGAATGGTCATCCCTACATAAATAGGTTTGTTCATCTTGATCTGTTCAAAGTCCAGATGTACTGCCACTAATGATTCGGTGTATATCGTCCTGTCCTTATAAGTTGGTTTCACTATTAGTCTGTTTAGTCGTCGTTGACTAACTACAAGCTCAATTTTATGTCGTTTTCGCACATCCTCCATAAACTTTCCGAAAACGGCATTGTTCATGAGCTTGTAGAAGTCTTTGTCAAAATCATTAGTGGCCTGTTGTCGATGTCTTGTGTTGAGGTCAATGTAACTATGAAGCCATTGAGATTGCCGGAATCTGAGAGCTCGATGTACTCGAACTAACTTTAATCCTAAGCCCATGGCCTGCTGTAAATTTACAAAATGTACAACATATTTCTCCCTGTTGCTCAGAGAGGCTAAAAGTTTTCTAAATTTCCCACCAGGTGAAACTTTATTCTCTGGCAACAGGGGGAAATCATTGTGCAAATTGTGTAACCTTTCCGGATACTCTATATCAGCTTCAACTATGTAGCCGAAAGGCCCGTCTTCCGGTAAGTTGAGCCAATCTAGAGATTCCGGATTCTGAACCCATTCGAAACCCCCAGACGGCAGCGCTTTCGACATCGCCCATCCGTACAAGTTGTTGGCGTCCAGATAAGCGATGTATGTCGATTCCTCCTGGGGATCTCGACTTGGGTCCAGATATTTATTACTCGCTTTTCCATACCGGTGACTGCATTGGCACAAGCCACCCCTTATTCCCCGCTCGATCATTAAGACCATATCATGGTCAGACAATAGATCTAATTGTACTCCCGTATACTTCAGCATGGCATCCCAAGCGAGTCCGGGTGCCGTATAATACCAGGCCGGATCCAGCGAATATGCTCCCAAGCAGACATCTCTGAAATTTTCAAATATGTCGCAAAGGAGCATGACGTCTACCTTGAGGTAGAGTTCGCTGTACTCGGCCAGGGTTCTGATACTATATGTATCCCATACCGCTTGAGCATGCTGATATTCATCGTCCGAGATGGGCATTTCATTTAATTGACTATAAAATGCCTCCTTCGGGGGCAGAACCGTCTCCCGAAGTTTCTCGAACGAATCCATGTAATCATAGGGGTACGAGGTCTGATCACGAGGTCTAAATGATCGGCGGGGAAGAATTTAGCCGTCTCCTTAAAGTTAGGCTTGGGTAAATTCTTGGACAACCTGTCGAGGCTGGAAGCTAGGAAACGGAAGGAGTCCACAAACCTAACGGTTAAGGCGCCCACTGTCATTCCGAAGGAGATATATTTCTCCTCAGAGTTGGGGATGACGTCAATTCGGACTTTTTTCTTTTCTTCTTCATTTAAGTCACGCCCCAACTCTCGGACGATAAAGTGAGCGTCGTAACCGCTGAGATTGTGGAAGAGGACGGGAAGGAAACGTGGGGTACGGTAGAGGATATTGCATTTGAAATGTGCTGGACCACGATACATCCCAGTGATGTGATCATGATCCATCACTTTCTCATTCTCAGGAGTGTATGGACGGGAACAAAGGTAGCAGGATTGGGATCGGAGGTGGGCTTCCTTCTGCGATGGTGTCAGGGGTAGCATGAGCCGCTTCATGGAGTACACCTGAGACACCTTCCCCGCCACTTCCTTGATATATGTCATAAATTTCGCCGCTGAATCCTCCCCCGTGTAGATGTAGGGTTCAGTGGGAAAATCTATGGGCAGCGAGTGGCGAGGGATGTTTTCTGCAATTTTCACATGTACACAGAAACTCATCGGGAGGTGTCTCTGGTAGGGAGTTGTCTGTGAGGATCTCGACTCTCCCGGCTGAATCTTTTCTAAAATTGATTCAAAATCTGCATACACAACAAAGGGAATCCTCACTTGTCGTTGGATGTTAATGAACGATATACTCTGAGGATTCCCATCATCGTCGCAGGCCGGGAGTACGATTCGAGTTGGTTTATTTTCCCCACAATACTCCATGTGCTCCCTCACCCGCTCAACAAAATTACTCCCACCTACATTGAAGTGGGTGAAACATCGCTTGCAGACATGTCTTCCGCTATGATATCTGGAGATTTGTGAAGCCACTAATTTGTTGAAATCTTTTATATAAGCGTAGTGGCTTCGTCCATCATCCGTTGTCAGGAGAAGGAGATCACGATGATCAGCCTTCTCCTCTTTAACCACTTTCAGCGGATACACGTCTCCGGTCTCTCCAATGGCGAAAACGTTGACACTGATGTTATTGTGTCGCTCAAAAGTTTTCACCTCTTGGAGAGGAGTGGGGAAGGAAATGCAGTCAAAGTTGTATCTGTGTTGCAAGTTTTTATACTTGCTCACTCGTTCTGGATTACCACCATTGATGAGGTGTGACAATATTGCATACTTGAAACACTGCTCGTCATCATTTTGGACATTTATAATAGCTTTTCTAGCTGTTATTTTAGGCGGAAGCGCTATATAACTGGAGGCGCCTAAAGGTCTAAATCGATTTACTTTCAAGAGAAGACCGTCAAGACCTTTAAGGAACCAACCGCTCCCCTTCATCGCCATCTCTTCCATCTCGGTAGCCATCTTCGCATACATTCCGCTTAGACAATCCAAGACGGAAGAGATGTCGTAGATAGCTTTATTTTTGGTTTTGAAGGCACGATCGCACATCTCTCCTTTGACGTTTTCATACGTAGCCTCCAATATCAAATTAAACTTTAGGGGAGTGTCTGATTCCGACCAAAATTCTGAAATCAATCGATATAGAGTATCGGTCTGATTGCAGAGAAATTCCACTGCATCGATTGGGTCAGAACATGGAAGGAAAAAAGTTTTGAGGTCTCCTCCAAATGATGTTTCTATCTGAAATAGAGACCCCATAGCCGCCTCCAACCGCCTTCGCTTTGTCATGACGAGCGGTGTTTCTGGTTGACAGCGACGTACATGCTTTCTGCACTGCGTTACAGAATTAAAAATCTAACCGCAGGAAACACATGTACGTCGTGGCAGGGTAGCCAAACATGAATATTCATGATGGACTCTATCAATCTTCCTACTAAAATCTCTGTCGCAGTATTGACACTTATTTAATGACGACATGATAAGAAATAAAAAGTTAATTTAAAATGAAATAACTAAAACTCTAACTATAAAAATATTAAATAAAGAAAAAATCGAAATTAATTGAAAACAAAAGAATTAATCTTAATTTTTTAAAAATTATTATACAATTAAAAATAATAGAAAAACTAATATAGAAGAAAAAAAATTTTAAAAAAACGAATTGAAAACTAATATAGAAGAAAAAAAATTAAACTATGTGAAATTTAAAGAAGAATTGAAAAAAAAATTAAGCAAACAATTAAAATTGAAAACAAAAGAGTTAATCTTAACTTTAAAAAAAGAAATATTAAACGGTTAAAAAAATTAAACAATGAGAAAATTAAAAACCAATTTATAAACTGATATGGCACAATGAGATAAAACTACACTCCAACCAAAGAGAATAACAGGTTTAAAAAAAAAAATCAACTCACACGTTTCCAGAAATGTTGCAACTAGCACGATGAGATAATGAGGAAGAGCTCCGCAAAACGGCCCTATTTATAGAAGGAGAATACTCGAATCTGATTGGCTGTCAGGTTCTCCTATCATAGATCATAGTACCCCCACCATCCGCTATGAAGCGAGTATAAGTCGACCTGCTCCCATTCTATTCAGGCAGGTTCGAGCAAGTCGAAGAGGGTATCAATAAGATATAAAATAGTATTAGTGCTAATTAAGAATTAGTGTTAATTAGGGATTAATTAATATTTATTAATTAAAATTTACTGCATCGTGTTCGAAGTTATCAATACAGACTCGTGTACTTTGAAAATATTTCAAAGCTATGAAAAGGTTTAACCTCTTTGGCCAGCGTGATAGTCGTTTCGATTTGTTAATATATTTTAGAGATTAAAAGTTCGATAGGAACTTAATGGATTAAAAGTTAATCCTTTTAAGACCATTATTTAACTATCAGAGAATAAAAATACGTAGTACATTGAAAAGTTGTTTTGTTTATGTTTCAGCGAGATAAGAAAGGTTTGGGATTAAGAGCTCAAAGTCCAAAAGCTGTTGTAGGATTAAGGAGTAACTTATTTATGTTAAAGGGATCAGCATTATAAATAAAAATTAAATTAAAAAAAAAAAAATAAATAAAAAACAATAAAAAAACAAACAAACCTCTTCGTTGTACCTTTACCTTGACGTGGTGAAGAGGCTTAAGGCTTAATGCCGAACTAAAAAAGGTACAAAACTTTGGCTAAAACTAATATTATCATTACCTATCCTGATATCATGAAAGTATTGAGAGTTCAAAATCCATTGTTTACTTTCAAAGGAAGGATTAAGAGATGAATCATTATTGCGAAATTTGTTTACTGTTTAGCAGAAGGATTAAGAAATCCTATATTATTCTTTATATTTTAGGAATTAAGAGCTCAAAGTCCAAAAGCTGTTATAGGATTAAGGAGCCCTGTAACTTATTTATGTTAAAGGGATCAGCAGTTCAAAGTCCAAAAGCTGTTATAGGATTAAGGGACTATGCTATTTATTTATATGTTAGAGATAAACAGCTCAAGGTCCAGCAGTTGTTATAGGATTAAGGAAATCTACTATTTATTTATATGCTACAGATAAACAGTTCAAAGTCCATATTTGTATTTCACCTGGACATAATCCAACTTGTCTATACAAGATGCAACCTGTTTACATGTTGGTAAAGTTAAATATTGTAAAGATTACGTAAACATTGAGAAGGTTGCACAAACACGAAAACAATGTAAAGGTTATGTAACCTTTGGGAAGGTTACAGAGTATGAAGAGCGTACCTAACCCTTCATCATATAGGCTATGATTAAATAACCGTAGGGGAGGTTACAGAATATAAAGCGGATACCTGACCCTTCATCGTATAGGTTATGATTATATAACCGTAGGGGAGGTTACAGGCAATAAAGTGGATACCTGACCCTTCATCGTATAGGTTATGATTATATAACCGTAGGGGAGGTTACAGACAATAAAGCGGATACCTGACCCTTCATCGTATAGGTTATGATTATATAACCGTAGGGGAGGTTACAGACAATAAAGTGGATACCTGACCCTTCAATTGGTGGAGGGGATAAACCTGGTGGTTAAGCGTGGATGCTGACCACGTCATTGTAAACAAAATGGCGGCTTAGGGTGGGGGGTAATCAGGGCGGAGCATATACCGGAGGGTTCAAAGGGTCACGTGACTGGATTACGTGACTAAAACATGTGGGCGGAGCATAGACCAGGAGGTTCCGCGAGTCACGTGACTGGATCACGTGACTAATCCTTGTGGGCGGAGCGTACACCAGAGGGTTCAAAGGGGTCACGTGACTAAAATATGCGGGCGGAGCATAGATCAGGAGGTTCCGCGGGTCACGTGACTGGATCACGTGACTAAAAAAAGGGCGTGGCATAATGGTCACGTGACTAAAAAGGGTCGTGGCATAATGGTCACGTGACCAAAAAGGGGCGTGGCATAATGGTCACGTGACTGAAAAGGGGCGTGGTCTAATAGTTAAGGTCGAGGTGAGACCACGTGGTGGTTAAGGTAGGGTCGAGGCAAGACCACGTGACACTTAAGGTTAGCGGTGGAGGGGATGGAGGAATCGTTGCACCAGCTCGCCTGTTTCTCCTCTACTTATAATTATACTCCTTCCATCACTATCCCATAAGCTATATCCCCCTGGTACATTCCCGACCAATTTTAATTTTTTTCCACGAGGGTCTAACTTCATTCGGAGTTTATGGGGAATATGGGCATATGCAGATGACCCAAATATTCTGAAATTGGACACGTTTGGGCGTCTTACCTCCCACATTTCGAATGGAGTGACATTAAGGGATGTCGTGGGACTTGGATTGGTCACATAAACAGCGTAACGAAGGAACGACATAACAACTTTTGGAAGTTGTGAATCTAACAACAAGGTTCCGACTTTCTCTGTGAGAGTACGGTTCATCCTTTCCGCTACTCCATTTATCTCAGGATTAGATCCAGCTATATACTGTAATACAATGCCCTTGTCATCACAAAACGTTCTGAAATTTCTAGATATATATTCACCTCCATTATCCAACTGTTACTTTAATATCCCATGTCCGAAATAATTACAGGCATAATTATAATAAGATTTAAAATATCAAAAACATTCGATTTATCCCTTAATAAATACACCGCGATAAAGTGTGAAAAATCATCTATAAAAGTTACAAAATATTTATAAGGGTTGACAGAACAAACATCTGTATGTATCAATTCTATGGTTTTCTGGCTTTATACTTTTTATCATTAAAAGGGAAGCGTGTTATCTTAGCAAGAATACATGGTTCACAATGTCTATTTTCCAAATCTTTCACATTTAAATTATATAAACCATCAACCATATTTTTTATTATTAATGTTTTCATACCACTATAATTCAAATGTGGAAAACGTTTATGACAGATCGCAACAGAATTTTCACTATTATCTGATTTAGCATTGTAATAGCAGTCGTTAAAAATAATTTTAAAGTCTATAAAATAAAGAGACCCCAATCGATAACCAACCATTAGTAATTCATCAATATGTGAGAAAACTTTAACTCCCCATTTGCTGAAGAGAACCCTTAAAGCGTTTTTTTTTCCATCCGCGAAACTGACAATAAATTCTTTCTCAATTAAGGTACATAGTACACATCATTTAATGTAACTTCAATTTTAGAATGGCTTACGTATCCCTTAATTGTTCCTATGCCTACAGCCTCTAACTCTTTACCATTCTTGGTTTTGGCAGCTGATATTTTTACTGTACTGCTTAATTTAGAATAATTATATAATAAATTAATATCATTTATTAAATGAAAAGAACTTCCAGATTCTGCACATCATCTAAAACTATCCTGCTCTTTTACATTTCGATAAGACGACATAAAACTAACATATTTATTACGATCTGTATCTTCTGATGTACCAGTAAAGTAAGATTGCCCACTTCCTCTTCCCCTGTTTTGCAGTTGACCTCCTTTGGTGTCAACTCGTCCTCCGAGGCTATATCCTCGTTCTCCGTGGGTCGATCCTTGTCTCCATTCGCCACTATTGTGCCAAGTTCTCACCTGTTGACTGCATCTACGTTGGAATGTTTTGTGACCTGCACGTCCACATCCGAAAAATTGGAATGTTCAGGAATCGACAGATTTAACAATTCCTTTTTTATGTTTCTCCTCTTCGCCAAGTAATCTGTTCTTGACAAAGTCTAGTTTTAAGTCTTCAATTGTCTCCAGTGCCGTAATAATATTCTCAAATGATTTTGGCATAGACAGCAATATGTAATTAATTTTCTCTTCCTCAGACAACTCGCTGCCTGCATCCTTAAGTTGTGAAAATGGCCTTTCCATCATTACGAAATGATCCAACAAAGAATTATGATCGTTATATTTCATCTCACCCAATTCCTTTCTCAAAAACAACTTTGATCTTGTTCCTTATTTCTTAAAGTTATTCTCCAGGTTTTTTTATCATTTCATAAGCGGATTTGTCCTTCAGATATTCAAGATGACTGTCGGCGGTTGCCGCGATAATAATTGCCTGAAACTGGCCTCCAATTTTTTCTTCTCTGAAGAATTGTGAAATCCGTCGTCCTCGATTGCCTGAGGAACTTCATTATCCCGCTGGATGCTCTTGAGTCCAAACTCCCAGGCACTAAAATTATCCCTCGCAAAAGGGACAATCGGATATTTGTGTTGACATTTCACAATAAATTCTTCTTGTATCAATTATCACGATTACACCTCTGGGCCCATAACCATGTTAAGGATTATGAGGACAAACAACTGATACATTTTAAAGTCTTTATTAGAACACAAAACGTGGTACATTATAGATACATTATGTAAAACCTAAAACAACTGTAACCTCACAGTCACGTATACGTAAAAGTACAGGGCTTTTAATTCTCGCAGGCTTTTGTTTTGAGGCTTAAATTGTGGCTTTTGTTAGTGCCTATTTATAATAAAAATTGTATGCAAAAATAATAATAACTTTTCCCGGAAATCGGAAAAATGTAAAAACAGGTGATCTCGAAAAAAGATTAGAACAAGAGCCAAAATGGTCCTAGAGCCGTTATTCAAAGTGCTATTTGTTCCCGATGATTTTCTCAACAACCCTATTTTCAAGAAATATATCTGAGATTCGATTAAATACTTAAAAAACGCGTTTGAATATAGTTTGAATATAGTTCTCGAAACCGGCACTAAAGGTGAGGCAGTGAAGGGGAAGTGGAGAAGGGCGGAGGAAGGCTCTCTCAATCCAGTGCTCTATGCCCAGCCATCAGCATTCTATTTCTATCGATATCAAATGCTTTTTGCAAATCTATACTATTCCTAAACATTGAGTTACCATAAGATAATAAAAAAATAGAAATTATTAAGTCAATAATTTCCTTATAATATACATTACATCCTTGCTAATACTGGTCCAATTTCGATATTTGTTTTAGTTTTGTAGGATATTTAATTACTTTTAAATAATTATTGATTTAATCAACCATAAAATGCATAGTTTTTTGAGTTATGCACAAATAAAATATTCTTTTCATCACAACGTTTTTCTCTGAATTTCCTCGGCGATGTACTACATATATGAAAAGTTAAAACACTTTAAGAAGAAGACTTTAGGCAAGTTTCAGGCAAGTCAATCAAACTAAACTCAATAATAGGTCCGGTTAGTCACTTATGATGAAAAAGTTGCGGTAACATAACAGTCGTATACCTATCTTAAATATGTAATTTCAGTTTCGTATAACTTTTCGTTTTTGGGCTCAGGGTACCTTAAAACGTGTATTCTCGTTGAAAACTCGTAATTGAAAATTTTCAAGATCGTAATACTTTCCTTACTGTATATTTCATAAACAGGATATATCCCAATCCTAACATTTTATCTCTAGCCTTTTTATGATTTATATCGCTCTTTCTCACCATTTGACTAATATCCTTCTATCCTGTCATGTTAATTCCCAATATCTCCTCCTGCACATTTTGACGAATTCATCCATTACTTTCACCATAACTTCTATCATATTATTGCTGTTTTAGAAACCTGGTTCAAGCCTAATATACTTTTTTCTTCTGTACCTATCCCTAATTTTTCACTCATTCGTCATGATCGAATTGACCGAAACGGTGGAGGCTTATTCGTTTATGACAGTCTGAAAGTTAAAATCCTATTTAAATCTCCTTCTTCCGACACCCCACATCTGGAGTACCTATTTACCGAATATGCCCTATTCTTAAAAAAGGCAATAAGGATCAGTGCGCAAATTATAGAGAAATAACCGTACTGGAAGTCCTGTATAAACTACTCTCTAGATTAATATTGAAAAGGCTGCGAAAATTTGCCGAGGAAAATTTGGATGATTACCAATGTGGTTTTAGAGCTGGCAGAGGTACCACGGATCAAATTTTTTCCAAGACAAATGATGGAAAAATACTACGAATATAATATTGATTTGGACTTAATATTCATTTACTGCAAACAAGCATTTGATAGCATCAAGATATCGGCTTTGTTAAAAGTACTAGTGGAAAATGGGGTGCCTCATAAATTAATTAATTGAATACGCATGACCATGAAAAATGCATCATCCAAAGTTGTTATTGGAAATAAAGTCAGAGAAGCATTTAAGGTGCAATCGGGAGTCCGTCAAGGGGACGCCTTGTCGGCAACACTATTCAACATACCTCTGCATACTGCTGTGAAAGATGCAGCTAAAAGAGGCACTATTGTTGATAAGACGTGGCAAATGTGTGCCTATGCTGATGACCTAGTGATTTCTGCCAGAAGTGAAAAGGCACTTAGAGAGGCCTTTGAAGTAATACACGAAAATGGCAAAAAAGTTGGCCTGTGGTCAACGAAAGCTAAAAAAAAAAAAAAAAAAAAAAAAAAAAAAAAAAAAAAAAAAAAAAATACCTCAAATTATCCTCGACAGCAAGTAGAAGATCCTGCAGCGACATTAAAGTAGGGAATTTTAAGTTCGAAAATGTACCCACATTCGTGTATCTTGGTTCTGTCCTAAATAATGAAAATTTAATCAGCCAAGAAATTAATAACAGGATAATGGCTGGTAATAGAGCCTACTGTGCGAACCTAAAACTTCTCAAGTCCCAGTTGTTATCAAAAGCTACAAAATTAAAGCTATATAAAATTCTTATTTGACCAGTAGTCACCTATGGAGCGGAAACCTGATGCTTGTCACAAGAGGATTGCCGTAAACTAAAAGTATATGAAAGAAAGATAATAAGAAGGATTTACGGTGGTACAAGAGTTAATGGTTAATGGAAAATTAAGAGTAACAGTGAAATCGAGACTATATTAGGGAATAATAACATTATTAACTTTATCAAGGCAAGTAGGCTGAGATGGGTAGGACACGTGGTCCGAATGGAGGATGAAAGAGTGCAGAAGAAAACACTAGAAGCGCACTTCAGTGAAAAGAGGAAAAGGGGAAGACCGAGAAGCAGGTGGAAGGGTGAAGTGGAGAGAGACGCGAGGAAGCTAGAAGTCCACAATTGGAAGATAGAAGCACAGGACAGAGAGAAGTTGAGAAGCATAACTCAGGAGGCCAAGGGTCATGCTGACCTGTAGAGCCGGGGAGTTGGTTAGTTATTTACCAAAATGTCCTCTACCTCATATTCTCTCCTAAATGTCGTTGTATACCGCCCTTCACAAGTCAAATTCGATCCAACGTTTCAATCATCCCTTCCTACCTATGTTCATTTGTACAATAATTTAATAATAGCAGGCGACTTTAATGCAAATTTCCTTTTCGACTCTCCCAATAAAATATACCCTGGTAGATCTTGTATATTCCCTTGACCTATTCATTCCAGCCCTTTTACACATCTACAACTTTTCCCTGCAAAACTCTATTTCTCCCTCAGGCTGGAAAAGAGTCCCTGTCCACCCGCTGAATAAGATCCGCTTTCGTTCCATAGCTTCCGATTTTAGACCTATCTTCATCTATTTAATTTATCAAATCAGTTGACCTTCGTATGATAGTATAGAAGTAGAGATTGATAAATTATTTGCTACTTCTATAATTTTATTTTTATTGAAAACTAGTTTCAAATGTTATACATTCATCTTCAGTTTAAGTTTTAAGTTGATTATAAATTTATCAAAGCCTTTGAAAAGAATAGTTCATTCTCAACTCATCTTGAGCGAAATGCTCTTCTTAATCCTTTCCAATCAGGTTTCCGTTCTGGTTATTCCACGCAATCGGCTTTGCTAAAAATTACTCAAAATCTCTATTCCTCTATAGACCAACAGAAAATCACAATCCTCATCCTCTTTGATTATTCAAAAGCCTTTGATTCTGTTGATCATACTATCCTCCTCTATTTTCCTATCCAATAGTGCTTTAAGCTGGTTCCACTCATTCCTGTCTCTCCGCTATCAAATAGTCATAATTACCAACATACCTCCCTCATCACCGCTACTTCTCTATCGAGGTGTTCCTCAGGGATCTTCTCTCTCACCGACCTTATTTTCCATCTATATAAATGACCTTCTTAAATTTATCTACAACTCCCAATATCTAATTAGGGATTGATCCTTCTATACCATCATGCGAATGTCAACTGACTCCCAATATCATTTGTATGCAGAGTGAAAGGATAGATATATTTGTAGGTCAATATATCTATCCTTTCACTCCGACATGCTCGAGGCGTCTCGTAAGCTCCAAGATGAGATCGATAGTATCAATCGCTGGGCTTCGAAAAATAAGTTGAGCCTGAATCCAGCGAAAACTAAGTCAATTTTAATTGGTTCCAAACCCTCCCTCAATGCCCTTCCCTATTACCCATTATTACACCTCAACAACATTCCTATTCAGTGTCAAAACTCTATAAAAAAACCTGGGAGTTACCTTTGACTCAAACCTAGCATGGACTAATCATATTTCTCATATTACAAGAAAATCCATATCAATCCTCAAACAGCTCCTAAGATTTCGTGATTCTTTTCCTCGAAGTACCCGTCATCTTCTAGTATCCTCCCTCATTCTCCCCAACTTTGACAACGGATGCTTAGTGTATGGAGGACTATCTGGTGAGCACGAGATGAGACTAAAACGATTAATGAATTGTTTCATAAGATTCATTTTCGGTCTTCCCAGACGACCTCACGTCCCTCACTGGTATTCTGAGCGAGTGTGGCTTTATCCTAATTTCGGACGAAAATATCTTCTCGGTACCTCCTTATTCCAAGCCTCAAAAGCCAGAAACGTTCCTATATACCTCCTCACTCTACGTTCTTCTATTCATCTCCTAAATACAAGATCTCAACCAAGTGATTTGTATATCCCATCCCATAGAACTGCTTCATTTGAAAAATCCTTCATTATTCGTGCTACCTTGTTTTGGAATTACTTGCCCTTCTCCATTCGTTAGGCTTCCTCCCTGGCCTCATTCAAACACCATTTATTTCTCCATCTCCTGAATGACCAATCTTCCGCGTGCATGTAAAGAATAAATAATTATGCAAACCTGAGCAAATACGTAAATAAGTATATTTATTGTTATTTTAGTATTTAATTTTTACAGATAATTGTTAATTGACTTATAGTTAGTAATATAATTGATTTACTACAGTGAAGCCAGCCAAATGCTTTTTAATGGTAGAATACATATAATTAAACAGTTAGCAATACTTTGTGTAAAATCTTTCCATTTTTATTCATTCATTTATGGTTTTGTGCAACTCTTTTTATAGATTTGCAAATTCTGTTTTTAGCACAAGAAATTATAAATTAATAAACCTTGCAAAGTTAAAAACAATATTGCACCATTCCTGCGAAAATCTCATAATTATGCAGAAATCAGCTTCTTATTGAGTATAATATTTTAAAAGTATGATTTGTTTTCCAAAATAAGAATGTGTATAAACATTGAATTAAATTAAGAAATTAAAAATTAGATATTGTAGCAAGATATAACTATTTGGAACATTTGTTTTAATAGTTAGTTTTATAATAAATGTTTTGATAAGGAAGAAGATTATAACTTATAAGTAATAAAATACAGAGTTGTGTTTGGTATTTAATTCTAATTATATCCCTTCTCTTAGAAGAGATATGCAACAACACCTGAAACAACACGCTATTTTTTAAAAGTTATTTTTATTTTTTTAATTTAAAACTTCCATTATCCAATATCACAACATTTGTCATAAACTTTTTAATATTTTCTTTTTATTTATATGTATCTCTAACTCTTACTAATAACTTGGAAAATACTGAATATGCAAAAATAATTGTCAGTATTTTTTAAAATTTTATTGTAGACTTTATCAATATTTATTTCTAACAAATTGGTATTATGATACAAGATAAGAGTTATTTTCTCTTATATTCATAAAACTATAAGTTTTTTGTTTAGTCAGATTAGACATATAAGAATGAGTAATGAGTAACGTAAGAAAGTAAGTATCAGTGAGTACTTGTAGTTGGAGTATCCATAAGAAGGAGGAAAAATAAAAATGCTTACTGACCCAGATCATAAACGGAAATGAAGTAAAGTGGGGTGCTGGCAACAATTAGCAAGCCATGACTTGCAGATATTTTGTCAATGTCATACTCTCACTAATTACACCGGTTGTTTTCAGCAACACTAACCATAGCTTCTGTTCTTCTAGATATCAGCGGTCATTTTTAAGTCGTCAAAGACATTTAAAAAAAAAAAATCAATTTCGTTCACTCAGATTCGAGAAAGTGACCACTGTGCGCTCTGTTGGAACGCCGGATGCGAGGTATCAAACGAAACATTATTGGCATCGCTGCTATCAATCTATAAACCCTCAGCGACACCGATGCCGATGTATTCGAAGGAAGACTAGCGGTAGCGAAGCAATTATGGACCGAGTTCGGGGACGCCTGGAGTGAGAGGGAGAAACTAACAATTAAAATTGGATCTGGCGAGACATTCCCAAACGAATCGTGGCATCAGTTCTACGAAGCGCTGAAGAAAGAGATAGTGAGGCCTAGTGGAGCCTTTCTATCTATACAGAAGCGCGAGACAAGAAGGAGGGCGCAAGATTGCTCCACAATAAACCAGAGTGGAAATCACGCGCACAAACCACAGCCACCGAAAATTCCCATGCCTATGGTAATATGCTGAAGTGGAAACATTTCCGTGACACTTTTGATTCAATGATCTATTCCGGGCCAGCCTTAACTAAAGTAGAGAAATTCCATAACCAGATTGGCGCATTGAAGGGTGAGAACCTCATGTTCTCTTTCCTCACAGTCCAAATGTAGCATTGAAGCGTAGCGAAAGGCTTTCTGGAAACTTGAGGAGCCTACGGCAGTCAAAAGATCTGATTCGGACCATGTTCAGCGTGAGGAACACTTTGTTCACACTTATAGCTGCAATGACGATGGTAAATATGTGGTCAGGTTACCCTACAAGACCGAGCAACGGGAGTAAGAGGACAGCAGGGCAGCATCGCTTCGCAGGTTCTACGTGTTGGTATCAAAATTCCGGAGGGACCCAGCCCTCTCTGAGAGGTACAAGACATTAATGGGAGAGTATTCCGAGTTGGGGCATATGTCCTCTAGAATGACCAATTCAAATTATCTGATACGCCATCACGGGGTATGGCAAGAACTTCCGCACGATCCTAAGCTACGGGTGGTGTTTGATGCCTCCAGTTGCCCCACCTGCCGCAGTCTGAAAGATTTGCTGCATTCTGGTCCTAAGTTGCAAGGAGATCTGTGCATGATTCTCACGAGGTATCACCTGCACGCAGTCGCTGTCTGCGCCGCTATTTCGAAGAGATACAGGCAGATCGTTATGCGTCAGATAACGCAAGCTCTTATCAGGCTCTCCGTGTGATTCGACAGCTGGTCAAGAATGAAGGCTTGCAATTTCCCCATACTCATTTTTCTATGTCGTCTTACCACCTCCTTCAGATCATGTTACTAAGCTCATAATGCTTTCAGCTGTGGCAAGGATTTTCGATTCTTTGGACTTGTTAACTCCGGTGATATTCACGGTGAAGTTCCTTATTCAAAATGTTTGGAAGGCTGGTCTAGAAGACTAGAGGATGCCGGATTCTCTGCCCAGGCGTTCGCAGATGATGGAGTAATCCTCATAACAGGTAAGTTTATTGCCAACATCTTTGAGCGCATGCAGGTTACCTGCGATATTGTTCAGATTTGGTGGAATGAAGTTAGACTCTCGGTAAATCCAACCAAGACTGAGTTGATTCTCTTTACCAAGAAACGGAAGCTGGATACTTTTAGGACTCCTACCTTTTTTTGGCAAACAGCTCCAATTAAGTCCAATTAAGGCCTTTTTGTATAAGTTAGAGCCGACACGGTACAAATCCCAGTCAGCCTTCTGCCTTGATTTATATGCTTTGTTATAAGCCTTTCTTGTAGCCTTTTGTAACTTAGACAACTCAGTGGACCACCATCTGATCATTTTCCCAGGTTCTCATCACTCACATCACTCACCTCATATGCGTCTTGTACTATTCTCTCTAAGAGGATAGTTTCTTCGTCTATCTGAGCTTTGGTTTGAAGTCTGCCCATAGGGAGATATGAGCATCTATCCAACCTTTCCCTGAATAGATTCCATTCAGTGTTTCTGGGGTTTCTTTTCAGGGATGGGGGGGGGGGTTGTTTAGAACTAATCTTAAATGAGATCATCCTATGGTCAGACAATGTGATATCCGAGGTGATTATCCAGTCTTTACAAAGGTCCTTAATCTGACTTGAAGCGATTGTGATATCTAAAACCTCGCTTCTGACTCGAGTGACAAAAGTAGCTTCGCTACCTCTGTTTAATATCTCTAAATTTGTAGAGGCTATATATTCGAGCAAGGATTCCTCTCATCCATTCGTATCTGAACTGCCCCACACAAGGTGATGGGCGTTAATGTCTCCGCCTACTAAGATCAATCTTTCTTGCAAAGCGGAAGAGACTATCTATGTAATGATAAGATGGATCCAGATTATGGGGTACATATATGGAGGCAATAATCATTTTAAGCTTAATATTACTGACCTTGGTAGTTATGGCCAGGGCCACCACATCCTTCGTGTTTAGCTGAGACAAAGGTAGTATCTGCAGGTCACCTAGATGCATGCTCTTGGTGCTTCACACGACGGTGGGCGGATGATTCTTCAGCCGATACCCCCGAGTCCTTTAATCATTCCCCTAAAACAATAAGGTTCTTGTATTAAGACAAGGGTGAATTTCACCCCCGAAAGAAGCTTCGCCAGCCGACTTATTATGCTGTAAATTAATTATTCTTTTCTTGATCGCAGCGTTCACCATAATCGTGGCAGATGGAGGAGAAGGAAGTGGGAGGAGCAGGGGCCTATTGGCGCCCGTTCCTCCCTTGATCCTCCTGTGAGGGCTGTGGTCTAACTGGTGCCGAAGGCGCCCTCCAGACGGTCAGCAACACCAGCTCATAGCTGATCCGCCAACCGTGCGCCTCCAGCCAGGCGATCGTGCTGGCAGGGACTCTGAAGATACCTCTCAGATGCCCCGGGTCGCCTTCCACTCCCAGGAACTGCCACTGGTTCGTTGCCGCCAGATCCGGATTCTGAAATTCCTGGAGGCTGACCAATCTGTTGGGTTCGATCACCTCGGCCCCCAGCCCTATAGCAATTCTAGCGGGCCAGGGAGCCTCGGCGGACCGCCTTACTAAAAACCTGCGGTCCGTAGGAAGTACCCAGTTGAGAAGCCAGTCCCT
Source organism: Rhaphigaster nebulosa (assembly GCA_948150685.1). Lineage (NCBI taxonomy): Eukaryota > Metazoa > Arthropoda > Insecta > Hemiptera > Pentatomidae > Rhaphigaster > Rhaphigaster nebulosa. The sequence continues at coordinate 180,925,262 of OX411307.1, read as the reverse complement.
GGTTTCCTCATTTTTACTGGTTAGGAGAAACCATCCCAGTTCCGCCTGATGGCCTGAATTTATGAATTCTAATGGTCTTCTTCTGGGGCGTGGCTCATACGCCCTCATCTCAATCTCAGCTATGAAGAGCCTTCGGATGAGCTGAGCCTCCTCCTGGATGATGGAGGCGCCCTCCTGGCTCCCCATTATGACCACCTGCGAGGCCCTTGTGTTGGAAGCAACAGCATCCCTGAAGGATCGGGGTCTCCCCTGATCCTTCTAGGGGCTCTGCTGGGAAGATGGTCCCAAACTTTAAACTAAATATAAAGCATTTAAATGTATCTTCATCATTTCAAACCTATGGAATTGATAGTGTGGTTTTAATTATATGCAACCAAAAAAAAAAAAAACAACAAACAAACAAAATTTCATGTGTGCAATTAAGAGCTTCGTTATTTTAATTGCAATTTAGTCTCTCAAACTCATATTTTAAAAGTATTATATTACGGTATCATAGAGATGAAATAATATATGATTAATTATAATTAGTACTAATAAATATTATTAAGCTGTAATAATGTTAATCTCCACCCTTGATGGGATTGAACTGTTTTCATATAGGACGGGTGCAGTGGACGCGCTCCAACGCTTTCATTATATTTGGGATCGTTCGGCCGGCCACGGCTCAAAACGGCCCTAAGCAGCTCAAAGGTGTTTCGGTCAAAAACGGTTGCAGTGGACGCGTGGCCTAAACCCGCAAACTGTGTGAGTTAATGAGAGGTGAATAGATCTCCAATCAGCAGAATTATTTCAATGTTTTTATTTATTTTTTAAATGCACGAAAATAAAAAAATAAAAATCTAGATTTTTATGAAATGTTTTCTTATCTTTGCCTAAATTGAAAATAAATTTTTCTTTTAAATTTCATAAATTTTATTGCTCCCACCTACGATTTAAATTTTTACTGTTATACCGAGCAGCCAACCATTTAGCAAATATTTCTGCTTTTAATACATTTCATGATGATTTCTTTATTTTTCCAAGCTCAAGTTAAAAATTAAATTTGAATACATTTAGAGGGTTTATTTTTATTACATCATAGATTAATGAAGGTTTATATTATGTTTTAAAATTTTTTTTTTTCATTTTAAACCTTAAGCTTTAGTTTTTCTTGCATGTGTTAGTTTGGAGATTAAGTTTTATGTTTGTTTTGTATACATTTGATAAAATCAAATTTTATGTTTGCTTAAATTCATATTCTCAGTATAAATTAGTTTTGTATAAGTTTTACGTAATAAATAAAAAATGAAATTAAAAAAAAAATTATAATTAATAAACAAAAAAATAAAGATTAGGAAAAAAACCCAGACAAAACAACGTCTTTGTTGTACCTTTACTTTGACGTGGTGAAGAGGCTTAAGGCTAAATGCCCAACTAAAGAAGTTACAAAAACTTTGAATAATAATAATAATATTGACGTTACCTATCCCGATATAATGAAGGTATTAAGACGTTCTATATCATTGTTATAAATGATATAGGCACTTTAAGGATTAAAAGTTAATACTTTCAAGAATATAAAGTTCAAAGTTCATTGTTTATAATTAAAATACATATATCATTAAAGAGATAGGGGATGCTTGCGAAAGCGGTTTTTGTTTACTTTTCAGCGAAAGGATTAAGAGATATGGGATTATTGCGAAAGCAGTTTTGTTCACTTTTTGGTGGAAGCACCCACATTTTACATCATCTCTCTGTATTCTTGCCGTTATAACAGAAGATATCGGAGTGAATTTATTTAATTGATGACCACAAGTAACTGTAGCTGAGAAGCATCAGTAAATACCTGTGTAATCCCACAGTAAGTTTAGTTTATTTACTGTATCAGTGAAGGACAGTTTGCAGTGTGTTATCTGGACATTCAGCCATACTTATCCCTACAACGCCTAGTCACAGCTAGCTCAGCGCCTTGAGTACCGTTGTGGGGAGAGGCTCACGCTTTCCTTGCGATCCAAGGTCAAGTTCACGCAGAGACGTCTTTTAATTTTTGCTTTAATTTTCTTTATTTATTTCTTTATTATTTTACTTATATATTGTTTTTTTTTCTCTTCTATTGTTTATCATTCACTCCTACCATGAAAAAATGAAATATTTTCATCAAGTTATGTCAACTTCTAAGAGATCGAGATCTGCAGGCTCAACGCCTCGATCAACCCCTGCGAAGCAACAAAGGCCGCGTCGTGGTAAGAGACAAACCCCGCCAGTAACACCAAATTCAGCTGAGGAATCCGAACCAATGTCCGGCACATCATCACTAATCACTCAAGATGAATCACCCTTCTTCACCCCTAATCCGTTTCAGGCTATACAGCCGAAAGATAACGACTCAATGGAAGCTGCACCTACACCTAGGGAACCCCGGCCCCCTCCAATTTTTGTTAAAAACATAAAAAATGTTCAACTACTATGCGCCCAGTTGAATAAAATAACGACCCCTGATAGCTACTCCTGTTTAAGTAGAAGTAGCGACACTAAGATATCGCCAGACACAGCCGATACTTACCGAAAAATAGTTAAATATTTAACTGAAACCAAGGCGAACTCCGCCAAGAGCGATCTCTTAGGGTGGTAATTAGAAACATACACCCCTCAACACCAGCCGAAGTCATTCAAGAAGAACTCACGGCTCTAGGCTTCAAGGTCCGTCAGGTGACTAACGTCCTGAAAGATAATTCCGAGGAAAGCAGAAAAATATCCCTACCACTATTCTTCGTAGACCTGGAACCTACACCAGGGGTTGAAAAAATATATGAACTGAGAAGGCTTTATTACACTGCCATCAAGGTTGAAAAACCATACACCAAAAGGAGCACAGTTCAGTGTCATAATTGCCAGGCTTATGGCCAAACCTATTGCCACCATGCACAAAGATGCGTGAAATATGGCGAGCAGCACAAAACTGAAGTATGCACCAAATCGAGGCAAACCCCGGCAGTTTGCGCCTTGTGCTCAAAATATCATCCGGCTAACTATAAAGGCTGCCAGATATACAAAAATCTGAAGAACAAATTCCAAAACCCTGGAGGCGGAGAAGAAAACACGAAGCCAAGAAGAGAACCATCCAAAGTCATTGATCCAACGGTGTCCTTCGCCCAATTACTCGGAGGAAGAAACCACGAAAACAAATGTGAGACCCTGCCGCAACAACAAAGTCCTCAACATCCTCAACAACCCATCCCTCAAAACTTACCAAATCCTCAACAATCCTTTCAAATTTTCCATATTCCTCCCCCTTCAGTTGCTACTGATCTCACCAGTATGTTGACATCCTTCCTCTCCGAACTTAAATCCATTGTCATCCCCTTAATATCACTCCTCACCAATCTTGTATCCAATTTTACTCCTCCCTCAAGAAACCCTTAAATGAATTCCATTAAACCCTTATCCATCCTCCTTTGGAATGCGAATGGCGTTCGAAACCATATAAACGAACTATCAGTCCTACTACAAGACAAAGACATTGACTTAGCACTAATAACTGAAACCCTACTAACCATCAAACGACAGTTCTGCATTCCCGGTTACCAAATCTATCGAACTGACCATCCCGATGGAACTGCGCACGCTGGCACCGCAACCATTATTCATCAATCCCTCTCCCATCACATGGTCCCCTTAACAAATCACAACTTCCTTCAGACCATAGCTGTATCATTCCAAACCTCTCTTTTTCTATTAACATTTGTTGCAGCATACTCCCCACCAAAAACAAAATTTTCCGAATCGCAGGTCAATTCCTTCCTGAACTCCTTAGGACATCGATTCCTTATAGGTGCAGACTTGAATGCCAAGCATCAGCAGTGGGGAGCCAGAACCACAAACTCCCGAGGGCGAATATTGCTATCTGCACTTATTTCCCATGCCTGTAATATCCTTTCTCCCGATACTTCTACATACTGGCCAACTGATCCCAACCGCAACCCCGATCTCCTAGACTTCTTTATGCACAAAGGTCTAGGGCCGCTAAATTGTTCCGTCCAACGGCTAGATGACCGCTTCTCAGACCATAGCCCTCTAATCCTAACCCTTTCCTTTTCATCTATTCCAAAATCACTTCCGCCTTCATTCATCAGAGGCCCAGTTAACTGGAACCGCTTCCGTCACATCATAAACCACAAAATAGACCTGAGTCTCCCTAAAAACCCCTCAAGACCTAGATGAAGCTGTAAATTCCTATACCACCCTGATCCAACAAGCAGTTTGGTTAGCATCCCAACCTCTTTCTTCCACTAAAGACCGCAAGAATCCTTTACCCCAAGAACTCCGAGATCTTATCCAAAGCAAAAGACGTTCTAGGACCCTCTGGCAGAGAACCAGGTATCCTGACGATTGGAAATCATACAATTATTATTTCAGGCTGGTTAAAAAGAAACTAGCAGCCCATAGATCCCAATCCTACAATTCCTACCTTTCCTCATTATCTGCTACTGATAACTCCCTCTGGAAAGTAACCAAAAAACTCCTTAAACACCACCATATTTCTCATCCCCTCCGACGTGATGATGGCTCCTGGGCTTCGTCAGATGAGAATAGAACAGAGGAATTTGCCAGACATCTATCCAATATATTCACTCCCCATCCTGAACACCACCCCACCCATACAGCTGAAGTAAAAGAATTCCTCTTCTTACCGATCCCACTCTCTCCACCTCCTAAAGCTGTTAACCCCTCTGAGGTCAAATTCCTTATAAATAGATTAAAATCCCGAAAATCCCCTGGTCACGATCTCCTCACATCCCAAATCCTGCGACAGCTTCCAAAAAAAGCAATTATATTCCTAACCTACCTATACAACTGCATCCTTCGCACAACCCACTTTCCCCTAATATGGAAACACTCTACAATCATCCTTTTTCTTAAACCAGGCAAACCTGTCAATAATACCTCATCTTATAGACCAATAAGCCTGCTTCCAATTCTTTCAAAAGTGCTTGAAAAACTACTTCTCAAACGCATCCTACCCTTCCTTGAATCCCAAATGATGCTTGAGTCCTGGCAATGGCCAAATCCTCCACTCAAGTCCTGAGCGCGACTGTGGCCCTAGTGCTCTCACTCAGTTTCCACTGGCTTTAATCCAGTGATGCGGCTCAGAGAGAAGCGCTGGGACCTCTTTGAGTCTTGCCTTATCATCTACAAGTGGAGGGCAGGGCATGCCTGGGGGTTCCCTGGGCAGAATGTAAATATGTATATATGTATGAATTTAATCTAGAATTTTTTTTTATTTATTTATTATTCTATATTTATTTTATTTTATTTTATTCCTTCTTCTTTTGTTAACATTGTACATTTATTTATCACCAGTGTCCTTTATTTTATCGATTTATTTTTCTTTATATTTATTTTATTGTATGCATAGTTGTACATACAGTGTGAATGGGTACTTCAGCCCTAATACTCATTGCCCTTGAGTGTGGCAGCTTGTATTATGTTCAATAAATAAATAATAATAAGTTATTGAATTAAGCGTTAAAAGTTTAAAGTCAATTGTTTACTTTCAAAGGAAGGATTAAGAGATAGAGCACTATTGCGAAAGCTGTTTTGTTTACTTTTTGGTGGAAAGATTATGAAGTCCTATATTTTTTTAATTGAATTAAGCGTTAAAAGTTTAAAGCCCATTGTTTACTTTAAAAGGAAGGATAAAGAGATAGAGCATTATTGCGAAAGCTGTATTTGTTTACTTTTCAGCGAAAGGATTAAGAAGACCCACTTCTTGTTTATTTTAAGGATTAACTGTTCAAAGTACAAATCTGTTAAAGGATTAAGGGGCCTTACACTTTGTTTATATTTTAGGGATTAAAAGTTCAAAGTCCATGTTTACATTTTACCTAGTCATCATCCTACTTGTTTATACATGAACCAACCTATTTATATGTAAGTAAAGTTAAATATTGTCAAAGTTAGGTAAACATTGAGAAGGTTGCAAAAACACGTAAACAATGTGAAAGATATTTAAACGTTGGGATGGTTACAGACTATAAAGTGGGTATCTGAACCTTCATCGAATAGGGTAAGGTTATAAATCGTTGGGACGGTTACATACTACAAAGTAAGTACCTGACCCTTCGACAAAGTCTTAACTCCCTCAAGTCACTTTCATAGCAGGAGGTAAGGTGGATAAAAACAATTAAATCCACAATCTTAAATAAATTGTCCGGCAGCCGGGCGGTTCAGTGGGAGTTCTCTGCGACTATTCGGCTGCTGTGAACAGCTTATCGGCTTATTAACCAGCTACTCGGCAGCCGGGTATGTGTGTAAGCTCCCTCTATGTCCCTATACCAACGACCGGGTACCCGGCTGCTGGGTACTCAGTACAACTTCCATAGCTTAGAGATTCTCACTATTTGTTTCCTAATTTTCCAGAAATTTTCAGGCGGAGGTCCTCCACTATGTTCGGAGGGTATGGAATACTCCCAACACCTCCGGTAGTTTCCCCCCACCATGGAAAATTTTGTATTGGCGCACATGCTCATTTTTCTTCGGATATCGGACTACCATTGGACTGTGAATGTGGGTGTAGGACTACATAGAGCGTATAGGATGTTTGTAGGCTTCTCCAATGGTCCTACAAGCATTCCTCCCTCCTAACATTCTACCGCGTTGGATCGTAAGAAGGGTTACCGTCCTACAAACTCCGCTCGTTTACTACTACTTCATTAATTGCTAACAATATTTGTTTACTATTAGTCAACAACTGCCTGGTTGGGGTTTATTCCCTAGATTATGTTTTTTTTTACTCTAATAATTAGTTTCTAATTAGATGAAAATGATGATCTTACCATAAAAAAAGAAAGAAAAAAAGAACAGAGTAAAAAAAAACATAATTTAGGGAGTAAAACCCCAACCTGTCAGTTGTTGACTAATAGTAAACAAATATTGTTAACAATTAATGACGTCGGGTAGTCCGATATCTAGTGTAGTCCTACAAAGTATTCTAACATGCAGTACCGGGAATGGTTGGCTTTATAATCATGTTTTGTCGAGGCAACTACGGACTAGCGAATTAAAACCAAAATTATATTTTTCAATACATTTATTCAATTATATTCCACATCCCACTTTAATAACTCAATGAAGATTGTAACATGTGAATCTCAGAACAAGCTTTAACTTTTTCAGTTATTACTTCAGTATTATAATCCTCCGGAAACCGAATGGTTTTGTACTTGCTCCAAAACTCCTCCTATTTTAATAATGAGTCTTCGAGATATGGACTTACCACTTTAGACAGGGGAAAGTGCGTACTAGGTACTATTAAATTGAATTATCAATGTCATAGAAGTGGGTGTGATTGAAACATGGGCTTGAATGTAATATTAAAATATAATTGTCTAAGGAACATATAAAAAAACAGAGGAAATATCTAGCTTCTAAAATAATGATTTTACAGTCGTTAAAAGTTGAACTTTAAAAAATCTAGCTCGAACTTATCCCACATTACCTCAAATTAAGTACGAAGCAACTGTTGGTAATTTGGATATTTCAAGAAAAATGAGCATGTGCGCCAATACAAAATTTTCCATAGGGGGGCAAACTACCGGAGGTGTTGGGAGTATTCCATACCCTCCGAACATAGTGGAGGACCTCCGCCTGAAAATTTCTGGAAAATTAGGAAACAAATAGTGAGAATCTCTAAGCTATGGAAGTTGTACTGAGTACCCAGCAGCCGGGTACCCGGTCGTTGGTATAGGGACATAGAGGGAGCTTACACACATACCCGGCTGCCGAGTAGCTGGTTAATAAGCCGATAAGCTGTTCACAGCAGCCGAATAGTCGCAGAGAACTCCCACTGAACCGCCCGGCTGCCGGACTATCTTCGGGGATTGTTGAATAGATATCATTAATTGTCTTTTTTTGTAATTGTTTTTTTAAAATATGATTAATAGTGGTTTTATTATACCCGTTATTTTTTGCTATGGAATTTATTATTTCAATTTCTTTGTTATAGTTCTTTTTATTTAATGGTAGGTTCAAAGGACGGTAAATCATGCTATTAAAGGCTGTTAAGTGCTATCGGTCTCCTAGAACCATTGTTTATAACGACATCCGTGTTGGTGGGTTTCCGGTAAATTCCAAAATCATGATGTTTGTTTTTTACTGATTTCTAAATCTAAAAAGTTTATGGTTTTGTTTTTTTCCAGTTCTACTGTGAATTTAATTGAGGGATGAATTTCGTTTATTTCCTTTAAAAAATTATTTATTTGTCTTGTCGTACCAGACCATAGGCATATAATGTCATCTACATACCGATACCAGTATATGACATGCTGAGCTAGTTGAGAATTATTTGGGTCAAGAATTTTTTGTTCTAATTTGTCCATAAATAAATCTGTCAGAAGGGGTGAGAGAGGGGAGCCCATCGGTAAGCCTTCTTCCTGTTTGAAGTATTTTCCATCAAATCGAAAATAATTATGTTTTATACAAATAGACATCAAATTGTAAAGATCTAGTTTTTCTAGCGGTGCTAGATTCGATCGGAAGATTAACTGTTCTAAAATTTATATATATATATATATATATATATATATATATATATATATATTTCGTTTAATAGAAATTTAAGAAGGCTTAGCAGGAAGAAGGCTTACCGATGGGCTCCTCTCTCTCACCCCTTCTGGCAGATTTATTTATGGACAAATTAGAACAAAAAATTCTTGACCCAAATAATTCTCAACTAGTTCAGCATGTCATATACTGGTATCGGTATGTAGAAACGTTATGTTTTGATTCCATATTACGGCCCTATATCCACCAAAGTCGGAAAAGAATTGAAAAAACTAGGATTAAACCCTGCATTTAAAATAGAAAAAACCCTATCCTCATATTTCTCTTCTCCTAAAGACAAAATAGATCCTTTCCAAAAAAACGGAGTATACGAACTAAATTGTAATGATTGTGCAGCCAAATACACGGGAAAAACTGGAAGATCGCTAAATCAGAGATTAAAGGAACATGTACGTGCATATAATAATAAGACAGATAATTCCAAATTTGCAATTCATTTAAATGAAAATAATCATGAATTCATCAAAGACTCAGGAGTTAAATTAATACATCACGTTGAAAACAGTCTCAAATTAAATATATATGAAGCACTTGAAATAATAAAATCCTTCAAATCCAATCCAGATTTTTGCTTAAATGACCAAATAAATATATCCAATAGTCCAATCTTAAATTTATTCCCATCTATAACAGAAAAAACAATTACTCACCGGCATTACTGGGAAAACCCTGACCCTTAAACCGTTTACCTAAAAACATCCTGCCTATTTCTCGTTCATTGTTAGTACAATGCGAGAAGGAACCAGTACAAACTTTTCTGTTTGATATAATCCATTTAAACCTTGGTGAGTACCAACATGTATTTAATTTCTTGTCTTAATTAAATTCATAATTCATAAATGTTTTATAATACTGATTTATATAATTTAATATGTATAATAATACCAACTATATTTTGAATTGCTTTTTTTTGAATTTTTTTTTTTGTTTTTAGAACTGAGGATGAATGTATAACATTCGAAACTAGTTTTCAATAAAACAAATTTATAGAAGTGGTAAATAATTTATCAATCCCTAATTATTTCTGATACATCAGTGTTTAGACTTCACGCTCCGTAAAGGGCAGCTCTCACAGTTGAGGGTTTTGATTTAACTAGACAATTACGCACTTATCGCTAAAACGCACTAATCCCGAAAACGCATTTACACCACATTATCTTATTTTGAAAATTTTATTTTTTTCATGTTATTAAATTAAAATATTGACTCCTGTGACGCTTGTCCACTTGAAAACATTTTTTACTATTAAAACTTTCTTGATATAAGCAATTGTTTCTAAATATGTTAATTGCAGCTAAATATTTACTTATTATTATTATATTTTGAAACTTTATTATATTTCAAAACACTTACCACTAGATGAAAGGTATTTGACTTTGTTCTGTATGAACGAATCATTACTTGATTATGAAGTACTCGACTACAGGATCTTAAAAGACTCTGGGTGATCGTTGAAATTAGTTGTGTATACAAGTTGATATGACTTAGGTTGATGTTATTAAGTAATTGCAATGCCCGTGTCTTTATCTATTCCTACTACTTTCTAACTGCCTTGTTGAATCATTTCATTAATATTTTAAAACATCTTAGTCCCTACTTGGAAAATGTTGATAAGGTATATTCCTTGATCTCATTTATTATATCTGTTTCCTGCCTGATATTTCAAAATTAATTTAATATAATTTCGTTTTGGGTTATTCTGTATCAATTTCAATTTTTAAAAGAATGTTTTCTGAATACAGTCATGTGTTTGTGAAAGTTGATTGTTAGGAATTAGAATAAAGGTATGTCAATTGCTAATAGAAGTATACTAAGTTGCAATATCTATATTGAACACATTTCTTGTAGATTTTTTAATTAAACTGCAATTTTTGTTTCATTAATTTAATCTAAATTACTGTTTAGGATTTGTATTATACAGTATTCTCTTTGGAGAGACTATTGTTCAGTTAGAAGTATCATTTAATCATATTTTATTTGAGTATTAGTATTGTTAGTTAATTTATTCAAAGTTGAGGTTAAGAATTTAATTATTAGATCACCTGAGTTCTGTCTCCTAGTTGTATTTTTTTTGTTTAATTTTCTCTCTTTTTCGGCTATAATAAGGATATCATTATGGATAATAGTATTCAACTACAAATCCCATTTGTTTTATATGTACAACATGTAGTTATATTATTTTTGCTAATGGGCATATCTTAATGTTATCTAGATCAATAGCCTTGTCACATGCCTTCTGATTACTAAGGTATTGTTTCTAATGTGCTTTTCTGGTTAAATTCTTCGTGGGTGTTCATTAACGTTAATAATTCCCTAATCTTTCCACCTAATTTTTTAAAATTAATTAGTAAACATTTGTTAGTATAATTATGTTTCTTTTTGTTGTAGTAGCTTCCTTTCACCTTCCATGTTAATGTATTATCCATAGCTCTCCCAATATATATTGAGTTTTTCATTTCTGTTTGAATGGGTGCAATGATGTTATAGCCTTAAACAGTTGTTTATTCAACAAATTTTGATTTTAATCTTTTTATAAATTTCAAGCAACGGTAATGGTACAGATGTTTTGTTGTGTAAAAGATGTGATGTAAACGGTGCAACATTAATAATTCTGATTTTTTTTTTTTTCAAAGAAAACAATTGGATTAATAGGTAATAAAGAAAAAGTATGAGTTTTGTGCAGTCACATTGAATGATGCCTAGTTAAATGTTGTGTGACATTTTTGGCAAATGAATTAGATAAAGATGCTCACTTAACCTTCCTTTAGGGGGGCCCAAATCCATGGCAGCGGCAAGCGTGTAGCACACTAAGTACACCGCCCTCATTTTAATCTCATTTCCTTTGTATATAACAAAATTATCTTATTACTTAGTTATGAGAGGTAGGAAAATATAAACTATGTAATTTAAAAAAAAAAATTATTAGGCTTAAAAAATCAATAATATAAAATTGGTTACCTTAAATATGCCTTAAATAAATTAATAAAATAAATAAAAATTTGCCTTAGTTTTCTTAATATTACGATTTATTTCCAACTAAAGCAGCAGGTTGCCGTTAGTGAGTGATAATGTTATAAAGTCTAAACATTATTATTTCATGAAGAATTATACATCAGGTTAGATAAAAATAAATTCATTAACATGAGCAAATGATAGGCATGATATTTTGTGAGCGTCTCAATTCGTAAATTTGAAAAATCCCAAAATAGACTTAAATAATAAAAACCATGAATATGTCATAAATTATTATTATTATTTTTTTTCGGTTGGCACTGTAGACCATGAAGATCCGCACGATGTGGTATTCATACATGGAAGACCACACCAGGATTCTCAATTTAGGTACACGGGGTAGGGTCATCACTCCTACGCCCGGCCTTTGTGAGTAGCCTCCAAGAAGGCTGATGGGTCTCACATACCTGGGGGAAGGGGATAAATTGCTTGAATTATTTAATTTAATTAAATTAAATTCATGCCGGTACGGGGATTCGAACTCACAACCTTTGGGTTTGTGAGTAGGTGCGTTAACCCGCTCGGCCACCCCGACCCCGTCAAAAACCATTATTACTTCTGATCAAGATTTTAATCTTAAATTAGAATTTATTGATTAGAGAGAATCTGTTTGGAAAGAAAGAAGGTGTTGGAAAAGGAGGGATTAGAATGATGATAGGGAAGAAGCTTGGCAAATATTAGAAGAGAAGAAATTCCAGAGGTTAGTGGAGCGGGCAAAAAAAAAGTTTGAATATTTTAGTTCTGTGGGAAGGAATATAGAGGTCGGAAAGGGGTGATCTTGTTTCTTGTGAGTGGACTGAGGATTTCATTGTAGCAGGCTGTAGATGTAGGTAGCGTGTTGGGAGTTAATGTTTTGGTATAGGAAGAATCTGAGGAAATATTGCCTACATGTGGAAAGGACCGCCGCGAGGCGCCAAAGACAAATCTTAGAAAACAGTTCATGATTCACTTCAATCTGTCCTCGAGAACAATCGGGAGCCCGCCTTATATCACACAGTCATAGTCAAGGTAGGGAAAGATAAGTGACGATATGAGGAGCTTACGGATATGCTGTGGAAGATGTCGAGAACAATAGAATACCTTAAGGGTACTTATTGACCATCGGGAAATTGGTCCGTATGGAGTTTCCAGGAAAGGGTTTAATCAATAGTAATACCCAAGTTTTTAACAGAGAAGCTGAAAGTGATCGGGTGATCATTTAGGATAAAAGTAGGGAAGGTGGTGTTAGATCTGAGGAGGAAATTGGAACCTATAACAATGGCCTGAGTTTTCATAGCTTTTATCCTTAATCTTTTCAGGTCTGCCCAGGCACTGATCCTGTCTAGATCTTCCTGAATATTGAAAAATGCTACTAATGACTCAGGAGGAGGAAAGGATAAATATATTTGGAAGTAGTTAGCATATAGGTGATGTGATTAGCGTTGGATTGATTCAGGAAGATCATTAATATAGGAATTGAAAAATTAATAGTGCTGTCAACTTCCACTCATTACGTTCACCCAAGAAGTAAACAAAACATCAACGGATCCTTTTCAGTTGAGGTCGGGGCCTTACCGTAACTTCAATTATTACTGCTTTCATTAGATCACAGCTGTCGACTTCTGCTCGCTCAAATGATAAATAAACCCCAAAAGTTCCTTTTCAGTTGAGATCGGACCTTACCGTAATTTAAAATATCACTCCTTTAAATTATTACAAAAATTTGCCCAGATCACCGGAAGTCGACAGCACTAGTAATTTTAAATAATATCTAAATAAAACAGGAACAATTTTAATAATTCCAATGAATACAAATATTATAATTAAATGCAAAGCAGTTAGTTAGCACAAATGACGCTAGAGTGTGCTAGTCCGGCTATGCGGTCGGATGACCTCAGAATGAACAAATGATAATGTGCCCCTAGTCTATAGTTGCACCCAAAAATCTTTTACGAAAGTAATAATTTTCTGAATCTAGAACTGAGAGATGTGGAGGCAGTGTCACTCAGACAACGGCCTGGACCGAACTCTATTTACACTTGTCTTCTTATAATCAGTTGCCCTTGAGGCTGAGGGCGGAATGGCAAGGATAAGGGGTTCCAGGGTTCATTTTATTCCTATAATTATGATTATTTTGTTATATATATATATATATATATATATATATATATATATATATATATATATATATATATAATTTTGCTTTGTTATGTAAAATTACTTATGTGCTACAAGTCCAATGTGGCCCTTGGCTTGACAAACTACTTCCCTCCATTGATTCCAATTCTGTGTAGCATCTCACCAATTTCTTACTCCCATCAGCGAGCATCTGTCCATCTCTTTGCCCCATTGGCTCCTTGGTCTTCCTCTTCTCCTCGTGCCTTCCAAAGGTTGTTAAGGAGTAGGATCGATCTGGTATTGAAGGTTAATGAAACAATTATCATTACTTTTTTAATGAACTCAAAATATGACAATAGGTGAGGGAAATGTACTGTTTATCTGTTTTATGGTTGAATAGATTAGATTGTGGATCGGGATACTTTAGAGTATATAAAAAAAACAGCTATTATTATTCCCTTAATCTTCTATCAACCTTTCTTTCATTTATTTATTTTTTCTGCATATGGTAAAAATGGTATGATTGTTCAAAAACAAAAGTAATATGAAGTGACTTTTACACAATATGCTGACAAGTAACTGACATTTTTGTCTAAAATGAGATCATTAATGCTTCTGATTCTCTTTTGTCTTTTACTATACCTACGATCTGTAGAGAAATGGCTATTTTACTAATGTGACAAAGTTCTAAATTAAAATATATAATTCTAACATATTCTATATAAAAACATTGGTATGGTATTTTTTTATTAGACCGACTTCAAAAGTTAAATTAAAGCCATTTAAAATAATGAGGAGAAAATTGGTAAAGTTTATTGAGAACGAAAAATGTTTTAGCACTTCAAATTTTCTAACTCGTTTTTCTTAAAACTAAAGTTAGAGTATTTAAAATCTTGTCAAACCAAGGTAGTGAATAATTAATTTTCACTTTAAAATAAATATGTATAATTATCTCTTATTTCTTACACAAACTCTTCCCTTTACTTATATACCTTACTTTTATGAATTTTGTTCCATTTACTTATATTTTTATTTCTTTATAAAATTTCTTATTTCTTCATTCGTTTGATTTTAATATTTCTTATATAGTTCTTTTTAATATTTGTATGCAAGGTCCTTATACTTGTATGTATAACCATGAAGACTACTACAAAGTGGGCTAATTAATTATTAGCCCACTTTGTCATAAATTATTTTTTTTGTTTTCTTTGATTGCCCCTTAACTTTCGTCTTCTAAATCAACAATTTTTTTCTGTGGCAGTTAATTGAAATTCAAATATTTTTTCATTTTTCAGCCTTTCATTGTTTTAATGGGAAGTAATATTCAAAAGAAGCTGGCATTAGAATGAAACAATTGTGGATATTTAATACTGTAACTGAATACTGGTAAGTGATAAAGTCAAATTAAGTAAACAGGCTAGATATTCACTTTAGGTTCCATTATTGTTATTTATTATACAAACAATTCGGATATAAGGTATTGAAAATGTTAAAATAAATTTTGTTACTCACCATTTATAAGTGCATCCAATTAATTGATTTCAACATTTCTGATGGATACATTAAAATTATATGTAGGGTAAAGGCACCAGTAGTTGACACTTTAAGACAGAATCTCCAGTTAATGTTTTTTAGAGAACTAAATATATACTAGAAAATTATTTTGACTGTTCCGAAGGATTAACCGGATTAATTTCTACTACTTTTACTTAAAAAATTTGAATTGTAAAAAAGTCAATGTTAAATTTTTATTGTTTGAGCATGAATATTAAATGATATATGTTAACGTCTAGAAATTAATAACCTTATAACTTCAAAATATCTTTATTCATTCTTTCAATCGGTGCTACAACTCGATGTCGAGTCTTGGCCTCCTGCACCAGCCATCAGCCTCCACCAATTGTTCCGATCCTATGCTGTTGCCATCCAGCTCCTCATACCCAACATGGATCTAGCATCTCCAGCCACGAGGTCTTCCTCTTCGCCTTGTTCCTTGTATTTCCTCCGTCATTATGTTCTTTGGCAGATCATTCTCAGCCATCCAAGCAACGTGTCCACCCCATCTCAATCTATTGAGCCTCATAGACTGCACCATTTCTGGTTCCTTAAATAAATCTTTGAGCTCCTGGTTTGTTCGATGTCTTCATACCTGGTCAACCTTAACAGCTCTAAAGATTTTACGCAGAATCTTTCTCACAAAGATCATCAAATTCTGTTCACCAGTTTTGGAGATAGTCCATGTTTCTGAGCCATAAAGGAGAATTGGCCGGACAATTGTTTTTTATAAGAGAATTTTTGTGACCTTAGTCAATTCACGGCCCTTAAAATATGGACTGAGGCCATAATAACAACAGTTGGCGCATAGCACTCTTCATTTAATTTCAGAATCTACAACATTGTCTTAGGTTATGAGGGACCCGAGATAGACAAACTCAGAGACTTTTTCAATAGCATACTCTCCGACAGTGATTTCTTCGCCAGGCCTAGGGATTTCCTCTAGTGATTTCTTCGCCAGGCCTGGGGATTTCCTCTAGTGATTTCTTCGCCAGGCCTGGGGATTTCCTCTAATGATTTCTTCGCCAGACCTGGGGATTTCCTCTTTTACCATGTATTTGGTCTTTGCTGGGTTTGCATTAAGCCCCATTTTTCTTGCTGCTTCTGCTAGTTTAAAGAATCCATCAGAGACAGCCTGGAAGGACCGTTCAGCTGTATCAATATCATCAACGTAAGCAAGAAGTTGTACTGTTCGGCTGAATACAAGATTCTCTAATGGCCTTCTCCAGAGCTAGATCGAATAGGAGGCATGCCAGTGCATCCCGCTGCCTCAGTCCTTTCCAAGGTGTGAATTCCTCAGATCTTGCTCCTCCAATCTGCATCATGTATCTCACTTCTCTCATTGTGAGTCTTACTATTCTAATAAGCTTTTCAGGGATTTCAAGCTGTCTCATTGCCTTGCTCAGTTGTTCCCTGTGGACACTGTCGTAAGCATCTTTAAAATTCACGAACAAATGATGGGTTTTAAGCTTATATTCGCATCCTTTCTCAAGTATGATGAATAAGCAGAATATTTGGTCAATTGTGGATCGTCCTTTTCGAAAGCCAAACTGGTATGGACCCAAGATCTGTTCTGCAAAGGGGAGTAAGCACTGAAAGAGGATGTTGGACAGCACTTTATATGCACAGGAGAGTAAGGAAATGCCTCTATAATTGCCGCAGACCAGCTTGTTACCCTTTTTTTGTATTAGACAGATCATAGATTTATTCCGAGGTTCCGGCATTGCTTCATCAGTCCAGATCCAAATTATAATATTTTGGATGATTTTCACGAGTTCACTACCTCCACACTTTAGTAATTCTGCAGGCAGTTCGTCAGCACCTGGCGTTATATGATTTTTAAGCCTTGTCAGAGAATCCAGAATTTCCTCTTGATCTGGATTTCCATAGACTGATAACTAGGAAAATCTTCGTGGTTTTCGTATTCAACTTCATCTGGTAGATCTTTGTTAAGAAGCTAAAAGAAGTGTCTTCCATTCTCCAAGTACATCCATGTTTGTGAGAAGCTTTCCGTCTTCATTCTTGCAGTAGGTAGTTCTGCTTTCAAAAGAACTTTTTTTATTTTCCAATTAACTGCTCTGAAGAATTCCCTAAATTGCTTATTGCTCCTCAGAAGTTCAGTCTTATCCAATTCGTTTTTCTCCCACTGTCTTTTCTTATACTGGTGAAGATGTTTTTCTACTCGCCTCTTCTGTCTATATATATATATTGGCATTCCTCCTCGTCTCTCGCTGAACCTTGGCTTTATATGCTTAATTCTTTAGATATGTTGCCCTTTCGCATTGCCCTTGTCAAACCATAGAGATCTTGGGTTCCTTTCTTGTGGTCCAAGCAAGCAGAAGTTGTATCTGATTAGCTTCGGAATATGAAGTCCACATGGAGTTCATGTCACCCCTCAAGACATCAACCTGCCGAATATACTTGTCCATTTCTGATTTATATTGTGCAAGAACTATCGGATCCTTGAGCTTATTAAGGTTGTATCGCTTTGGCTTCTGTGCTGGTATGCTTGTTTTACTTAGCGTTATTCGTGCTCGGACATGGGCGATACTTAAAATAGTGGTCAGAATCCATATTTGCCCCTCTGAATACTCTCACGTTGAGGAGATTGGATATGTGCCTCCCGTCGATTAGGATATGATCGATCTGGTTGAGTGTTGACCCATCAGGTGTTTTCCAAGTTCCTTTATGGATTTCCTTATGAGGGAAGAGGGTATTGCCAATAGTAAGATCTGGAGAGACAGCAAAATTTATAAGTCTTACTCCATTGTCATTGCTTCACTCGTGCAGACTATGTCGACCAATATTTGGGTGATATATTGATTCTTTCCCCACTTTTGCATTAAAGTCATCTGCAATAATTTTCAAATCATATTGTGGATTGGCATCCACAGTTTTCTCTAAGAGCTCCACACTTAAAATGGAATAGTTATAAAATGTTCCTTGGATTCTTACTACACAAATTCTTGGACTTACAGCTCTGAACCCAATAACTTGTTGTCGATATCTTCCTTTTATCACAAATTCTGTACCATATTCATGCAATCTCTCTCTACAGTTGTAGTAAGTAAATGGTGTGGTGCTTCTTCTCCATAATTCCCTGGCCAGTCCATCGGATTTCCTGGATTGCAGTAATGTCTAGATGATATTTCCTGATTTGTTCTAAGAGCAATTTTAGTGCTCCGGGTCTTTAGAGATTTAGGACATTCCAATATCCAAAGTTAAAGTTAAGCCTGGGGTTGCCAGGCCATTTCCGTTTTAGATTGTGTGATTCTGAGGCTGTTTTAGGTTTCTGGATAGATTTATTTTCGGGTAGCGGGGCTATTGACCCAGTCTACGTACCCTAGTCTGCTGGTGGAGCTGCCATGTTTGTGTCTACAGACAGACACCCCCTCCGGAGGGGCTACCTAGGAAAGGTGACCCTAGGGTGTGCACTGTGCATGACCTTATTGTTTAATTATAATGTAATTGTTCTGAGTAAACAATTACTCACCGAAATTACTGGAAAAACTCCGACCCTTAAACCGTTTACCTATAAACACCCCAACTTTCTTTCATTGCTAGTTCAGTGTGAGAACAAACCAGTACAGACTTTTCTGTTTGATATAATCTACTTAAACCTTGATGAGTACCAACATATATTTGATTTCTTGTCTTAATTAAATTCATAATTCATAAATGTTTTAAATATTAATTTATATTATATTTAATTTAATATGTATAATAATACCAAACTGTATTTTGAAATTTTGTGTATTTTTTAAAACTGATGATGAATGTTTAACATTCCAAAACTAGTTTTAAATAAAAACAAAATTATAGAAGTGACAAATAATTTATCAATCCCTAATTCTGTAGAAGTAATAATTAATTCAATGGCCAGAAAATTCGATTAATTTTTAGCGAACTAATTGACCTCAACAGTGAAGAAATCTAAAAAGCTAAAATAAATCATACGTGAGTGCGCAATCTTTAAATCGATAGAATTTTCACAATCAACACCTTCAATAACCCAATAATGGACCACAATACCGAGTAAATCCGAAATGCTAAAATAAATCGATATGTGATCGCGCGATCTTAAAATCGACAGTATTTTTATAATAAGCACCTTGGATAACCCTACTGTGGACAACCTCAATATCGAAAATATTTGAAAAACCTTAGTATTCATATTCAAATAATAAAAAATTAATATTCACTTTTATTATTTGATTTAAAATATAAAAATCAAATCACAACTTTTATTTTTCAATATCAAAAATAAAAGTCATAATATGACTTTTATTTTCATATGACAAATATAATAATCATATCTTGATGTTTATTTACTAGGAAAGAAAAATAAGAGTTAAGTTCAATTCCTGGTTACCATTGTAATGGAAAAGGTTACAGCTGAAATGTAAAGGGTTACAATTAAAATGAAAAGTTATAATCCAGTGGAAAATGCGACTATTTATTTGGAAAAGGTTAGAATTGACTTGGAAATGCCGTATTCTGAATATTAATATTAAGTTCTAGTAGTAGACAGTTTTAATCTAGTAATAGGCAACCCCTGTCTACCACTGGATCTGGGTCTAGTATGGCACTGATCAAATTTCTGGTATGCTTATTGTCACTAAATTAGATAATTTAAGCTAAAAACAGATGAGTAAGTAAGATTCCAGTAGTAGTCACATGTATCTACTACTGGAAAATCATACAAATCTGTGACCAGAAGTAGACACCCCTACTAATTGTTAATTATTCTGTTTAAAGTGATAAATGAACTAGTCATTATCATCAAACGGAACCTCCTTATTCAGCTATTCACAAAAAAAATTTAAATATTGAGAAAAAAGACGGTTAAACAAGGCAAAATTTACTTATCTCCTTAAGTAGTTTCTCGAGCTGAAGGAGCTGTGGACGGGGAACTCAGCACTCTGCCTTAAAGAAAACTTATCGTTGGTAATCCCTGCAAAGAATATTAGCAGGAATCTCACTTAGTAACAACCAAGACCACACTTCTTTTGGCACCAATTATGAATTTCTGCTTCATTTCATACCCTTATTTTTTAAAGTCTAAACTCTTAGTGTCTACTACTGTTGCCTTTACTCTATTTCTGACATTTCAATCACATTTATGTTTGTTTAATAATTAGCTATACCCTCCGTTGGATGGCAAACACACATTTTCGTTATCAGAAACATTTCATTGACTTTTTGGGGTCAAATTATTCTATCTGCAAATCATCTCTTACAATAAGACAGAGGGATAAATGTCCTTACTTAAGTCATTTATAGTACGCTTAGCGTCTGGTGATGTAACATACTTTTCAACAAAATGTGAGGAGAAATTGGAGTTATTTCTCACAAATTTTTAATTTATTATTATTATATTTAATTTATTATTTATTTAGTTACCCAAACACCTCTTGATAAAATATAAATTTAATGTATATTTGTATATATTTCCCCTTTATGACAACCCCATAAAAGGATGATTTATTTCTTGCATACATGTTTTATGCTGGCTCCACACCAGTGGCAAATCGTTTGTCAAACAACTTGTCCAAAGTTTGTGAAGTTTGAAATGCAAAAGTACAAATATACTAATGAGGCATCCACACACATAGCAAACCATTTGACGAATCGTTTGCTAAACGTTTGAAAATATGTGGTTTAAAAACAGAAGTTAGGCAGAAACAAGTACGAATCAAAATAATAAATCCAATTAACAACCAAAATTTATCAAGTTATGAATCATTGATTATTTCAATATCAACTTTAAAGTAACAAAAATTATAAAACCCAATATTTAGGTAAAAATAAGGAACCCTTTGGGCAAACAGTTTGTCACTGGTGTGGATGGAACGCAATGGTAATGGCAAATCGCTTTGATGTGTGATTGAAAACCGCTCGGGGACGGCCAATGCAAACCGCAGCCAGTACTTTCACCAATGCTCCAACATTCACAAATACTGGGATTCCCACCAGTGGCAAACGATTTGGCACTGGTGTCGAGCTGGAGTTAAAGGCATACTGCAAATATTATTTGTTTTATACATATAATTTAGGTAATACAAGATAATTTATGTTACAATTTGAATGTACACAACATTAAAATTAGAAAAATAATAATAAAATAAATAGGAATACGCTAGGAAAAGCCAATTTTAATACTTTCCAACTTCATACCTGACCTGTGAAGTGAGATCACTTACTAAGAGGTCTAAACAACCTCAGTCTGCTCCTTTTTAGCCAGCTCGTGCAGGTAATCCAAGCCTGTGCCCTCCAAATGGCTCCTAATCAGCTGACTGCAGTCTCTTTGTCCATCCTTCTGGCACACGAAAACGGATTGACACAACATAGAATCTTCACCAAAAACCTATCACTGATAACAGAAACACACCTTACACCACCCTCTAAACGAGTGAACGAATTTATTCGTACGCACGCTCGTTCCTTCGTACGTATCTCGCATAATTCAAAAACAGTTAGCCGTAGAAAGTTAAAATTTTGTATTTAGGATAACTGTCAAATCTAGTTGTGAACCTCCCTTTTTGGTCACTGCATGATTAACGGAAGTAGTACTTTACTTGAAGGTCATTATTGATTTTCATCAAAAATTATATTAAAATA
This sequence comes from Rhaphigaster nebulosa, assembly GCA_948150685.1. Lineage (NCBI taxonomy): Eukaryota > Metazoa > Arthropoda > Insecta > Hemiptera > Pentatomidae > Rhaphigaster > Rhaphigaster nebulosa. Next base: position 180,903,377 of record OX411307.1, on the reverse strand, counting down.
TAATGCAAAACTTCTCAAATTTGGTATTTAAGACTTAAATACTAATATAAATAGCATATTAAATTTTGGTTAAAATTGGCAAACTGGAAGTAGTTCTTTACCTGAAGGTCATATTAGACTTTCATCAAAAATTAGATTAAAATATAATGTAAAATATTCAAATATCAAATTTGGTAAATTATACTTTTATATCAATATAAATAATATAATAAATTTTGGTTGAAATTGAAGAGCCGAAAGGGGTACTTTACTTGAAGGTCATAATAAACTTAAATCAAAAGGTATATCGATATTTAATACAGAGATCATATGGTTCGGTGATAAAGGTTATAAACGCTATTTTTTTCCACTCTAATTAAACAATTTTATTACTTATTTTATGTATTAAAATTGAGTATAAAATAATTGTTTTCCTCCCCATTTGTGAGCTGAACAAGTTTGCAGCAGGAGGATAACATAAGTTAAGCGGCTTCTTCCGCTTAAAATGTTGAAACTGTCGATTTCCAATGCTTTGTCTGGTGACATAAACCGAAAACGACATATAATAACGGAATAAGACCTTCATGAACAAGAGCTTATATGTGTGTTTGTGTCTGTATATGTCAATAGATGGAGGTCTCGACGCCGAGTGTCGTTTTTGAGATACTGCTATCTTCGGAAACTAGTAACCAAATTCAGGGTCACTTTTTGAGCCGCCGAATTATAGTTTAATAGACGTACAATGAAGTTATGGGGTGTCAACATCAGCTATTTAATTCTAGTAGACAAGCATACTTTATCTGGATATTTTAAATAAATAAGTCTACTGGATCCAATAGAGACGAGGGCTAGGTGTGTGTGATGAGAGTGGGTGTTAGATCCCACCCCCTCCACTCATTTTATACTTGGAAGGCCTTTCTGTGTTATTCTGTATTCTGTGGGCCTACCTCCCTTTGTTGAACCATGGCAAAACTTTTTACCAATATCATCAAACAATGGCTCACTAAAAGAATTAAGGAGTGCTTAGCTGTAGAAAAAGCAGGATTTAGGAATGATTTTTCAACAGCGGTCACATTCATGGAGTGAAATTATCTTTGCAGTTTTCTATTACTCTGGAATTTTTCCCTTATCATGGACCAACTTGAATAATTGTGTAAATTCCCTTATGATAGCTTCCCCTCCTGCTTTCAAAATTTTATTTCTTATACTATCCGGTCCAGGACATTTGTCAATTTAAGTTTTTTCATGAAAAATACAACTTCCTCCTCCATAATCCATGGAACTTCCTCAAATTTTTCTATTACCTTTTCTTCTTCCTCTTGTTCGCAGGTTCCTTGGTTACCATCATACAGTTTACTGAAGTATTCCATGACCACTCTGTTTATGTCTTCTCTGTTAGTTATAATTTTTCTTCCCTGGTTTTCAAGAGCTACCATCCGTTGCTTTCCTTTAGAAATTTCCTTTTGAATCTTCATAGTTGATTTCTTGCTTGCTGGAATGCTGGTAATAATATTGTTTTTATAGTTTAGCTGGTCACTTTGAAGCAGTCTTCCTGCTAGCATACTGCCCCTGATATGTCTTGTCAACCAATTTTTCCAGAACTTTCATATGGAATGGTGTCAAACATATAGGCTACAGGCCTTGGGGTTATCATATGACTCTTTCCCAGGTTTTGGTAGGTAACACACTTCACGCACCCTCCAACAATTCAGGATGTAGCTAAGTTCCAGATTTCTTCTTAGTAACACGAGAAGATAGGGTTTTAGTACTGTTAGGCCTTTCTGTTATAGGACTGGAGAAATTCCATCAGCACCATCTGATTTGAATGGAGCAATAGAATTTATTGCTGATTCCACTTTTGCAGAATTAACAATTCTGTTTACTTCTACTCATTTATCTCTACTGCTTGTGTGTCTGTCGATAACGGGTGTAATCACGATCTCATCCAATAGTTCGGAAAGTGTGTGCACATCAGAGCCTTCAGGGTTCCTGCCTCAGAATTGGTGAAGACCCCTTCCGCACTCAATATTCCCAGGTCCGACTGCTTGTATAAGATCCTGTTAGTCCCCCCCAATATTTATCCCCAAAATAATAAATCTCAATTTCAATCCATGAATATAACAAACCAGTTTGAAAAGCTAAAAGAGATGCATGGAGAAAATTCTGTAGTGACATTAATGACACAACCTCCACGTTTAGCTGATACAACTTGATTTTAGCTTTTCAAACTGTTTTGTTATATTCAGAGATTGAAATTGAGATTGATTTTTTTTAGGGAAAAAATCAAATCATGACTAAATTTTTATTTTTTTTAAATTTAAAAATCATTTTTTTATAGAAATAACTCTGATTTATTTGACAACAGATTTAAAATCACCTCATAATAATTATTGTTGAGTGAAAAAAATTTAAATTAAAAATAACTTAATTTTTTGTAATATTTACACATTGTGGTCGGGACACCTAAAAAACATTTTTTGGGTGGTAGAAGGAAGGAAATTTATAGTGATTTCTTTGTAATAATAAAATTCACATATTTTTCAAAAATTACCTAATCCAACCATAATGCACCGGCACAAAATGCCAAGTTTGGCAGAGGAAAAGATGATATGCATTTAGTTTTATGAACATGTGAGAAGCTCAGGCTCATTCTCTGAACTGTCGGGTTTGAAATCATTCTTTTGATTCATACTTTTCCATCATTCAAGCATCTCCATCTGTTTCCCCATGAATGCTGTCTGAGTCACAAGGCTGAGGAACTGGTAGTCCAGAACTGTGTTGTGCCAGAGAATGAGGAGATTCAAGATTATGATAGTTTATGATCTTTTTATTTTTTGAGTTATGACCTTGAACATTAGATGCAATAGAAGCATTTGTTCCCACCACAAAATTGGGATAGGAAATTTAAAAGATTTTAACTCAACCTATCACACCAGCAGATAATATGATAAGCTGTTTCATCACCAGTGTGACAAAATCTGCACATGGGTGACTTTAATAGCTTAAGGTTGAACATATGTTTATTAAGTCTACAGTGACCAGTATATGGCCCTGCAGTTTTCCTTAGCATGGCCCGATCCATTTGAAGCAGTATTTTGCTTCTCTGTTCCTTCTAGGAACAGCATAGAATGTTGCTGTCTTTTGTTTGGCCTTTTCGTCATTTACTGCCTTAATGCTCCTTTTAGCTCGGCTTAGGCTTACTCCACAGATTGGCTTCGGTGTAATAGGAATGCGATCAGTCTCTCCTAGCCAACTTATATGCTTCCATTGCCTGGTATGCCAGAATGTCCCGTCACCCATTCCACATTGACTTGGTTGTGTTTTACAAGGTTGTTTAGAGCTGTATTGCAGCTCTCCACAACTTTTGAATGTGTAATGGAATTGTTGAGTGCCCCAATTGCTGCCTGTCAGAGTGAAGGGTTATAAGTTTTACTTTTATCCCTTCCTCTGAGTACTTACACAGTAACTAATGGTTATTACTTCAGCTTGAAATACTGAGGTATATTGGTCTAGGGGAATAAATATTCCATCTAGCGGTTTATCTTTCCTCCAGATGCCTGTTCCTGGGCCCTGTGCTGTACCCCATCTGTATAGCAGTTAACCCCATTGTTAGTCTTTGCTGCCTTGTCTTGTCTATTTTTATAGTAGAGGAGAGGTAAAATTTCCAGATATGAGATAGCCCATTGCGATCAGAGAGGTCTGACTAAGATTAATTCCGGCTCCTTGATGCCAAAATAGTTTGGGAGGAAGAGAATAAAGATACAGTTTTTTGCATGATCAATTTCAAAATAACCGTGTCCTCATGTTTCATGATTCAAAAATAGCATCTGATTTGATATCAATCTTGTTAAACCAATCCTAGTGATAAAGACTATAGGGACAGTATTTTAATCGATACTTAAATATATGGCCATATATATCAGTTACCACATATTTTGTTTTAGATGGCGAAGCTATAGAATGTTCTATTATAAGAATAAAGTTATCTTCCTTGAAAGATTAAATTTCACATACCATTAGAAATTTGCATCAAGATTTTTTTATTTTGAAAAAATTCCCTGTTTGAGGTTGCTCTATAATTTTATTTATATAGAATTAAAATGAGAAAATCATAGGGATAATTTTGCCTCATTAAATATTTAACCCTTTGCACTCATTTATCACTGATAATGGGAAATTTTTAAATTAATATTGAAGTATAAAGGATGTACCTTAAATGGTGTCTGAAACTTGATAGTAGACCTCAAATGCAACAGAAAAATTCATTTGGGCTATGATCCAATTCCAAACGGGGAAGGAGTGAATTCAAATTTTGTGCTTTTTTTTAAGATTGTCTTTTTTTTCACAGGAAGGGACAACTAAAAAACTATTTAGGTTAGATAATTCCAAATGCTGGTATAGCAAATTAGACAAAAGTTTCTTCTAAAACAAGTAGAATTTGTTTTTGTTAAAACCATTTGAAGGGATCTTTCAAGCAGCTTACGCAAAGTTCTGTTTTTCTATAAAATCATAGATTATTCTCCATTTTTTTTTTTTTTTTTTTTTTTTTATCAGCCTCCATCTGGACCACAGATTCTCCACTTCTATAAAAATTTCCTTGTATAATAAGCTGTAATTTCATGTTAATTAAGTTGAGATTTGTTACAGAATAAGCTGAGATTCGCCTCCAGTATAAAACAATTATGTGATGTGAAATTCTTTCTTCTTAACGTAGCAGTGTTTTTAGTAAAAATTATTACAATAAATTGTAAAGTATTATGATAAATTAATTACTAAAATAAACTTTTTATTTATAAAAAATGTCAAATGAAATATTTGATGTGGGTAGGTACGAGTATAACGAATGAAATTTACAAATTGGTTTAAAATTAATAAAACCTAATATTCCTGATGATGATAGAAAATGTATTTTAATGAAAACTTTCAATGTGCCCACCACCATCGGCACGGCACTCTCTAGTCCTTATCATCATCTTCTTCAAGGACCTCTATCTCGTTAATCCTCATTTCATTGCATTTTTTAATTATTCTTTCAAGTAGCTGGTTCCTTATCAAAATAGGTTCAGAATAGACCATTGTTTTCAACTTCCCCCCGATATAAAAGTCCAGAGGTGTTAAGTCTGGACTTCTGGCTGGCCACTTCACAGGTCCATTCCTCTCTATCCCCCTCTAACCGAAATGCGTGTTAAGCCACGCAGTCACTCACTCCTAGGCCACCGTGAGCAGGACAGCCGTTTGTTTGAATCCAATTACCTTCCTTTGCAAGATGCTCATTTTCCAGTAGCTTTAATTGAATCTATCGGCTATGAATAATGGTCCAAGGAAATATTTCCCTATGATTGCAATCCAAGCCAAGAGTTCAGCTAAAACAAACACGGTCTCAAGGCTTAAAAGGTATTTAATTTTTTGAGGGAGGTATAGATTATTTGTTCTTCTGCAAAGGATTTCTTAACCATAATTAATGTATTGAATAATTTTGTTTTTTATTAACCCCATTACGTCCCTTCCATATGATTACCCTATTTATGTTTTCATGAAAATAATTTAGCCAATTGACGGGTTTCATTTTCTTTAAATGTTAAGTAATAATGATAAGCTTTATCCTTTAATTGTTATCAATGTCCTTTTTGTCATGTGGCATGGGGATTTGATGCTCAGTTATGGCCATTTCTGAAATTAAATATCCCATTTCTGGTAAATGTTGTTTTGTCAGAAAAAAATACTTTTCTACAGAAGTGGGATTCCTCCCATGAAATTCTGATGCAATTGCAAAACCGAATTCAGGATTCTATTTTCCAGTCAAAAAATTCCCAGAATCGTGACTCCAATATGGCGGAGGTCTAGATTTTTAAGATCTGACTGTACTCTGAGCTGCACATGCCCACAACAAATAATGATACCAACGGATCCTTATCAGGAAATTGGGCGAGCTGGACCACGTTTTTTCAGCGGCCAACCAGATTGCAGCGGTTGGTCACGCGATGGCGGGAAATTTGAATTTACACCTCGACTTAACCTTAACGGCCACTTCCCTTTTTAGTCACGTGAACCATATCACCTTCTGGCCCATGCTCTGCCCACAAGAGCCACTCCCTTTTTTAGTCACGTGACCATTTGACTTCTCCCCTTTTTAGTCACGTGACCCATGTGAGCGGAGCCTACGTCAGAAGGCGCTTCTGACCTATGCTCCGCCCACGAGTTTTAGTCACGCGATCCATGATGCCTCCTAACCTATGCTATGCTAACCTATGAGCCCCCATTTTGTTTACAATGACGTGGTCAGCATCCATGCTTAACCACCAGATTTATCCATTTCACCCACATTGAAGGATCAGGTACCCATCTTATAGAGGCTAATTGTACCCGACCGCCATTTAGTTTTTATTACGCCGTCATTCTGTTTTCTGCAACTTGAGATACTTAAGGGTTTGTAGATACCGAGTGTGCCCAGCCTCTATTTTGTTTTTCTAACGCCTTCATTTTGTTGTTTTTGCTGCTGAAGTGACTCAAGGCTTTGTTTGAGAGGTCAGATACCCAATTCGTAGTATGCAACCTTCCCAACGGTTATATAATCTCAACCTATCCGATGAAGAGTCAGGTAACCGCTTTATACTCTGTAACCTTCCCAACGGTTACATAACCTTCCCAACGTTTTCGTGGTATTGCAACCTTCTCAATGTTTACATAAGCTTTATAATATTTAACTTTACGTACATGTAAACAGGTTTTATCATGTTTAAACAAGTTGGATGATGCCTAGGTAAAATGCAAACATGGACTTTGGATCCCTAAAACATAAACAAATATACCGGGCTTCTAAAACATAAACAAATATGTAGGGCTTCTTACTCTTATAACAGCCTTTGGACTTTGAACTGTCAATCATCTATATTTACTCATCTCGCTGAAACATAAACAAAACACCTTGAAAGGATTAACTATTAAATCCTTAAAGTTTCTTTATCATTTATAAACAATGATATAGGTTTTTACTCCTTTCATAATATATGGATAGGTGACGTCATTATTATTAGCCAACGTTCTGTGCCTTTTTCAGTTCTCAGTATTTACGTTTTATGCAATCTTCCCAATGTTTACCTTTACCTACCTATTATTTTTTTTTTACATTTCTATAACCTTCTCAATGTTCATACATTTTCTGTCTGCTAGGGCGTAGCATCTAATCCACTTGTGGATTTCTATGGCTTGTTTACATAATCTTCTCAATGTTTACATCTTATGCAATCTTCCCAATGTTTACCTTTGCCTACCTATTTGTTTACGTTTTCTGTAACCTTCCCAACATTTAAATTTTATGCAAATACACCTTTCCCAACTGTTTTTTTTTTCTTTCCTAGACTTTTTTTCACTTTTCAAAACATGATTTAATTATAATCAACAACCCTGATCCGTAATTATGCTTATATCAGCCTTTGCGATGTATTCGGATGCCCTCGGAGCCGTAAGAGACGGTTCGGCCTCACGCTCGCTTCACCTACGACTCGTTCTCCCTCGTGTTTTCTTCGTCGGCAGTCAGCGGTCATATATCACTTACATCAGCAACTGCTAATTCTCCCCGGCTAGGTCCGGCGGACTCGCTGACCAACTCTCAATATTTAATTTTCTATAATGTTTACCTTTACACGTTGAAGTGTAATCAATGGGTACGAGGATCTTCCTACGCCATAAATTATCTTGGCAGCTATTTCTGTTTACATAATCTTCATGACGTTCATTCTCCAGTTCGTTGAATGGCCAGGAATCTACCTGAGTGTGTTCGAAGTGGGTCAGGACGCCATATGTTTTTATTAGGCACCATTTTGCTTACGTCGCCAGTTTCCTTACAATGCTTATCCCTCCAATCCAATAAAGTATCCGGCACCCATCTTCTAGAGGCTGAGTGTACCCAACGAGGGTATCCGACCATATGCATTTTCTTTGCCGCCATTTTGTTTACAATGGTGTGGTCAGTATCCACGCTTAACCGTCAGGTTTATTCCCTCCACTCATTGAAGGGGAAGGTACCTACATTATAGATTGTAACTTTCCAATGTTTGCATAATCTTTTCAACGTTTACATTTTCCACAACTTCTTAATGTTTACATCTTACACACCTTGAACTTCTCGGCTAGATCCGATAATACTCGCTGACCAAATCCCAATATTTATATTTTACATAACTTGAAGTCCCATAATTTTAGCGGGTTTTATTGATTTTAGTTATTTTTGATCAACTTCCAATAGCAAAATACAGATCGGTAATAATACCATAGTTAATTAATTAAGGAAGAAGTTGGTCGGGTGGTGCGGTCAAAGACAGACACTGCTAAGTATGACTTAATCTCAACCTGTACTTTAATTTTCCTTATTAAATTTAACCCTTACCTATACTTTTTATTTTCATTGTCATTTTTCCCATCAGTTGGAAGGAATGTTTTTTTTTTAGACGAGATATTAATTTTTTTTTTCAACATTTATTTTGAGATATTAATTAATTTTTTTGGCCTTAAATTAATACTTTTTACCAATTTTTTAAATCATTAGTTATGCCTTTTAATCATAGAGTATTTAAATTTATTTTTAGTTTCTGTCAAATCAATGAGTTGGTAACATTGTTTATCCGTTTTTCTAATTCCCAGAACTCTAATACGATTCAGTTGGCGCTCGGCTGTACGCCTCTCTGGTATGTATTTATTATGTTTTCTTCACTTTTCCTCTTCCTCCTTGTTTCTATCCTTCTTCTTTCTTCACCACATATGATATTGACCTATAATTGTATTACTCTATTTTTGGGCTTACATTACTTTATATTTTACTCCTTTTTATAAAAATAATTATTTGAATTATAAATATGTCAACTTTTTTAACATCATTGTCATCTTTTACATACCTTTTTATATCATAATTATCTATGCTGTACTTACTTCCAAATCTTCATACTAGTATTCTTTTTAATTAATAGTTTTCATATATTTTATTATATGATGTGTAAATAACGCATTATTTTAATTTCAATTAATTTTTACATTGTTATTATTTTCATTAGTCACTTGTTAACAATTTTAACATCATTTTAATCCTTTACAAAACTTGCAATATCATAATTATCTCAATATGCTTTATATACTTCCAAATCTTCATACTAGTAGTCATTTCAATTAATAGTGTTCATATATTTTATTATATCCTGTATAATTAAATAGAATTCGTTTATAGCTAAATAATTCTTAAAAATTCAAATAATTGTAAAATACTTTTCTTTTTCTTTTTTTTTTACGAATGGAGATTTTAAAAAATTAAATAAGGGAATACTAGATACAACTAATGTAAAACAAAGTACTTAATTGAAAGTATCTTTAGATTTGAACAAATTCGGCAAACAATTCTGAGAATGGTCTCCAACTGTAAGAAAATTGCCTAGTCTTCTTAAGCAGCTCTGCAGTAAACAATAAACTATTGTTACATTCCGATCTCAAATTATTGTATTAAATTCCAAGAATAGTTCATTCACGTACCTGCCTTTACGGATTGGTCGAATTGAAAAAAAAAATTCACTCAGCACATTTTTATTCCACAAATTGTAAAAATATTTTTTCCACGAAAAACATCTCCGTATTTAATTCCAACTGTTTAACATGGAACTAAATGATGCTCCTGCCTTGGGAATTTTGGTTTATGTGAGGCAATTGAAACGTGTTAATTTAACAGAATAAGGACAACAGAAGCAACTCGCTGACCAGAATAGAATTTGAAATTCCAAAGAAGGGCTAGAGGATGTTTTTCACTTTGTTTAAGAAAGTATCCGGAAATAAGTAAGGGCTATAGAAAACTTATCAGAATTACGATGCTAATTATTATTTTCTATATAAATGCACAACCATACATATTTGATCTTTTAATTTTTGTTTGTTTTGGAATGAAATTAAATACTTTAAATTATTTTTAAATACAGGTACACGTTCTGTGTAGTTGTGATCACAACACCAACTTGATTTAGTTGTTTATGAGCTTAATCTTTACTACGATTACTATTTTTACAGTAATCTAAACTAATTTTATAGTACACTATTTTTATTAATCGTAGATGGCGTTTATCCATCTTATAATTGATACATTAAATAAGAACGTGTATCAAAAAATAGTTTAATTATTTATTTTCTATTTTAATTGTCAGAAAAATTATTTTAGCAAAATTTTTGGCCATAACCCACCAATAAGCAAAAATATGCACTGTAAAATTTAATATATTTGCGCCAAATGTATTGACTTGTAAAGATATTCAATCATTTTCTTTGAAAAACGTTTCAGAAAAAATATGCATTTGCTTACAAATCCGGCCTTTATTCACAACCTTTTCTTCACTGTTTTCACTTTACTTTAATTTTTCATTTTTTACAATTATATTGACATATTTTTCTTTTTATACTTCATATATTTTTGTCTTGCTTGTTATTTTTTTTTATCATTTTTTACTGTCACTGGTGCTGCCTCTGTCGTTTTCAATGTTGTTATTTTGTTTTTTCTTTTTAGCCCTGATGGTGACTTAAAACTTAGGTCGAAACGGCACGAAATAAATAAGTCATACTTATTAGTGTCTTTGTCTTTGACCGTGCGAAATTTACGAATCAAGAAAAAGTAGGCAGGTCATAAGCTTGAATTAAAGTGATAGGCGATTTTATATGGTCTAGTGCCCCATGGACGACGAAAACCGGTTTTGGTTGCCTTGTCTACAAGTCATATTGCTCCTCCACGGATTTCCAATATATAAACATTACATTTTCTGTAACCTTCCTAATGTTTGCATAACGTAATGTCGTCTGTGAAATGAGGCTATCATATAGGAATAGGAATATTCAAGGGGTGAGAATGACATAATTTATTTAGTTTTTACTAAGAGACGGAAGCAGAACGTCTTTAAGACTCCAATATCTTTTGGTAATCAACTCCAATCAACCCAAAATGTTAAATATTGTCTCGAAATGACAGAAATATAATGGAAGGCATTAGCCGCTTCCTGAAAAGATAGACGAGCTGCGGGCATTACGTGTGGCTATAATCCAAAAGTCATGCTCTGGATATATTCTACTATCAGAAGATCAATCCTAGATGGATGACCTTAGTAGTTGAGCTCTTCTAAATTCCTATTCTCCTAATACGAAAGTACAATTTTCAACCCAATTTATCCCTTTTGTCGGGGAAGTGCTGCTCCATATAGAAAATTATTAAACTATCAAAACAACTGCATGCGAATTTGCTGTCCTCTATTGTCTGTTTTAAGAGCTATTATTCAGTTCTCATGTCACACGAGGCGGTGTAGATCGGTGCGGTCTCCTGAGACCCTAGTCTAAAAATAATTAAAAAAATAGCTCTAACCATGTCTGATCTAGGGTTGGAACATCGAAAGTAAAATATCGATATCCACCGATAATCGGTAGAAAAATATCGATATATCGAAAGGAAATGGACGAAAAAGCAACAAAACCGTGCATTAAATGAGTATAACGTTATGAAATTTATGAGAAGGTTATGAAATAATATAATTATTATTTATTGAACAATATTTTTATTATCCATGAATCATTATAAAAAAGGATAGAAAAGAATAATACTTTGGTAAAAAAAAAAAGTATAATACATTTTTATCTTGAAGGTTTTTTTGCCATATTTCATATATTATATTATTCTACAAATTTTTCTAAAAAAAAATTATATTTTATAAAGTTTCCATGCATACATTGAGCATTCTCAAAACATTTATCTAAAAACATGTAATACATCTGATATATATTTCAGTAAAATCACCATTTATATTATAACCTGTTTGTCTTTACATAGGATTAATTAACAGTATATGTGTTACAATCTTATCTACTAATTATTATTTGGCAATTATAAAAAATTATTGTTAATAATAATGTCTTCACTATCTAACAATACTTATGGTAGTGTTCTCTTTTCTTTTTGTAATTCTTCTAGATCTTATTGTTATTTTAAATTTACTATTTTCATTACAGTTATTAGTTCTTTCATTATATATCTATTTTATTTATTATGTCTATGTAATGATTTTCAATTTCATATCGATTTTGAAATTGAGCACTTCTTTTATATTTCTTTATTACCATTAGGATTTTTGGAATTTGTCTTAAGCTGCTTTGATCTTTTTTTCAAATTTTGGGACATTTCCTTTATATAATACTTTTCATTGTATTCTTTCCAGTGTAGAAAGGCAGAGTATCCTTACAGATAAAATATAAAATAGCATCATTCATTTTTCTTCGTCGTTTGCCTCCCTCTTCAAATGATGCTATATTTTGGAAACTACTTCTTATGTCAGAAGCTTTTGACGGAGGCACTGTTTTATTTTTTGCTTCTGATTTAGAAGTAGATGGTGTTGCAGAAACACCTGACCCTAATGGAGACGAAAAACCGTGTGAATGGAAAGCTTTGAGATGTGACCGTAGGTTTGTTGTGTTTCCCGATGTCCGAAATATTTTGTGACAATATTTGCACTCCGCACTTTTACTGTCTTTTGATTTAAAATGTTTCCATACTTCACTTTTTGGTGGCGACATTTTAGTTTCTATTTTCACTTTTAGCCACCACACTAATAACAACAACAACAATGAGCAACAGGTTACTGACCGTTAGTGACGCCTATGAGTTATAACAGTAAGGAAGTTACAACAGCTCAAATACAGCGTCCTAGATTGATTAAATAATTAAGCTATAATGTAAAGTACAGCTCAGGGATAAAATTAAAAATATGATAAAGAATAAAGGGAATTTCTAATTAAAATAAAGTTTAAAAAATCAATATCACCGATATATCGGTGTAAAATATCGATATATCGAGTGTAAGGATATCGATATAATATATCGGTTTTTCAAATCCGATATATCGATATATTGCGTTTCGATATTCCAACCCTAGTCTGATCACAATAAATATAACCATGCTGAATTATTGAAAACAAATTCTATAACACAAATCAACCGACCGTGACTGTGAAAATTAGTTCGTCGACCTATAAATTTGCGAAGATTTTGAAAAATGTTGGTTTTCATTACATAAATAACTGCATTTGAATTTCGTTAAGGCCCCGACCTCAACTGAAAATAACATCCCATCATAATAACAACCCATCTAGGATTGGTCTTATGATAGTAGAATGTCGGTAAGGCGACAGGAATTGGGAAAAATGTCTCATAGACGAGACCTGATGACATTCTTCATAAAAAGTACGATCAGTACTGTGCTCTAGCTACCTGATTTTTCCTCTATCAGCTACTCATTTTAGAATCGAAAAGAGCTATGAAACTCCTGTTAACAATGGTTCTCATCCTGATGAAGTCCACAAATGTTCTGTTCAACAGAAAGTTAGCCTGCAAAAGCAAGATGAACCTGTTAACATTAATGGTCGAACTGATTGTTGATTTATCGATAAACAAACTCGGATGAAGGAATAGGTACTGGTTGAGGTTCCTCATTGACGAACTTATGGTATTTTTGAGAGAAAGTGTGGCCAGAATTGTGCTTTAACTACCCGATTTTGCTCCTGTTAGTTGCTGTTAATATTATCTATCATCCGATGACGCCAAACATTCTAATATTGACGTTCACCTTCACAAAACATGGAGTGTTGACCCGGAGACGATATAGAAATATCTAATAAAAAGTTATCATTTCATGAAAGAAAACAAACCGTTTGATTTATGTAGTGAGTATGGAGAAGCGTTAATATGAATATTAACATTTTTTTTTTAAATAGTGTTGGGGGAATAAGGAACATGATAATTTGAAATTTGAGGAATGTCAGTAAGATATAAAAGATTACGTTATTGTAAACAAAATGGCGGCTCGTCTTAAACAAAATTCCCCGCCGTGGGTCACGTGACTAAAACAGGTAGGCGTGACCCTCTTGGACAGAGCATAGGCCAGAAGGCGCCATGGGTCACGTGACTAAAAAGGGGTGGGGGCCGATGGTTAAGGTTAGGTCGAGGTGTATATCCAAATTTCCCGCGATGGTCACGTGGCGAAATGCTGCTATCTGATTAGCCGCGGAAAAAAGATAATCCGGCTCGCCCAGTTTTCCTCTGCTCGGGTCCTTTTCATTTGAGGTCGGGGCCTTAACGTAATTAAAATGCAGTTATTTATGTAATGGAAACCAACATTTTTCAAAATCTTCCCAAATTTATTGATCGACGAACTAATTTCCACAGTCACGGTCGGTTGATTTGTGTTAAAGATTTTTTTTCTATGATTCAGCATGATTATATTTATTGTGGTTATCTTTTTTTAATTCTATTAATATTTGTGAATATACTTTCATTATCTTTAATTTTTGCCTCTTACTTTTTTAGGATTAAGGTTTGATAGATTTTAATCTTGGTAAAGAGCCTAAAATTAGAATATTAGTCTCGACCTCAGCTGAGAAGGACCCTTTGGGGGTTTGTTTATCTCTTGATCGAGCATAGCGAGCAGAAGTCGACAACTGTAATGTAATTAAAGTAGTAATAATTTTAATTACCGTAAGGCCTTGACCTCAACTAATACGGATCCGTTGCTTTGAGTATTTGTTCTGGGAATGCGCAGCTCGAAGTACAGACAGGGAAATATGGCTAAAAGCCTTCAAGATAAAAATGTGTTGTATCATTTTCTTTTCTTTTCTTTTTTGCCAAAGTATCATATAATTCTTTTCTATATTTTTTTATAATGATTCATGGCTAGTAAAAATATTGTTTTATAAATAATAATTATATTATTTCATAACCTTCTTCACAGTTTACCGTTATACTCATTTAATGAAATTTTCTTTTTTCTTTTTCATCTATATCAATACTTTTCTTGAACATCCATATTTTACTTTCGATATTCCAACCCCACTTTCAAAACCCGAGAAATTGATATCGATGTTATCAAAATATCGGAATTTTCTGTTATTAATTTTTTGGATAGGACACATTTTATGTATGATGCATCGTTTTCGAGACATCGATGTATAGATTTTTTTTGTTATTATAATCGAAAGATAATAAAATCCTTTACAAACCTAAAAAATCATCGAAAGCGCACCTGTATAGCTGAGATACATAATGATGTTCGCTTCCAACATTTTCCTCTATACCATTTCATCCTCCTTTCTGATACATATCCTGCCCATCTTACTACTTGCTTTGATACAATTATCTTCGAACACTCTCAGTTTACAGCAATCATCTTGGAAAAAACACTAAGTTTCCGCTCCATAGGTCCATAATTATAATTTTGTTGCTTTAGACAACAGTAGAGACTTGAGAAATATCAGTTTTGCGTAATAGGCTCTATTACCCGCCATTAGTTTACTGTTAATTTCTTTGCTGAACTTGGTAGATATGTTTTATAAAGTATTCTGGACATATTCCTGTTGAAATCAGTTCACATTTGGCCAGTTATATGATAACTCAAAAATGTTACATCGACCGGAACATTCCAGATGCTCATTTTAAAGATAAACTAATTGTCTGGATTCTAAACCAAAGCTATTAGGAAAATCGTGTGTATGGCCATACCAGATATTTTTAGCCATTGTGTAATAATTTGTAGCGTTTTTTTATTTTTATTCTATATTTGGATTAAAAACAATAGCTTAATGATATCGGGACAGAATTGTCAATATTATAAAAACAATATCTTAAGAATATTGACCCAGAAAAATCGAAGTTATAAAAACTAAATCGTAATTATATTGGCACAGAAATATCGATATTAAAAAAATAATATCATAATTATATCGGCACAGAAATATCGGTATTATAAAAATAATAACCTGATTATATCGGCACAGAAATATCGATATTTTTTTTATTGAATTAAAATAAAACTTTTACACAAATTGGAAGGAGATTAGGAGGTAACATGTTTCATAACATTTAAATGCTAATGTTATTAATACTAAAAATTAACAATAATTTGTAATATTGATATTCCTGTGCCGATATCATTTAGATGTTTTGATAATATCGATAGTTCTGTGCCGATATAATTATGATATTGTTTTTATAATATCGATATTTCTACGCCGATATAATTAATATGTTGTTTTTATAATATCGATATTTCTGTGCCGATATTAAGATATTGTTTTTATAATATCGATATTTTTGTACCGATGTAATTAAGATATTGGTATTACAATATCAATATTTCTATGCCGGTATCATTAAGATATTGTTTTTATAATATCAATATTTATGTACCGATGGCATTAAGATATTGTTTAAATTAAGTTGAATAACATCAAGACTTTAATATTAAGAAATTGATTATCTCCTAAACCCCTTCCTATTCGCTTAGATTTTTTTTTTTAAATTTTAATAAAAAAGTAACAATATTTTGGAATATCGATATTTCTGTGCGGATTCAATTAAGATATTGTTCTTATTAATTTCATTTACAACATGATTTAAATAATAAGAAACTGGTTATTTTCTAATCTTCCAATTCATTTAGAAGTTTTTTATTTAATAAACAAATTAACGTTATTTTGAAATATTGATATTTCTGTGGCTATATAATTAAGATATTGTTTTTTTAGTCCATTTAAGCAGGATTTAAATATTAAGAAATAGGTTATCTTCTTATCATCTTCCGATTCGTTTGGGAATTTTTTTATTTAATAAAAAAATTAATGGTATTTTTTAATATCGATATTTGTATGCCATTATAATTAAGATATTGTTTTTATTAAGTTCATTTACAGCAGCATTTAAATATTAAGAGACAGACCATCTTTTAATCCTCTTCCAATATGTTTAGATTTTTATTTTTATACAAACATTAACGATATTTTAAATACCGATATTTTGTATGCCGATAATATCGTGATATCGATATTGTTAACCAATATCGATATTTTGCTTTGGATATTCCATCCCTAGGATTAACGAGAATATTTTATAGCATACCGGGATGAGAGATATTCCGCGATCTGATAGAGTGATATTACAATCTGTCCTCGGTCCCTTTTTGCGAAACGGGAGAAGTATAGATTATTTCGGGCATTTTTCATTTTCCTTGAACTTTTTAACCAAAAGATGTATGTTAGAAACTCCAGCTTTGCCACACGGCATTATTAATTCACTAGATTTTGACTTCTTCCTTTCTCAGTTTTTCTATTAACGATTCAGCACTTGATATTCAGAAGGAGGAGATTGACTATTATTTCCCAAATTCAAAATACTGTCAAAGTGTTTTTTAAACTTATTCAAAATATTCCCCGGATCGGCCAAGATGGATTTCATATTTATTTTCATCTGCAATTCTATTCATTGCGGGTTCAAACCGTTTACGCTATCTGTTTATACCCTTGTACTTGTCTCTTATGTTGTTTTCGATTCTATTAGTTTCTATCTCTATTATTTTGTTTTTAAGATATTTTCGTTTTTTTTTTTTTTTTTTTAGGAATTTAGACTATTTATTCTTTAAGATTCTGAAGTTGGCAATATTGTGTTCACTGGGATTATTTAGAGCTTTTAATTTAGCGGCTTTTCTTTTTTTGCACAAGTTTAGACAATCATCATCGAACCAGGGCCAGGGTTTGTTCTTTTTACTCTTCCTTTTTCCAAGACACAAATTACCGACCTCTTTAATATTATCCCTAATTCCTACCCATAAATTGTCTATATCTTCACGATCCTCACTAAAGATTCTAAGGCTTCAAAGCTAATCTTGATTTCTGGCACGAATTGATTTCTAATTTATGAATTTCAATTTATCGAGATCAAAATTTTCGGAACAAATATTGCTTTCTTATCTTTTTTTTATATTTAGTTTTTGTCGAAGTTTTGCGATTTCTAATGCATTACGACTCATAATACTGACCAAAATTTTGCCCCACGATAAGATCTCATGTTATTTAATTGTTATATAAGTTTTTAATAATTGTTTTATTGTTATTATTTAAAAATTGTGATTAGCTGCCTAATGGAAAGATAATGTTGTGCCTGTATTACGAATTTTAAGTAGCTACGCTTTTATACTTCAGAAAATAAGATCTCAAGATACTGCAATCCACTTGTCAAGTGTACCAGTCCCTTACTGGCATTCAATTTCTTGGCACAGTTCTGGTATCGTTGGACACTTCATCTTCTCATCTCTACTTTGTTCTGCCTCATTCCTAATCCCAGTAAAGCACACTGTTCAGTCTTATTAGGGATTCCTTCCCTAATGAACCTTCTAAAATGGATTTAGTGGTACTGAATCAAGACAATTTGTCTTCCAAATTTTCCATGTTCAAAACTAGATTTAGTTCAGGTAATTGTATACCTTCTTTTAATGAAATCCATCATTTTAACGAGTTTAGAATAATTAGCATTATTATAATTCATGTTATAATAAAGGCCTGAAGCAGTAAGAGAATGAAATGGCTAAATAGAGACACAAAGAAGACAATCAGAAGAAATAAGAGGAATAAAATGAACGAAAAGATAAAGAATATAAAACTCGCAAGATGCCAAAATGAAACCATAAAGTTTTATAAGGATGTGAATGAGCAGAGGAATAGCTTGACGCCCGCATCCACTGGAACTGTTTTCGACCGAATAATGTTTGAACCGCATAGAGCCGTTTTGAGTTGTGGCCGGCCGAAGATCCCAAATATAGGGAAAGCGTTGGAGTGCGTCCACTGTGCACGCCCTACCGGCAGGGGCCGGCCGAAACCGGTTCAATCCCACCGTGGTGGGATTTTCCGGCCGTGGTCAGCCGTTCAATGAGACAAAAGGAGTTTGGTCCTGGCGCGATGGAGAAAATACATTCATGTTTTGAAATACATTTCCTATGGATTTTCTCGACGTGATAATTCGAAGAAAAACAGTAGAAACAAATTGTATATGTTTTAGATAAAACCTGTATGTAGCAACCTAGTTAACAAATTAAAAAACGTGCCGAAAAGTGTTTTTTTTTTTTTCACATTTAAGATGTGAATTTTCGAAGAGTGTTCGAGGGAGCTTTCCCCCACCCTTCGTCACTTCGCCTCCTCTCTCTTGTCCCTAGCGACCATAGCAAGAAACAGCTCCATGTTCAAACGTGCTTTTTAGATATTTAATCGAACCTCACATATATTTTGTGAAAATAGAATTGTAGAGAAACTCCTCGGAACAAATAGCACTGTGAAAAATCGACCATTTTGGCCCTTGTTCAACTCTTGTTCTACTGTGCAGTCAATAAATGGGTATGGGAAAACCGCAAAGAAACAGCAGCAGGTAAGAAGTGGGAGAGCATTGTCACATATGGCCCTGTAAGCATTGGCTCGAGCAATCAGCATTGCTGCATTCAGATTAAAAACCAGACATGACTATCTGGCCTCGCACCTCCATCGCATACGAGTTCTGGACCATTCGCAAGAAGATGATGAAGACCCTGTCTAAACAGAAGCTCGTCTATACTGATCAGCTCGTTACTAAATGGCTCAACAGCCAAGAGTGGGCGTTAGCTAATAATAAGTTTAAAATATATTTAAAAGACTAAAAATAGAAAATGGAAAAAAAACATCTGCCAAGTAGGTCAGTATAGCTTCCTCGCTATTTCTATAGGTGCATAAGAAAAAATGAATGTGTAAGGAATAACAAACAAACCTAATGTTTTAATTGTTTATTTTGAAATGTTTTGGAAAATTACTTTTAAAAAATAATAGTTCAAAATGTGCATGCACGCTTAAAAATCCGATTCAAAGAATGGAATCAGAACCCTTGATTGCCTAATAAACGACCCCTACATCAAAGAAAACTTCAGAAAAACAGTGAATCGAAATGAGCTTGCATGATCAATAATCCAATTCAAAAAACGTAATCAGAACCCTCAATTACCTAATAAACAATCCCTATATCTAAGAAAACTTCACTAATGAAAAAATTAAAACGAGCATGCGCAATCGAAAATCGGATTAAAAAAACGGAATCAGAACCCTCTAATACCAAATAAACAATCCCTATATGTGCATGTGCGATGAAAAATCCTATGTTAAATTCAGAAGAACAGACATCCTATGTTCTGTTGGGAAGAACAGGTTTATGCATGCATAAGTGGAAGTAGTAGATGAAATTTGATAAAATTTATACTAGAATATTTTTACACTAATTCCCCACCTAGGGACAAATCGGACTATCCATTTTTGAGATATATGCGTGTGAAGGAACATACGTTTGCACTGCTTAAGCGAAAGTAGTTTAATGGAATTTGATAAAATTTATACTTTTTATCAAACAAGTAGTTTTCGAAATATAGATGTGTCAAGGAAAAAACGTTTTCGCATAGATAAGCTAAAGTAATTTAATAAAATTGACTTGGGACCCTCTAGGTACCAACCCGCACAATCTATGAAAATTTCATAAAAGTCGGATCACCAGTAGTAGGTGTTACTGCCATCACATGTATTTGATGACAGACACGGAACCAAGTTTGTTCCTTGATGTCTAAAACGTAAAATACAAATGGAATTTTTTCATTCTGAGGGAAAAAAAAAAATCATTTCCTGTATGAATACAAAAGCAAATATTTGATAGTGAGGACGCAAAAATTGTCGTTTTATTTTTTCTTTATATCCTCATTGAATTTTAGCTCAGAACTTTGGTTTGGATTAAGGAGAAAAACAGGCATTAGTAACTACCCAAACTATGCTTTTTGAAACAGTACAGCTTCATGTATTTTCTTCTACGAGTTCTGTTTATGATGGTCTCCATCTAACACGAATATTTCTGATGGTCATTATGGTTGATGTTTTTGTTTTTAACCCTTTGTAGAAACTGAATCATCTTTCTGCCTCTTTAGTAATTCAGGAATCATTACATTTGATGGAAATATTATGGCAATTGCTTAATAAAAGTTGTATTACATACAGTTACTGAGAAGGATAGAAAAATCATATTTAAATTCACTGAAACCTGGACACTGACAAATAATGATAGAGAAAGAATGTTTTTCTATTTAGTTCTTCTATTAGTTATTTAGATCTTCTTGTTTACTTTCACTTTGTCGGTATAAAAAAAAAAAAAAAAAGTGGTGAAACTACCTTAAGCTAAAATGGTTATAGCAGCTACTTTAATAATTGCTTCTATTTTGACTCTAAGATTTATTCTGATGATTGTTCCTTATATTGTCTCTCCCTCCACATTTTCCCTTAAATTTAATGTGCTTTTCCATGAATTTGATTGGACATTCTTTTCTTTAAGATCTTTTCATTTGATCTTTCTTCTAATCTTCATACGTTTAGTAGACTTGTAGTGTTCTAGGTTCATCTGCATTGAAGTTTTATTATTCCTTATGTGGAAAGGAGAAGGGTTATTTATTTGTTATTACCAATTTTGCACAATTATTAAAAAAACAAAAAAACAAGTCTAACAATTTAGAAATGAAGAGGTGTAACACTTGAATTAATAAAGTGGAGGGGGGATATTTGGTTTTATGCTGCTATTGAGTTAGGCTTAAAAATTTAGAGAGGGTGTACGAGCTTTGAAAGTATGAGGTGTATGATGTTGTTCAGGGCTTTAATCATCAAATGGGGAGGGAAGAGCATCAAGTTTTTTATTTAGAGATGGATTTGAGTGATTGAAAATTATGTTCTATATTTTGAAGCTTGCTAGGCTAGTTAAATATCAATTTTTTAATATAAAGGTAAAGAGCTCTTAGAATTTGTTTATTTTCTAGTATATTTTACAATCATACAAACATATTTTATGAATAATATTAGAGATTAAATATAATCATACTGAACATTAATAGTAACATAAAGCTTAATATTAAATTTATTGCAATAATTATGATTTAATTTATATTTTATTACTTTTTGAAAGGTATCATGAATGGTCTGAGCAATGGAACAGCTGCAATTGATGATAAAGATAAAGACAATGATGATAACTTACAACCAAGCACATCTCGTGCTGGAATTGTAGATATGCCAAAATGGAATTTGTCTACAAGACAGTTGTATGAAGATAACTTAAAATCAACGGGTATGGCTCCTCATAAAGGTTTATATCATCACCATATGCCTAGGGAGCGAATCCCGTCAGTTGCTGAATC
This sequence comes from Rhaphigaster nebulosa, assembly GCA_948150685.1. Taxonomy (NCBI): domain Eukaryota; kingdom Metazoa; phylum Arthropoda; class Insecta; order Hemiptera; family Pentatomidae; genus Rhaphigaster; species Rhaphigaster nebulosa. The sequence continues at coordinate 180,881,337 of OX411307.1, read as the reverse complement.
AACAAGTAGTGATGATAGCTGTGTTTATATGTACAAAGGTGATAACGAAAATAGGAATGGTAATGATGCAAATAAAAGTGCTGACTGTTCTTCTCCAGAAATGGATTATTTGGAAATGGATTTTGATCCTTGTCAGTCCAATGGTCAGGAATCATCTGATGGCTCCTATAGTTGTGAAAATGCTGAACCAGCCAAATATGATAATGTAAATGATGTTGATGACACTTGTGAAGATGTTGCCTCAACTCCAGTTAATTTGTATGGTAAATATCCATCCACGTCATCTTGGGTTGATGGAATTAATCATGACAGTTTAGATCCTGTACCTTCAACGAGTAATTATCAGAAACCTGAAATAAGTGCAAATTGTGTTACTAAAACACAAAATGCTGTTGTGGAAAGTAACTCGCATGTTGATGTAAATGAAAGTGTAAGTATTGCTGTAATTTAACATCATTTTTCTTTGCCTTATTGTTCTCTTATTCTCATAATTTTTAGGAAATTTCAATAATATGCTCTAAATTGGAATAATAATAATTGGTATTCGATAAAGGATGTGAAAAATGTCCTTCCTTCTATGGTTTTATTAAACCTTATACTTTTCAACCAACAACATTTTGGGGTTTTGCCCCATCTTCAGGATATAACTACAACATAATTTAATTTGATTAAAATTATTACAATATATACAATAAATTATTAAAATTATTTTTACATACTCATATTTTCTCCTACTAGGTCAAAACTCATCCATATGATTATTCCGTCAATTATATTTAACTGTTATAACATTTTAAAAAATAGTGGGAGTATCACTGATTTACAATTTCACATTACTTTGACCCTTATTGGATTAAGCTTATTGAAATTCTTGTTAATATACTTATTTATTATTATTTTTGTATCCCATGTCTTGTATCTTCATTGGTCTCCATTGCATGTTTTTACTTTACTATTTAAAATATTTACTATGTTTTGATTAAGTTTTATCTCTTTTTCTATTGCTATGAATGCACTCGAAATAATAAGATATAAATATATAGCTGAAGAGAGTAAATGTTTATAAGATCGTCTCAAATATAAATATATATATAAAGCCTATGATATTATGTAATCATCTCGTCATTAGTGACTGAAGTTTAAAGTATCAATTAATAATCTGTTTTCCTTCATTTTTCTAATTTTTTTTATTCCCTGTAAAATGGATACCATGGCTTGACTTAATATTTAAACTAATTAATTCATTTATATTATTTCTTCTGTGACAGGCCTTCCTCTAATATTTTTATAATGAGACACTAGGGCCCTATTTCATAAGCTAATAGTATTAGTTCACAAATACAAGTGTACAAACTACAAAGTACAAGCACTAATACTGTTTGTTTCATAATAGGGACGAATATTAGTGATTTCTACAAGTGAAGTAGTACAAGTTAGCATGTGGGAAGGTTCTTTCTTAGAAAGTTTATAAAGTAGACAACCTTCAAGATCAACAAGCTTTTCAGCTCTCACTCCAATTTCTGTTTTAAAAGGAAGAAATAACAGAATAAAAAGCCAATCCAACACTATTGGACTAATATTTGACTGTTTAGAGCCTATATAAGTATGCACTCACACCAATAACGGACTTATCTATCTCAACTTTTTTAAATCTTTTATAATTAATATTTCATATTTTTATGCATCAAGTGAATTGATTTTTATTTAATTTAATTATTTGTATTCATATTTTAACGACGTAAAAGAATCATTCGACAAGAATAATCAGTACCTTACAATGCAGCCGCCTTATCAGCACTAATCACCGTTCTCTAATCTTATTGTCAACAAGGTACATTAATTACATTTGAGTTAGTAACAACAAAAAATATGTAACTTAGCCATGAATTGATATACTCTGAAATATTAAATACAAACATTTATATACCTAAAACTATTTCAAATTCCATAACATCTGCAAATGTCAAGAAAGTATTAAATAATGTAATTCCAATCATACAATTTAATTTATTTAAATCAGTATCCGAATTTATATATTAAACCATAAATAACTAGCTGCATACAAAAACAAATACTGTCTTTCATTCTGTAATACTTTTGTAGCTATAATCTCATTGTCTTTATTTATTTATCTCTATCACTTTAAACGATTAATCTCAATTATTACATTTTTATTCCGAATCAGTGCAATCATGTTAACTTCCTCACTATTTTGTTAACAACAATGCATCGCAAGGAACCAGATTTCAGTATTTATAGAATTCCGATTTACGTAAATAGTGACAAAATTTTGTACCATTTTAATGTCCACAACCTACTTTTTAGTTTATTTTACAAATATAATTAAATTGTTTACTTATTTATAAAAAAATAAATAAATAATTACTGATCTCCCTTCTCCCCACTAACCAAATCTTATGAGGAATTAATATTGTTAAAAACCAAATACTTAAATCACTATTGGATAAGTTTTGAAGCCTACAGAAGGTATTAATAGGACTTTTGGCCACGAATTGGGGGTTTCTGGACCACTGAGCACGAAACGTAAAAGCAAAATCATCAAGAGGCACAGGGTCTGATAATAAACTCAGAGCTCAGAAATTTCTTTAACTTAAACAAATATCTAAAACAAAGGATAGAGACATTTCAGAGCGAAAAAGGATCACGATTTCATTTCTCTTTTTCGGCCCAACTAATCCTTGTGATAAAATGCTGCAAAAATGACTTTATTATTTAAAAAGACAAAAGCAATATTTTCTAATGAGCTAGTAGAATTTTGTGAAAATTATAGTTATTCAATGTGTATCAGAGTTTTCAAAGGTGTCTATAATCCCATGAGCGGTCGTGTACATTGGAGAAACCTCTGAAGATCTTGCAATTAGAACTACACACTGTAATACATAAATACCGCAGCATCAGAATAGCACCACAAAATTAAATTAAATAATTAATTGTTTTCATAACAATAAATAAATTACAAAACAAATTAATAATTTTAAAGCCATTTTTTTAATGGATTTAAATAACAATCAACTTATGAATTATTTCACACTACTAGAACAAAAAGAAACTAATAAAAATGTTTTTAAAAAATTCAAATACTGAATTTTTATGCAACACAAGGTTCTCTCTCAAGCCTTCTGTCTGTAGTAATATTAGTCTTGTAGTCTGTACTTATTACAATTCCGTTTCATAATAACAAAGCACAAAAGTACAAACTACAAGCAGTAAAATCGAAAGTACAAGCAAAATATTGGATAGTACAAGTGATTCTGTTTCATAAACAGTGGCTAATAGTACAAATCTTTGTTATGTACTAGGGTTTACTTATATTATTTATACAAGTCTCAGTTCTCTTGTAATATTAATACAAATCTCATTTCTTCTTGTAATTTGGTTAAATTCCAGAGTTGTGACGCCAACATAGCAGTTTCTGGAGCGATTTCTAGTGCCATTCTTGTTAACTACGTTTCTCCTTTTTTGCACTTTCTTAGAAATTAGGTTCTGCCCCTTGTTATAGTTCACTGCTTAAAGATGTTTCACAGCTAACAAATTGAATTTTATTTGAATTTCAATAATTAATAAAGATAGAGTTAATGAAAATTATCTAATTATGGAAACTAAATGCCAAGTTAGAATTTTATTAGAATTGTGCTGCTCATTGTTTTAATAAAAAATTAAATACATTTTTTTAATAGGTATAATTCACATTAAAATATCAATTAATAATTTAAATATTAATTAATAATTAATACAAATGTCCTGATTAAAAAATCAAATTAGTACCCACCTCTTTTAAGAATTTACTAGAACCTTATTTTTATATTGTTATAAATAATAGTTATTTATTTTTAAGAAATAAAGTTTTATTTTATTTTAACATACTGAATATTTTCTACCTTTCCAGATAAGGTAACCAACAAGATAAATAATGTGAATATAATATAATTTTAGGTAGTTTAAAATAAATAATTATGAAAATTCAAAAAACCAAGGATAAAATAAAATTTATTGAAACATAAATAAACCATGTATAAACTATCTTAATTGCAATTTAAATATTTATACTGATATAACAATTTTGTTGTAGTTAAAATCAGATATACCCATTAATACAAAAAGTCTTTAAACTTATTACCGATGGACAATAATGAACCACAATGTTGATATTTCACTCTCTTAATACAAAAAATTGTACTTCAACACTTAGGTATATATATATATATATATATATATATATATATATATATATATATATATATATATTTTTTTTTTTTTAATCTTGTCCTCGTTTACCGCTGAGCGGTGTGAGGCGCCTTCTGATAGAGCCTGATACAATTATCCCTATCCTCAGCCAGCTGTCTTCTTCTTCTCCAGTCCATGCCTCTCTTCTCGAAAGCTTCCTTTACTCCCTCTACCCAGGTCTTTCTGGGTCTCCCACGTGGTCGCTTCCCTTCCACTTTAGCCTTGAGGGTAACTCTTGCTAGCCTGTCTTCAGCCATCCGCAGGACATGTCCGAACCATCTTAGCTGGTTCTGTTCTATTATTTCTTCTGCAGGCCTTATGTCCAGGTTTGTTCTTATTGTGGAGTTCCTCAACCTGTCTCTTTTTGTTTTCCCCTCAATTTTCCTTATGTAGCGCATTACCATTGCTTGGATCTGGCTCTTGTGCTTGGAAGTGAGGGTCCAAGACTCACTTGCGTATGTCAGGATTGGAAGAAACGTATTCTTGTATATTACTTTTTTAGTTGTTTTAGAGACTTCTTTCTTGTTCAGAAAGCCGACGGATTGGAAGCATCTGCCTGCTATCTTGGTCCTTTTGTTAATGTCTCCACCAACCCATCCGTACTGGTTGAGATGAGTCCCCAGGTATTTGAAGTCCGCCACTTGTTCTAGACGTCTTCCACTTAGCCTGACGATCCTGTCCCCACGGTTTCTCCTCCTACCGATCCTCATATATTGCGTTTTTTCAGCATTTATTTCCATGTTTATGGATTTTAGTCTATTTTGGAGGATCTTTAGGTTGAACTGCAGATTCCGACAGTTGTTTCCAAACACTACCATGTCGTCTGCAAATGCTAGGATTGTGTAATGGACACTGGAGGTTCCTGTATCCGAGGTGATATGACCTCATTTCCTGTTTTGCTTGCTTTAGTACAAAATCTAGTACGAGGATGAATAGGAGGGGACTAAGGCTGCACCCTTGTCTGATTCCTTGCTCGCTTTGGAGTTCCCCAGAGGTTGCACATCCTAACATTTCTTTGGATGTTGTACAGACTCAGAATGGCCCTTCTCAGTCCTGTGTGAACCCGTACTCCCTCCAGCCCTTTGGAGATATCTCCTTCTGCATCCGATCGAATGCCTTGTTTAAATCTACGAAGCAAGCGTAGGCCTCCTTGTCCTTTTCGATGATCTTCTCGGAAATTTGTCTCATCGTGAATATCAGATCTTGCGTGCTCCTGTTAGGTCGAAGTATATATATATATATAATATATATATATATATATATATATTTAACTATATATATATCTAGTATGGCATCTGAACCAGTAAGAATTGAAGTAAATACGGTTTGAATACCTTATTATATATGATGCCTTTACCATTCCGGTATAGGTAAATTTTAATTCGCATAATCCTGTCATCGAATGTTTTGGGGCCAACGGTGACTTTTGCTCAGAATTACAAAAACTAGTTCTCTACAAAGTTTCAAAGCATTTGATTGAAATCACTTTTTCCATAAAATACTGTGGGGTCCTTTACAATTGAAAAATTAACAGCAACTGATTTACTTACCATCATCAATCTTCTGATGTTAGGCCACCAAACATCCTTATGTTGCTCCATTCTTTATTATTCGGCAGAACGTCGATAGATTTGTCATATTCGCCAGCTTCCTTCCACACCCGCATTATTTTGTCTGTTTTGGTGAGCTTATCATTGAACACACCAATTAATATCTTACACAAGCGCGTTTTTCTATTTCCTTCTCTCTCACTCATTTCGGAATATAATGGACTACTGTTGGATGTATAAGAATATATTAACATAGGCTTACCAAACTCATTTTATTCAATAATAACAAAATCATCAACAATAATTTTTTCGAATACACAAGACAAAAGTTTTTATATTAACTGACTTTTTTAAACTCATTAATATTCTTTAATTAATAAGTCCTTTGCTTTATTATGCATCTTTGTATAGGTATATGTATGCATAACTTGAGATAAATTAAAAAGTTAATTTATAAATTAAAATGTATAAAATATATTTTTTGTCCTCGGAACACAGTTTGAGGCCTTTTAATTAAAAAATCAGAGTATTTCATATTGCAAGGACCAACCGGTCAATGCGCGGAGGAAGATCTTTACCAAATTCAATTCTTGGCCCTCCAAAAGTTATAAACATTAACAAAACAGTAAATTAAAAAAAAAATGAATAACATTTTTGTGAATAAGAATTGATAAAGCCTAGATCTAGCCTCTGTAAATAATAGAAAGTGATGCTTACTGTGTTCTTTAAGTGTTTTGATTCCAGCAAATATATACTTTATTTGTAGTTATGTTTATTACATTTTGATTAAACCACTGTTTCCAATAAATATATACTTTCTTAGTAGTTATGTTAATTACATTTTGATCAAACAACGACCTCCTTACAACAGTGTTTTTATATTTATAGACATAACCTACACTTGGGCTGAGAGAAGTTTGCCATTTATCTCCAAGAGGAATATGTTTAGTCCTCAAGTGAATTTTAAGGTTATTATTTTACTGCCGCTATGTCAGATAATGAGTAAGTTCTTTGGAGAACTTTATCATAAAAACTTTTGTAATGAAACCTCTTCCTAGAACTTTTTTTCTTGACACTTTAGGTACAAGTTCTATATTACAAAAGCTTTCCATAAAATATTTTTAGTAAGAACCTGTTACTGTGTGTGGAATTGTGTCTTGAACTTCTATTTGACAGATTTTTTGTGGTTATCTCTCTATTGCATTAAAATGATCTCTGATAAATAAGCTTATAAAAAAAGATGTGCCCCATAGGTATGTGAAAACTTATTTGTGAGATCTTATATTTAAAATGTTCCTATAGGAAGTGCTATTATCATAATTTTTATTAAACAAATTTTGGCAAGAACTTATATCAACAGAAGATTTATATAAAAAACTTCTAATGATATAAGTTCTTAAGGTACTTTTTTTCAGAAGGCTCTTTTGTGTAGAACCTTTATGCTAGTATTTTAATATAAAAGTTTTTGTAAAATAGTTAAATTGAAAACTTTTGAAAAAGTTCAATAACTGTTTCGTGCCCTGATTATAGGATGCTTTCATTATTAGACACTTTAATCAAAGTAATAATGGAAGATCTTAGATTGCTTAGATTCACTATTGATAAATGAATTTTTAATTAATAATAATAAAGTTAGTTAAATTCTGTAACACATTGTCAATGCCAATTTTAAACATAGAAATCAAACAAGTGTACTGGGCCGAGAATCTGATAAACAAATTTAATACCAATAAAATTTAAAAATGAATATAAAGACAAAATAAAATAATTTGTAGGAAGTATGCAACAGACATCTAAATAATTCAGAATAATTTTAATTAGTTTGTAGATAAGATGAAACATGAATATGATAATACTTAGCTAAAATCAATTTTTGAAATAAAATGAAATTTTGAAATGTGTATGATGATGGCTTAATGTTGAAATAAAGCACTTAAGTCTCTCATAAGCACTATAATTAATCATCATAAAACTGAATAATAAGTAGAATATGGGAGTAGGTAAAAATTAATATGATGCTAACTCAGGTCAGAACAAGTGTTGTGGAAATGCCAATATCCTATAGATTATTTGATTGGATAAATTGGACAATGAAAAACTAAAATCAAATTATAAATTACACAGATTATTACCTTATACAAGTGATCAATTATTAAAGTTATTATACCATTAAAAATAAAATATTCCAAATTGGTCGTTTACATTACATAGATTATATATATATATATATATATAATATATATATATATATATATAAGCTTAAAGTGTTAACAAAGAAATTTGCTATCACTCAGAGAAAATTTCAGTTTTGAGGGTGTAATCATAGATGAAGACATCATTCAAATAATAAACAGAAATATAAATACTCAAAAAACCAATACTGAATAAAATTATTTAAAAAAAGTAATACTAAATATGATAAAATACCATACATAGGGACAAATAGCATAATAGAAAATATAAAATTAAATAATGTAAAGGGGCATAGTAATAAACGATAAAACCTAATAAACGATCCCTAATCATAGAGAACTCCAACAGTGACGGAAATGCAAAATGCCCTTGCGCGATTAAAAATCCAATTAAAAAAATGGAATCAGAACCCTTGAAAACCTAATAAACGATCCCTTTATCATTGAAAACTACAATAACAACAGAAAATCAACATGCCTATGTCCTATCGGAAATCCAATTGTAATTAAAATAATTATTTTTCAATAATAAAATAAATAATATTGAATTAATTAATTGTCTGGTTGGGTCACAATTGAAATGGAAAACGTTACAATTGAAATGGAAAAGGTTACAATTGAATTGGAAAAGGTGACAATAGATTTGGAAAGGCTTACAATTGAAATGGAAAAGGTGACAATGATTTGGAAAAGGTTACAATTGACGTGGAAATGCTATATAAATACATTGCACGTATACATAGAAAGACTAAAATAGAATATTAAACATAAATAATAATCACTAAAACTAAAAATAAAAATAGAGGGACAAATAGTAATTTCTGATAAATAAAAGTGATCAATATCGTACTTCATTAATATTTTCATTGGAATACTTCCAGATCCTCTTCTTTATCAATGATGACAGCAAGGAGTCCATTGTAGCGCCAGACATTGTATATATATGCCCTCCTGTGAACCAAGCAAACTTCCCTTTACCGGCGGCTCTTCTCTGTCTTGCCAGCCAGTGATGGTGTCTTCCCAGACGTCTTCACTGGTCCAACCAAGCTGGCCCCTATTGCAAGTACTACACCCTCAGGACTTTCTCCCAACTTCATTGGCACACCTCTAATTTCAACGGTATTCGAGAGTTGTGCCTACTCCACCTGGTTTATTCTTTTTTCCAGCCTCTTCACTTTATTTTTCAACTGTGTATTTTCTGTAACTAAATTTTCGATAAGATTCTCTTGGTTCACTGCTAACTCTTCTAGTGCATTTAACCTTTCAGTATTTTCAAAAGACAGGTCAACCTGCTTTTCAAAGGAGCTTTTTACATCTTGATTGTCATCAGTCATATTGCCAATTTTCGACAATATGGCTGCAATATTTTCCTCCATACTGCCTGTATTTTTTCGGGCTAGAAGGCTTTCTCGCACGAAGAGCAATTCCATTTATTTTTCCGAGCATCACCTGCAGTCTTAGAGCATTTTAAGTAAAAAATTAGTTTCCATGTAATGCAAGAAATTGTCGATCCTTTGCCTCGAGCGATTGATCTCTTACACTCTGTGCAAAGAACCATTATGCTTGATGGTTGGTGACAGACTGATATAAAATATCTCAGTTAGTGTGATGGGGAGGTCTGATGATGGGTGTTATCTTTATTGTGGTATTACCAGTTGAATAATATTTGGCTTACCTTCGGTTTTCTTGTGTTCCTAATAATTATTTGGCAGTAATAAGAGACTAAAAGCACCAGGTATTATCAATTTCAACTTCAGTGAATTATTACGTAGAGATAAAAAAGAAAGAAGAAAAGAGTTCAAAGTATTTGAGGAAATTAAAATTAGCACAAGGAACAAAACTACATCGACAGATGTTCACTCCATGAAGGCTGGGCCCAGACTATATGAGTCTAAAGATCTTCAGACTATTTCTTCTAAAAATATGGTCGTTCCACCAGTAAACCAGGTGTTGACTAGTACCTGAGCTGCATTACACACTTTGTTGACCAGATCTGTTACTTGGTGGGCCTTATCCTCCGCTGTGCCTGATTGCTCACAAGGTATCTCCATCATTATTTTGAACGATTTCCCATCAAATGTTTTGGTTTTCCAGCGAACCACACCCCTCTCCTGCCTTGCAAACGTTATTGATTCCTGATCCCCCAGGGTGGTCATGATAGCCTGGTGGTCACTGTGGGTGTACAGGTTGCATGCCTGCCAACTGGTAGTAGGACGGAGACTGTCACTGACGAAGTCAAGTCAATTATAAAGCGCCTACCTCCCTTCACAAAGTAGGCTCTGCCCCAGTATTTGCCAGCACCAGGTGCTCCATCTGGGCAAAGGCATCTAATAGGATTTCTCCGCATTGGTTGGTCAACTGACTGCTGGACTCTGTCGCCCAGGCATTGAAGTCTTCGGCAATTACTACCGTCCTGTGTCCTCTGGCATCTCATACTATGCGATCCAAGAGACCTGCGAATTCTTCGATTGAGGTTTTTGGTGGAGCATAGCAGCTGTACAGATACAGGTGCTGAATCTTAGCCCAGACAAAACCATTTGTGGGGAATTGCGCCGTTTCCTCGATCACATGCCCAGATTGTAGCCCTTCCTGTGACGTCGGTTACCCAAGAGTCGTCCAGGTTTCTATATTGCTCACTATATAGACTAAGTTCACTAGACAAAATTTGTGCATATGAGCAATATTATTATTACTCATACTCATAATTATGGAAAGCAAATAAATCATAGCAACTGCTTATCTTTGTCACACCGTCCTCTGCCTCAAGGGTAAGAGAGAAACTGGCGAACTTATCATACTATACTCGTATAAGACAAGTGTAAAGTTGAAATTGAAACTTGGAATTGTATGACAGTTCAAACCGTCGTTTAAAACCGTTGAAAGGAAAGGCTATAAGGCCTTAGGGTGGTGGTCAACCACAAAACATTTGCTTGAAATCGGTGGCCCATTGACTGTGCCCTCGTCTTGTTAGTTATACGTTTCTATGGTTATATGGAATATGTATAATAAATTATAAGATAATCTAATATATATTTTGTTTTGTTGTGTAAAATAAGTTTGTGAATAAACTGTGGTGATATTTATTTCAATAAGTGAATATGATTTATTTCCACTTGAAATTATTGTGTAACTAATTTACAATAATAATTGTGTAAATAATTTCTATGCTGTATTTTCGGATTGCTCTTATTTTTTTGCAATGCGTTGAGCCCTCAGTGTAAGAAGTTAGATTTTTAGACAATTTTTCACTATCAGAGATACAACCTTTATAATTATTCAAAGTCATTCTTCTTCTAATCTTCTAAGTCATTCTTCTAAGTTCTAATTATACTTTTATAATTCAGTCTTTACTAAGTGTCAAAGCATGATTTTGTTTTACGAGTTTAAATGCGGTCGGAATAGGGCCCAAACGGCCAGAAAAATTAATGAAGTTTTTTTATCAGGAGAAGACCAAATACTACATTTTATCATTCCGATTTTGTTATAAATTTAATCAGATTAATTGTCGAAAAGTGCCTTGAATTTTATAATTCACAGCCTTGAAATCCTTGACTGTAGTCTACCATAGGGAATCTTACTAATTTCACTGAGCACTTATCAGATTCACTCAATACATGCAAACAGGTGGATGTAATTTGTACTAATTTCCAGAAGGCTTTTGACTAGGTAAACCATGATATACTCATTTATAAGTTAAATAGAATGGGTTCATCAGTGGACTATCTCAGACTATTAACTTCCTATTTAAAAAATTTAATTCAGTTTGTTAAGATAAATTGTGTCATTTCTAAATCTTTTAATGTCTTCTCTGGGGTGCACCAAGGAAGCAACCTGGGACCTTTACTGTTCATTTATTTTATAAATTATATTAATAAAATATTTAATTACTCTAGATGTCTGCTGTTTGCTGATTTGAAGTTTTTTCGAGTTGTTGATGATATTGAGGACTATGTTAAACTTTAGCTTGATCTGGAAAATTTGATGAGGTGGTGTTCCAAAAATTTATTGTATTTAAATATTAAAAATTTTGTGTGGTCTTATACATGAGGAAAATGAGTACAATTCTCTATAACTTTATTGTAGAGAATGAAACATTGGACAGATTTGAGGAAGTAAGAGATCTCGGAATATTATTTGATAGCCGTTTGACATTCAAGGCTCATATTGGCAATATTTATTCAATGTGTGTCTGGAAAATTGGTTTTATTCAAAGGACATGTTCTGGCTTTACTGATCCTGAAACACTATTACTTCTATTTAATGCATGTGTTCAGCCTCATATTGAATATGGCTCTTATATGGTTCCCTGTAACCACTTAAGGAGTAACTTTGATAGAGAGGTTGCAAAAGCAATTTTTAAAATATTGGGTTGTTCAGAAAATAATGCAGGATTTCATATTTTCTTTATGTTAACCCTCTATATAACAAACTATTTACGTTTGAGGGATTATTCTTTTGTATGGGTGCCAACACTTACTAATCCTCTTCCAAACAAAAATGTTTTTTTATCTTCTGTAGCATTTCATCAGTTGAAAATAATTCAGTCTTTACTAAATGTCAAAGCATGATTTTGTTTTACGAATTTAAATGCGGTTGGAATGGGGCCCAAACGGCCAGAAAAATTAATGAAGTCTAGGGCGATGGCAGTGTTAGTGAGTGCTCTGTTCAACGATGGTTTAAAAAATTTCGAGAGGGAGAATTTAGCCTTGAAGACAAATATGGTCGTGGAAGAACTTCTTCCCTTTATGTGATGTTCTTCGAGCTTCGGCCGAAGTAAATCCGAGAACTTGTAGAGAAGCTCAGTTAACAAATCAACCATCACTGACCACCTCAACGCAATTGGAAAGGTAAGAAAGCTTGAAACTTGAGTTCCTAATGTATTAAACGACCACCAAAAAAATCTTAGTTATGTGTTTTGCGCTGCACTTCTTTGCCGAAACAAGACACTGCCTTAGCTGTCCTACTCTCCATATCTCTCGGCTATGGACTACCATTTTTTTAGACATTGGGCGGATTTTTTAAAGGTAAAAATTGTATTGATCAAAATTCGTTAAAAAATGCATAATCAGAATTTGTTAATAATGACGATTCAACATTCTAGTCAGAGGGAATGGAAAAGTTACCAACACGTTGGCAGAAATGTATCGATAGTAATGGAGTGTATGTTGCTTAATAAAAATAGTTCCATTTCATACAAATAATAATAATAATTTTATTTGTTTTATTTTAAAACCATAAACCTGCATTTATTTCCGGACAACCCAATATTTATGTTTTTAAGAAATATTTGTAGCACCTTGGTTTGAAAATCTCTTATAATAAGAACTGTTGAACTCTCTAGTTAGCCTACTGGATCTTGATTTGAGTCATATTGGGCATGTTTTAGGAAAGCATTTGTCAATTATTTAATGCATGATATTTAGATATAGTCTGAAATTTTAGAAGTGCTTATTCATGTAATTACTTTGATTTTAATACAATTATCTAAATCAAATCACCACATTAAAATATTGTTTCATGCTAATGTGCATGTTTAAATGACTCAGAGTTACGGCTGAGTTTTCTTGTCTTTTTTTTACTCCATTATTTATTGTTTTGTTTAGGTTTACATTTCATTGTTTTCTTTTTATATAAAACTTAAGTTGGTTACAGTTTGTGCATTGCTTTTTTTTTTTTTTTAACTTATTTAATATTTTTGTAATTAGCATAATACTAGAAAACCCACTGCTTGAATGGAAAATCCTTTAAAAAAAAAAGTATTATATATTATAAAGTTATTTATTTATATTGGAGTAAGTTTGGTTGACCGTAGATATAAATTAAGGAAGAAGGTGGTCAGGGGATGCGGTCAAAGACAAAGACACTGATAAGTATGACTTCTTTATATTTAGTGGCAATGTTTCTGTCTAAGTTTTAGGCCATCATCAGGGTAGAGAGGTGCACTTCTGAGTGCCAACTGTTGGCAGCGTGGCCTAAAACTTGGAACATTGGAAACATTGGCACAAAAGATAAATAAGTCATACTTATTAGTGTCTTTGTCTTTGACGCATCTCCCTCCCCCCTCCGACCAACTTCTTCCTTAAGTTATGTATAGTTATTTTGATGTATTAATCACTATTTTATTTTGTTTTGTTTTACCACCTGTAACTGGGCTTTAGCCTGCTATGAATAAATAAACTAGAATTGCAATAAGCTTAATCCAATAAGGGTCAAAGTAATGCGCAATTGTAGATCAGTGACACTCCTACTACTATATTTAAAATTTTATAACAGTTAAATGTAATTGTCAAAATAATTATACGGATGAATTTTGGCCTAGTAGGAGAAAATATGTTATTTAATAAGTTAAATATATGTAACATTGTTTTTAATAAAAAATGTATACATAAAAATAATTTATTGTAATAATAATTTTTATTAAATTTAATTATATTTTATTTGCCACATGCTGAAGATGTGGCAAAACCTGAAAACGTTGGTTGAAATGTATGATGTTTAAAACCATAATAGGAAGGACATTTTTTCGCAATGTTTATTGTATAATAATTTTTAGGGAAATTATTTTTTAGGCTATCAATTTATAACTAGAATCAAGACAAAGTAAAATTTAATCTAGTATTTCGTTGATGTACATAAGTTTACTAAAACCTTTATTTTGTTGGTTTATATATTCTTATTAATTGTATCTGATACTTTTTAGGATGAACAAGTAGAAGGGGCCCCCGAATTGTCTCAAAAAACAGTTTTGATAAAACATATTGCTGAAGCGACTGGAAATAGTTGTTGTATCTCCTCTGTACTCCAAGCTGTTGTAAGATGATATATAGTTTGTTTTTATTTAACCTTGATAATTTAAATTAATTGTTTGTCTTCTTTCAGTGTTTGGTTGTATCTTAGTTCTAGTTTTCTTTTTCTAATTTATTTACTGAGACTAATGACTAACAAAGATACAATAAGTTAAAATAAGTACAATAATTAGTAGAAGAAGAATATGTTATATAAGCAAAAATATGTTATATTAGACTATGTTGTAGAAGAATATGTTAAATACAATAAGTAGGATAATCTTGGTTGGGGGTGCGGTCAATAAATAAACACACAAATAAGAAAAAACTTATTATAATGTGTGCCGACGTTTCGGCCTAGTTTTAGGGCTAAGAAAAACCAAGATAATAATAGATGTAACAACAGTGGCAGTACCAGTAACAATAAGAAAGTTAACAAACAGTAAGATGACAAAATATAAAGTATAAAGAAAAATATGCTGATCATAATATGTTAATATTAATGTGAAAAATAAGGAATATAGAAGAATATGCTAATAAAGTATAAATGGCTTTAATAAAATATAAAGAAAAAATTCTAATCATAATGTCAATAATAATAGTAAATAATAAGAAATTATTATAAGTATGAAAAGGAAATTATATAAGCTATTTAGGAGTATAAAAAGTATCTCAAGACAATATGATAATATAAGTAATGTAAATGATTTCTATGTAAGATATAATGAAATACATGAAAAAATGCATGGAAAAAATGTAAATAAGTAGAATAAATATAAAAAATAGAATAAACTTTATTTATTAAAGTTTATTTTACAAAGTATTGACCGAACCCACAACCAAGATTCTCCTACATACAGTTTACAGTCAACCATACTCTCACCATTATGAATACAATAAGTTAATGTGCTACGTGATTAAAAGGACCGTGACTATTACTTATAGAGGAATTACCCATTGGTAACACTCCAGTGATAGTTATGTTATAATTTCCTATTATAATAACATATTGTGTTATCCGCTGAAGACAGCCCCTGGTCCTCGAGGTTGGGAGAACATTTACACTTACACACACCCAGAGCACACCATGTACAGCACACTACATGCACCCCCACACTACAGACAAAGGTCACTAACAGTAAACACCCTAGGGTTACCTCCCCTAGGAAGTGGAAGTATGACCAGGTACTCTAGAAGGCAGCCCCTCCTCTTGGCTCGGAAGCAGCGTGCTAATAACCCACTACTCTTAAATTCTAACTAATACGCAACACAACACAGTTGAAGCCAGATTATCACATCGGATTCGACCCAGGAACCGTCATAAGGACGTAAGAATTACTTTCTGGAAAGTTTTATCACTAAATAGACTAGGAGCACTTCGAGGGCTTCTTACAGAACTGGACCACCTTGAAGTTGACATCGCTGCTGTCCAAGAATTTCGGTGGACTTGCAACGATATAAGCGAATATCCTTAAAATGACATGGTCGTCTAATGGTTTAGTAAATAACTAGATTGACCACCTGCTTATTGATGAACGCCATAGATCAAGCTTGCTAGGTGTAAGATCTCATCGAGGCCCAAATATTGACTCTGGCCACTACCTCGTACTAGCAAGAATTAGACCCAGAATTACCGTGAAAGGATACTGTGGGCATCAAATAAAGGGGAGGTACGAAGTTAGAAAACTGAAGAATGAGGAAACATTGGGATCATATCAGCGAGAATTTGATTGCAGGGTGAAGGCTGAACTGCAGAAGGAAGGCACAAGTATCGATGAACAATGGTCAGCTTGCGCAAAAGCTATCCATACTGTGGCAGAAAGTACCTTAGGATTGTTAGGAAAAGAAATACGGACTACGTGGTTTGATCAGGAATGCTTAGAGGTCACCAACACCAAGAATGTGGCCTATAGGAAAATGATTGGCAGGCACATTAGGCTATTAGCCGAATTATATCGAGAGAGGAGAAGAAGATTCACCGACAGAAGAAGAGGGAGGAATTGGCAATTGAAGGATCTTGAGGAAGTAGAAGAACTTCGATGTTCTAATGACATAAGATTATTCTTCCAAAGAATAAATAATGACAGGAAGGACTTTGCCCCAAGAACTACTTTCTGCAGATCATCAGATGGTGTTCTGCTCACACAAAGGGAGAATATTCTGAAGAGGTGGACTGATTACTTTCGTAGCCTACTGATCAAGGAATCCAGAAGAGATAGGGAAGTGGAAAGGACCGTCAATGACGAAGATGTACCACCACCACCTGATCAAGAGGAGTTCGGGGAAGCTCTTCAGAACCTGAAAAGCAATAAAGCTCCAGGCCTGGATGGAATACAAGCAGAACTGCTTAAATATAGTGGTGAAGAAATGCAAAAGGCCTTATATGAACTCATTCTCTCAATCTAGACAGATGAAAGTATGCCAGAGGATTAGAATAAGGCTATTATATCTTCCAGTATATAAAAAAGGCAATATGACCGAATGTGGGAATTACCGAGGTACTTCGCTACTACCAAGTGCCTACAAGATCCTGTCGGGAACACTTTTCAAGGCTGACTGTTGGGTAAATATCAGGCTGGCTTCAGAAAGGGTTGCTCCACTATAGACCAAATATTTTCCCTGAGAATGATATTGGAGAAGAGCCTCGAATATCAAATGGTCACGCATCATCTTTTCGTCGACCTAAAGGCAGCATATGACAGTGTCGACATATGAACAGTGGCCGTTGGTGGAGAAAACTTGGCTGAGCACTTTGATGCTGAAGAATACAGGTTCCAGCGAGTGGAGAGTTTTGTCTACCTGGGATCTGAAGTTAATTCAAGAAATAAGTCGAAGAATCTGCTCAGCAAACCGGTGTTACTTCAGCCTCTCCCAGCACATGAGAAGTAGGTTTATCTCGTATCATACTAAACTACGGCTACACAAGACCCTCATCCGTCCTGTACTCACGTATGGAGCAGAAGCTTGGGCCACAACTAAAGCGGATGAGAATCTCCTCTGTATATTTGAAAGGAGAATATTGAGGAGGATTTACGGCCCTATCCGTGAGAGGGACGCTTGACGAAAACCGACCAACAAGGAGCTCCAAGAGCGATACCAAAGTATGACGTGGTAAAGTTTGTCAAGCTTGGGAGACTTCGTTGGGCCGGTCATGTAGCAAGGATGAATGACACTGAGGTGAAACTCATGACCGAACCCCAAGAAACTCATGACAGAGATCCTATATCGGACTTGCAAAGTGGGAAGGCCAAAAACAAGATGGAGTGGCAGTGGATGCTGGACTGCTTCTCAAAATATGGAACTGGACAGCTGCAGCACAAGATAGAGGCTGATGGATCAGACCTAGATTCAGCAATGGATTATAGCGCCAGAGAAGAAGAAGAATGTGTTATCCACGATGCGGTGAGGCTGGGTGCAGAGACATGGTGGATAATGGCACGGGACCGAGAACTATGGGGGCTATTTCTGACGGAGGCCAGGGCCCACGAGAAGCTGTAGCGCCCAGGATGTATGTATGTATGTTATCCGTCTTCTTTTTAGATACCTTAGAGGGCTTTCGGAAATCAGTTGGGAAGCAAGATTAGAAACTAGTGGGCTTGAGTGGGAATGAAGTTTATAGGTGGATAGATATTTTTCTATTAGACATATGTTGAAGGATGTCTATGAGTGTACTTAAAGTAGAAAGAAGTGTTTTTTTAATATAGGAAATGAAAGATTGCTGACTTGACAAGAAAGAAATAATTTCCTAAGATTAATCATTTACAGTTACTGTTGCATATATGAAACATTAATTTAACTTTTTTTTTTCTTCAATAAATTAAAATATTTTTCTTTTTGATTGCATCAGCTATTAATTTAAGGTTGGTTATTAATGAAAATAATTGTTTAAATTTTCTTTGAATTTTTTTCATTGTAACAAAATAGTGAATTTGTTTGGTTTTCAATGCTAATGAGTAGTCAGATTTAAATTTAAATTTCAGTCAATTAAAGGTTGTTATTATCAAATTATTTGGATTCCTTGTTTGTAAAATCATCTTTTATTATTGTTGTAATGAAATTTTTTTATAAAATCAAATATTGTTTTTACAATAGCCAGTTCTTTTAATGTTGTGTATACCAAACGTTGGCCATTCATATGAAGTTTATCTTTTTCTAACAATCAGTGGGATAAAAGTGACAAAATTTCCAAATTGAGACCAGTTATTGGAATACTGAATTTTCTAAAAGTAGGTTATTTTTCCTAAAAATATATCTAAAGATGAACAGATGTAGGTACCTTATTTTGAAATTATAGATTTTTTTTTTCATTGTATTCACTACTGCAAGAACTTAAAAAAATTGGTTACTTTCCAAAAGAAAAAAAATATCACTAAGACGGAGGTACATATGATTATATATTTCAAGGCAAAGGTGTACAGCATGTACAAGCCAAAGAAGCAACCACCCAGGGCCCCACACCCATGGACTCACTACATAATATAGTGAGCAAGTAATATAGTGAGTTATTATAGACAAATTTATAGTTTTGGGGACCCCCGAACTTCCCCTTCCTCTTAGGGGGTTTTCCATACCTGCTGAACCCTTTAGCAGCCTTCTGCTCTAACCGAGGAGGGTCCCACAATATCGTGCTACTGGGTGTGAATGATGTAATGCTAAATTACACCATGATTGCTTTGAGACATACCACAAATAAAAAACTAAAATTTTGTTTACAATTTCTTTTACATTTTATATAAAAAAATTCATGAAACGGTATTATTTCATGTCATTTTTAAATATATAACTCTACCTATAATTGAAGACAAAAAAAAAAAATATATATATATATATATATATATATATATATATATATATATATATATATATATATCTATATATATATATATATATGTATATGATGTTTTATTAGTGAGTTAGGGAGTGCGATAAATCTAAATAGGTAAACTTCAAACGCTTCTCTTATAAAATTCCACTTTTTTGTATTGAGGCACTCTTCTTCTGAGCCAAATATATATATATATATATATATTTGGCTCAGAACGCTGGAGATGCCGAAGCATTGAAGGCAGCTCTGGTATGTAGAGTAAAGAGGAATATTCTAAATCTAATAAAAGCAGACGAGGAGACACCATGGCCGATAATTAAGGAGAGGCTGAAGAAGGCTTTCGGAGGAGGCAGGTGGACCCCTGAAGAGGACATCTACCAAATGTTTAGGGAGAGGCGTTCTCCGCGACAGACGAGCGGACAATACGCAGGAGCGCTGCTAGCTCGATTCAATCAGATCACGGAAAAAATGCGTGAAACCTTGAGCATAGGCGAGGTACAAGGCAGGATGGCATTTTTGGCGACCATCCTCAAGGTCCAATTAGCGAAAGAGACTGGAAAGAGGGAAGGCTTGCCAAGAGACCGCTCATTCGTCGAATGCGCCCAGGAGATGATCGACTCTAGCGCAAGAGAAGAAGAAACAAGGATGGAGGTGGAAGAAATGGGGTGGAGCAGGGTGACCGATAGACGCCCCAGAACCACACCAATAGGCTGGAGGAAAAAAGAACCGGCATATATGAACAGAGAGAGACCCTCGGTAGGTGAGAGAAGATCTGGACAACCTAAAGTAAGAAATGGTCCTTGAAAGGAAGAGAGGAAGTGCCATGGCTGCGGGAGACCAGGACATCTAGTGGCCCAGTGTCCTCGCACTAGATGCTTCGAGTGCGGCACAGAAGGGCACGTTGCTAGACAATGCCCATACATTTACCGGAGGAGAGAAACACCACGGGCAGAGCCGATGGAGGTCAACACTCAGAAGGTGCGGAGGAAGGCGGGTTCATTCCAGAGGAGTGGAACTTCAGAAGAGGCGACGGAGACATCGGGAACTTCGGGGACAGATGACGAGGAACCAGGGAGCAGCGGAGGCAGGAGCCGACAATGGGGTGAGCGGCGACGAGCGGTGGCTGAGAGGAGGAAGCCAGCAGGAATCTGAGGGGAGTGTCCGCAGAGAGGCGACCGCACAGCGACATGGAACAACATCAGAGGTAAGTCATGGTGGTTGCCAATTATTAAGTTGAAAGGGGGAGTGAGATGCCTGGTGGACACAGGGAGCTCAAACACTGTTATGACCCGAGGGGCGCTGGAGAAACTATGTGGCAGAGAAGGGGCACTCCGGGTTCAGAAATGCAAGTGTAAATTAATTACTCTGGGGGGGCCGTGCAGGGTAAAAGGAGAGGCAGCAATCGGTTTAAACTGGTGGGTGGCAAAAAAGGGCAAGATAACAGTGCACATAGTAGGGGAAATGACTCGGGAGTATCAGGCAATAGCGGGTTGCGATCTGTTGGGGCAGGCAGGCGCACGAGTAAAGAATAGTAAGGGGAAGTGGAGTATCAGGTTAGGAGAAACGACATATAAATGCCAGGGGGTTGCAAGGGATAGGAAATCACGAATAGGAGCGGTAAATAGGGTCGAAGACTGGAGAGAGACAGTACAGAAAGAGTTTGGGGATATTTTCTTTAAGGAGGGCACTACGTTAGGAGTGACAGGGAGGACGGTCCATGAGATCCCGTTAAAGCAGGACAGAGTGTCGTATGTGAAGGAAAGGAGGTATCCGCAGGCTCTGAGACAACTCAAATAAGAATTAGAGAGTCTGAAAAAACAGGGCATTATTGTTAATAGTACATCACCGTACAATAGCCCGTTGTGGGCAGTGAGAAAAAAGAGCGCGTCAGGAGAAACGAAAGAGAAATATAGGGTAGTCATAGATTATAGAAAATTAAACAAAAACACAATGGACGAAAAATACCCAATCCCCAGGTTCGAGGACATTTTGGACAGGCTTAGTGGGCGATGATTTTCAGCACTTTAGATCTCAAAGCGGGATACCACCAAATAAGGATGCACCCACAGGACCAACACAAAACGGCGTTTACGTTTGAAAGGGAGCATTACGAATTTACCCGAATGCCGTTCGGTTTAAAGAACGCCCCAATCACCTTCCAAAGACTGATGGACGAATTCTTGAGAGGTATAGACGAGGGGGTATGTCAAGTCTATATGGACGATTTACTGGTTTTCAGCAAAACCGAGGCCGAGCACGTACAACATTTGAGAAGGTTATTCGAGAGAGTGCGGCAATTTGGGTTAAAACTGTCCAGAGAAAAATCGATGTTGGGACAGAGGCAAATCAATTTTTTAGGCCATACCATCTCCGGGAAAGGGGTAAAGCCCGACGCGGCGAAGGTAGAGGCGATTAGGAGGATGGTGGTGCCGCGAGATGTGAAAGGGATCCGCAGACTCCTAGGAACGTTAAACTACTATAGGAGATTTGTACCCGAAATGGCGGAATATTTAGTGCCACTAAATAATTTACTTAAGAAAGGGGCCAAATTAATTGTGACACCGGTGATGGAGGATAATATCCGGAAATGCATGGAGAAATTGCAGGAGGAGCCGGTACTGGCGTTTCCAGATTTCACTAAACCATTTACCGTTACCACGGATGCCAGCGAATATGCACTAGGAGCCGTGTTATCTCAGGAGGGTGTGGGGGGAGAACGTCCCGTAACATACGCTAGCAGGCGCCTAACCGATGCGGAAACGAGGTATAGTGCCTTGGAGAGAGAGCTACTGGGGATAGTATGAGCTATTGACCATTCTAGACCATATGTTTTCGGAAGAAGGTTCCGTGTCCACAACGACCACAGACTGCTTCAATGGGTAGGAAGGCTAAAGGAATCCTCGGCGAGAGTCACGAGATGGAAGGAATTCTTAGGGCAATATGACATGGAAATAAGTTATAAGCCAGGGAAGGAAAATATAGTGGCAGACTGGCTGTCAAGAGCCATCATGGCCATCAACGCCATCGAAGAAGATAGCGGAAAACCATCAAGAAACGTATGGCAGTTTCTGAGCGAATGGACGCCAGGCGAAGAGGGAGACCATGAGACGGTGGGAGGAGAGGAGTCTCCAGAAGAAGAGGACTCTGCGGAGGAGAGGCCGGTAGAGATGGAAGAAATCGAGGAAATCGTTAACGATAAACGGCTTCAGGTGATCTGGAAGACGAGGACCTCGGGCATGATGAAAATAGCGTATAGCAAATATGGCAAGAATAAAGTTAATACGATCTGGTCACAACCAGGGGTGTGAGAGGACGAAATTTGCAGGGCACTAAGGGACGTGTCAGAAACGGGGAAAACCCATCATCTCTACATGGGGAATGCCACTATATGGGAGAAAATTAAAAGAATTTGGAGAGCTGAACGAATTTGCGTGGATAGAACGTTTATCCGATGTAAAAACATGGTAGAAACGATAATGGACGTAGAGCAACAAAAGGAAGTGACGTTAGCGTATCATCAAGGAAAAACAAACAATCGCGGGGTGCACGAGACAAGCAATGGCAAAAACAAGCATTGCAGAGGAAATATTTTTGGCATGGAATGAAGAAGACCATCAAGGAAACTATAGGGGCGTGTGAAGTTTGTATGCGCACGAAGTACGACCGACATCCACCAAGAGGGAGACAAGAAGAGACACCCACAGGATGCGCACCATTAAAAGAGCTGCAGGTCGACACGTTCACGTGGAGGGGATTCAAATGGGTCACCATGATAGATCTCTTCAGCAAAGTAGCAATGGCATATAAGATACGTGACAGATCTTCAGAAGCAGTGTTGGAGGCCCTACAAACATGGGTTCAGTTTTACGGGGTACCCGACAGAATTTCATCCGACAGAGGGAGGGAATTTGACAGCGTCACCATTAGAGAGGAAGCGAAAAGATTGGATATAGCGTGGCATCTCAACACTCCGGGCCATCCCAAGAGCAGGGGTAATATCGAACGATTACATAGTACCCTGAGTGACCATTTATGTGTGTATCAGGGAGAGCAGGGAGATGAAGCGGATATAGCTATGAGAAAAGCCGTAGCTGCATATAACCATTCAATACACTCGATCACAGGGTACTCATCCATCGAAGTTTTGTTCGGAGTGCGAGGGTGGAGACGAGATTGCGGGAATACGGCCGCAGATGAGGAAGCGGCGGAGGCAATCGTCAGTAATAGGTTAGAGATAGCAAAGGTTTGGGAGAGAGTACGGGGGAAAATAGAACGGGAGAAACGGAAAAGGGTAGAGAGAGAGAACCTAAAGGTACGAGATCGGATGGGAGAGATACGAATAGGGACAACCGTCTACCGGAGAATGGGGTCTAATAGAGGGAAAGAATTGACGAGGGTCCGTTTAGGGTTATAGTTATAAGGAAACATAACATAGTAACCATTGAGAGCATCAAAGAACCCAGAAAGAGACGAACGGTTCACATCGAACAATTGAAACTCCCTATGGTAGAACCCGAAAAACCAGTGTGAACGGGAGTACCCCCGTCTGCACACGGATTTTTTTTTTTTTTTGTAACCATAACACAATTGTATTTGTGCCAGAGCATAAGAAAGTTTTTTTAGTGCAAGTGTAGCTGTAAGAACCCTTTGTTTTAATTTCTGTGAGTGGTAGTGTGTAAATAGAAGAAGTTTTTTTTGTTTTTTTTTTGTAATGATAAATAGTAAGAATTGTGAGCCTTATGTTAAGTATAAGATAGTGATAATAGATTTTCTTTTTGTTTATTGTATATGTTGCAGAAGAACGTTTGAGTTGTTTTCTTTTTGTTATTTGTTTTATTAAAAGATCAGATGTAAGGTAGTAAGGTTGACTGTCCGCTCCGCTCTGTGAGGAGATTAACAAGTTAGGGTATACAGTTTACGGAGATCCCCGTAAACTGACGGGGGGGAGTTAAAGACCGGAGCGTGGCAGTATCAACCTTAATACCATCCTGGAATGTAAACAACATTCCGATTGTATATAAGGAGAATTACTTTTACGAATAAAGAGTCTTGTTTCAGAAGTCGTGGTGGTTATTTCTAAACCCTTTTCTTTTTTTTAATTCAATTCTTTCGCCGTCGCATAACTTATATATATATATATATATATATATATATATATATATATATATATTTATATATATATAATAAATTTATATGGATTAATTGAATGTTTGAACCAAATTTTCAATTTAGATATGTATATAATTATTTATTTTTATTTTATTTTAGAATTTTTGTCCTCATTAAATCTATTTTTAAAATAGTTAAGGATATAAAAATATATTGTAATGCAAATAATTGTTTAACACGCAAAAGGTCAAATTCAACATAACAAAAGGAAATAGTAGGTTAACACTAAATAGCCCTAAATATTTTGGAATAGTATTAGTCAGTGTTCTTGGGCAACTATAAAAAAGCATTTCCTTAGAATAAGGTATTTCATTGTTATAAGACATTCATTGTTATTGTTGCTAAATTGGATTCCCACTTGGCCTACAGTCCTTCAGTATTCTGCCTTAAAAAATTATGGCTTCTCTAAAAAATTTCGAAATGTATTAGAATAATGTAAATTTCAACTCAATCAAAAAATGAAGTTTTTGTATCATTTTAAACAATTTTTATGTTCCTATATTATTTAAAATAAACATTGAATGACTAAAATTAATTGTTCTGGTGTATATATACACTCGAGACTAAAAAAGCCGGCAAACTTTGAATTTCACTTAAAATATACAGATTAAAGAAATATTGTTGGGTTTGAACCAGCTCATATAAAAGCCAGGTTAATAGGGTTTACATTACAATCGTCCTTTGCAGTAATCCATCTAGGATTAGTGACTAATGTCCAAAGATTGCAAATAAAGTTAGCCTTCTGTTCTCTATAGTTGTGCTATACTTACCTGTGTTTTTTTTGTTTTTTTAATGTATTTGTTATTTTCATCTTGTTGGTGTTTTTATTTTTTCAAAATGGTATTGGATACCACGGTAGTCGCTTACTCATTGCATTAATTGAGAACGGGAGAAACCAAAGATAGGCAGCCAGGGTCTTGGGCTAAGTGAAACAACGGCTCGGAGAGATCTGAGTATGCCCAGAGATACCTGGTGACATTGAGCTACTCCAATAGACCGGATCGGGGTGGCCAAGAGCGACAGGCCAAGCCGATGACCACTTCATTGTGATGCAGACTTTCCGAAATCGCTTCCAGGCCTCAGAAGAGATATTATTATTATTATAGTCAGTTTTATTAATAATGTGTTTAATGTATTAATATTAAATAATTTATTTTATTTGTTATTACTGTATCAGCTTAATCTTCTCTGTTTTCATTTTTTCTCATTATGTCTTTTTAATTATTTACTTAGTCAATTGTAATATCAATCACTGTATATATCATTTTTTTTTTTTAATCTTGTTCATTCAGCTCTGATGATGACCTGCAAAGTGGGTCAAAACGTCAGTTTCTAATAAATAGTTATTACTATTTGTGAACCAATTTTTTTGACTGCCTACCGGACCATCTCATTTTTTCATAAAAAATATATGGTCAACTATTGATTATTTAGTATAAATAATTTACTGTTAATTGTCTATAGTTTATTTAATGAATAATTATAAAATGTGAAGGTGAAGAAGTGAATATTAATGATATATCATTTATTATAATATTTTTGTTGCAGCTTCTTCAGCTGCCTAAGACACTGGTCAATTTTCCATTCAATTTCGTTTTTATACCGCTACCTAATCCTCTTATACTATGACACTTTGAGTTATTTTTATAAATTATTTCTTTGTTATTACTACCTATTTCATTTATCACATTTTTTTTTTTTTGTTTTTTTTAAACAAACAATTCATTTGCATTCTGAAACTATCCCAAAGCAATATATTGTTTGTTTTTTTACTTAAGATAATATTTTAGCCATATGCAGACCATTTTTAAATAGAAAAAATAAAGGTTTGCTTATAGTGTTAGTCTGCACTCTTAAATTTTTGTGTTTGGACGTAGTAAGGTCCATAAATTTCCTACCTGCCCTCGTTCCGCTACTTCAAGCAGGCTGAGACTTGCCTGCCGTGCATGTCTATACCTGCACTCTCTATACCCATCACTCCCACTTCCTCAATCCTGTCAGTCCATATCTAACCTTGAAGGAATTGTGCATTTTAACAATGTTCAAGATTGAATACCGTGTGGTTATTCCAGTCCACGAGGTTTTTCCACTCCCTTAATTTTGTCACTGCTGACAGTGCGAACTACCCTTTTTCAAATATTTATTTTATTTTAAAATGAATACAAAAATAATGATACTTTCTCTAGTAGAGACAATTAAAATAATGAAAGAAGTTGATGACAATCCGAACGAGACTATGACTGTGAGAAGGTTAAATGAACCATTGTCAACCATTGCATTTTCGGGAAGAGAGAAGAGAATAAGATTTTTTTTATAGTTAGACCAAATAATTTTTAAACTAAAAATAGTCCTGCAAAAGAGTTCCTTCTATGCTAAAAATAACTAGCTATGGACAAGATCCTACACTTACCATTGATGAACAGGGTACAAGTAGAAAAACTAAGATTACTGAATCTTTTTTTGCTTAAGTAACGCTGATTTCATGAGATTTTTTTATTTGAGAATTTCGGGTTCTGTTCTACTTTTTAATTATGTATATGAAATATTTTTAATGTATATACCTACATACTATTTTTCAATTATTTTTTGTTTTAAATTGTTTAGCGTAAAAGTGAATAATTATTGCATGTTTTTATTTAAGATGAAATTTTCCTTATAAAAAAAAAATACACAAAACCTGCCACTATTCACTTATGCAAAGAATTTTCCATTCCCCCTCATATTCGTATAAATGAGTCTATTGTATTCAGTTTCACTTTGATAATGTTTATAATGAATAACTCAAGTAATATGCTGCAGAATAATAATTAATAAACTGTTACTTGGTTAGTATTCTTCTTTGTTGTGATGTATTCTAGGCTGGAAACTGCTACACGATTCTTGCTTCAGCTGGAAGTCCAAATTCTTATGCATGATATCTGTGTGAGAGTCAGCGACAGCAGCAATGGAAGAATGGAGAATAGTATTGAATGGCTGAATAGTGTAATGGGACAATCTAGGGATTCTGCCTTCTTATATAATCTTTCTTCCTCCTCGTTTCCATTCTTAATTTTGATTGGCTGTCAGATTCTGATGGTGCCCCCATCTCATGGAAACACACTTAACTATGTTCGCCATCCTTGGCAACATCAGTTGTTACTTCTCCGAAAGCCCTAGCACTTGTCAGTCTTTGTTACCTTCCCAATACTATAATCCTGTATCTTGACATCCTCTTCCAGATTAATGACATCAGATCAAATTAAAACCGCTTCACTCCATTCTTATTAAATATGTGCTGTTATAATACTAAGATATAGTTACATTTAAACAATTAATTTAATAATAATAAACAATAAAGAATTATAAATTAATTCTTATTATGGTATGGTTGATACTTATTAATTATGTTTTCTTTGAAAATAACTCCTTATCAAGCATACCATACCATAATAATGTACATATATTTATAGCTTTGTAAAAAAAATATATATATATGTTTTAGCACACGTTGTATAACATGGAAAGCTTGGTAACAGAAGAAGAAATAATCAATAAAATCTTAACAAATCAGCAGAATGAATCAGATTTGTCAATCGTTGATTACTTGTATTCTGTTAGTAAAGGTGGGTTTACTGTTCCTGAAATGATGAATGCCATGGATAAGCTTTTTGATGGTTTCATCACTACAAGATTTTTTTTAACACAACCTCGCAGAAAAGTTAATTTATCTTCTTGGCTACTTTATTGGTTAAAAAAAGGTAAGTTTTAATATGCTCCAATTCACTCAAGTCTTTTCATTAAGTATAGATATTTATTTTTTTTAAATTGTATAACAGTAATTTATTTTTCAATTAAAAATATACCTTTTCTAATCCATACTATATATTCTTACATTCTTAGGCAATGTTTTGGTCAATCATTATCCATTTTCAAGTTTATTCTTTCATATCTACTATTAGGTTTTACAAAATTAGATACATTTCTTATCAGATTACTATATACTATATAAGTGTTATTTTAATAAATTACACAGCTTATTGCCTTATTTTTTTTTTTAATTAAAGACATCTATATACTATAACAAATTATAATGGGAAATAGCCTACCATAAATAATGAATAAATCTTACTTGTTTATTATTTCTTTTTATTATTACCATAGTAGCAATATACTATTTGTCTTTTTCTCTCATTATTTTTTTTTTAATATATAAAAATTTCTGTAAATTTAATACCAAAAATTAGTATTATTAATTATTTAAGTTCCAACAAATTAATGTAAAAACAATGAATAGGTGGGTCAAACCCTTTTAGCATGTACCCCCTCCCCCACATCCATATAAATTGTATATTGTTGTGTTCCTTGTGACTAATGATTAAAAAAAAAGCCATCTTTATACCTTGCCAAAATGGCGGACTATCGAATTTGTCTTGATTTAGCTTTTTGATCACTCATTCAGCATTTGACTTAATTTCCTTATAATTGACTTTGTTTCAATGCTGAATAGTCAAAGAATCATGAGACATAGAATAATAAAAAAAAAAATTGGCTTGTACACTAAAAAACACCAGAAAAGTCAATTTTTTCAAGTTATTCACGGGAAGTTGAAATTTCAAGTGCAGTGGCAATTAAACGGCATAAAATAACAAAAAAGTTTTCAAATAGAACATGTGGATTACTAATCTTCTTTAAAAGCAAATACTCACTTTTTAAAATATTCGAAATGGTTTCTTTAGAAAATGCACTTAATTAGCACTGAACCAGTGGGGAAAAAAGCGCTTTCAGTCTTCTTCTACATCAATGAGCATTCAAAAATGTTATTAGCTTTATCGACATCATTTAGTTTATTTACATCAATGAGCTTACATTAGTACAATAATTTAAGTGCCAGTAACAATCTTAAAAAAAATTTTGTATTATTTTTATTTATTATTATTTTTTTTTTCATTCTTTATTCTGTCCCGAGGACTAATAAGACGGGCCCTCTCGTAAACAAATATACAATTATAGTTATTATTATTTCATCGAGGTACAACCCGGTTACAGGTCTTGGCCTCCTTCAAGTCATCTTGTGTCGACGCCATCCATTTCCTGACTCCTGTTGATTGTAAACATCAATCTCGGTTACCAAAACGGGCGAAGGTTGGAGATGGCCGAACAATACCGACAAAATACGAACCCAACCTGCCAATTCCTTCCAGACTCTGCTCGCCAACGGCATTCTAGTTTGAAAACATAAAATCATTTTAATTTTTAATACGTGAGTATATGTAAGTAAAAATTATAATAAATTTTTTATAGGTAAAGTGGACTTTTTAAATAAAAAATAAAAAGTGATACTTCAAGCAAATACGCCATTATTGATTAAAAAAAATAATCCAACAGAATACTGTTGTAATAGGAGTGGTTACCAAAAGCCCAGGGGGACAGGAAAAAGGTATATTAAAATTTTAGGCTCAAATAAAATAAATGGTTTTTGTCCTGCCATTATCATTAAGACTAAACCTTACCGTTTTAGTTCATTTTATGGCCACCATGTCGCACTTCAAAATTAGGAAAATTTTGCAACTTAATTTTCTTTGAAACAGAATGTCCGATTTCCGTTATGTAAATTGTAATTTACTCCTTATTACCATAGAATTGCCAATAACTATGTTTGAAGGTTGTGGTATGCCAAATAAGGATAGTAATAATATTTAAACAGAAAAAAAGGGCTTTAGAATTTGAATTAAAAAAAATGTGTTATACAGCTAATACAGTAATACAGATATATTCTTAAATAATTTGAAGAAAAAACATAGTTAAAGCCGTCTAATTAGTAAAATATAATTTTCTCTCCTAGGGTTGGAGGATCAGGAGCGCTTAGCTAAAGGGGTAGGTGCAGGTATTGGTGGGGAGAAACATTTTTGGCTGTAATACATTGCCACCGGGGTCGTTGCTACGAAAATTTATTGAAATGGGCAGAATCTAAAATTTCCCTACAATTTTGACCAGATTTTCCAACTATATTAAATAATTTAATTTCCCCAACTATATTGTGAAATATTGTAATTTTCCCCACTCATTCTCCTGGCGCTACAACCCTCGAGGGGTTAAGGCTTCTGCAATCCATACTCCATCAATCCCTGTTCTGCGATGCACCTCTCCAATTTCGAACTCCCAGGTAGGTCCGAGCGTCTGCTGCCACACCATCCTCCCATCGCAGCCCCGTTCTTTTGGGGATTTCCTGGGAGGTCATCCTCGCCACATGTCCTGCCCATCGAAGACATCCGACCTTAATGGAATGCACCACGTCTACTTCATTGGACAAGAGCATTAGCTCGCCATTTTTTCATCTTCTCCAAGCAGACTCCACTCGGTCATACACGGCTCTGAAGATGCTACAAAAGATCTTCCACTCGAACTGAAGGAGTTCACCTTCCTGTGGTTTCGGTAGAGTCCAGCATTCAGAGCCATACTTCAGAACTGGCTGAATTAGTGTTTTGTAGTCTTACCTTTGTTGTTATGGAAAGGGTCTTACTTTTCATTTGCCTAAAGGTAGACTTTCGCAGGTACTGCCCATGGTTGCGGCCGGCAAAGTTTGCTTGCAGTTTACAACTACTTTGACTGAATAGGACACATTTCGCTGGCATTGCCTGGCAGTCTAGGTATGACCTCATACCTATACTGCTGCATCCCCTGGCATTTCCTGCTTATCATTTGAAACAATGTCATTTAACAAAAAGAGATTTACTGATTATGACAATGAACATCTAGTAGAGTTTGTAAATCTGTATTAGGTTCTTTATGACCACAAACATAAGGACTACAGAAATCTAATTGTAAAAAATAATGTGTGGAAAAACATATTATTTTATTTTTATATTCACACATTATTATTATTATCTCTATCCTCTTATTATTATTATTATTATTATTATTATTATTATTATTATTATTATTATTACTGTATTAATAAACAATAAAGAAACCTCGACAGACGAACTTAATTCATTGTCTAAAATACCTAACAAATATCTAGTTGTACATAACATAACAATATATATGTTTTACATATATAGTTGCATATATGTAAATACTTGTAAATAAATGTATTCATTTATCTATAATTTGTATTTATCTAAATAACGTATAATTTTAAAGTTTTTAAGGATATACTATATAGTTATAAAGGTATGGTATGATTATAAATATAGAAGGGGTTATAACGTTAAAGGTTATGCAAGAGTAGACCACTGCAGTGGGCAGTTTAAGTGAAATATTGAAGCATTAACAGTTAGCAGCTAGGATTGGCAAGCTCTGCTAGTCGCAACCGCGGGCAGTACCAGTGAAAGTATCTTAAGGAGACCAAAATTTGCTGCTAATATTGGCTGCATTTATTCGGCATCTAATCTCCTGTTTTATATCATTTTCAGCGTTTAACTGTGACCCAAAGTAGATAAAACTACTCACGTTCTCAAAGACGTGCCCGTGGATGTTGACATGGTCTCTTTCCCTTACTCCCGAATTGCTCTTTTGAGTGCAATGTTAAAGAGGAGGCATGCTAAATCATCCCTCTGCCGCAGGCCTTTATGTGCCATAAAGGGATCTGAGGTGTTACCTTCAATCCGGACATGGCATCGAACCAACTCCATTGTAGCCAGTATAATCCCAACAAGCTTGCTATGTTCCTCATTATCCTGTAGAGTTCCCCTCTGTTGACACGATCATATGCGTTCTTAAAGTTCACAAATAGGTGGGTAAATAGATGTTGTATTCCCGCGTCTTCTCCAGAAGAATTCTCAGGGAAAACATTTGGTCGGTTATCGACTTTCCCTTCATGAAGCCAGCCTGATATCGATCTATTTCTCTCTCAGCATATGGCAGAAGCCTTTTAAATAGGATTTTGGACAGCATCTAATAGGCGCTGGACAACAGGGATATTCCACGGTGATTGCTACACTCTATGACATCGCCTTTCTTATGAATAGGACATATATTGGTATTATTCCAATCTGTAGGGAGCTTTTCGCATTCTCGAATATCCAATACGATGTTGTGCAAGGCCTTTGCAACTTCCTGCCCTCCGTATTTGAGAAGTTCCGCTGAGAGACCATCAGCACCAGGTGCCTTATTGACCTTCAAATCGATGATTGTGTCAATAGCATCCTCAAGATCTGGGGACTCCAGATCGTTAATCGGGCTCACCACCTCTTGAGGGGGGACGGCATCTTCCTCTTCGTTAAGTAGGCGGTTGAAATGGTTCCTCCATCTAACAAGGATTTTACCTTTCTCATATAACAGGGTCCCATCCAAATCCCGACATGCATGTACCTTTAGTTTGAAGGGGTACTGGTCGTTATTCACTAACCAGTAGAACCTGCGAATGTCATTTTGGTTGCGAGAATGCTCCGTGCTTTCAAATCTTTCAGTTTCCCATTTCCTCTTTTTCTTCGTGTGGAGCCGCTTCTCCTCCCGGCGTTTCATTCTATAGTGCTCCACAGATGCCCTCGTATGCCTCTGTTTGACCAATATTCGATATGCCTCGTTCTTCTGCCTGGTTGCTTCTTGGCATTCGATGTCGAACTACTGAGTACGTTGGGGTCTCACTTGCTCTCCCAAGACTTCTTTGGCCACCTTTCTCATGCCTTCCTCACTGATCATTTTCCATTGCTGGTCGATGTCTCCCTCCAAGGGGGTTCTCTGCAGTCTTTCGTCCACCCGCTTTGAGAAACATTGTTGCACTTCTGGATCCTTGAGTTTTTTTAAATCCAGTCTATGACAATCTGGCTTTAATATTGCTATTACGAGGTAGTGGTCAGAGTCGATGTTAGCTCCCCTATATGTCCTCACTTTCTCAATCCCTGAGATATGTCTGGCGCTCATCAGAACGTGATCTATCTGACCGACTGATGCCACAAATGCCGGGTCATGAGTCAAATATTTTTGGATGTCGAATAAAAAAAAAAATGTTAAAATCAGTAACCCATTGATTGTGACGTTAGTTAGTATGACGTTCATTTCAACGGACTTCATTTCTTGGTTAAAAGAGATTTGTACTAAATTTTTTTTATACTACATCGATAACTGCTTGTGTCACATACCGTTTGTCGAGTATGTCCTTGAATGCTGAAAAATCTCCCCTCTCCCCAATAGTTTTTATTTTATAATTTACTTAGGAAAAACAAATGTTACAATACAAAATTTTCCCGCATTGCAACACAAAAGTGGGTCCCACAACGACAAAAACATTTTTATATAATCCTTTTTGGGTGTGCTGATTTCAAATTTGCTACTATTTTTGCGATTAGTTGATCGAAATTTTATTTTTTTTTTATTTTGCATAATTTCAATTTTTTTTTTTTTGTTCCATTTGATTAACATTATTTAGCTTCTTCTAGTTGAAAACAAAAGAAATTAATTTGGATTTATGATTTTTTGTTGTAGTGAAAATACAATTGTACAGTTTAATGTAAATTATATCAATATTTAAATACATGCAGGATTTAGTTTTTAAAATAATTACTAATAAATAATACCTAATGGTCACAGGGAGGTGAGCGACCCCCTGTGTCTGACATAGCTCATGGCCCTCCAGGTTGGGGGGTTGGGCATTGGGCTAATAACCTTATCTCTTAAAAAAGCACCTTATTTCGAAACCCTAATTTTAGCCTCAAATAATCTGACTGTCTTAGCATGGTAACGACCCCGGCTTTATATAATGAACTCCATCTTGGATCATTGAATGTTCGGAGCTTATACAGACCAGAGTCCGCCCAAACGATAGTGAATAAAGTAAGAAGATACAACATACTGTTAACTATACGCTATACAAGAGATGAGATGGCCAGAAGGTGGTGAAACCATTATTGATGGCCAAACACCAGGAGAAATGCCAAAAACGAAACAGCTGGCACTGAATTTATAGTTAGTCCAACTGCAAGAAAATCAGTTATAAACTTCACCCCGATTAACGAGAGGATAAGTGTATTGTGAATTAGAGGTTTAATACCAAGATTATTAACGTATATGCACCGACTGAAGATAAAGATGAGGAGGTGAAGGATGATTTCTACGATTAGCTAGAAAAAGTAGGCTCAAAAATATGACATAAAATTAGTCATAGGTGACTTCAATGCCAAGATAGGCAGATAACCTCATCATCAGAGTCCAAAGCCTTCATGAAACGAGCAATGACAATGGAGAGAGATGTATTAGTCTGGCAGCAACTAAGGGTCTAGTAGTCAGAAGTACAATGTTCCCACAGAGAGACATCCACATGTACACCTAGTTAAGTCCTAGGTGTTAAAAGCTGAATTGACCACGTGCTGATAGATAAGAGACATCAGAACTCCATCCAAGACATAAGAAGCTATCGTGGAGCAGACTGTGTTTTGGGCCATTCTCTGATTAGGATCAAATTCTGTCAGAGGCTGAAGCGAGTCCACAAAGTAGGGGACCCAGTGGAAAGAAGGAGGTATGAAGTTCGTAATCTAAAAAACCCTGAATTCCAAATTGAGCTGAAATATAAATTTGAACCCTTGGATTCAGAGGGCCTCACGATTGTTCAACACTGGGAGGCATTAGAGACCGGGCTAAAAGAAACTGAAAATGTATAAATCATACGTCCGGTCACTTCAACCTGAAAAGTGCATGCCAGTCATTGAAAAAAATCAGAACTGTTCAGACTATATTCTACCTCTAAAATAGATTAATAAGTAGTAAATGAAAAATTAAAAAGGTTATTTTTTCACTCCCTCACCGTGCCCGACACCCTCGGTAAGGGCACTTTAAAGATTCGTGTGCGATCAAACATTAATTATTTATCAATTCACTAACTGATTTAGTCAGTTATTATATCCGGATTTCATTAAAAAAATACGCCTCATTATTTTTTATTGTCAGAATAAAGAAATAAAATAAAAATGGTATATCCAGACGTTTTTCCTTCAGTCCCTCACAGAAAATGTTTTGAGGTGTAGGTTGGAGGGAAACATGGTTCAATGGCTGGGGATTAGAAGGGACAGTAGTTGGGAGTCTCTTGGATTGCTCTAGACAGCCAGCCAGATGCTTAGTCTCAGCTTGCTTCGGTTCCGTAGAGGTACTTGTGGAGGAACAAGGCTGTTGTCTATTACAGCTTCACTCCCCTACTTCTAAAAAGGAGGTGAGTTTTAAAGTAATTCTTTCACTCTACTCTTAATTTTTTTTATGGGAAATGCTAAAGGCTTTTGCTTTCATGCTCATTTTCATTTGTAAACGAATTATGGTATTTAAAAAAAATAAAAACTTGAAAATTCCACTTCATCATACTTCACTACCTCATTTTTTCCAAAATGTTCAATTATGAGGGAGTGAATAACTTTATTCTTTGATGTATAGAAAGAATTTCGGTCTTCGTTTTTAATAAGTGGAGACTATTTTTAAATTGATATCATTGGAATGAAAGATAAGTATGTACCTAATGTATGAACTGGTATATTTTTCCATAAAATTGGGATGAAAATAGGTGAAAGACCAGGTGTCAGAAGTCTTTGTTACTTAGGTAGGTTCAAACTACACTGACAGTGTGACGAAAAGTAGTTACCAGTCAGTATAATTGAGCTTGACGAGTCTTAGAAGCCTTGTAATTCCAAGCTGATCCATTTCTGATTCTTACCAGGGTTTTCAAAAGTCTTGCCTTGCTGTTGGGAAAATAGTTTAATAAAGACAAGACTTTATTTTACTTTTTAGGATATGTGAACAATCAAAAATTGAAACTTTTTTGTTGTATCCTTAATATACAGATGATTTGCTATGGCTGCATAAGACGCTCCTTTTTTTTAAAAAAAAGTTATAGTTTGTGAAATAAAAATTAAAAATCCAATTAATCAATTAAATTTTGCCATCAAAAATAGTTATTATATATTCTACTATAGTAAAATTATTGAATCAGAAAAAAAAAAATTAGTTTTATTCAGCCGTTTTCAAATAAACAATCTAATAAAGTTCGCATGAATTTTGTCGCCATCTATTGAAAAAAACCTTATTCAAAGTCAGTGAGGTTTAGCCTTATGAGAACAGCAGAAAAGGGTAAAAACTCATGTCTGTCATGGCTGTTCATTGACTAAATCTGATTGCCTTAGAATAATATCTAAGATACCATTCGATGCTATTTTAGACAAAGTGATATCTTCAATGAATAACAGTCTAAAATGAATGGATCTCCTAACACGTGAGGATCTATTTAATATAGAAAGGAACTTAAATTTAAACAAAGATGCAGTACGACGCACTAATGACAGGCAAAGCGTTGATTGTTGGATAAAAGAAATGTCCGAGACTGGTGATGCAATCGTGAGATTTTATAAAACTTAGAGCATCTGAACAGCATCCACCCTTCTCAAAAACGATTTTGTTTTGATTCTCATGCCCAGTGAAAAATGTTGAAAGCATTTGGAAATAATATCATAAGTATAGATGGGACTAATTCATGCAATTTTGAGTTGACCACAGTCATGGCACTTCGTGAATTGCAGCAGAGGTTTCGTTGTGCATTTTTATTATCAAACAGAACAGACACCACATTGACGGATTTTTTTTTAAACATAATTTTCACTGAAGTATCGTGAAGTACTTCCACCTTGTCATTCTGCTCACAAGATAGCTGGGGCAGCAGATAGACACTGGGAACTATCGCTACCAAGCCTCCGCTCGCAGCCTTTGCATAACTTCTTTGTCTGCTCTCCATCTCCCTGGGCTTCTTTTCAACAGGTGAAGATCTTGGGTGTTTTTCCGCACTCTGCTCGTGTTTCAGTGCCTGCCTTTTGGGTGCCACAGCCTTAGCTGCTGGCTCCCTAGAGAATCTGGCAGTTCCAGCTGCAGACCCTTGGGATGGTTCCGTCACACGTGAAGGTTTGACCTGCTTATGTGTCCTGACCTCCGACACAACAGCTTCGACCGCTGGCTTGACAAACTCACTTCAAACACATTTTAGGAGTTCAGCAGGAGTGCATCAGAACTAGAGGCCTTATTATTCTTGAGGTTGACATGGGGGTTCGAGATTCAATCCTTGTTCTTCCAGCTGCCTTCTATTGATATCTTCTTCTTGTTGTGTTCTCACTTCTGCACTAGTGCCTTGGTCTCTCTAGTTGAGAAGGTTATTGAAGGAATTCCTCTATTCTTCAAGAACTTCAGACTTGTCGGTCACCAAGTTACCTTCTTTATCCTCACAGGATTTGAATTTATTTGTGTAGGGCTTTCTTTGTTGACAAATCAGAAGAAAGCTCTATTTTCTTTGTTATGGCAGAGCTGTTCTACCTTCTCCAAATCCTCTCTCTCTTTCTGTTGTTTCTTCTTTCCGTGTTACCATTTCTCATCCCTTCTTCTCTGTCTGTATTCATCGACGAACCTCATTGTAGTTTTTCTGATGATTGTTTGAAATGATACGTTCTTCCTGTTTGTGGCTGTTCTGCATTCCTCATCAAATCATGGTGATCTAGATTCCTTCTCGTGTTGTCCTAGTATTTCTTCAGCTGCTTCCATTATTGCTTTTTGGCTGCCTGATCAGTACCTTTCAATATTCTGACTAGCATCGCAGCTTCCAAGGCGTACTTTAGAATCAAGTACTTAAACATAGTTATGCTGGGT
The DNA here is from genome assembly GCA_948150685.1 of Rhaphigaster nebulosa. Lineage (NCBI taxonomy): Eukaryota > Metazoa > Arthropoda > Insecta > Hemiptera > Pentatomidae > Rhaphigaster > Rhaphigaster nebulosa. Next base: position 180,842,987 of record OX411307.1, on the reverse strand, counting down.
TTCTGTATCTTTCAACTTTCTTAGGCTGAAGCATTTGGGTTTCTCTGCAGCTTCGGGATTCCTTATTGAGCAGATCTTGGCAGTCATATGTGTTATGCTCAGAAAGTGGTCAGAATCTACATTTGCTCCTCTGAATGTTCTCACATTCCGTAGATTGCTTCTATGGCGTCTTCCAATAAAGATATGGTCAATCTGGTTTACCACTGACCGGTCGGGTGAAGTCCAAATGCTATTGTGGATACAGAGTGCTCCCCACTACTAGATTTCTGGATGCCATGAAATTAATGAGCCTTTGTCCATTACCATCGATTGCATCATGAAGGCTGTTTTCCTATTATCCGCTGTTATATTGCTTCTTTTCTCCCAACTTAGCATTCAAGTCTCCAGCTACTACTTTCATATCATACCTAGGGCATGCATCCCGAGTTCTTTCTAGGAGCTCATAAAAGGCGTCCTTATCTTCTTCATCACACACCTCTGTAGGTGCATGCCTTTGTCAATCTTATATTAGTCCAATTGATCTAAGAACACATTTAATGTGGTCTATAAAGCTACAATATGTTCCAAGATCCAAAGTTAAGAAACCTATGGGGGTTGCTGGGTCCTTTTAAGACTGAACATCCGAGGCTGGTTTGGGTTTCATGATAGTTGATTCAGGTAATGGGGCTATCCACCCTCTCTCCGTACCTTAGCCTGCTGATGGGGCTGCCATCTCCGTGCATGCAGACCTGCATACCTATCCGGGGCAGCTACCCAGGGAAGGTGGTTATAGGATATGTACTGCATATGACCTTGTGCAGAGTGTGCTGAGTTTGTGTACCGTATTTGTGTTAGTATACTATTTTTGTGCCAGTATACTGTTCTCCCTATCTGGAGGGCCAGTGACTGACTGCAGTAAAATGACCTGGCGATGGGATCGCCTCTTCCCTATGCCAACCGAATAACAACTAAAACAATTATAGTAATAAATTTTAATCCAGATTCATACTTCCACCACATCCTAATTAAACATTGATATAGCCCTGCAGCCAGGGCCGAAATTGAGTTCTCATTTTACGGTTTTTATAAAATAATAAGGTAAAATAAGCCTTTTCTGGCATTCCAAAACCTCTAACTTCAAAAATGGTGGCATTTTATTCAAGAAAAAACATAAAATTTTAACTCATTTTTCATTCCATGCTCAATTCTTGAGAACGACCAACCACATAAAAAATATTATAATTAACTTTTTTAAAGGAAATTAAATTTTTTTAAATTGGATTCTTGGTATAGCTCTTTGCGTTTTCTAGTTATCGAGATAATGTTTTTAAAAAAAACAACAACGATAAACCACTGTTTGGTTATTTATTTTGGCAAATATCATGGAGACTGCTCTCTCTGCCTGCGAAGATAATTAGTATCAACTACTTGATGGTGTATTAAACTAGCTCTAATTTGATTTGTAAAAAAATAAATAAATAAAAAGATTATATAATTCATACTGGCACTTAAATTATTGCACTAATATATATTCGTTAATCTAATTAAACTAAATTATGTTGATCAAGCTAATAACTATTGCATTTATAAATGCTCATTGGTGTGGAAGAAGACTGAAAGCGCTTGCGTCCCTACCGCTTCACCGCTAATTGGGTGCATTTTTAAGGAACCATTTTGAATATTTTAAAAAGTGACTATTGGTTTTTAAAGAAGAATTAGTGCTCCGCATGTTTTATTTGAAGACTTTTTCATTCTTGTTGGCCGTTTAATTGCCACTGCACTTGAAATTTCAACTTTCGCGTGAATGACTTGAAATAATTGACTTTTCTGAATTTTTCTTAGTGTATAAGCCAATTTTTTTAATTTTATTATTCCATACTTTATGATTCTCTGACTATTTAGCTTTTAAAAACAAAGTCAATTATGGCGAAATTAAGCCATTTGAATGACAGTGGCCAAAAAACTAAGACTGTTTTAAGTCTGATACTCCTTGGTTTCTTATTGTTAATTCCTCTAAATTCTCTATTTAGAGTTTGTTTGTTTATATTCTACGTTTTGATTATATATCAACCTAATGTTATCCTATTTTCTGTGAATCTGCTTTGGAATTTCCTAACTATTAATATTTTTGTTTATATAAATTGATTCTATATGTTTTTTTATTTAATTATTGTTAGTTTTATTTAGAATTTCTATTTTGTTAAAATCAAATTTATGGTTTTTCTGTATGCTATATTTTGGTAGTGCTGTGGTTTTGTTATTTTTTGGATTATTTACATTGGTCTTGTATTGCTTTATTCTATTTTTTTAAATTTTGTGATGTTTCACCAATGTAATAATTAGGGCATTGTCTGCATTTTATTGTATATATTACATTTTTTTTTCTATTATATCTTTTGTGTTTGTTATATGATTTTTTATTTAAATACTATTGTACAAACCAAATTTAACATTGTGGTCATATTTTTTAAATGCTCTGTTTATCTTATTAGTTATTCTTAGGATGTATTTTATTTATGGAATGTATTGAACGTTTTTTTAGCTACATTAAGTTCTTCTTTATTATTTTCTTTGCTCTCATAATTTTTTTTCTATTTTGTTTATAATTTTAAAGTAATTTAAATCAGTAATAAATGACTGTTATAAAATTTATGATTTAGCCTTTAAAAATAAAGAAGACTTATTTGAAGAATTTTTTAAAAATTATTTTTAGAAAACTAATAATTGTTTACTTTTATAATATGTTTCTGCCTTACCTGGTTTGTTATTCATTATTCAACTACAATACAGATATCTTTTAATGGCAAAACAAGTGGGATTTGATCTTACAAAATATTACAGAGTATGAATTTTTTATCATCATAACTTGTAAAGTTTTTGTGTTCTTAAGTATTGAGTTTTTGATTAGTTATGGGTTATCGTCTGATTTGTTCTGCAAACTTATGATGGTTTAAAGGAAGGCAAAGATCTAATGTGTTTTGTACTGCGCTTTCTTACGGTATATTATTCTCAATAACTAGAAATCAGGTCACTGTGTAGGCAAGGAGTTTGGAATTAAAGGAGGTATATCTATTTCGAGCAACAATCTACAACAAATGGGATATTGAGGTCTTTATGGATAATTTTATTAATGACATACTAAGGAGCATTAAGAATTCTTCGAAGGATTTTGCATTGCAAGGATTAAATGCATGAGGAATTTGATGTTTTTTTTTTTAAATTTATTTATTGTGTTTTTTTGTAGCCCCAAAGCTCAATTCCGTATGTTCAAATAGGCCTGATAATGGTAATATATATGAGCTTTTTGTAGTATATTGGAACTTAAGTGCATTTGTCAAGATAGAGTCCTAACTAGCGGATCTGTTCATCAGAGATGAGATTTTGTAAGACAGGATGTAGTGAGCTTACGACGTAGGGTAAACACCTTTACCTTGATGGGATTTATTTTAATTCTCCAGTTTTGACACCATTTTTCAATGGCTGACTGCAATGTTTGGGTCATTATTCACAAAAACACACATATGTCATCAGTGTAAATAGTGAGGATAGTATTAGGATGGGTTGGGATATCAGCTGTGTAAACCGTGTAGAGAATGGGACCTAGGATACTACCTTGAGGGACACTGGCGGACTGAGAAAAGAGGGATGAGTAGGCAAAATTATGTTGTTGTTTTAAGTGAGGTAGGAACGGATTAATAGGAAATATGTTGGTGAGAAGATTTGCCACAGTTTATAAAGCAGTCCCGGGTGCCAGACCCAGTCAAAAGCCTGTTCTACATTGAGAATGACTCTCATGCAGTATATTCCACACTCAAATGTGAAGGTGGGCACAGTTGTTTTTAGTCTGTTTTTCTAGGATTTTGTCCATGATGGGCAACAGGGAGATAGGATGGTAGGAGGATGGGTATTCAGGTGGCTTTTAGGATTTTGGTATCATTTTTATGATAGACCACCTCTGTCTATAGAGGTGGTCTATATGGGTGGAGAAAATAGGTGGATCGGAGTGTAGCATTATATAAATAAGTGAGGAGTATGATAGCTTTTCTAGGAAGCTGCTTTAGAATATGGGATATGATGTGATTGTGACCAGGAGCTTTTCTGAAGGGTAATTTGTGAATTGATATTAATTACACAGGCCAACGATGAAAAAACTTTTGTTCTGAAAATACCTTATTCCTATAGTTTTTAGGGTGCTGAATCCAAATATGATATTAAAAAAGCTGTATCACCCACAATTTCTTCACATTTTATAGTTAAATTTATTAAATTAAGCGATTTTTAAAGAATTGAACAGCTTTCAGTCTTAGGCCTTATGAAACAATTAGGCCTTAAGTTAGGCCTCATGAAACAATTTGTAAAGGCTTTGCCTAAAGATGGACCATGTTTCAAGTATCTCTGCCAAAAGTTTCCACGCCTTTCAGAAGCTAAACTAAAAGAAGGCGTCTTTGTCGGACCTGACATTAGAAAAATGATGTTTGATGTTAACTTTGAATCCGCAATGACCTTAAATGAGAAAGAAGCACGGTTATCATTCAAACAAGTCGTTGCAAAGTTCTTGGGAAATGAAAAAGACCCAGAGTATGTTTCTATTGTAGCTAACATGTTACAGAAGTTTAAAAAGTTAGGATGTTTGATGAGCCTGAAACCTACGGAAAACTATGAGTGATACAAAAAAACTAAGGCCAGATTTAGATTCAGCACATAAAAATCTATAAAGATCAACTATTAAAGTTAAAAAAGTTTTCAAAATTTTTTTTTTTGTTGGCCTGGTTTTTGGTTTTTTGGTATTATTAATGCTTTGGGAGGAAGGGGCATTTGGAGTTGAATAGTTAGTTCCACTTCAACATGTTCAAGATGGATTTCTTTGTTGGTTATTGATCAGGTTTGGGAATCAGTGAGAAGTGGATGGTTGAACGTTATGAATTTTAGGAGCTTTTTAGTGTTTATCCATAATGATTTGAAAGTAGTAGTTAGGAATCAGTGCTGGAGCAAAATAAAGTTTATATTTGGTGGCGCTACAAGAAATCCGATGGGGTGATATTGAAATGGTATAGCTTGAAAAGTATTTTTGATAAACAGTGGTTCTAAGGAGAATCGGAGAGGCAGCGGGTTTATGATAAAGAAAAGTATCCATCATATACTGCTGGGATGCAACTGCGTCGATGACAGGATTTTCAGAATCAGATTGAAGGGTAGATTCTGCAATATATCATTAATTAGCACACATGCCTCATGTGAAGATGCAGAGGAAATAGACAAGGAAGCGTTCTATGCCCAGCTGGCCAAGATGTACGATAAGATGCCGCAGTACGACGCCAAGTTTATACTTGGCAATTTTAATGCCCAGATAGGCAAGGAAGAAATATATAGACCCACTACCGGGCAGCATAGCTGGCACAAGACTACGAATTACAACGGCTTCCGAATTATTGAGTTCGCTGCCTCGAAAGATATGAAAGCTACGACCACTATGTTCCTCCACAAAATATTCACAAAGAAACATGGGTTAGCCCGGCGACAGGACTAGAAGCCAGTTGGACCACATACTAGTGGACACGCGGCACTTCTCAGACATAACGGACGCACGAAGCTACTATGGAGCGGACTGCTGCTCAGACCACTTCCTAGTTCTGGCGAAGTATAACCAACACCTGGCACAGAGGAAGAGGGCATCGGAGGAAAAAACATGTAGGTTTGAGATGGAGGGGCTGATGGAGGAAACTACAAGACAAAAATACAAAGAGACTCCAACACGGGTGTCAAGAGTGGATTGTGGAAGAGCTAGGTGCGGAAGAAAGGTGGAGGAGACTTGGAGAATCGATCAGGATTACGGCATGTGAAGTTCTGGGAGAAAAAGAGGCTAGAAGGAGGAACCTATGATTTGATGGGGATTGTGAGAGGGCCATACAAGAAAGGAATGAGGCTTGAATGAAGATGCTCCAAAGAAAAACTTACAGTACATACGATGCATATTCCGAAAGAAGAAGAAATGCCAAAAGGATAATGTGATATAAGAAAAGAGCACATGAGGCAAGAAAACTCAACGAGATACAAGAGCCTTTCCAGACACAAGAAAGCCGAAAGTCCTATAAGGGCTCTAATTTGCTAAGACTGGGCTTTACTCCACAGACTGAAGTTTGTCTGGACCAATGCGGAAACCTTCTCACTGAGGCTGATCAAATCAAATGTAGGTGGCTCCAATACTAGGAAATGCTAAATCCTGAGACAAGCAACATGCACCTCCACCAGGTGTACCAATCTGACAATAGTGAGGATATTGATGAGGAGGTACTTACCACCTGACAGAGATGAAATTGTGGATATAATTTTGTCCCTATAAAATAATAAGTCTCCAGGGCCCAACGAAATTCCTTCAGAATTAATAAAATACGCTGGGGCAGACACTTGGGAGGAGATTTTTGAGATGATATGGGATATATGGATGGAAGAAAAAAATGCCAACTGACTGGGGAGAAGCTATCCTATACATAAGAAAGGGAATAAACTAAAATGCAAAAATTATAGAGACATACCGCTTCTGCCAATAGTTTACAAGGTCCTGTCGGTAGCAATATGTAGGAGGATGGTGGAAAGGAGTGAATAACTACTGGGCGAGTACCAGAGCGGTTTCTGCCCAGGACGGTCAACTACAGACCACCTATTCTCGATTAGACAAATGCTCGAGAAAACATACGAGTATAATATTGATTTACACTACCTCTGTATTGACTTCGAACAGGCGTATGATAGTGTGGACAGAAGAAAACTATTAAAGGCATTGTAGTCACTATGAATACCTAGCAACTTTATAAGATTGACGAAGATGACCCTGAAAAGGACAAGTTGCAAGGTTAAAACTAGAGTAGGCATCTCAAATAGCTTTCAGGTTAACAGTGGCTTAAGACAGGGGGACCCATTATCACCGGTATTATTCAACCTCGCCTTAGAGCTTGCCATTAGAAGTATAAGGACAAACCCGCAGGCACCATTTACAATAGGCTCACACAACACATGGCCCATGCTGATGATGTAGTCATCACAGGGAGAACAAAAACAGCATTAGCTGGTGCTGTAGAAGAATTCAAGAGAGCAGCATAAGATTTGGGACTCAGAATGACCATTGAAAAGACTAGATATATGAAAACCTCTATGCCTGCAGAAAGCTCTGGGATTTGAATTGTTTTCATTAATGCTGGTTCCTACTGATCTTGTGAATTTCTCAGTCAATCTCTTGTTTTGTTATAATCGAATTTTTAAATCCAGTTTGTATTATAGATCATGCCGAAAATTGTCCCAATTTATTTGTCCAGTAATCAGTGAAGGGGAGAAGGTTTAGGAACAGGATTTGAATGCATCTGAAGTAGAACCGGGCTCTGATCTGAAGAAAGGTCATCTAAGAATTTTATTGCAGATTGGAAGGAGTTTATTCTGGGAAGTAATGAATATATCTAGGATATCAGGACGTTTTTTAAGGGATGTAGGCCAATAAGTAGGATTCACGGGTGACAGGATGGAATAACTATTGGAGGTTGTGACACGGGAAAGAATCCTTCATTATCAAACAATGATGATGAAATAGTGATTAGATAAATATAAGAAAAGCTTGATATGTTGGTACCATTCATCAGATAAATAAAGAACAGTAAAAGCATTCTGATATATTTTAATAACATATTTTGTTGAGTAGTTATTTTTTTATTTTCATTAATAAACTACTATCACACTGTTGAATTTGTCTTGAATGGTTCTTATTTTTGTTGTATATATCTTTAAATTATTTATGTGTATGTGTGTGCGTGTGTGATCAATTTGGCATTTTTGTGCCATCAATTTTTAAGATATCGAAATACAATTTGCGGGGTCTTTCATAACAATCTAATGACTTTATGTGAGCTTATCAAAAAGTAAGTGTTATCTGCAAATCTCAGGTTTTCATCGCTCGTCAACCACACGTCTCATTAAATTTAAAAAGAAATAATGGTTGATGAAACTATAGTGGTAGACCTATGACTTTTCCCTCTAGCATTTTTTATTAGATCATCCCAAATTCACGGTTAAAACTCAAAAATGGTATAATCTAAAGTTTCTTGGAGATGTAGATCATGTAGGACATAGAACTTTAAAGGTTTGGAATAATGATTCTAAAACACTTTAGTTTTATAAATAAATAGCAAGCAATTTTAACTTTCACTGGAAGTTATGTTGTTATATTCCAGTATATATGTTGCTTCTATCTTCATAAATGGCTAAGATGTAGGGTGTATGAAACCTCTAATCGGATGCCATTTTGTTTCAAAATCTGAGGATAATCCTGGGGTCTCATGACTTAGGTGCCAAATCTGAAAAAAATGGTCCAGTAGTCTCAGAGAAAAGCTGTTGGCAGATGGATTTTTTTCTATTAGATTTTTGGATTTTTTTTTATCTCAAAACGTAAAACCTCAAATTTTGAGGGGTTTAAATTTTTTTTGTTGGTCGATTACAAAGATTCATTATTTCGAAAAAAATTTAAAGAGCTGCAAATTATTATACTATGGGTTATTATTTTCAAATTGTTAAAATATAATTTGGATTGAATTTATTTTATCTTTTAGGATTTGGTAAAACGATTCCAAAATACTTTATATTTCCTATATCTTCACAAAAGGCCAAGATATGGGCGAATAAAGCCTCTAATTGGCTGCCATTTTGATACAAAATGGTAGATGGTAATGTCGAGTTTTGAGGTTTATCCTGAAGCCTATCAAGACAAGAGGGGAGCCCTAAGTGTTAAAATTTTTGGGGCCCCAAATAAAGTTTCAACATAGAAACCATAAATTTAATATTTCATTTTTTGAATTGTTCCATTATTTTATGGAAGGTTTTTTTAACCTTTTTGGTCATTTCCAAAATATTTAACTTAAGATATTTTAAGATCTCGGAGCTTCTTCGGGACCCTTTGCTGTAAGGGGTCCTATACAGCTGCTTAGTTTGCTTACCACTTATTCCGTCCCTGGGTCCTGTAGTCTCGAAGAAAAACTGCGGACGGATTGATTTTTTCATTTGATTTTTGGATTCTATATATCTGAATTGTAAAACCTCAAATTTTGAGGCGTATTTAAACATTTTTTTCTTGGTTGTTTACAAAGATTCATTATTGAAAAGAACAAACCAAAAACATGGCTACCAAATCCGATTTTCATTTCTTTTTTGGGAATTTAATTACCTTCCAAAAGATGTTATATATATATATATATATATATATATATATATATATAATCAACCAAACAAATGTATACTTTTTGAGTTGTGCGCAAACAAACTTTTGTTTTCTTCATAACTTTTTTCCAGGGATGTTATATAGAGAAATTAAAAGTGCTTTAGAGGGAAGATTTTAGGAAAGTTTCATCATAATCGTTAAAGCTATTTTAAGGCACTGCAGGATCAAAACCCTACAAATAAAAAAAAAACAGCAATGAAATCAGGCCACCCATTAGTTCCCTGAAGCGGCGATTTAATGCCTAGCTAATGGTTTAACAAATATCGGTTCAAGTAAATTATTCTATTTTTGGTCAGGGAAAACTTGTTAAAAATATGGAAAAGTCAGAGAATTTCTTTAAGCTGCCTTGCTAGACATCCTATATATATATATATATATGTGTGTGTGTGTGTATATATATATATATTTTAAATGTATACTTTTTGAGTTGTGTGCAAACAAACTTTTGTTTTCTTTATAACTTTTTTCCAGGGATGTTATATAGAGAAATTAAAAATGCTTTAGAGGGAAGATATTAAGAAAGCTTCATCATAATCGTTAAAGCTATTTTAAGGCACTACAGGATCAACTGTTAGTTTTCTGAAGCGGCAATTTAATGCATAGCTAATGGTTTAACAAATATCGGTTCAAATAAATTTTTCTATTTTTGGTCAGGGAAAACTTGTTAAAAATATGGAAAACTCAGAGAATTTCTTCAAGCTGCCTTACTAAACACCCAATATATATGTGTGTATATATATATATATATATATATATATATATATATATATATATACATATATATTTTAAATGAATATAAAACACCCTGCAAAATAATTTTTGTTTATGTGTGCTGATATTCCACCTTATGTTGTAGGCCTTCATCAGGGCTAAGAAAGCAAAATACAACAATAACATTAACATATGAATAAATGAAGTGGAATTGCATGGGGGAATACGACAATATTAAATTAATTAAAGTGTCATGATACCGCTTAAAGAAATTTTCATATTTCACCATGCATTTTTTTAACTTAATTTATACCTATTGGACAACAAAACAATATTTCATTGCCTCTCTTTGTTTTCTTTATACCCAGATAGTCTCTTTGTAATTAAATTTATTAGGTGGTTCCCTGGCATGGAGGGAAAGGGTCGGCACAGAGATGCAATGGAAAGACTCTGAATTAGAGTAATTTCCTGTATGCCAAATGTCTTTCGAAATAAAAATAAAATTAATTACTTCCAAAAGAATATAAAAAAGAAAACATGAAAACAGTATTTTTATTATTTAATTGACAAAAACATATTAAAACATTAAAAACAATGATCCAGATCTATTGCACCATGCCAGGGCGGTCCTTTAAAGCTGCAAGTTCCCATAGGTGGGAATTCCAGGTGGCATGCAGCAAAAGTTTTGTTTTGGTTGAGTGGTCCCTGGAGTATGGTGAAATCCCATGCCGGGGTTTCGAGACCTCTTCGGCAATTAACATGTTAAAAAAATATATGTATGAAAATATTTAATTTATGATTTTTTATTTTATAATGTATTCTTATTTTCTTATTCCCCAAAGTAATTTCACTTTATTTATTTGTACTTTAATTTTGATTGTTGTATCTTGTTTTCTTTGGTGTGAAGATGCCAAAACATTGACACACATAAACAGTAAGAAATTATTGTACTATCTCCTACATTTCATCAATGGTCAACTATACTCCATACTTAGTTATTTTACTGAAATTTTTTATTTTTAATGACCCAATGGAAGTAATCATTATGTTGTACCGTTGATTGCCTAACTCATAATAAAATAACATATTTTATACTTATGAATTGTTATTAAATTCTGATTTTAATTTTATTTCAGATGTTGTGCCAATTTTAAGCATGAATTTTCATTTAACTGAAGATGACTGTGGCAATGCAGTGAATACATCATGGCACTTTCAAGTGGTTCATGCTGTTGGCCAGAAAGGCATTCATTTATTTTCTCAATTTGACTGTGTTTCTGAAGAAATAATTCTTAAATTATTAAATAATACATCAGAGGTGTTGATTTCTAGAGATGAAGTTATGAGTCGATGGACACCTGAAAGTGATCTTACTCAACTTATGTCACCTCCTGACCATTCTTGGAAAAAGTATAATGTCCTCGGTAATATCTTACAAATTTTTAATTGATAGACAAATAATATTTGTATATACTTTTGTTTGATTGACTATTTTCTATGGATTTAGTATATAGTAGTTTTACGATATTAAAGTGGACTGAAAATTTATGGAAGTAAATTTTTCTGTAGATAATTAATAACTAGGCTTACCTGGCTTAATAGGCCACTCACTAAAGTAATACTATTATAAAAAATCTCAGAATAAAAGGAAAATGTGGTAGAGAAGGAAATGAGAGGGTTTTTTCCCTTAACTTTGACGATTGATACAGAAGGCCTAGCTATAGATGAAAACACCTTTTCCTTTATTTTTGAGACAAAGAACAAACTTTAACACACAAAAAAAAATATTTTAATAAATGAGGCAAATTTAGGACGAACTTGTCTCAACCAAGTCATGGCTTACTTTGCCCTCCACCACCGTACACACTGCAGACCTCGTGTCGGTTTAATAGTGCAAGCCTCATTTAAATTTGAATTAAATTTCAGAATTATATTGTTATTTACTGACCAACGCCCCCCTCCTTGTTCACTATCAAAAAACTATGTTCAAGACCAAAAAGGGAAAGAAAATAATCTGCAAATCAACATGCCAAAGAAAAGGAATGACAACTTAGAAAGCATTTACATATGTGCAAATAAGATATGAAACTATTAGTTTAACGGAAGTTTAAATAATTTGAGAGTCAGCCGAATATAAGTACCAGATTGGATACGGACCTCGGTCTGGTTCACCATTCCATCTTGTCCTGATAAAATCTTAATTACTCGGCCAAGTGGTCATTGACAAGGCAAACTCAAGGGGTCCTCAAGAAGGATGATGTCGTTCACCTGTAGATTAGTAGTGGGTCGTGACCACTTGGAACGAACTTGAAGCCTGCTCAAATATTCAAGTCACCACTTCTTCCAGAAACGTTCAGTAAATGCCGGAACCAATCTAAAATGCTTTAATGAAGCATCCTTTAAGAGAGATCAGTCCTCCCCAGAGAAGTCTGTAATAGCGGCCAATTATAAAGTGTCCAGGAGTAAGAGTCTCCTATTCTTCGGGTGAAGCAGACAACGCCATTAAGTGGTTTTAATATTCCCTCGACTTGAATAATCAAGAAAGTAAGTTGGGACAGAGTGAGGTCACTGGCTCCAATTACCCTTTTCAAATGGAACTTTAGGAGATCTAACAGCATGCTCCCATAGCCAACCTATTGAAGGGGCTGAAGCTGGAATAAATGAAAATTGAATTTTGTTCTCTAAGACGAAATCTTTAATTAACTTCAATTTCTGTGGATCCTTTAGCATATGGTTATATTCAACTTGAACAAGGTTATCTGCACTCTTGAAATTGGTTCCACAGTCTGAAAATATCCAACTAGGGCAACCGCAACTACTAACAAAACAGTGCAGAGTATTTAATAGTTCAGGCTGAATAGAGCAAATATAATTATTTTTTGAAATAAATTGCAATGGTACTATCTCAACGTGATAATTAGGAGGAAAAGAGCAGAATTTTTTTTTATGTTTTAGATAAAATCGGTATGTAGCAACATGGTGAAAAAAATTCATAACGGTGCTGAAAAATAGTTTTTTCACGTTTAAGATGTGACAAAAAAATTGTTTTAGAAAAATAAAAAAATTGTTCATAATAGTGTTTAAAAATATGGGAACAATTAGTTTTAAACAATTGAAATGGGTCAATAACTTTTCATAAAAAAAAATTAAAAACCGCGAAATACAGCTATTTTTGGTCATTTTATTACAGGGCTTTTAATTATCACAGGAACTTGTTTTGGGCTTAAATTGTCGCTTTTATTAGTGTCTATCTATTATAAAAATTGTATGCAAAAATAATTATAACTTTCCATGATATTGAGAGAATATAAAAACAGGTGATCTCGAAAAAAGATTTTAACAAGGGCCAAAATGGTCCTAGAGCCATTTTTCAAAGCTCTGTTTGTTCTCAAGGAATTTCTCTACAATCCTATTTTCATGAAATATATTTGAGGTTCGAGTAAATACCTAAAAAACGTCTTTGAACATAGGACTGTTGATTTCAATGGCCTAGTAAAGGTGAGGCAGTGGAGGGGAAGTGAAGAGGTTGGGTAAGGTCCTCTCTATCCTTCTTCAGTGCTCGATGCTAGGACGTCAGAGCGTCTTATTGCATTTTTCAATTTTTTCATTGCATCAACAAAGCCGTGTAATTGTACAGGTAAGTTTGCACCTCCCAAAAAGTGAGGAATGGATACCTCGGTCAAATGAATGAGGTCAGTCACAAAAAGATCGTGGGATATTGGATCGTCCCATTTCATGTTAGAACGCCACAGTGTTTGTAGAAAACACTTCCCCATTAGAATTATCGGGGCTATCCACCCACAAGGGTCAAATAATTTGGTAGTTTGGGCCATAATCAAAAGGTTTGTATAAGGAGCGCTGTTATCTTTACTGAGAAACATCTCCGAAACAGGAAATTAAAAACAGTCCTGATCGGGTTCCCAAACAAGACTCAGTACTGTACGCGGGTAATTGGGAATAGAAACGTCATCGGCAAGCCACAAACTGGGATGATTACCAGCCCATTTATGAAGAACGAATCCCCCTTAGACAGCAAGGTAAGGACTTCTTGTTGAAGTTCTTGGGTTTCCTCCAAGGAAGAAGCACCAGTGGCCAAATCGTTAACAAAAAAGTTATTCAGAACTAAATTGGAGACAGAAGGATGAACCTTGGCGTCATCATAGGCTAGTTGCCGTAGAGTGCAGATGGTCCAATAGTGAGAACAAATTAGGCTGTAAGTGAGGGTCTAAAATGCAAAAGGCTGAATTGGCTCCAAAGGTGTGGGTCACCAAAAAAAAAAAAAAAAAAAAAAAAAAACGTGCGTTGCTGTAGTAAAGCAGCAAATTGCAGTTGAGGTCTGCTTAACTCTTGTTTTTCATCAGTTTCATATTGCTATAGAATTTTATGGCTTTTTCGCAATTTTGGCATTTGAAATGAATTTGTTATGGTATTATCTTCAATATCTCTCTGTGTAAAGAGTTCTACGATCTGGACAGCTGTTTCAGCTCCAACACTAAGACTTTCAGGAACCTTATACATCAGTGTTTTCATCTTTATTAATTAACTCCAACAATTTTTCCTTCCACCACTTAAGTTTTACTAGTCCGTTTTCTGTAGGTTTAAGGTCTGTTTTTTTTTTCTTTATCTGTCTTTAAGTTACTCAAAACTTTTATAAGCTGAGCAGTTGTAACCTGTCTTCCTTTTGTTAATGTTGACCATGCCTTCTTCTTTGTATTTATCATGGCAGGGATTTTTCAAAATAAACACTATGTTCAGATAATAGTTTAACAAATAGTACTCCATAAAGTTTCTTGTTTTGTTTGCCATCATTTTCCTCACTTGACAACATTTTTAAAAATAAACTAGACCCGAACGATAAGAGGTACTGTGAAATACGGTTGTGTAAAGGGAAGTATGCGTCATAAAGGGAAGGGAAGTGAGCTTCCAGAACTAGTTAGTCCTTGAAAAAACATCATACTAGTACTAATTATGACTAGTATTTACTTGAATTTTCCGGGTTCTACTTAACTGCAGACTAGTTATTACTATATGAAACTAGTATTTGTTTATTCAATAGATTTTTAGAAAGTACTTAAACTGTCAATAGCAAATAGTAACTAGTTTTTATTCAATTCACCTCATAAGATTAATAAGTACACAGGGCTTTATTGATTATATGCTGAGGATTTACTCTTAAACAGTGTAAAATACTTTTTTAAAGAATATAAACTCAGTTTTCAACGTTTTCCATGGTAGATTTTTCATATGGAGCTCCAAATGTTTCCAAAAGATCCCCTTTCTCCCATTAAAAAAATCCTAGAAGTGATCTCCCTTGATCACTCCACCTTAAAAAAAAAAAAAATCATAAACAAGCCAAATTAATATATATATATATATATATATATATATATATATATATATATATATATATATATATATATATATATATATATATTAATATCACATTTGAAAAAAAATCGGTTATTTTCTTTTAGTGCAATCCTAATGAATTAATCCATGTTCAGAGCAGAAAATCAGCACATTATAGGTGTATTGTTTTGCCATTTTAAAACTAATCGTCGGTACCCCATCTTCTTCATCTCCTTTTCAAACGGAGTCAACATTTTCTCATCAGTTAGGATAGAGATGAATAGAAAAAAAAAGGGTAAACTGACCGAAATTCATAGGAAACTTTTCCCTCTCACTCATTCTCCTCTCCATCTCCTAAATAGATTAAGAGTTAACCAGATTATTTACTTGGAAATTGGACATTTGCATTACTTGGAAGGTGATAATAAATACGAATTATTGAAGTGACGGGATTGCATTGTTTTTATACGAATTAAAAGGAGATTTTCAAGGGACCAGAGAATCCATACTAATTATCAGGACTTACTAATTAATGGGCTATGAATTATCGAGATTCTACTGTGTATATGTATGTATACATAGATAGATAGATAGATAGATAAAAGAACTTTATTTATATATATATTATATATATATATA
The DNA here is from genome assembly GCA_948150685.1 of Rhaphigaster nebulosa. NCBI lineage: Eukaryota > Metazoa > Arthropoda > Insecta > Hemiptera > Pentatomidae > Rhaphigaster > Rhaphigaster nebulosa. The sequence continues at coordinate 180,827,053 of OX411307.1, read as the reverse complement.
TATATATATATATATATATATATATATATTGTATATATATACAATATACAATTTATACAATATATATATATATATATTGTATATACCAAATGATGTGGATCTGGTGGATGTAGTTTCACGGGAGCTCTTAAGACGTCTACGCCGGTGCCTGGTCCTCACAAGAATGCTCTCCTTTGTTGTCCGTTACCCTCTCTAGGTTTCAAAATGGCGAACTGCCATTTTGATTATCTAATACAAATGGACCATTTATGATTTTGTGAAGTTCTCATTTGATGAAAATCTCTTCTACTTCTTTTTGATTTTCTTAGATCAGGTTTATTGTCGAAGTATTGACAAATTGATCATCTTCACCCACTCGATCATTATGGCAGAGGTTCTGTTGAAGTCAAACATAGAGCCGCCATGTTTTAAAATGCCAAGCGTCTATTTTGGTTCCATTTATAATTTATGATGGTTGCAGTCAGGATAAATAAATGTATTATTTTCCTGAGAATCCCTATTTCCAAATATTAAATCTAATTTAAGATATCTAAAACAATTATTTACTACGTACCTATAATCTGAAAAAAGGTGTATATTACATTTCTCCCTCCTTCTAGGTAAAAAAAATAATAATGATATTTTGCACGCAAATAATATTGTTATTATTTTTTTTTCATCTTAAATTATACAAGAGAATACTGAAACATTCATACTCCATTCATTCAATTAAACATTAATCCCCAATTGCCTCTGAGTTACTAATAATTACAATTTTTTATTTCCTTAATTACTAAATTCAAGTTTAATTGTATTCTTCATTTTCTTCTTAATTATTGATTTACATAATTTTTCTTATCTCTAAACAGAATACAATTAAACTATATACAAATATTTTTCAAAAACTATACATAAATCATATAAAAGAACAAATTGAGAGAGGACAGTTACATTTTCATTATATACAAACTAATTTTTGTTGAGACCCCAATAAGATGTGGTTCTATTAATCAAAAAACAGGATATTGCGACTAAATGAGAAACATTGTTATGCTACCAAAATCAAAGAAAATAGGAATGAGCAAGAGAAGATTGTCCATCAGAAAATGAGTAAAACAACAATTTAATTATACCAAAAATAATCACTGTCATTGTTAATAATTAAATTTTATTTAAGTATTCTACTTGAATTTGTATTACAGCTCTTGCGAGCAAGGCCTTATAATTTTTAAAGAAAACAAAAAATGTTAGCTCTGCGCTGAGCACCAATTATTTTAAATTCACATATAAACAAATAGCATCAATAGCTGGTTAACATATCACTAAAACATGTAATGATTATTAAGAAAAAAGAAAATATGGATTCTCATATATGGTACATCTTATATGAGAATTTTGAATTATTATTGCAACTACACACCATAAGAAAAAACAAACAAAAACAAGGGTTGAAAGAAATAAATATTTTAAATTTAGGTCAAAAACTAAAAATTATTTTAGAGATAAATATTCCTAAGTTAACTACAATTCATGAATAATCGATGATCTGACTATTGGTTACAAAAATCAACACCTATTAAATGAGAGATATTTTTCTTGATAATTTAATAAATTCTTAAAATGTAATTCTTAAATATTTTTCTATAAATCAACTAAACATTTCTTATTAAAATCAAAATGACCTTTACTTAATAACAATATTGAAAAGGGTGTTTTTTCAAATAATATTTCATGTTTATAAATCCATCCTCAGGAATAACAGTAATAAAGGGATACAAATCATTAATTCTAGCAACTAATTTTAAAGATATGAGACTATAGTTTTATAAAGAAAAATAACTGTCTATTCCAAACCCCAGAAATAAAAATGTATTGATTTTTTAACTTTCTTTTTTAATTTTAAGCATCATAGAAATATCCCAAGCCTAAACAAATTTTCCAATTTTATTTTTAATAAATTTCTGTACCGGCTCATGATCTAAATGCAATCCACCCGGGTCGTACACTTTAAATGTACTCCTAAAGCATAAGGGCTTCATTCCAAACATACACTGTATAGGTGCATGTCTGATATAAGTTAAAAAGCGGGAAATATTCAAGATAGATATAAAATCATTCCATCTATTGGTGGCAAACCGGGTGGCATTATTGCTTAAACACTTTAATGGGGTATTAACTTGTTCCGTGAATTCAAGATTGGATTTTTGATCCCCAAACACTCTGACATTCCGATTTTCATCCTCTTTTTGACTTAACCGCCCAATCTCATGTTTGTATTGCGATTCTATTTTCACAAACATGTTTTTAGTTTTACTTCCTTCCATGAGACAGTCATCAAATTTTTTGGATAATTCGGAGTCATTTCTATAGGCTACTTTAATTTTTTCTGATGTTTCAGCGTTTTGTGAGTTCAATTTTAAGGTTAAATTAGTTTCAACTGAATCATCTTTAATTATTGTCGGTCCCAGTTCACAACTTCCTGGCATCACTGAATTATTTATTTTATTATCATTTTTTAAATTTAGTTCTTCATTTATAAAATTAACAGTTTTAAATTCTTTATTTAAATTATCAACTTTTTTATCGAGTTCAGGACTTCTTTCATCAAATTTTTTATCGAATTCTTTTAAATCATTTTTAAGTTCCTGAAATCTTTCCTCGGCTTTTTTATCGGATTCACGACTTCTTTCCTCGGCTTTTTTATCGGATTTTTTTATATCATTTTTAACTTCCTGACTTCTTTCATCCATTCTTTTCAAACTAAATATTAAATGTTTCAAAACGCTATTAATATCAAAATTATCGCTATTCATATTAATTTCCGCGTCTGAAATGTTATCCCCTCTTATGCATTGGACAACGGTCTCTTCCTGATTATCTAATAGAACTACATCCCCATCGGATTTTCCCATAATCACATCTTTAGGGTCTCGATCCCCAGTCTGATTTTCCTGGTCCTTTTCCATAATTTTCAATTTGTAAACAAAACTTTAACACTTTAAAAATTTCTGTGAGCTGCGTACTGATTGTCGTGACCTAATTTTTAACAAATAAGGCCACGCGTTATTGGGCGACAAATATGTAACGTTCCGTTTTTGGGGACATAAATAAATAAAACTTATTTTCCCTTTTTTAATATATTTATTTGTTTTATAAAACTTTGACTAATTCTCAGGGGGGTTGCTAGACAATCAGACACAGACACACAGAACTATAACTATTACAAACATATGAATAACGTGAAGCGTCAATATATCTTAAATTATACACTTTCTTCTTGTAGAATGATGACGGTGGTTTACGGGATATAATTAAAATGTATTACCAAATGATGTGGATCTGGTGGATGTAGTTTCACGGGAGCTCTTAAGACGTCTACGCCGGTGCCTGGTCCTCACAAGAATGCTCTCCTTTGTTGTCCGTTACCCTCTCTAGGTTTCAAAATGGCGAACTGCCATTTTGATTATCTAATACAAATGGACCATTTATGATTTTGTGAAGTTCTCATTTGATGAAAATCTCTTCTACTTCTTTTTGATTTTCTTAGATCAGGTTTATTGTCGAAGTATTGACAAATTGATCATCTTCACTCACTCGATCATTATGGCAGAGGTTCTGTTGAAGTCAAACATAGAGCCGCCATGTTTTAAAATGCCAAGCGTCTATTTTGGTTCCATTTATAATTTATGATGGTTGCAGTCAGGATAAATAAATGTTGTATTATTTTCCTGAGAATCCCTATTTCCAAATATTAAATCTAATTTAAGATATCTAAAACAATTATTTACTACGTACCTATAATCTGAAAAAAGTTTATATTACAATATATATATATATATATATATATATATATATATATATATATATATATATATATATATATATATATATTGTAACATATATATATGTTTTTGCTTGTTTTTTTCTGTGGGCACTATAGACCATGCAGATCTTTGGCAGTGCGATGTGATCTTACTAACATTTTATCACTTGCAAGAGCAAAGACGGTGCCCATGGAGGGGGTCACCAAACCTCATGCTGCTGCGAATCATGGTTTCCATGGTGCAGCGGCAGGCTGCCCATAGCTCTATAGTCAGTCCCTTTGGGGCCAATTCGGCAGCGTTCTTCCCACTAACTAACTCGGGCTCAAGTACAGTGACAATCGAAATTTTGACCCGACTACAATGCATTCCTTACCTATACAGTAAGGAAAGTAAAAACATGTGATAGGTTATAACCTGGTATAAAAACTAACAACTAGAGTAAAAAATAAACAATATTTTATAGGTAAGTAAAGTAAAGTAAATGATCTTGCCCATTTCACGACCCCTTGTGGCCTTAATGCAGTTAAAGCTTCCAGAGTTGGATAAATTTATCTATGATATATTATAAATTTAGGTGATAGATAACAAATTTTGGATGAAATTATCTATTATTCGATATGTCGAATGAGAATAACCGCATTTAAAAATTTATTGCACAATGTAATGTTAAAAATGTATTTTAAATAAATATTGGTGCATTCATTTAAAAAGACAATTTATTATTACTGTAGTATATTTTCATTCAGTAATGTCAACAGTAAATCAAGATAATCATGCACAATATAAAATCCTATAATAAATTTGGAATTTGCGTCTGTGAAAACCTGATAAATGATCCCTGTACCTAAGAATTCTATAAAAGTAATGATTAATCTAATTGATAGAAAACTTTGAGGATATCTGGTAAATTAAAATAAATCTATACCTGATCGCTTGATCTTAAAATTGGCAGTATTTTATTAAAAAGCCCCTGTTATAACCCGATAATGTACCTTAGCGTCGAAGAAATCTAGAAAGCTAAAATAAATCACACGTGAGCATGCGTTTTTAAAATCGATGGTTTTTTCATTTAAAAAAATTGCTTCCGATTACGTAATAATGAAATTTAATATCGACGGTATCCGAAAAGTCAAAATCGATACCTGATCGCGCTGTATTAAAATCAACATTTTCTGTACCTCATTATTGAGGATTTCCAATAAGTTAAAATAAATCGATACCTGATCACACAATCTTAAAATCGACAGTATTTTCATAAAAAGCCCTTTTAATAATCCAACAATGCACCTCAATATCAAGAGTTATGGGATAGCATTTATACGTTTATATATACTATATTATTTACACACTAAATATTTATAAATAATTGAAACATTTATAAATTATTTTTAAAGAAAGGGTTTAGTAGTAGTGTCTCGACCTGCCATAGTCCCTTTGGAACATAGTTTCTGTTTTAGGGTACTTAGACTTTTAACAAGTACCAGTTAACTCATAACAACAGGATCCACCTGTGAAGGTGCTAATTATACCCCCCCCATAAACAATCTATTGTACTTATCATTTACCATGTCTAGTTACATTATTTAAGGCTTGCAGCTTGTTACTCCTTACTTCTTTGTCTTCTCCTCTTCAATCCCTACCACTTGACTTACAAATAAAAGGATCCGTAAACTTAAAATTAACAAGCAGTCGAATAGATATATATAAAGCAGTGTGTATGTATTTAAAGATAAGGCAAGTGTCTTACATGCACTATAGTGAGATATACTTTGATGTAAGAATGTAGTCTCTGTTACACTTTTTAAAATAAAGTAAATTTTTAACACAATGTTGTTAGCGAAATTCGTTAACTGAGGATATCCGAAATGTTAAAGTAAATTGTTGCGTGAGCATGTGATCTTAAAATTTATAATTTCAAAAACTATGCATCCAATAACATAAAAATCGACATTAATACCAAAAATATTCGAAAAACTTTTATATTCATACTTAAAATTTGAGGTTTTACATTTCAAGATATGAGAATTCTAAAATTGAATTTTAAAAATCTATCCGCCAGCAGCAAATCGTAAATTTAGGCGTGCAAAATTAGAAAAATAGAGATTAAATTTAGCTCTCTGTACTAATATGTATGTATACACAAATATTTTCTTAATTTCAAATCCAACAATTCTAAATTTCAGACCTCAGTATTCATAAGATAGATAGATAATTAACTTTTTATTGCTTTTAACTAATACAACTTATAGCAATTAGGTTTTATAATATTAATGCATTAAGAGGTTAAATGTAAGTTACAGTCTTCATGCTTCAAAAGAAAAGAATAAAAAATACAAATAGCAAAGAACTAGGTAAAAGCTGATATCAATTAGATTTTCATATTAATAAATTTTCATATCAATTAGAAAAAACATAAGAACATACAATAAGATCTTTTTTTTCTCCCCTCTTCCTTCTACTTTTCTACCTTTTTTATCCGGTGTGTGTGTGTGCGCTCGTGCGTGTGTGTTTTTCCTCTCCTGTGGAATTGGTGAAATATAAGACTGGTTGGTTATTTTCCATTATTTTTGAGACTCTAGGCTTTGTGTTTGAAACTTTCCATTTTTATCCTAACAGTTATGATTTAAATTAAATTAAAATTAATGTTGCTTAGGATTGAAATTTTGTAATGTAGCTGTCTTGCTTGTAAGTTTTAATAAGTATGCAAAGTAAGGTACACATCTATTAAAACCTGTATTATTACAATTATTTTATCTATAGTTAAATATGTAATAACTTTTATAGTATGCCTCTGTTGTCAATTTTTTGCTTGTACATACTTATAGAGAATATTTAACACTTCAGTAAGAACATATGCCTTTTAGGCATGTACTTATCACGTTCTTACTGCTAGGTGTCTCCCTAATATAGTACTATGAGACCGGTCTTCCTCCTAGAATTCATTAGTTCGAACTTTAACCTTGCTGGTATAAATGTCACGGTCTTCTTGGTTGTCACTGTTTGAATGTTACTTTCCTCTTTGTAAATGATACGCTGCTTTTTAGTATATGTTCCTTTTTATGTAGTTAGATTTCCTGCCTCACAGGCATGTGTTCCTCTTAACCTGCTTAGTATTATATGCCTTTTAGGCATGTGTTCCTTTTGAGGGAGGTAAAATGCCAATTTGGCATATATTACATTGGAAGGTGTTATGTTTCGTATAATCCTCTCGAGAAGACAGATGTTCTGCTAAGAGAATATTTTTTTTTTAATTTTTGCATGGAATGAGTGAAAATTATGAATCCTACTTATGAATATTTCTTGTTAGTTCTGATATATCCCTGAGCTTTAGCATTTTACCTGTAATGGTTCTGAGTATACCTATTGATTTTTTCCAATGAAAACAAATTTCTAATGAAGTCATGTTTTCTTCAATATTGATTCAGATGTTATTATCTATACAGTAAAATTAGGTAGATGACAGACTAATGAAAAAACATCTTATATCATTATATACAATTACAATAAATGATAGAAAGTAATCTTTAATTTTCAAAATTAGTTTGTTATTATTATTAAAAATTAACAATAGTTAAGTTCCTGCTTAGTAGGAAGGTGTTCCTCCTAGAGTATGTACGAATATCGTAAAGTGCCTGCCTAAAAGGCAGGTCTTCCTCTAAGCGTAAATTTTTTGTATGTCTAATAGGCAGGTGTTCCTCTAAGAGAGAGAATATTGAAAGCATGCTCCTTCTGAATTGTTAACGTTTTATTGAATGACCTTATTTAACTTCTAAAAATTATGTTGGATATGGAAGAATCCCCTGAATAATTATTCTTATATTAGTTTTCACTATTTTAGTTGTTATTTAGTTATTCTGTTAAACATTTGTAAGAGGTAATTTAATCTGGTAATTTTAAGGTCAAATTGTAAATGTCATCAGAGAAGGAATTACTGGAAAATCAGAAGATGAAATAAAACATATTAAAATCCCTTCTCCTCATCGAACTGGAATATTACTCTTGATTCGATCTGATAACCCTCATCGAAGAGAATTAGTGGAAGCCAGTGATCTTCCATTGTTTGAAGACTTTGTGGAAGGTAGTTATTTTTTGCTGTCTCCAATATTGTGCTGATTTTTTTTTTTTTCATGTTTTTTCTAATCTATTTTTCTCCTTCTGGTGAATGTTGCTGTTCAAGTTTTACTTTTTTATTACTACAGGGATTTTTTATAAATACTACTTATAATAGTTTTAATTCTGAATTATTACTAATTCCTTATTTGTTAAGAAATGATAATGTAAAAATATTTCTCATTTTCTTAATGATCATGACAACTTTCTCCTAGTCTATAAATATTAATTTGATATTCCAGGATACTTCTTGATGCTTCTCCAGCAGTTGCCTTAAAGTAAATATATGGTCGATGCATGTAAATCTTCACTAGTAAAGTGTGATTTTAAAAATAAAATAAAACTTTTTGCTATAGCCCCCTTCCCCCCCCCCTCCGAAAGCCCTCGTGCAATGGATTTAGTTTAGCCAAACCATATTCCTTAAAGGGAATTTTGTCTACTTAGCAATGGTGTAATTGGAACTTAATTACCTTGAATAGTTTTTGAGCTATCACTTCCTGTTTAACTAATAAACATTACTTACATAAAATAACACAAAACTTAAATTTTCTGCTTTTCTGTGGGAAATCGGACCATATTCCGATACATTTGAATTTTTTGTTCAGGTGTAGAATCAGCCCCTGAAGTTTTCTGATTCTTGTGCTGTTCACTCTGTATATATTTATATGAACAATATATATAATTGTAACCTTTTCCATCTAAATTATAACTTTTTCCATTTCAATTGTAACCCTACCGGACATGAATTAATTGTATTTTATTGTTGAAAAATAATTATTTTAATGTAAATAATGACTTATGAAGTAATTTTGGCATATTTATCCGACATTTTTTCATTTATTGGGTAATTTACATTAAGTTTTAATTGAAAATTGTTAAATTTAAAAAACAAATTGTTTATTTATTTTCAAACATTTATTATTGTTTATTTTTTTGAACAGGGAGGGAAGGTGTACTTCATCAATTCGATGATCGTTCATTAGGTTTTCAAAGTTGATAATTTCGAATTTACAGTCGAATTTTTTTTCGGCCACGAGCATTTCAAATTAATCATTAGTTTACAAAGTTCTTTCATATAGATATCATAAATTAGGTTTTCAATTAGGTTCAAATGTTTGATTGCACATGTGCATTTTACTTTTCCGTTACTATTGACGTTTTCTTCCTATGATATAGGGATCGTTTATTAGGTTTTCAAGTGCTGTGATTCCATTTTTTGAATATATTTCACAAATTATTACAGCCCTTGTTGACTGGAAAGAGGAGTTTTATCAGAAGGGAATGACGACAAATAATGCCAAAATAAAAGTGCTTGTTATGTCCAGGCATGAATGCGAAGACGTACACATGTTTTGCCATGTTGAGACCTTGAATTGATGAACCACTTTCCCTACCTGGGAACCATCATTAGCAGGTCTGGTAAAGTAGATGAATAAAATAAACAAAGCAAACCTAATATATTACCAGATCTGTAATGGCATAATTGGCCACCGGATGTAGGGAAAATAGCGAAGCTTCACATATACAAAGCAGTTTACCTACCTATGCTTACATGTGTAAAGGATTGAGAAAAATCTAAGCAGATGGATGAAAGTTATTCTTCAAGAAGTGGAACCACCTGCAGGCAATGACCCCGAAAGGGAAAATCTTTAGGAAATTCTTCTCTACCATTAGATCAAGATTAGATGATGAATGGGTTCCCCCTGATTATTGAGTCTCTCAACTCCTCGCTGGGATTTTTGGGCCAAGCTTCATGGCTTTGGAAAGAATGTCAATCCCCTATGCTCCAGTTGCTGAGTACCAGAGACCGCTGAGATAATGATCACAACCTGTTCCAGTTTTAAGAGGATACAGAACTTGATGACTGGTGTCTGGAGACAAAAATTTCTTGCAGCTGATGGAGAAGGAGAACTATCTATATTTGACTTGCCTGTACTTCATGTAAGGTTGGAAAGAAGCTATGAGAGTACAGTATTACCACCTGGCTCAAGGGCCTTCTCTGGTAAGGCCACCTGATCAGGGTGAGGAAGTTAACAACGGAGATGAGGAGTAAAGGCAAAAGTCCATAATTCGCTGAAAGGTGAGGTAGGTAGAAAAAAATAATTAAATAAGAAAAGGTAGAAATCAAAGGGATGGGGGTCTGGTCTTATGAAAACTCACTGACGATTTTTGAGTTTAAGCTTTGACAATATACGGACAGGGAACTGTCATGAGATAGCATTGCAAAGAAAAGAGCCTGGAAAACATTTTTGACAAAAGGAGGGGAAAAAACATTTTAACTCGTATCAGTGATAGACATGGTCATAATAGTCCAAAAGTCGAGGTAAAATTTGGTGTCAACTTGAAGAAAACATTTAGTCATATATCCATATAATGTCCATCCTCAGTATTCAATTTGCACTTGTCTGCCAACTCGAACCGTTTTAAAATGGGGCCCATAGGAAGGAGGTAAACATATGTAAAAATTGCGTTATTTGAAGATGATTTATTTCAAGCACACAAGAAACTGCACATCCCCTAGATCAGGGGTTCCCTGACTTTTTTCACTGCGTACCACTACCTAATCTTATGATATTAATTTTAAAGATTCGTAATAAAAAAGAAAAAACTGATTTACAAAACTTTATTAAACAAACATATGTACAGATGTGCTTAAGAAATTGTATCTTTCAAAAATAAGAAATTTGAACAATATTTTTCAGTTGGAATTTTTTTTTTTACAATCAGAATATCAATGTTAGGCTTGATAGAGCTCAACTTGATTCTTAAGTCCTCCTAAACACTTTACTACCGTAACCATCCTGAATCATTTTTATTAATCGTAGATAGTGTTTATCCAATTTATAATTGATACATTCAATAATAATTTTTAAAAAATTGTTATCCCTCGTTTAATGTGTTAAAAAGATTATTTTATTCATGACTTTTGTTTGCTTGTTCACGTACCACAGTCTGGGAGCCCATGGCCTAGATGCCAAAATACTTTTCTGAAATCAGGAGGGGGTATAGCACTGGCAGACAAGTATCTTTATTATATTAATGTTATAAAAGTACAATATTTAGTAAATTTTATGTAATAAGGTTAAAACAATGTATTTTGAATATTTATTTCAATATTTAATGTTACGTATTTTCGAATTAATGTTTAGGTTTATGTAAAATTTAGACAGATCTAAATTGTTCAAATTGAAATGTTCAAAGTTCAAAACTCATCGTCGTCGGAATTAGATGAATCTACTTCGCCCTCATCTTCTTCTTCATCCTTCTCGTCTTCTTCCTTCAACAGTTCTTCCATATTTTCCGTAACAGAGCTCCACTACACAATTTCCAATTGATCATCTTTTATTGCTTAGCCAAAATTTGTTGGTGAGATGGCAGATGGATCAGGAAAGTTTAACTTACACAATATTTTTGTTATATATTTCGTTCTTAGTAATTTAGGCATCATTGCTTTCCTGCACGGTGGCTAATAGCTAGTGGCTATACCTCTTATATTTTTAAAGAATTCTTCAAAGGCTTATCCTTTCACTTTTGATATCATTGCTAAGTGCATTTTGCAAAAAATAAAAAGTTTGAATGATTAACAAATTCCGCTTGTTTTTGTCCTATGCTTTTCTCTCTCGATTCAATACGCCAAAAGAAACTTAAGAACATTAGTTAAGCATTAGTAGCTTAGGACTGATTATGTCACAGACAATGCCTGCATTCCATGCCATGACAGGAACAAATTATACTGCTTCTTTTTATCTTCTCAGAAAAGTTAGGCCATTCAAAATACTAGAATCGACAATAGAGGAACAGCAAGTTTTGGCTTCATTGAGTGACAGCAATGACTTGGCTGACCATGTAACTAGCAAGTTGGAAAAACTAGTTAGTAAATTTTATTAAGGCAGATCTGAAGATATTAATGAATTGAGATTTAACCAATATGTGGACAATTATCCCAAAAAGGAATGAGTCCTTTAAAAAATAAAAGGTGTATAGATGCACTAACTAGCAGTTAGCCACCATGCAGAAAAGTGTTGATGTGTAAATTACTAAGAATGAAATATTTAACAACAATATGGTGAAATTTAAACTGCCCTGATCCACGTACGATCTCACCAACAAATTATGACTGAGCAATAAGTTAGTATATTATACTACTTTTTCAACCAAACATTTCCAATTCACAAAATTTTGAAAAATTAAATTATTTTGAAGTGTTTTACTTGTTTTATTAAATTTGTTTTCAATAAATAACTTACAAATGAGATGGTTTTTTTCTGCCATCATTCCCAATTAATTTGTGAGAATTCCTCAAAAAGTTTATTTATGGTATAGAATCTCCGTAACGCAACGGCGAGGATTTTAAATTTTGTCTGTCAGTGGGACGCCCCCGTCTAATGTTGGCAAACAAAGTTTTTTAGCATCTGTGGGATGTGTAGTTACATGTGTACTTGAAATAAATCATCTTCAAATAGTACACCGTTACACAAAAAAAAATGTGGATTTTGAATTTTGTCTGCCGGTACTATGCCCCCTTCTAATTTCGGCTGACAAAGTTCTCGGGCATCTAGGGGATGTGCAATTTCTTGTATATGTACTTGAAATAAATCATATTCAAACAATGCAATTTTTATGTATTTGTTACCTACCCCCTTTCGATGAGCGCCATTTTGAAATGCCACCTGCTTTGAGTTGCAGACAAGTACAAATTGAATACTGAGGATAGACATTATATGTATATATGACTCAAAACTTTCTTCAAATAAGTCACAAAATTTCACCTCGGCTCTTGGAATATAATGAGGAATCCCTAGACAAAATCTCTGGCAGCAGTTCATGATACATTTGTTTATTGAGACTTCTTGGTAACCTTTTATTTTTGAGGATGACTTGCGGTGACCAATAACACCTGTTATTTACCTCTATTAGAGCTTTTATTTCTTCTTTGATGCTTTATTTTCTGAGATAATGATTTCCAAGTATTTAAAATTTGTCACTCTCGAAATTATATCCTACTCCTTCCAAGTACTGATTTCCTTCTCTGTCTTTTAAGATTGCTGATGTGTCTCGAGTGGATAGAGTACTGAACCAAATGTAATTCAAGATCATCATCATTTGTGAAAGTTTTACTATTCTTAGAGTTTTTCAAACTTCAAAATAAATGGTAATCAAATATTGTTAGGTCAGGATCAGGGCTTTATAAAGGATGTGACATCACTTCCCGATCAAGCTTCACTAATATCCCATGACTTTCCTCAAAGACTTGTGAGGCTTTATCACATTATCACTGTTGGAACATCATTCCTTTGTAGTTAGCTAATGTTGGATGTTTCCTTTGATAGGCTCATGCAGTGCCATTAGTCGTTTACCATTAATATTTGAATTGATTGCCGAGTTCATTGGAAACAGCTCGAAATACAATATACTATTGTAGTCCCAATGATAATTCTTTTCAAATAAGGGTTCGTTTTTTGGGCTTGAGTTGCATATCACAATTATCAATTCATTGTATTTAGTGAATTTCTTTCAATTTATGCTGAACCCAAGTATCAACTTCCATAGTAAGGCTAAGAAATTTTAAGTAATTTTCTATTGTTGTGTATGACAATTTAACCTCTATGGTTGTGATGATAGTAAGCCCAGCCATCTGGACCATCTAAATTAATTTTTTTTTCATCTGTAAATAGTAGTTTCCTCCATTCCTCTTTCCACTGAACATGGTCACGGGCAAACTTCTTCCGTTTATGCTTATGGGTCATACTGAGGGGTGGAAAACGTTTAATTTTTTTCCTCTTTATTTGAGGTGCAGTTTGAAGGGCCCTTATAACGTTTTTTATATTTGTTCGCACTCCAGCACGATCAGCAATTTGACAAACTGTTAAAGTGGTGTTACCAGCAGTTCTTTAAATAGCTCGTTTTTGTCTTTTTGATATTACAGGGCGCCTTCCTAGAGATATCATTATTCCATAACAATCTCGAGATTTTAAAAAATTAGAAATAACTTTTCTACTCCTATCTGTATTTCTCAAAATATCAGAAACAGAAAAGCGTTGATTTTTCATTCTCTCAATGATATTTCTTTCAGTCAAAGATAAAGATTTGGCTCATTCCATCTCCACTGTTACAAATGATCACATTAAAAGCAGAGTTTGAACTGAATTTGTCCTCTCTATTTATCCTAAATGCCTACATTTGTAAATAAACAGCACTTGTGCTATCATTTTGTTCCATCTCAAATCCAATATTATTTATTTATTTCTAGAAATTATTTTTATTTATGGCCTATTGGGTAAAGTACATTTAAACTTAAGCAAAAGAAGCTATTTATGGTAAAAGGAAATTATAAGCACTGGTCAAAGTTCAATAAACAGAAAAATATCAGGGTGGGATATCTTTTTGTCCCGGACCTTAGTCTCCATGTACTTGTCTCTCCAAAATCAAGAGATAGTATATTGCTGACAATCATCACTGCTGTCGTTGAGAGTGATTAACTACCATGTATAAACAATAACGAAGCATTGCACTTGGTTACACAATTTATAATTATTAGTTGAAAATATGAAAACAAAACATTTTTACTTAGTATAAACAATGTGTATTTTTAGCATTCTGTTATAAAAAACACTTTCTGTTCCAAAAGTTCTTTAAATGAATCATAAATTCTTTAGATGATTGTATGTATTATTTTATTTCATTTATAATTTTTAAAATATTTTTTTTTTGTTATTTTTTAAAATTATAATTTTAATTCATTAAATTTGATTTTCAGGTTTGAAACATCATTAGTTTCACATTGCATCATAGTTTCACATAGCTGATAGCTTAAATCATCAATAATAAGTTAAAGTAATTCGGCAGTAGAAGATGAAAAGTATTCATTTTTCACTTAAAGGTGATGAAAAGATTAAGTTACTTTAATATTTTCATTTATTACAATTTTAAGGTGAATTGCATTTAATATGATTGCTTTTAGGAGTAAAGTTATTAAAGTGCAAATAGTATCTGTGTCTATACATATCTACATACAATACTGTGTTTCCCAAGCTATCCATGTACTTTTTATTTGTAAGATTTAGTAGTTCTTCCGAAGTATGTGAGAAAAGATTGTTTATATTTGGAAATAAATTTATATCTGCTCTCAGCAGATTAAAAAAAAGGGTTCATCACAAGCTATTTCATAAAATATTTACACACGCAAGGTATGAGGGTGGATCAAAAAGTAATGCCTCATTTGTCATAAAAAGATAATTAATGATCATATCACAGAAACAATTATTACAGATCATTGCCTGAATTGTCTCTCCTTTACACAAAACTATCGTTCAACCTAGTCACCATTAATGTGCAGCACACATTTGTGCCTTCGGATAACCCAGGAATCTACACCATTTTGAAAAAAAAATTAGGTTTTTGCTTCTTGAGCCATGATTTTAAAGCTGTTTTAACATTGACTGTATTGAACTGTATTTTTTTTTTTTGAGGACAGTTCAGGCTATGATCTGTAATAATTTCTGTTGTTATATGTTCATTAATAAAGTTTTTATGACATCTGAGACATTACTTTTTGATCCACCCTCATATAATGTTTGTGTGTTTGTGTATGCCTTCTTGCATGTATTTACATTTATAATTATTTGTATTCAAGAAGTCGATTCTATAAAATTCTATAATTTGTTTTCTTGTTATAAGATTTATTTTCAATATTGTTTAAGAAAATTGATTTAAGTAAATATTGTTTAATCAATTGTTCTGTTAAAGACTACTGAAAAATGGCCTCTTCATATCTTTACTTGAAACAGTTATTTACTTCCTTTAGAATTATCTTTTTATATTTTAAAATAGTATTATTTGTATTGAAACCATTTCTTTCACTAATAATTTCCCGGAACTAATTAAAGATTTTATTTTTTATAAAGCCACAAACCAAGAATATTTAATTAATTTATTACTAGTTTCATTTTAACTTTTCATTTTAAACTTTAAATTAACTGTAGATGAAATAGGTAGTTGGTTTTTCGTTATTGTAAATTATTTTCTTACAATAAACCTTTTTTTTTTCCTTTCTACTTTATTTGAGATATTTTGTTGTTTTTATTTTTTTCTATAGAAATTAAATTTGAATTATTTAATTTGTGAAAGATTTGATCCTGTTGTTGTATTAAAACTATATATATATATATATATATATATATATTTATTTATTCATTTATTTATTTCATTGTTAGCCTGAATGTAATTGATTCATTTGGCTTTTGTTGTATTTTTATAGTTGATATTTGTTGTGAGAAAGCAGATAGAAAATTATTATAATTTTTTTTTTCTGTCTTTTCGTCACCTTAAGTATATTTATTTTTGATGTACTGAATTAAGTATTAAGATATCATTTTTACCTAATGTTCAACAAAAGTAAATATAAAATTTTCTATTTTGTGTATTGATAGTTGACCGTATGGTAAATAATGAAGGAGATAATCTGTTTGGCGATCTAGAATAAAATGAAATAATAGTAACTATGTATTTAATGCTGATGTTTAGTCTTATCGTATTCCATATTCTTGAGTCTTATCCTATTCCTCATAGGTTGTAGAGCCCTGGTGAAGACCTACAATGTGGGTCGAAACATCAGCATTAAATAAATAGTTACTACTATTTTATCTTATTCTTGACTGCCACTTGGACCATCTTCATTATAAAATTTTCTATTTTTATTTTTTGTATTGTTAGGGTAGAACGGGCAGTGTTTGAACACATTAAGAAAATTGTTGACTTTGTTGATCCATTGTTATTTTCTTTGTTTACACTTATTTCTCACGTTGCTCACTGCATCAAGATATCCTGTAACTACTCAATATTAAAAAAACATAAGTTCAAGCAAAAAACCCTCCAAATTTGTTTTTCCCGAAAAAAGTTTTTTGACCCAGTCTTTGACAGCCAAATTTTGGCTTGCACCAGTAATTGACAAAACAGGTTTAATTTTAATATGAGATTTATCTTAACAAAATAATGTTTTCCTAAATCATAAAACTTTATAATTGAAATAAGCAATATCAATATGGTTTAGTCATTATTATTCATGTAACTATGAGTGTTATTTATGAAAGTAGTTACAACTACATGGTTCATTGTAAATTATCATTAAATACTACTGCTTAATGATGACAAATAATAGGAACTTGAAAAATCAAATTTACATTTGTACTAAATAGGCAGTTTTTGAGATCCATTAAGAAAAATATAAGAATAACTGAAAAGAAACAATGGTGATCAAGTATAAATTAGCTAAAACTTATGGATAAATTTCATGGAATATAATTTTCCATATTATTAACAAAGGAATTGCACTAATCACACGCATTTAGAGTACCTCCTAGATCAAGGGTGCCCAGCCCGAGGCACGCGCACCACAATGTGGCATGCCAGAGATTCAAGATTGGCACGCATCCTGTCAGTAGGTTTTTTAATTTTTTATCCTTATTTTTGTTGTTTACAAAAAAAAAATATATTCTCTTTCTGGGATGAAAGTTTTATTGCATAAATAATAGTTATTGACTAATTTCATTATGTTTCTTTAGGGGAAAGAATATTTTTAAAAATGAGCATCCACAGGTACTATATAGATATAATTATTATGAAGGTGGTATTAAATATTGGTATAGGAGGGGGGAGGGGAGTTCAATTGTGGCATACCTCAATATGGGGTACCCCTGGTTGTGGTACGCGTTATGAAAAGCTTGGGCACCCCTGTTCTAGATCATCAGTAGTGCGTCAAAGTCACAAGCGATGAAAATGCTTTTCACACATATCCCAAACTCCCACATTTTATTTTTGAAATGGAGGGACCACACTTGAAATTGCCTTCGATTTATTCATTGTTATTCAACAAATCCATACTGTCACATGAAGAATGATCAGCAGCATGTCATTCTTCACTCTCACTTGATGAGGATGGCACTATTTTCACCTTTGTTTTGCGTTTTCCATCTTTTCCATATCAGCTTCTTTTTTTTTTGTCTTCTTTTTCTTGGTTCTTGTGCTGCTGTTCTTTGCCTAATATTTTTCTTCACATCCTCCAAATTTTGGTTGTTTTTAGTCTTTCTAGAATTATAATCTTACCCCTGCTTTGATGTAGCCACTGGAAGTATTTGAGGTCCGTTGATATTCCATTTCTTGCGACTGGGTAGAGGAGTAGTCTGCAGCATCAACGCATTCTTCAATGGACTGGGAAGCCCAATTTTGGGCTTTTTAACTACAGAAAAGCTGGCAGAATGGGAGAATGGCGGATTGGATCCTGAAGCACCAGAATTGGGAGCACTGTTGTCAACTTATTGTAGATTAGTCATTTTGTCAATGTCAATAATCCCTGTTCAGATTGATATCACTACCTGTCTCACCTTCAGCGAACTCTTGTTGAATTAAGTTACATGTGCTGAATTGACAAATTCAGCTGGTGAAGGCTCAGTTGTACTCATGTTGATTTTTTGCTGCTCCTTTCCATTTTGAATTCTTTTCAAATTGGAACTAAATCTCTGGAGGGATATGACTTGCCAATATGTTAATTGCTATTTTTGATTCTTAGATTTGAGTAGCTTGAGAAACAGTGGCTAATTCGTCCTCATTCATCCCAATCACTTTTTTTTATGTTCCAAGGGAACAGCTTATATTTTTTTGGAGAATAACCAGTGGCATTTCTTTGAAAACTTTATGGCATTGCCTTGAAAATTTTAAACTTAAGTTTTTTTCAGTATTGGATTAGCAGAGTTATGGAACCTTTACTTTTTTTTTTTTTTTTTTTGCTCAGGACTTTTATCTGACTGTTTCAATGATTTCAATACTGATATATCCATGGGCTACATCAAGTGGGTAGCATTTGGGTTCAGTGCTACCAAAATTACTCATTTCTCTGCACAAAACTGGGTCGTTTCAAGTGTTCGATGAAAAGTATAGCTATCAATAAAAAAAATTATGGTTAAACCTTCTTGTGTTAACCATGGATAACAAACATTTTCCAGATATTCATTAATAACTGTCCGGTCATCTACCCTGAATCGGAATTACCTATTCCCCAATGTATAGAACACTGCCTACGTGATCGACTGGAAGCCTTTGGTATTGAAATACCGCCAAGGGAAGAACTAATTTTTCGTCAGTGTTTCCAGTGACCAGAACTGTGAGACACACTTTCTCATTCACAGTTTGGTAAATGTTTTTATCATTTTTATTAGCTACAACAATTACTTTTTGTATGTTTATCTTCAATCAATTTGCCTTGAGGTCAATTAAAAACTCAGTAGTTTTTTGTATTTATTTGTAGATGTTTCGGGGATGATTTGTCCCCCTCTTCAGCATCTAAAATATTGGGTGTGCCACTTAACTAGTACTCATTTAAGTACTATTTAAGTGACACACCGAACATTTTGGGATATTATTTAGATGCTGAAGAGAGAGACAAAGTATATCCGAAATGTCTAAAAATAAATACAAAAACTATTGAGTTTTTTATTGACCTCAAGGCAAATGGATTAAAGATAAACATATAATATGGAAGGTCAAAAATTGAAAATAATTAATTACTTTTTGGATTAAGAAAGAAGGCTGACTTGCCAGCATTGAAGATACGTTCCAGATTGTTGAGCTCTTCCAGGTGACCATCCTTCTCTAAATTGTCATTCATTTCAAGAAACTAATTTTAGTGTTAAAATTGTTAACTTCAGCTCAGTATACCATTAAATTTTATGCTTGAGCTTATCTCAGAATGAGGATGTTGAAATCCATTATACCATGACATTCCTGGGAGATTTTGTGTGAATATGTTAGGTCATGCAACTTTTGTTATAATCTGCCTGACACTCGGTAATAGTTGATCTTCGGTGACCCGAAACCCAGCTCTAGCAAGTGAGGAAATCCACTCAACCAAGATGTTTTCTTTTTCAGATGAGTGGATTGTCTTTTTTCCCATATGCCAACTTATTGGGAACTTACCGGTTAATTCATAAAGCAGGGTAGTCTGATGTACACTATGGCGTTTTGCAGCTCCTGAAACAGACAATGCGCAACCTGCTACAATCCGTCTGACAGCTTCCATTTGATCTTCTGAATAGTATAATTTCGGCTTTGGGATTTTTTGTGTCTTATTTTTTTCTCCCTTTCTCATCGAGGGAGCTATTTCAGTTATTTGAATCATGGAACAATAAAGTATGTATATGATAGCGAGAATCTGCGATCAGAAAGAAAGCATGTCAAACACTAGTGCTGATCAGAGTTGGGCATTAGTCAGTTGAAAATTTATCATACCAAAAAAAAAATGACTAAATTTTTATTCAGAATTTTTAATCATGAATAAAAGTATATTCAACATTACTAAAAAAAGCGACTAAAAAATCCGAACAAATTTTTAGGCATGGATTTTAAACTAATATTTTATTCGGATAAAAAACTAGTCGGATAACAATTTAGTTGAATAAAAACTGATTTAATTTAGTTTCTACTACTTATTTCTGATTGAAAAGCGCAATACAATATTTTTCTTTAAGTAGAGCAAAGCCATAAAGAAACAGGAATTATGGTTTTTCCTTTATAATAAGCGTTTTGACTTATAAAAGTGTAAGATATAATAATTTCGAGATAAAGGCGTGTTGAAATTAACTTTTATTTTTTTCTCATGGTGAAAAAACCATAGTGAGATATGGTTTTTATATTCAGTATCAAAAAATAAAAGTCAATATTAATTGTTTATCCAGAATGAATTTAAAGGTTTTTAGATTGTTTTGGATATTTAGGTTCATTATTATGTTATCGAAGGTGTTTGTGATGAAAATGATATCGATTTTAAGATCACGCACTAACGTATCAATTTATTTAAGCTTATCTGATTTCTTCAATATTGAGGTTCACTATTATGTTTTCAAGATCGCAGTTTTTTAATATACTATAGATTTTAAGATTTCTCTCTCACGTATATATTTATTTAAACTTTTCTGATTTTTTTAATATTGAGGTCCACTATTATGTTTTCAGAATTACAATTTTTTAATATACTATCAATTTTAAGAATTCGCGCTCATATTTCGATTTATTTAAACTTTTCTGATTTCTTTAATATTGAGATCCAATATTATGTTTTTGGAATCGCTCTTATTGAAAATACAATCGATTTTAAGGTCCTGTGCTCACTCATCGATTTATTTAAACATTTCTAAAATCGATAGTATATTAAAAAAATGCACCTCCAATAACCTAAATCAACGGTTGAGTATTTTTTGTAATGAGGCATAAATCTTAACTACCAGAGACTTTATCACAGCAAAATATAAGTTTTATTCTAAATTTTTAGTCATTTGAAGTGACTAAAAAAAAAAAAACTTTTCCAATTATTTGTTTTATATTAGTCTCGACTAATGACTAAAATATTAGTTGTTAGTCATGATTATTTTTTCGTGACTAAAAGTTAGGTCATTAATCGTCAATCAGATAATTTTCGCCCAACTCTGGTGCTGATGGTTGTCAAAGACTGAAACCTTCCCTACCCAATGTTTGGCTTGTTATGGTACCAGTGCTTGACATTTCAAACCGTGTCATACAATGGTCCAGCTTGATGATTGTCTGCAAAACTTGAACAGAATCTTTTCTATTATGTGTTAGCTTTCAGTTGGAAGTTTAAGATCGTGTGAGGGAATTAATTAAAGAAGGACTAGTAAATGACAGTACTGTCAATTACTGAGGGGTGGTACTGGTTCAGGAGTCAGTTATTGGCATGCTGATTTTTACACTTTATCCTTAATCATATTAAAAAAAAAAAAACTAATGCCAGAAATGAAATCTACGTGGACAACTGATTTAGAGTAACTAGAAGAACAATTCAATTTATTAAGATGTTGAGCATGGTAAAACAGAATAAAAAACTTATATCCTTAGCAAGAACACAAAGAAATGACCTGGAAATGAAGCCACGAGATGTTGATGAATAACCTTCTCTAGATTATGCGGAAATCAGCTTGAAACCGTTTCCCTCTAAAAAATATTTCAAAAGAAAGATCTAGGACATAAACCGATCCTATGCCTTATAACAGTGTTGGGCAAAATTTAATTACAATTTCTTACCAATTACTGTAATTTTATTCATGCAACTCCAAATTGCAGTAATTGGTAAGAAATTGTAATAGGAATGGAAATTATATTTGACCAACAATGCCTTATAATTTGCACTTTTTGTTGAAGTGTCAATTACTGGAGCCACGTCAAACACTGGCCCTTTAACACTATTTTTTTTAAACCAATGAGTAATTAATTCATTTTTGCAAGATGTGTAAAAAAATATACTTTTTTTTCATAGTTTCAGTTGGCAATTTCTGTGGTGTCTTAAGCGTCACTCTAGAAATTTTCTGACTTTTTTTAGTTTATAAAAAATAACTCAAAAACTACCCACTATTTCGAAAAAATAATCAGATATAAAATGTGGAGCATTAAATTCTGCATTGAATGATCATTATAACATTACAATTCAAATAAGCGGTATATCCAAAACAGTCAAATAGTGTATAATTATTCAATTTTATTTTTCCATGTTGTAAACTTGACGTGTCAATAGCAGCTTTACGATCAATCCTATCACAAAAATGTATAGAATAATAGTAGCAAATAATCTGACTAGCTTTCTAATGACTACCTTATTTTTGAAATTTGGTGATGTGCACTTAACTAATGTCTACTTTTTCAAAATAAGGTCTCACTCTAAGTATAATATCGCAGAGACTTAAGTATAATATTATAGGGACTATGAATACTACAACAAAACTCATTATTAAGTCTGTGTAATAAATATTTTTATAACAGAGAAAATGAAAGTATTAAACTAAGAAAAATGATTTTTTTATGAAATGGACTAAAATGAACATATACTTAATTGTTTTTGTCTGGTTCTATTAATTTTATTTATGTTTTGTTTCTTGAGCGTCTGGAACACAGTATACAGGAGAAACTGAAATGTATCAAAGTGCTTTAGAGAGACATTAGTTTGTAGGAAGTAGTTATCCTGTTGAAGTTAACAGGTTGGGTGACAGTATCGGGCAGCGTTATACACGAGTCTCAAGGAGAGACAATTGGATGAGATATGTTTCAAACTATTTGAAATAAGTCTCGTGAAAAACGGATTTAATCAAGCAAGCCTTCCTCCTACCAAATCAGCTGCATGACTACATTTCATGCGCACATACCTTGAAATTCAGATTTGGAATAAACACAATGTTGACCCCATAAATTGGGGATGGAAAACATCGAGGCTTGGTCTTATCCCAGTCACTATGAACAAGGAGGCAGCACCCTAGGATATCCTGAATGTGGTTTCTTTTACGTGTGCAGAAGGCTGTAATATGAAGTGCATCATTTATCTCAAGTGCAAAGACCACTCATGCAACAATTCATCAGATCCAGAAGAAGAGGGTATGGCTATTATTGAAAATGATTGGGATTTGAGCTTGGAAAAAGATTACCAGGCTACTCTTGAAATGGAGCAGCAGAAAATTTATTCATCTGAAAATTCTCGAAACGATCAACCTTTTCCTGGGACATCATGTAACTTTGATTCATCAATCCCGAAATATACCAAGATTCGTTAAACAGTTATTTCATTGTTTCAACTGAATTATTTCTTCATACTTAAGTACTGTTTTCTTTCATTAGGTACAAAATATAAAAAGGACATAATGTGTTTAGTGTAAAATGTTTTTTGTAATTAATTATTATTTTTGTTATAGCTGTGCATATTTATATTTTCATTTAGAATGATCAATATTTTACTAATTCATAAAAGGGCCTTGTGTTAAGTTTAAAAATTATTTTTGTAATCATATATATCATTTTTATTATAACTATAATAAAATTGATATTATGCCTCCCTGAAATCCTACCAGTTCTCTTCATATATAATTTTTCCCTCCAAAATTTAATATTTCCCACCTCTTGAAAAAAAGCCTTAGTTCATCCTATTAACAAAACTTCCAACCCTATGACCCTTAAAGACTTTCGTCCAATTTCCATCCTCTCTCACCTTTCCGAACCCCTAGAAAGAATTGTTTAGTTTCAAATACCCAATTTCCTTGAAAAATTCAATCTATTCGATCCTCTACAATCTGGACCCGGCTTCTTTACTCAATCCGCTCTTATCAAAATCACCAGTAACTTACATACTGCTATGGACGAAAAAATGTTAACCATACTAATACTACTTGACTTCTCAATAGCTTATGATTCCCTGGACCATTTTATCCTTTTTACCAAATTAAAATCAAAATCCTTGTCTTACCAGACTCAAGCAGTTTCCATTCCTAATAACCTCTATTTTCCTTCCTTGTCCTGTCCTCAGGAGTATCCCAGGGTTCAAGAATTTCACTACTCCTTTTAAATTCCTATATCAATGATCTTCCTAATTCAATCCACCGCTGTTCCCACCGCCTATATGCTGACATTTCCCAAATCTACTTATCCTTTCCTCCTTCCGAATTACTAGTAGCATTTGCCAATAACCTAGATAGGATCAGTGCCTGGGGCAAACCTGAATAGATGAAGGTTTAACGCTATAAAAACTCAGGCCATTGTTATAGGTTCAATCTATCCTCCTCAGATCTAACGTCACCTTCCCTACTTTAATCTTAAATGATTACCCCATCACATTCAGCTCCTCTGTTAAAAACTTGGGTACTACTGTTGACCAAACCTTGTCCTGGAAACCCCATATCACCCAAATTCCCCGACTCAATAAGTACTCTCAAGTTATTCCATCATTCCCGACATCTTCTTCCACAAACAACCTGTTAGCTCCTCGTATCCTCTCTTATTTTCTCCACTTTGATTATGGCAGTGTGGTATATGGTGGCCTCTCGATTGTACTCGAGGACAGATTAAAATGAATCTTGAACTGCTTTTTAAGATTTGTCTTCGGTATCTCGAGGTGGTCCTACGTTTCCCATCTTTATGGCGAGTTAAAGTTACTCTTCCCCTCCACCCAGCAATAATATTTCCTCGGATCTTTCCTATACCATAAACTCCCAGCATCCTTCCTACATCTACAGACTCCTACAATTCTAATCCTCAGAGCCAAAACATTCAAACGTTCCTTTCTTGTCCGATCCACTATCCTCTGGAATTCCCTCCCTTCTAGTATCCGTTATGCTTCTTCTCTATCCTTATTCAATTCCACCTTTTCCAACATCTCACTACCCAAAAAGAAGCTGCATAAGCAAAAAAATTTAATTTAAGGTTAACAATGTGATCAAAGGTTTAAGTGGAAATTTATTTATAGTTTTTATTTTTCTCTCCTTTTTACTTTTTTTTTCTTTTTTGTTTTTGTTCAATAAATGTAAAAAAATTTAAGAGAAGAATTCATTTTTTTTATTTTTTTTTTATTACTGATGTAAAAATTTATGAACTTTTATTGTTGTAGTTTTTGGCCAGATGTGGTTTACTTTTTACATGTTCATTTTTGTTATTCTGAAGGGACCTAGTCCCAGAATAAAGCAAGTTTTCTGTAATACAATTAGAATATTCCACACATGAAGCCTTGAGTCTCTGAAATACCGGCAAACAACTAACCAGTCAACATTTTGCCAATTGCGACATCATCAGGAAAAACAAGATCAAATATTTGCAACACATCCCACATCAACTAGAGACAGTACCTCACTGTAAGACTTCTGTACGTATTCTTTCATATCTGTAAAAGTTGTGAATAAGTTTGTAAGTCGGATTTTGCATTAAAAAATTAATTTTTTTATGATGGACTATTCTATTATATACAATACGTTTGGTTCTCATAAATTTTTTTTTTTACGAAACTTACTCACCTATCTTAATAATTTTTTTACACCTTATTGAAGATGTGTTGAAGTCTTGGAATGAAGTGCTGTCTCCAGTTTATGTGTCTTTTCAGATTGATAATGTGGTGCTGCATCTTTGCTGCATATATATGATCTTGTTGTTTTTGTCTTGGTTAGTTATTTATCTTTATTTTAGAGACTTAAGGCTTTGTGTTTGGAATCTTCCAACTGTATTCTAGCCATTAATCTATGTCTCTTTTTGATTTTTTTGTTTATTAATATTAGTTATAATTATATTTATACTTATTCGTTTAATTGATCATTATTTTTCAGTTTCATTAAAATAACATGTTTTAGAGTAGAGCATTTCATTTGTAATTACATATATATAGGTAAACAACTTAAGGAAGAACCTTTCAGTGCGCATGCGCCTAACAATAACATTTTGTTATTTAAATAACAATAAACTTACAAATTAGTGCACGCAATTAAAAAAATGTAAAACAAATCAGAATGTTTAAAAAAATAATCAAGATTGTATATTTGGCAAGGTAGCTGTCCAAAGTTATGTAGATGGAGAAGGCCTCTCCTTAAGCCTAACTATCCGCCCTATGCTCCTCACACAAGATTCTTCATTAAAAGTTGTTTGCCTGTACTTTTTTTTCCCTACTATATATTTTTTGTTATAACTATATTATACATTTACATTTAGAAAGATCACTATTTTTTTTATTTCATAAAAAGCACATTTGTTCAATTTAATGCTTTCATTTTATTATATAAAATTCTATTTGTTCGTAATAAAAATGTCTATTACACAAATTTAATAATGAGTTTTTTATTGTATTCTTAGTCCCTGCAATATTGCACTTTATTAAATATAAAAAATATGTTAGTCATTAGAAAGTTAATTAGATTATCTACAACTATTATTATTCTATGCATTTTTGTGATAGGATTTGATCGTAAGGCTTCTATTGAAGCGCTAAGTTTAAAGCATGGAATAATGTGGTATGAAAGCATCACAAAACTTTCCCTTGTCACCCGATTATAATAATCTATTTTAATATAATTTTAAAGAGTTCACATAAACATTGCTTGAAATAAACTCAGCACAATGTACTTTTTCACATGTTCTCTCACAAAGTACAATAAAATAGTGTTTTAAACAATTTTAGTACCGCAATGCTGTACACTATATATTTTTGGTTTGTCAAGCTGAAAATATATTTTAAAAGTTTCGGTTTAGTTTCCATGGAAACATTTTTTTTCCATGGAAATTAAATAATATAAAATATGGAAATTAAATAATATAAAAGTAGAAATTATCAAGTTGATTTCTACTTTTATATTATTACATTACATTACTACAGAGCGTATTGTCGAAAACAGGCTGGGAGCTTGGTGGGAGGAGGTCCGGTTACATTCATCTGCTTTCGGGTGCGCTCGGCTTTTCATCTAGGGTTTTGTAGTCCTTATAAGATACGCTGTATCTTTGCTAATACTGGTCTGATTTAGATATTTTTTTTTTTAAATTTAATTACCTTTTATATGATTTCTTACATAATTTGCCATGAAATGAATACTTTTTGAGTTATGCGTAAATTCAATTTTCTTTTGGCTATAACTTTTTTCTCTTCATTTTCTCGATGATGTATGCATATATGAAAAGTTAAATCACTTTAAGGAGAAGGCTTTAGGCAAGTTTAATCAAAATCGTTGGAGCCGTTTTCGAGAACATTTTAAAAAAGTTTAAAATCAATGGTATTAAGTGGCACTTCCAGTTAGTCGATTCTGATAAAAAATTTGCTGTAATATCACAGACGTGTACCTTTCTTAAATACGTAATTTCAGTTTCGTGCAACTTTTCGTTTTTGGATTCAGGGGATCTTAAAATGTATATATCCATTGAAAATTTTTAAGATCACTATATAGTTCATATATAGGTAAGGGAAAGTAAAAAATCCAAAAATTTGAAAAATTGGGCACTGTTTGACCACCCATTAATAACTAAGCTTCTTTTTAATGGTAGAATACATACTAGGTTGTTACAAAAGTCCTTGTGCATTAGTTTAGCTTTATGATTTGGTGTCGGTGGTACCACTCCTTTGGTTTTGATGCAAAGAACTCTTCACATCCAATTTTTATGTCCTCATAATTATCTAAGATCCGACCTTTCAACAAATGAGCCATTAATCTAAACAAACCATAATATGATGGTACAATATCCAGGCTATACGCAGGATGAGGCAAAACTTTACTCCTTGCAGTTCCGATAATTTTTCTGTGGTCAAACGAGAATGATGTGCAGGGGCATTGTCGTGCATCAAAATGGCTCGATTCCTGTTGACCAAAGCAGGGTGCTTTGCACTAAAAACTGCATAAACTCTGTCTAGCTGTTCACAGTAAAGGCTTGAATCCCTACTACGGCCGATAAATCACGAGTAGTTGCATGTGGGTCCTGGTTCAATTCAAGAAGAACGTCATCATCAACAACCGATGGGTGACCTGATCTGGTTTGTGTAGTAGTATTTCAATGGATAATTGACTATCCTTCTATGACACAAATTTCTTCGGCGGCTGCCTTTGTGCTTAAACCTTTTTTCCAGTAATGTCTCAAAAGGCCATGAATCAAAATTTTTTCTTCTGGCATTGCACATGCATTTTAAAAATGTAAATGGCCCCATAAAGTCAGCTCAAAGTCGCAAGGAATTAAAGGATTAGTCAAAGTAAACATTGACATAAATAGTAGGAACAAAAACATTCTTATAGGATAATTATGAGAGTTGGAATTAAGGGTTTTGTTTATGCACAAGGACTTTTGTAACAACCTAGTTTATTAAAACAATTTCCAGCTTTACCTTTATTTTTTCCAATTAAAATCCTAATTTTATTCTTATTTATTTGAATTTGGTTACTTGGCCTAGATGTGTTAACAATACTTTGTGTAAAATCTTTTCATTTTTATTCATTGATTTATTTTTTTATGATTTTGTGTAACTCTTTTTATAGATTTGCAAATTATTTTTTTAACACAAGAAATTATAAATTAATAAACCTTACAAAGTTAAAAAAAAAAAATTGCAACATTATTGGGAAAATTTCATAATCATGCAGAATTCAGCTTCTTATTAAGTGTAATATTTTAAAATTATAATTTTTTTTTCCGAAATAAGATTGTTATTTTTTTATTTAATACTTCCATTATCAAATATCACAGCATTTGTCATAAACTTTAAATATGTATAATTTAAAAACAGTTAGTGATTTTTATATTTCATTTGTGTTTACAGAGAACTATGAGTTCATTCTACTAGAATCTATATGTTTATTATTTAGCTGTAGATTAGATATGGAGGTATACCTACATCCATTCATGTTATTTATCTGTTTATTTCTTATATAAATATATGTGTAAACTATGTATATAGGTATTGTAAGCAAGAAGTATATTCTTTATTGTATATAGAATGTGTATGTGTTTTCTTTTTATTTATATGTATCTCTAACTTTTACTTATCACTTGGAAAATATTGAATATACAAAAATGATTGTCAGCATTTTTTAAAAATTTTATTGTAGACTTTATCAATATTTATTTCTAACAACTTGGTATTATGATGCAAGCTAAGTTTTCCTAGGGAGTTGTTTTCCCTTATGTTCATAAAAATATGTTTTTTATTTAGTCAGATTAGACATTACTCAAGTGACAGAATAATATTATTGATTAATGTAAGAATGAGTAATGTAAGTATTGAAGCATCCATCATATTATGTTGCTTCAATACTTATTTTCTTCACTATTACTTATTACATTTATTGATCTGAGTATAGTTGTATGTATTCATTTATGCATTAGTGGGACCATAATGTTATGGATACATTTTATACATATTTGTTCTTCCTCTCTTTTATGCCTTTTTATATAGTATAACTCAACATCTATTAATTTAATTTATAATTAATCATCATAGTTGTATATCTATATCAGGGTTATCTTACTTAAAGCAATGCCGAGAATATGTGCAGATTTCTGCGTTTATAACAGTGCAAATTTTTATTTTAGAAAGTACAAATGCGATATCTGTTATAAAGTTAAATTATTCTAATCATATTATTTTGTTTAGTATAGAAAGCAGGACTTGAATTTGAAAATTTATTTTTTGGCCAAATCAAAATATATCAATTATTGTTTTGAAAAAAAAATCTCCCATGATTTTTAAATACAAGTTAAAATTAATTGTTAACATTTATGTATTTTGTTAAAAATTAATTTATGACATATTTGTTTAAAATAAAAGTCAAGCTTCATTGATTGATTATTTGCTTTCAGTTAAAAAATACCTATCGCTTTTATAGCATTTTTTTTAGGTCACAAATAACTCTTATTTCTGAGCGATATTCTTTTTTTTTTCAAAATAAAACTCAAAACTCTATAAGTTGCTTAAAATTAGAGCTAGAAAATTGAGAGTGTTTCCATTTTATTCAATGTGAAAAAACTATGTAAAAACGGTCATTTAACAACTTTTTTACTAATACGATTTGATTAAAAATAAACTATTGACAAATCAAATATAAAACCTTACTTCATAGTTCAATTATATTTTTTCTACCAATTTGATCTTTAATCCTTAGTTATTGTTTCAAAATATTGACATTGTTTTTTAAAAAATGTGTAACTGCCATTTAGCAAACTTTACAGGAAACACATGAAATGTTTTTTTCTCAAATAACAATATATATTTTTTTAAACTTTATTCTTTATTGTTCTTTAGTGTTCAGTAGGATTTTATTAAGGTGGCAACACTTTTATAATTACAATATATTTTTAAGGCTTCTAGCACTGCTCAAGGCCAGAGTGACGACTGAGAGTCGGGTGCTTATGTCATAATTACTCCATTTTTAGACCATTTCCAAGTTTTTTTTTTTTTTTTTTTCGATATATCGTGAGTGGGAATCGATAGAGGTGGTGTTTACGTCCCATAATAAATTGAAACCTAAATTTTGAATTTTTGCACTTATGCCTTTTTCAAAAAACAACATCAATATGTTAAAACAAGTTGTTTACTTCGATTCATAGAAATGTTGATACAAATATATAGAAATAATCAGAATCTGTTCGCTGTTTTTGCACTTTCTAATGGGACATTCTGAAATATTCTAAGGTACGTAAATGTAAATGTTTTTTTCTCGTCCCATTTGGGTAAATTCACAAGCTCGACTGATAAATCAAGATAATATGGAGATAAAAGATGAAATTTAGGAGAGCATTTAAGTAAAGTTGAATAAAAAAAGATAGCATAAACATTTGTATGAATAAAAGTAAACAACCTGTTGTAATATATCTTGAAACAATAACTAAGGATTAAAGATCAAATTGGTAGAAAAAATATAATTGTTTACTTTATGGTTTTATATTTGGTTAGTTAGTAGTTTCTTTTTAAGCATATCTTATTAGTAAAAAAGTGATTAAATGACTGTCTTTTAATAATTTTTTTCACACTGAATAAAATGGAACCTCTCTCAATTCACTAGCTCTAATTTTAAGCAAGTTGTAACGTTTTGAGCTGAAAAAATAACGCTAAAAAATAAGAGTTATTTTTAATTCATTTTTTTTTCACTCAACAATAATTATTATGGGGTGATTTTTAATCTATTGTCAAATCAATCAGAGTTATGTCTTGACAAAAATCAAAAAATGATTTTTGAATGTATTAAATAATTTATAAATATTAGGGAAGATCAATGCATTAAGATTCAATTATTTTGGAAAACAACTTCACATGACAATTATCTTTATTATTAAAAAAACATTTCTATAATACTGTCATCGACCTTTCAAAGTCCTTCTTCCTCTTCAGGATGCCAATTTTTCACAATACAACATAAACTAATTGCAACCAATAATTATTCATAGCATTAATTTACACCATATTTTGTTGCATATTAAAATTTCATATTACCTTCAAAAATACACAGTGTCCTATCTATGTCCTCTCATCTGTATAATTTTACTTCCTCCATATTAATTTTTACATTATACAATATTCTGGGGAGTGACTCTACTTTCATATCCCTGTCTATATCACTGTACTAACACTGAAATGAACTTTGAGCTAATCCATACATTTATTGCCATATGTCTACTAATGTCTACTACCTGTACTAATGGTTTTTTATACACTAATTCTAATTTCTTATTCAATAAATTGTTCATATACAGTCGGACCTCTGTATATCGAATGTTCATATATCAAACATCTCTATATATCGAACTTTTTTAGGAACCTTGAATTTTTATAAGAAAAAAATATTCTATATATCGAATAAAATTTCTATATATCAAACAAAAAATTCCCATTTAAGAAAATAT
Organism: Rhaphigaster nebulosa; assembly: GCA_948150685.1. Classification (NCBI taxonomy): domain Eukaryota; kingdom Metazoa; phylum Arthropoda; class Insecta; order Hemiptera; family Pentatomidae; genus Rhaphigaster; species Rhaphigaster nebulosa. Next base: position 180,794,972 of record OX411307.1, on the reverse strand, counting down.
AAAATGTGATTGTCTTCAAAAAGAGCCCTTAGTTTATGTACATAAGGATGGGCAATAATTAAATAAGAAAAAAAAATGTTCTACTGGTTTGCAAAGCAATGGAAATTCGGGGAAGATATTGTTTCAGAAATACAGGAGTACGTAAATTCTCTGAATCTCTTTGTTAATATAGAGTGAAATTTTCGTTTTAAATTCAGTTTAACTTTGCCTTTCTTGTTGTTAACATTGTTCTTAAACAACTTCGGTGATGAATTATACACAAATAGATATTAGAAGGTATTTTGTGCAAAAACAAAAATAAATTAATTTTCATGCATGTTTGCATATTTTTAATATATGTCCTTATTAAATTATAAATGTACATTTGTAAAAAATCTGCAATCACAGATGTATATTGTACAATTTTTCAAATAAGTGCTATTGATCGTTCAGCTTTGTTTTTCTTTAATCCTAAAACATTGCTTTTGATACTTCTTTAACCCTAAAGAATAGCTGTAATTGTTTTAGCCTAAAAAGGATGAAAAATTGCAATCTTTCTATATATCGAAAGTTTCAAATATCGAATTTTTTTCAAAGAACCTTTGTGTTCGATATATAGAGGTTCGACATTAGATACCACTTATATTTACTGAGAGTGCTCCACCCATAGGTAATCCGTGCAACTGTTTATAGAACTGGTTATTATAAGAAATTATATTTTATACGTAGGTTTAACCCATCCATAAATAAACTGTGTATTTTTTAAATTAATATGAAATTTTAATATGTAACGAAATATGGTGTAAATTAATGTTATGAATATTTATTGGTTGTAATTGGTTTATGTGGTATTGTAGAAAATAAGCAATCTGAAGACGAAGGACTTCAAAACGCCGATGACAGTATTATAGAAATGTTTTTTTAATAATAAAGATAATTGTCATGGGAAGTTGTTTTACAAATAATCAAATCATGATTTTTAAATTATAAAAATAAAAATCTAGTCATGATTTGATTTTTTCCCTAAAGAAAATAATTCTCAATTTTAATCCCAGATAGAAAGTATATGTTCGATCTAGTAAATTTTCTTCAACAAATTTTCGTTACTAATTTGATTGACTGAAGGGATTGTTAAGATATATGTTCCATTACAAAAATTGTATTTTAGATAATAATCGAAATAATGCCAGGCTTCTTGTGCTCCCAGGGAATGGAATGAGCAGTGACAGAGATAAAGATATCTCAATTTATTAAATCATGGTTTTATATGGTTCGATTTTTTGTTTATTAATTGTTGACAATTCATTGTAAATTATATTCTGAATTAGTTAAAAATTTATCTTCCCTTGGGGTATGATTCTAAATATTGGTATTATTGCAAAAATATTTTTCTTGAACAGTATTTTAGGTATATGACTGTAACAAAACTTGTACCAATTTAAATGTTATGATAAATGTATATAATATATATGTTTCTAGTCTCAAATTTAAATAATGCATATTGAAATGTTACACGTTAATAAAAATTGATATTTAAACTATTTTATTTTTTATATTTTAGCTTATAAGATGTTTGGGATCGAATGCATTCACATGTTTAATATTTGGCATTTCTTTAAAGAATGCTATTCTGAATGAAGTGTTTTGCATACAAAATTGTTTATAAAAAACAGAATATTTTTTTATAAAAAAAATAAAGTGGTATATGTATGAACTTCAGTGTATTAGTATTCATGCATTCAATAGTTGAGTTTACCTTTTAAAGCAGTTAGCAATTCAAAATATTCGTTAAATTTATTTTGTTTAAGTGTATTAATTTATGAGAGGGAGTTGGTTAACATATTTTAGTGAGTATATTAAGGGAAGATCATACAAGCGAAGCTTTCAGTCTCTAAAATTTGGTGAACAACTAACCATTTGACGTTTTGCCAATTCAGGCATCACAGGACAGAAAAAATAAGATCACATATATGCAGAAAAGATGCAGCACCACATTAGCATTCTGAAAAGATACGGTAAGAGAAATTCAACTAGAAGAAACGGTACCACACTCCAAGATTTTTAAACCTACTCAAATGTTACATCTACGCATAATATAGTATTTGTGTAGAAGTCATGGGTCGAAGTACTGTCTCTGGTTGATGTGAGATGTGTTGCAAATATGCGATCTTGTTTTTTCTGTCCTGATGATGCCTAAATTGGTGAAATGTCGACTAGTTAGTTCTTTATCGGTATTTTAGAGACTCAAAGCTTCATGTATGGAATCCTCCAATTATGCCCTAACAATTATTTTATGTCTCTCCTATATTAATACTTTTGTTATATTGCTCTTTCTTAAAATGATGCTTTCTTGAAAATTATTAATTTTTAATAGTTCTTATTTCAATATTGTATCGAATAATAATAATACATTACTGAGCCAAAAAATAGACTTATATAGCTTGAGCTGATTTTATTGGTTGCTAACATATTTCTGTATGTAGGCTTTTATCATTGAAAGAAATGTTCTTGTTAAACCACAAATACTTTTTCGTAAACGCAAATGAATAAATCTTCAATATTTTTTTTTTGTAAAACGCAAATGTTTCTTGATTTCCAAGACACATTGTTTAAAGTAATTCTACTAAAAGAAGTTATTTAAAATTGATTATAAAGCATGGTAAGCATTTAATTAATTGCCATAGTAGTTAATATGTAGTTAACATGTTTAAGGATATTTGGTAGACCGAAACAATGTTTTCAGTGGGTGATAAAATTTGTTTTTTTATCTTGATTACTTGATCATTATCATGGACAATCCTATATTTTCAACTATTTATGGATCCAATGGTGCTGTTCCTCCACCAGCTAACTTTTATTATTCCACTTGATTCCTCTACTGAAAATCTTTCACTTGACCTTCCCACACAGCCTCTTTCCTGTTTTTCATTCACCTTGGGCCGATAAGCATGACTCTCAATTCAGCTAGACTTATCATTTGTAGTTACCAAACCTATCTCTTGCTGATTCTTCTCTATCACATAAGTGACTGGCTTAATATTGAAATTCAACCTATTAGTGGTTTTCTGGCTCTGTCTCTTCTTTTCTTCAAGAGAAATCTCATTTCTGATTCCTGCTTGATACTTCTTTCTGAGGGACTATGATTCTGATGAGTATGCCAGGAGAGGGAGATATGTTAATTTGAATACAGCCACCTTTATCTTATTTTTTCCACCTCTCTTCCTTGTTAAAGAATTTTTTTTTTAAGTTTTAAACGTCCTTCCTATAGCTCCCGTTCTCTCTTGTCACCTGCATAAGAATGTATAGGCTAGTATGCATTCGGGCTCTTTGAGTTACGATTCAGAATCGACTCATCGTATCCCAATTCATTGTTCAGACGCTGCTCTACAACAAAAACTATGTCCACACCAAGATTCATGTGGCCATTCGGGTCCAACCAGAAAATGGCGGAGGAATTAGCTCTTTCAGGAATGTCTTTAGCTCTTCTTTCAATAATTGTTAATAACAAGTGGAAAACTAAAAAAAAAAAAATATGGATTTGCGCATTGTTTAGAGACGGCAATCTCTATGCGAGTAGTCTATTAGATACTTTGAAAATGGAAGACAGAATGGAATTTAGATTTTTTTTGAGAATGTTGTTCCTGTGGTTTGTGAAACTATCATTCATTCTTTTAGAGAATACATCAAGGCAAGTAATAATTAAATGTAAAATATGAACTACTATGATTTTGAGAAATTTTAATTGTCATGTGTACAATTTACATTATAATTTTATAGAATGGTAGACACATGGTATAAAAAATTGAAACATCATACACAGGAAAGAGGACACCACAAATAGTACCTAAGTTCACATGTAACTAACCGAAAACCCAAAGAAGTTTTATTGATATATATATAAAATCTTTTATATATCCTTTTATTTATTGTTACCACTAGTTTCTTTTTATTTGATTTAATTTTCTTAATCTCTTTTATTTATTTGTTTGTAACTTTTTTTTTCAATATCAGGTTTTCTGGATATTGAAAAAAAGACCAAGAGGTCTGTTTTTCGTTGTATTCACTTGTCTCCGGTGATTCAGCACAGGTAATAGTCACAGAGTATAGATTAAAATAGAAGCGTCCTAGAGGCTTGAAGGGTTACTCCACTGCTCTCACTTCATCCCAACTCCAACAATCTCACATCGCTTTGCAATCCGAGCCAAGTTTCTCATCTTTCTTGTATTTTGTGATAATATTGCAATTGGTATTACATTCTGTTGAAAATTTGCCTTGCTTTGTCGCTGTTGGTTGAAGTATCAGAGAATTTAAATACGCCTTATTTACCTATTCATTATAAAAAATTACTAATTTACTATTTTAGAATTGTTTACTCTTTGAGATTGTAGTTTGTTCTTCATATTGAATTATCTTAAAAAAGTTTCTATTTTATACTGAAATAGTGATTAACCCCCCCCCCCTCCCCAAGCTCACACGGGGGTCCACAGGACACCAGTTAATCTTTAAAATCTGATACCCATTACAGTTCTTCGTAAAGTCTATCAACAATTTTCCGTATTTTTTATTGGCACACTTGGTCACAAATCAAGAACTCAAGATAAACCAAAGTTGTTGAATTTATCCATCAGAGTGTTTACAAATCGGTTTGAGGTCCCTCAGACCCGAGTGTGACTTCTGTGCTACTTATTGCTTTGAGTTAACATAAAAATCGCTGAAGGAGGTAGGTAAGTTATGTTACTTTTAAATTCATGATTTATATTTTAGGTTCAGATTTGGAAAGAGAATATATTTTTATTAAAAATAGTATCTAATTACATAGGGTTAGTTAAATTTATTATATTAATAAATATTCTCGACTCAAATCACGGAAATTTGATAAGTGGAAACGGCTAGACTAAAAGGGACCGCAAGTGGGGGAAAGCCAGTCCCTTTTCGGCTTTTCTCTATCTTTGCTATACAAAATTGTACTCTTTAAAGGACAATATAAAACGGACAATTAGTTGTTAAATTGTATTTGTTATATTTATTACAATATCTAAATTTTATGTAAATGCATACTTAAAATGTTTTTTATTGTCATCATATTTTATCAATTAAATGTCATAACTAATTAATATTAATTAAATATAAATTTGTATATTTCTTCCTCAACTATCCTTTAAAAAATAATATGATGATTTTGTTCTTATCCATCGTATTGACTGATGGATTTCCTAAAGTTTGAGTACGTTCAACACGCAAAAACGTTTGATAAAAATATTTTAAATCACAAAAAGTAAATTAATTTTAGTTGAATTGTTTAGCTACTAATACAGGTATCATATGCAAAAATTAGATAGATAAGTTATGAATAAATACATGAAAAATAATACTTATTGAAAAGATACCCACGAGCATGGCTAAGGATTCGTGCTATTTGTTTAAATGTTTAAATTAATTAATTTAATATAATAATATTATGTGTAATAATAATAATTGTGTAAGGATAGATTTTCCCGTGTATATTATATAGGTAATATAAGAACATATAGCTGAGTCCAAGTTGTTCGCAACGTTTTCACTAGTATGACTCAAAAGTCATCAATAAACCTGTTGAAAAATATGAGGGAAGAATGGAAAGCCTGAGGTTGAAGGAGTGGAGGGAATTCTATGTTCTGTGGGTAATAATACATCAATCATTATTGTCAATAAACAATATCAGCGCGGCCACCACCAGGTAAGCAACTAGATGATGTGGCGACTCTAGACGATCCCATGTAATTAAGTAAAATAACGCCCCAAGACTACGGTATTGCATTTGTTAGGAAAGATACTGTCCATACTTCATCATATTTTGTTAAAAAGTAGGTAAAAAAATAAGTCAGAATAATGTATTATCTTCTTTTAACCCATATCTGTAAAAAATTTAGAAATTAGAAGCTTATTCTTTAAATAATTGAGGATATCAGAATTCCGTTTGCACCTTTTACTTATATTACCCTTTAAAATAATGTACGTAAATATAGGAGCAATCTGAGAAGCTCACAGATTCGCATACTTATGTATGTATAATTATTTTGTATAATTGTTTAGACGCGCGTAAGGCGCATACGCGTTGCCTAACCGTCAAATATTCTGGAAGAAAACGTTACGCTCTACAATTTTTTCATTTCGCATTTTTCACTCAGACCAACCGTGTGGATAACGTATCTCATAAGAGGTTAAGTTTTTATTTTTCATGTTTTAAATAGAGCATTTGAGTGGTGAAAAGTAATTATATAAGAACTAAGTAGCTTACCGAACTTCTTTGAAGGGTTGCGAGGTGAGTTCTAGGACAGTAAATATGAACAAACCCCCATCGACTTCGGCTGAGGTCAAAGTCATGAATGGTATAGAAACAGCAACAATTAATTAATAATTAATATCCAGATTCAAGAGGGAGTCTGGGAATTAGTTACAGGTCGCAAACGCCTCTCTGAAGTCACAGGAGAAGATACGAGTCGACGTAAACGGCCAACTTTCAATGGGCCTATCACTCCAACACATAACAGGTTTGAAATTTTTGCCAATTCTAATACTGGACCAGAAGAGCTACAGACACAGAAAACAACCACATCCAAGCCACCACCGATATTCGTAAACGAAATGAAAAACTACCCAGTTCTGATAGAATTTCTTGAAAAGATTAGTGGGCCATCATAATTTAAACTTAAAGCAACTGGTACAAAAGTTTGCATTTATCCCGAAATCTCTGACTCTTATCGTGCAATAGTGAACTTTCTAAGAAAAGAAGATCCTGCTTTTCATATCTTTCAGTTACCCGATGACAGATGCCCACGGGCCGTGATTAAAAATTTACATCATTCAACCCCAAAATCAACAGTTATAAATGAACTAAAAATTAAGGGATATGAAGCAGTGAATGTCACTAACGCAATATCGAGATTCAACCCACCATTACCGATGTTCTTCGTAGATATTAGTAAACAGATATTTAATGAAGAAATATTTCATATTAATTTTCTTTACTATACGCGCATATCGATCGAAGAACCACGCAAAAAAAAGATGATACCTCAGTGGATCCGATGCCAGCAGTATGGTCACACAAAAACCTACTGCAATTACAAACCTAAGTGTTTGAGATGTGGCCAAAATCACGAAAGTGCTTCATGTCAGAAGAACCGGGATACACCACCCACTTGTGCCAACTGCCAAGGAGCGCACTCAGCGAACTAGAGGGGTTGCCTGGCCTTAAAAATACTCAGAACTGGCAGAAATTCCCGATAACTTTTTTTTTTTTTTTATCCCCCTTCCTAGCCATTTCTGGCATACGGGGTTCGAGAGCAGTGGGGTAGTACGCTGGGATAACGCATGCCACTTCTCCCTTAAAACGACTCTTTATTTTTAAAAATTCTTTTTTAATTTTTTTTTCTCCTACTATGGTGCAGCCTGGGACACGGCTACACACCTTAGGGCTGCACCTTGTCATCTGCTACTGTGGAGCAGCCCGGTGCGCGGTTGCGCACCTTAGGCATGCACCTTATCCTCTGCCGGGCGGCGTGGCCAGCCCTCCCGGCGCTCTTCATCCGTCCGGTGCCGTCCAGCCCTTCTGGTCAGCCGCATCCGTCCGGATACTGGTCCAACCCTCCTGGTCCACTGTTTCCGTCCGGATCCCATCTCCTCAAGTCTGCATCCGTCCGGTATCATACATCTTAAGGTTCGCCGCCATCGGGTGGTCTGGCCTTTCCCAGAGTGAAGTGTTCCGGACCAACCACCTCCTTCCACCCGTACACGAAATCCTTGAAGGAGGGATACGCCTCCTCCTCCATCAGACGGGGGAAGTCCGACTCGGCGAGGGCGAAGATCCCGGTTTTTCTCAACAACCTGGCTCGGTGTCCTTCTACTGCGGTGCAGGATACGATGACGTGCTCTGCCGTCTCAGAGAATCCACAGGTGGGGCACCGGGAGTCTATGTCCTTTCCGTGTTCCTGTAGTTTCTCCCGGAAACCTCCATGCCCTGTCAGCATCTGCGAGACCCAGTAATCAGGGAGGACCCATCTCGCCCTCAGTCTTTCTTGGACGATGGGGAAGACCTTCTTCAGGGTAGCCCCTTTCTGACTCCCTACCCGCCATCCGTTCCACTCCTCGATGGTATCTTCCCTCAATATCCTCTTCCATTGGTTGGGGGTCTCGCCAACACTGGTCCGGAGTCCCTCCGGTAGTGTCTCGAGCCCCTGCCTCTTCACTTTGTATTTTATTCTGTCCTCCTTGAGGACGAAGTCCAGAGGCATCACTCCGGCTAGCACCTGCACCGCCTCGTGCGACACAGTTCTATAGGCCTTAGTGACCCTAAGTAGAGCCAGTCTCTGAATTGTGGCCAGTCTCCTCCTCTGCAGCTGCGTGAGGTTTTGGCTCCACGCTGGGGATGCGTACCTCAGGATACCCATGACCACGCCTTTGTAAATGGTGATCGTAGCGGGATATCTGATGCCCCAGAACGCACCCCCAATCCTGTATTAGCCATTTATAGACTGGGTCACCCTATCCTTCAGGTAGTCTAGGTGAGGAGTGACGTCGAACTTTCTCCTCATCTTCACTCCTAAGTATGTCACCTCTACACCCATCCTCACTCTCTGGCCATCTATGTCCAGTATGATAGGGTGAGCCCTGTCTGTGGAGCCTCTTACGAGCATGGCCTGGGTCTTGCCTGCGGCCATGCTCAGTTTCCTCCTCACGCACCATTCCGACACGAGACTGGCGCACCTCTCTGCCTGTGTCTTCAATCTGGCTCTGCTGTCCTCGGCCACTATGACAGCCAGGTCGTCGACGTAGGCCTTGGCAAGGAACCCTCTCTCCTCTAATTCCCTCAGCAGCTGGTCAAAGACAAGCTTCCACAGGGCCGGACCCAGGAGAGAGCCCTGCGGACAACCTCTTTCTATCCTGCGCTCCACCTCATAGTAGCTACCTCTGATCCTCACGCTCCTGTTACTGAAGTAACTACTAAAGAGGGAGTACAAATTGCTGAGGGTGTCAAACTCGTGCAACCATTGGAGTACGTAGGGCCACCACACACTGTCGAAGGCGGAGGATATGTCGAAGAGCACCATGAAATATTTCTTCGCCCTCCCATTCACGTAGGGACGTGGATGCGTAGGGACGCACTCTCAGCAGCGCATCTGTGGTTCCCTTGCCACGGGTCGAGCCGAATTGCCGTGGATGACTAGCTGCACTGAGGATCGGGCGAAGTCGCGTGACGATCAGATGCTCCAGGACTTTGCTGACGACAGGGAGGAGGCATATCGGCCTGTACGCCTTTGGCGATTCTTTGTCCTTCCCTCCTCCCTTGTAGAGCAGTCTCAAGTCTGCGATCCTCCACTTGCTTGGAAAGTTTCCCCTCTCCAAACAGTCATTGAAAATCCGGAGGAGCTCCTCCTCTACGTACGGGGCACTGTTCCTGAGGACCGCAGCGTCTATTCTGTCCAGTCCTGGAGTTCTCCCGATCCTCTGCTTCTCCACGGGCTGACGAATATCCCATATATCGCATGGTGGGCATAGGTCGGTACCAGATGGGTAGTTCGTGGTGCGTCTCACCATGGCGTCCACTTCGCTGTCCTGGGACGGGTCGTCCCTGGGGTACGTAAAATCTATGTACAATGTAGCCGCATCCTCCAGGGTGGTTGCCTGGGCTCCTCCTACTCTAAGGGAAGCCACCATCGTGAGGGGCTTCACCTTGCCCAGCGCCACCCTGTACGTTATTCTCCAGGAGTTCTTCTCCGTTTCTTCGACAATGAATTCGTCCCAGGATATCTTTTTCTGGTGACGCACGCCGTTTCGGTAAACCCTATACCTACGCTTGGTTTCTTCGCGGAGTGCAGGTCTCCTCTCGACGTCTCTGCACTCCTGGTGCCTACGCCTGGCCCTATAATACTCCTTCTTCAGTTAGGTTAGGGCCGGCGTCCACCATGGGACCGGACGCACTCCCGCTCTTCGGCGTCGGAGGGATATACTCGCTGCTTCTGTGATGGCGCTGGGCAGCATTTCCACCCTGTGGTCAATCTCTGACTCCTCCTCTATCGGCGCCATCTCCTCCCACTCTCTATCCGCGAGTATACCCTCCAGTTCTCTGGAGAAGGCCCTCCAGTCCGCCGATCGGGCCATGAAGCCCTTGTCCACTTCTAGGGCGTTCCCGCCTTCCTCCTGCACCACACTGAAGGCGATGACCCGGTGGTCGGAGCTCGTGTCGGACCGTAGGGTCCAGTCCGCAATGCGCCGCGCCATGGTAGCCGTGGCGAGTGTCACGTCGATCCAACTCTGGCCCCTCGCTCCAACAAATGTGGGACCAGAAGGTTCGTTGATGATCACGAGCTGACATCTCGCCAGGCTCTCTTCTACGGCTCTTCCTCTGGCGTCTGAGCCCACTGAACCCCAGGCCGTGCTCCATGAATTGGTGTCGGAACAGAATATCGCGTTTCTAAACCTTTGCACGACAGCCTCCACGACAGCTTCACTATCCTCGGCGTTAGCCGGTCTCGGCGGCATGTATGTGGACACGAGGGCGAACATGATGCTGCCCCATCTTATATAACATGCCGCCTGATCTGCCGTGGTGAAATTCTTCAGTTCCATCACGTCGAGGGCAGGATTGACAATCATTATTGCCGCTTTGGGCCTCCTCCCTCCACTGCTCAGAGCGACCACCCTCGACGCTACACCAAATCCGGCGACCACGTTTTTCTGACACCGTGGCTCCTGGATCGCCATGATGTCAACGTTCCGAGCGAGTGTACGTAACTCATCCGCGACCATTCGTATTCGGCCCATGTTGACCTGCAGCCTACGCATACCGGGTCCTCTTCGCCAGCCCCTCCATCATCTCCAGGTGTATCGGGCACTCCCTGCTGCCCGCACAATGCTGGAGGTCCTTTCCCTCTCTGCCCTTCGCCTTGCAGTTCCTGCAGCAAGGGGCAGCTCCTCTGGTCCTCCCCGGGCACTCACTTGCCTTGTGTCCGGTGCCCGTGCACCATCTGCACGCGATCTCCTTGCTACAGGACCTCGCCGGTATAATCTTGGCACTTTAGGCAGAGCGGGGGGTCGAGATAGTCTCTCATGGCGATCCTCCGCTGACGTCATTCTCAGACAGCTCCATTAACGCAAACTAATAGATGGGTGGGTCTCCATCACCCAACTCTTCGTGAGTACACTTCTCACTGGGGTGGAGAAGCAGGGTCTCATCCACCCCCTCCTCTCTTTCTCCTCACACTTTACCTGTGGGATCTTCCCCCACAGGTATCTCTCCAGCATCTCTTCCTCCCAGTGCTTGGGAACCTTTCTTACCTCAATCCACGGCTATCTACTCTTGACAAGGCTCACCTCGAGCCCCTTTTCCGCCATCTTTTCCCAGTTCAATATTCTTCTTGCCTGGTCGGCCCCTTATGTTCTTACCAAGACCGCATCAGACCTCGTGATTTTCTCAATTTTGGCCTTTGCCCCGATGGCCTCGAGGTCCTCCTTTGACGGGAGTTGCTCGAAGATTTTCCCGAGGGACCAGTTACCGTCGGTCACCTTCCCCTTCACAGTGATGTAGGTGACTGTTTCCTCCTGGGATTTGGGGACCGACTTTAGGGCCACATTGCCCAGCACATCCGCAAACGTCTTCTTTCGGAGAACTTCCTCCTTCTTCTCCCTGTCCCCTTCGGTTGTTTCCATGACCAAAGTCACGCGTCTAACAGCTTCCTTTTCTTCTGTCTGGGCCTTAGGAGCCTGTACCACCTGCTTCCTAGATGGCCCCGCCAATCTTCCAGGCTCCTTCCCTTTTCCCTTCCTCTCTTCTTCCCGGGTCTGGGCTGTGTACTTCAGAATTTGAGTCTCCTCCTTTGACAGCTTTAGGGTGTCGATAATCCTGTCGACCCTGTTGGGGAGACCCACTTCTTCATTTCTTCGTCATAAGTGGCTCCGACGGCTTGACCACCATCGAGGCAACTACCGCCGAGACCTTAAGGGCTATGACCTCGTGGAGATAATCCGTGGCTAAAGTCTCTCTAACCACGTGTTTCACAAGCTCTCCACTTCTCTTCGAGGGCCACGATCATGTCTCTCATCTCCGTGACCCTCCCGTTCAAGTAGGCCTGCTGATCAAGGGTACACATAGTCCTTTTGCGGAGGTACTCCCTCATGCCCTCCGCTGTTTTATAGGCCTTCGAAGAAGGCCTATCCTCATCTTCCTCTCGCGATGGGGGGGGGGGGGGCTTCGTTCCTGGCCCTTTTGGGCCTTCTTAGGTTCTGAGGGGTAACCTTTGGACACAGGTTCTCCTCGGCCCCCGTCTCCTCGTCCGTATCCTTATAGGACTCCACGTCCGTCAAGGTGTATGTCTTGGCCACGCCAGCGTAGGAATTTGAGGATTTAACCGCCGCCATTTTGTTCTCGAGCTCCATGTTAGCGACCATTTTGACCACTCTTTGTGGTTTTGGTGGCTCTTCTTCCTGATCCATCAACAAAAGCTCGGTATTTTTCGGTCCCTCGACCGGAGTTTCCGAATCCTCCATTTACGTAATAAATTACGTAAAATTGGGGTTTCAAAAAAAAGTTTTTTACTGTGCGCTTTCCGCGCGTGGTTCTCACTTTTGCGGACTTAACCTAACTTATAACTAATTTCGGTCAAATTACCTCCTGTCCAGCGCTCACCAAAAGTCAAATAAAAATAAAAACACAAAATAAACCCTATAACGGGTGAAAAAACTTATACATTTTTTGACCCTTCTGTCCTCCGGGCGTCCCGATTCGCCACTTAGTGTCCCTCGGGATTCACCCACACGCACTCACTCACGCCAGCACACCGATAAGTTAAAAAACACGTCTTACCACACCGGTGTCTGGGAGCAGACTGAGCTCTGAGTAAAACTACAATGGGTGGGAATAATCCCACGGAGCAGCCAGACGTAGGTCCTTCTTCATCGACAGCCAGAACGCTACTAAAAAAAATTCCCGATACCAACCACATCTCAGGTCTGCACCTAGTCAACCAGCCGTACCATCAGGAGCGCAAGATTTCCCTCCACTGCTACAGCCTTCTCCGGGACCAGTGAACGCACCGCAGCAGTAGTTACCACCGCACACTTTGCCAGCATCAGAAGGAAGACACCAGCAAAATGTAAGGTATGTCGGGTATGAGGCAGGGCATTGCTCAGCCGGCATTCCCCGCTGAAAATGTCACTCCTCAATTCTTCAATTTATTAAATAGTCTAAATAATCTTATCCAATCCCTTTTCAGTCTTCTTCAACAATTACATCAAATAACACAAGCCTACTGTCCAGTTTATAGCCCATAAATGCTTAAACGTGGACTCTTTGTCTGTCCTTCTCTGGAATATTAACGGACTTCTTCAACATAAAACCGAACTTGACATCTACTTACATGAAAAATGAACAGCCGTTGCTTTGATAACTGAAAGACACCTAACCTCTCGTAACAAGATTTATATTCCTGACTACAGCATTTACAGAACTGACCACCCAGACAACACTTCACATGGTGGAACAGCCATCATCATCAAAACATCACTCCATACACTTACCAATTACACCACACATCCAAGCCACTGCTATAACATTGCACACTACGCAAAAAACAATAGCATTAGCAGCGGTGTACAGCCCTCCTCGGTATGCACTTACATCTGGCATGTTTAACAATTCTTTGGAAAACTGGGAAGATGCTTTATTGCTGGGGGCGACTGCATAGCTAAGCATCAGGTATGGGGGTCACGATTATGTATTCCAAGGGAAAAAAACTTGCTGTCCGCTCTCCACAAACTTTTACTGAACACCATATCGCCAAAAGAAGGGGATTGAAGGAGGATTTTGGTCTTGAAGGTGTCATGGATATATATCCCGACACCACCTCCCGTGCGATCAGATCAATCATTTTGGGCAATAACGGATTGTGCATTGACATAACAGGAATTTAGAATATTAGTCGTAACTGTAGGATAGGGATGTGTGCAATAGATATAACAACTTTTTATACAGCGTTCAGTTTTAAGATGAGATAAAATGTAAATATACAATAAGAACTGAAACAAAAATATTAATTTAGTTTTAATATTTTGAAATGAATTTCAAAATAAATTTTCAATGAAAATTAAATCATAAGAAAAGAAAAATACCGATAACATTGATTAAAAAAAGGAAAAGTGAACAGAAAAACGCTAAAAGTAAAACAAAATAGCATCTCATCAGTGCCAAAATAGTAAAAATAGAGGTAACATATAACAATAGACAAAAATAAAATATCTCCAATGTAAAAAAATAAAATATCGGCAATATAAAAAAATATATATCTTCAATATGACAAATACAATTTCCTCAATATTAAAAAATAAAATATCTTATATATAAAAATTAATATGGCTTTGTTTGTTCGTATTTTATACGCTACTATACCGTTCATCCGATTGCAATGAAACTTCCTCAACTCTTTGCTTGCACTTACGCGAAGGTTATAGGCAGGCTGGGCTTGAAAAAATCGTAATCTAAATGGTTGAAAAAAAATTATTTCTAAAGCCTAGGAAATTTTTTTTTGAATAACTCAGAAACTATACATCTTCTGGAAAACTATAGGGACTCATTTGAAAGATAATTAAATTCTATACAAAACAAAAACAAAATCATCTAACCTGGGTCAGTATTAGTTAAAATATCTTATGTATAAAAAATGAATGTGGATTTTTTAGTTCGTATTTTATGCGGTGCCATACCGTTCATCCGATTGCAATGAAACTTCGTCAACTCATTGCTTGCACTTGCGCGAATGTAATAGGCAGGCTGGGTTTGAAAAGATTCGTAAATCTAAGTGGTTAACAATTATTTCTAAAGCCTAAGAAAAAATTAGTTTTTCGAATAACTCAAAAACTATACATCTTCTGGAAAACTATAGGTACTCATTTGAAAGACAATTAAATTGTATACAAAACAAAAAAAATCATCTAAGCTGGGCCAGTATCAGCAAAAATACTAAAAATATGAAAACAATGTATAAAAGCATATTGGGCATTGTATCCATGTTTTCAGCGCAGGCTCCCATGCAAACACGTTCAATTTTAATTTTTTTTTTTTTTTTTTTTTTTTTTTTTTAATAATTCGAAAACTATACATTTTATATACACACACACAGGTTGTCATTTAAAAGGAAGCTAATTGAATTATCAGTATAATAGAAATATACCGTTCTTTTACTGCCTGATTTAGTAATCACAGTATCTCAAAAACCATAATGCCTAAAAAGCTCAGATTTTTAATGGTGATTCTCCTTATATGTGCAATTAGGCATTATTTGAAAACATCGTACTCTAAGTAATTATAGAAATTATTTCTTAAACTTAAATATTTTAAGTTTAAGTTTAATATTTAAATATTAAATACTTATTTCTAAAATATTTCACTTTTTACAGGAGAAAGGCTTCATCCACTTCATTCATGGGAAAAATCGCATGTTTTACGACGGTATACAACTGTTATGTTTAGAAGCTAAAAGGTTAGTAGAGACAACGGCAAACGGCACATGTTATTCGGACTTTATCTCACACAAATAAAATGTCTCCAAAACGTTCATCACTCAGTAGATCTACCAGCGCAACACGTAGAAATAAGACAATTATATTTTTAAAAAAATCCGTCCGTCCGCCGTTCGCCGATAGAGATCTTATAAGAATCTTATTTAAAAAAAAAAATCTGTAATAAAATGCATTAAAAATCTTATAAGCCCATAAAGCGGCCATTTATAAAGATAGAGGGGAAATGTAAGGTGTTTTGGAATCAGCATAACAAGGTACTAAAAAAAAAATCTATATCCATAAATGCCTTTGGTTTATTATTTTCAGCAATAGATCTTTGCAATCGACCAAGGCAAAACATTTTGTACCCCCCTCCCCTCAAAATTTGATGTTTTACGTTTCAATATATGTAGAATCCAAATATGGAATAAATAAAAAAATCCGTCCGTCCGCCGTAAGCCGTACGCCGTCCGCGGCTTTTCTCCGAGACTACTGGACCAATTTTCTTGAGATTCGGCACCAATATCACAGGTCACCCCTGGACGATTCTCGGAACTCGACATTACCATCCATCTGTTTGTTTCAAAATGGCAGCCGATTAGATATCTTATAAGCCCATAACTCAACGTGTGCGTATTAAATTTAGAAAATACATGTTTTTCACATGTTGCATTCTCGCGAGTCGGATAGCCAACACATTTATTTATCTTCGCTGAAGACGAAAAACCAAAAATATTGTCTACCCTGGAGCATTTGAGTAATAAAGTCAAAAAAATAAAATGAATATCATTAAAACCTCTTCTTCATATAATATATAGTTCTATTTCAATGAGTATATTCATTATCGATAAGAAGATAAATATCATTCTTTTTTTTAATTCATTTCTATTTCCTTTTTATTCCATTATTTGATCATTATTTCTTAATTTCTTCTGCGGCAGCTACGCGCCGGGTACCAGCTAGTCTTCAATAAAAAATAATAAAATATCTTCAATATAAAAAGATAAAATATATTCAATATAAAAAAGTAAAATATCTTCAATATAAGAAAATAAAATATAATACAATAAAATCCATTATGCACCTACATAGAAAAGTGAGAAAGAAAATTTTAACGGCTTACATAATCAATTGGAGTGCTTCGTCACTGATGGGAAGGTGTTTTTTTTTTTAGGTTCAGGCCTCATAACATAGTAGAGATCTGAAGACTCCAGCAGCTTATTAAATAGTTAGTTGACATCCGCATGATGGTATAGAAGAATCAATCTAATTAGGGACTAATAAATTATTTGCCACTTCTATAATTTTGTTTTTATTGAAAACTAGTTTCAAATGTATAACATACCTTATACAGACAGAACAAAAAATTCTTGACCCAAATAATTCTCAACTTCATATACTAGTATCGGTATGTATATGACATTATATGCCTATGGTCTGGTACGACAAGACAAATAAATAATTTCTTAAAGGAAATAAACGAAATTTACCCCTCGATTAAATTCACAGTAGAACTGGAAAAAAAACAAAAACCATAAACTTTTTAGATTTAGAAATCTCAGTAAAAAATAAACATCATGAGTTTGGAATTTACCGGAAACCCACCCATACGGATGTCGTTATAAACAATGAAGCTAGGAGACCGATAGCACATAAACTCGCAGCCTTTAATAACATGATTTACCATATTTGGACGCACCATTAAATGAAAAGAACTATAACATAGAAATTGAAATAATATATTTCATAGCAAAAAATAACGTGTATAATAAAACCACAATCAATCGCATTTTAAAAAAACAAACACAAAAACACAATTAATGTTATCTATTCAACAACCCCCGAAGATAGGCCCATCCCGAAATATTATGTTTTGATTCCATATTACGGCCCTATATTCATCAAAGTCGGAAATTAATTGAAAAAACTAGGATTAAACCCTGCATTTAAATTTAATTTAATAATTTAAAAAACCCTATCCTAAAGACAAAATAGACCCTTTCCAAAAAGCGGAGTATACGAACTAAATTATAAAGATTTTGCAGCAAACTACACGAGATAAACTGAAAGATCACTCATATCAAAGATTAAAGGACCATATACGTGCATATAATAATATGACAGAGAATTCTAACTTTGCAATTCATTTAAATGAAAAAAATCATAAATTCATCAAAGACTCAGGAGTTAAATTAATACATCACGTTGAAAACAGCCTCAAATTAAATATAAATGATGCACTTGAAATAATAAAATCCTTCAAATCTAATCGAGATTTTTGCTTAAATGACCAAATAAATATTTCCAATTGTCCAATCTTAAATTTATTCCTATATATAACAGAAAAAACAATTACTCACCGGAATTACTGGAAAAACCCCGACCCTTAAACCGTTTACCTATAAACACCGCACCTTTCTTTCATTGTTAGTTCAGTGCGAGAAGAAACCATTAAAAACTTGTCTGTTTGTTATAATCCATTTAAACCTTGGTGAGTGCCAACATGTATTTGATTTCTTGTCTTAATTAAATTCATAATTCATAAATGTTTTATAATACTGATTTATATTACATCTAATTTAATATGTATAATAATACCAAACTGTATTTTGAATTGCTTATTTTTGAATTTTGAACTGAAGATAAATGTATAACATTCGAAACTAGTTTTCAATAAAAACAAAATTATAGAAGTGGCAAATAATTTATCAATCTCTAATTAGCTTATGAAATACATCCTCGTTCATGGCTGTACGGGAACATTTCGTTGTAAAGTGAAGTCGATAATACTTATAGCCTTTGTTTCTGCTTTCTTCTGCTTCCTCCGAAAGTAATCCGATTGGTAATACAGCTACTTCTATAATCTAGGATAATGAATAATAATCCATGAATATTGAATTAATATTTTATGGATCGTTGAAGGCACGTATTACCACGGGTACATTTATATTGCCAACTTCGCCGTTTCTGTCACATATGATTAAAATTTCCCCGAGTCAATTGATGAGTTGCTATTAATCACCTCCAATATTAATCCAAGTCGGCGAATCAGGTTTTTCCTAACTTGAGTTATTTCGGCTGTCAAAGAAAGTTTCAAAAAATACTCTGGATGTATTTCCGGTATTACTGGAACCGTATCCCTGCTTTACGAAATCCACCTTTATCCCTAATTCATTGATGAACCGTTTTTGTATACGCTCCTTTCCTGTTTCTTTTATTGGGAGAGTAGTTTTAGTAGTCTTCCAACTCTAGAATTCTAGGTTATTGCCTAGGTGAAGAATATACTCCATACATTTTATTCATAAAGTGGAAAACCCCCCAACTGAATTGCTTCTTTTTTGCGAAACTTTATTTTAAGTTTTGGTATATCATTCATCTCAGATTGACGAGCACCACAAACGAAGCAGTTGCTTGATGCAGTTGTGTTGGTAACATGCTGTGCTACTTTTCCATCCAGTATTGTAAAATGTAAAACGTGCCTCACTGTAATGGTACTATTTTCGTGCTGTAGGATTGTTGGTCGCAAGTTATTTATTTCATTTTAAACACGCTCTTTCTCAGATCTTCCTTAATTTAGCGGTTTCTTTTATAACCTTATAGGTCTGCAATACCGAGTAGAGGAGGGTCGGCGGTTAACCTATATTTCTCTTCATCTTGATTTGCGACAAAAGTAATTTTCAGTGGCACAATTGAGCTCGTAAATAAATTTGAGTCGCTTCATATTTCACTGTCGTCAAAAAATGGTTGAGAGAACTCTTTCTGGCCTTTTGAGCCGTCAAAGCTCACGAGACCACGAACTGACTAATACCAACTGTGTAAACAATTCTTGTTTTTATGGCTTAGCTTAGCAGTTGCCTTTAGTTGTCAATGAAATGTATAGGAATGTTAGGTAGTAGTATAAGACTTAAGAAAATGGCAATTTTGGACCAGAGCTCAACGAACCTTTTTTTGTAAGCTTACACAAGTTCACATACTCTGGTTACTTTTTCCCAGTAGTTCTTTTATATTTTTGATGTTATATTTTAAAAATTGGAGCTGTCTAATTTTCTTTCCCTTTTCTGTAATACACGAACTAAAAATCTGGTGAGTATCATGATTATATCTATACAAATAAAACTACAGTAAGCCAATCTTTTCATAAATAAAAATAGACGAATTTTGGGTGAAGCAATAGCGTCGAACTTTTTAAGTCTCTCAGAGTCACAAACAAATATTGAAATGAAAAAAAAATAACTAGAACTGTTTTCTCCAACTAATAATGAAAACAATAGCTCATCAAACACGGCTTGAAGTTGGCCAACAACTCTTCACAAAAAAACCTCTCCGAGGGCCAGGATTCGAGCGCCTATTTCGAGGGAACCTCCCCCACCCTTCGTCACTTCACCTCGTCTCCCTGGCCACTAGCGGCCATGGCAATATAGATCTCTATGTTCAAACGCGCTTTTTAGGTATTTAATCGAACCTCATATATATTTCGTGAAAACAGGATTGTAGAGAAACTACTCGGGAACAAATAGCGCGATGAAAAATCGACCATTTTGGACCTTGTTCAAATCTTTTTCAAAAACACCTTTTTTTACATTTATTCAATTTCCGAGATAACATTATTTTTTGAGCATAAAATTTTTATTGTAGATAGGGTTTAACAAAATCCACAATTTAAGCTCCAAAACAAGTTCCTGCAATAATTAAAATCCCTATAATAAAAAGTTCAAAAATGGCCATATGTCGTACTTTTTAATTATTTTTTTTACGTTCTATTTTTTTTCTTAAAAAAAATTGATCATATCTTAAACGTGAAAAAAAATAATTTTCGACGCGTTCATGAATTTTTTCGCCAAGTTGCGCTACATACCTATTTTATCTAAAACATATAAAATTTGTTTCTACTATTATTCTCCTAATTATCACTCGAGAAAGCCCATTGGAAATTTATTTTACAAAATGAATGCATTTTCTCTATCGCACCTGGACTAGTTAGTTACCTTTTGAGTTAGTTACTTTTTGATTAGTTTCACCCGAGACAAGTTAATAAAGCGATTTTAAGTTAAATTTTTTAACATTATTATTTCATCTCCATAATACCGAAATATAATATTTCTAAAAATTGGACGTTTGAGAGACTAACTTGCAATTAAAATAGCTCTTAATTACACACATGAACTTTTTGTTTATTTTTATTTTTAGGTTGTATATAATTGAAACCACACTATCCATTCCAAAGGTTTGAAATGCCTTCGTCTACCATTTATTTAAGACTTCATTTAATAATGATATGAGAATAAGCACCTAAACGAATTTTATTTTTAATTTTCAAATTAACTTTCACATTAGCAATATTTCATCTTTGTCACTATTGTTTGAAAATGAAAGTGTAGGAATCTTTTAATAATCAGTTAAAATAAATATTCGTTCTACCGCCTAATTTTAGAAAAAATATACTAAATAAAAATTATACTCTATAATTATAAAGCAATATTTTCAATTGCATCTATAATATTGCATCTATAATTGCATCTAATAATAATTTAAATTACAAATTTATTTTGGAATTTTATAATAAATAAACAAATATCTTTATTTGTTATCCCGCGAGCCTATACAAATGGAGTTAAGTTTGCATAGGTTACATATAGATAGATAGATAGATAAAAGAACTTTATTCTGGGACTAGGTCCCTTAAGAATAACGTGAAGGAACCAATAAAACAGTAACATTATCTGGCCATAAGACTATAGAATACAGAACAATTAATTTTTACAATATCTTCTGTAAAATAAATAAGCAAATAAATAGGTTTTTTTATCGAAAAAATATAATTGATTTGAGCAAAACAAAAAAAAAAGAGAAAAAACAAGAAAAAAGTAAAAAAAAAAAACCACAGAGAAAATGAAAAATACAAAAATAATGAATGGATTAGCAAAGTTTGTACATTATCCAAATCTATTATCCACTTCTGATCCAGATGTTAATCCTAAACTGAAATTTCGGAATTAGAGAGCATCATTTTGGAGAGAAAGAAGGTGTTGAAAAAGGAGGGATTTGAATGAGGATAGAGAAGAAGCATGTCGGATATTAAAAGGAAAGGAATTCCAAAGGGTAGAGGAGCGGGCGAGGAAGGAGCGTTTGAATGTTTTGGTTCTGTGGGAGGGAGTATGGAGGTCAGAAAGGCGAGATCTTGTTTCCACTGCGTGGACCGAGGATTTGAATTGTAGGAGGCTGTAGATGTAGGAAGGATGGTGGGTGGTGATGGTTTGGTATAGAAAAGATCCGAGAAAATATTGTCTACGGTTGCAGGGGAAGAGTCACTCCAACTCGCCGTATAGGTGGGACACATGGGCCCGTCTCGAGGTGCCGAAGACAAATCTTAAAAAGCAGTTCATGATCCGCTTCAATCTGTCCTCAAGCACATTCGAGAGGCCCCCGTATACCACACATCCGTAGTCAAAGTGGGGAAAGATAATAGAGGACACAAGGAGTTTGCGGGTAGGTTGTGGGAGAAGAAGACGAGAACGATGGAATAATTTAAGGGTACTTATTGACCGTCGGGAAATTTGGGCAATGTGGGGTTTCCAGGAAAGGGTTTGGTCGATAGTAATACCCAAGTTTTTGGTTGAGGAGCTGAACGTGACGGGGTGATCATTTAGGATTAAAGTAGGAAAGGTGTCATTGGATCTGAGGAGGGAATTGGAACCTATGACAATGGCCTGAGTTTTCATAGCGTTTAAACTTAATCTGTTCAGGTTTGCCCAGGCACTGATTCTATCTAGGTCTTCCTGGATACTGGCAAACGCTACTAATAGCTCAGAAGGAGGAAAGGATTTGGAGAAAAGGATTTGGATAAAATAGATTTGGAAGTCGTCGGCGTATAAGTGGTGGGAACAGTGGTGGATTGAATTAGGAAGATCATTTATATAGGTATTGAAAAGCAGTGGAGAAATACTCGAACCTTGGGCTACTCCTGAGGACAAGGTAAGAAAGGAAGATAGGGGTTGATTAGGAATGGTAACTGCTTGAGTCCGATCGGAAAGGAAAGATTTGAACCATTGGATAGAGCTGTTGGAAAAGGATATTGATTTTAATTTGGTAAAAAGGATAAAATGGTCCAGTGAATCAAAAGCTTTAGAAAAGTCAAGGAGTATTAATACAGTTAATTTTTTTCGGTCCATAGCAGTATGCATGTCACTTGTGATTTTGACTAGAGCGGATTGTGTGGAGAAACTGGGACGGAAGCCGGATTGGAGAGGATCAAGTAGTTTGGACTTTTCAAGGAAGTTTGATATTTGTGATTGGACTATTCTTTCTAGAGGTTTGGAAAGGTTAGAGAGGATGGAAATTGAGCGATAGTCTTTAGGAGATATAGGATTGAAGATTTTGTTAATAGGATGGACTAAGGCTTTTTTCCACGAGGTAGGAAATACTGAGTTCTGGAGGGAGAAATTATAAATGAAGAGAAGAACTGGAAGGATTTCGGGGAGACATAATTTTAACAATTTAACAGGTATTCCATCAGGCCCAGTGGAATTGGTATGAGATTTCATTATGGATGAAATAAGATCGCTAGGAGAGATCTAGGAAAAATAAAAATTATAAGAGTTGAATGATGGAACTAAGGAAAAGCAGGAAGGAGGAGTTGGAGAAGTGTTAGAGGAGGCTGATAAAAAGATGAATTTAATTCATCGGGTGAAACTGGGAAGACTGGTGAGGGAGAGGATTTACAAAGGGAGAGTTTGCGAAGGAGTTGCCATTTTGATTTAGCATTGGGAGCAGAGGAGAGGGCTTCATGATAGTGGTTGGATTTCGCTCTCCTAACAGTTGCCTGTCTCAAATTGCGGAGTACCCTAAACGCTTGGTAGTCGTCTGCTAGCCTAGTGCGTCTAAAGCGTCTACGGGCTGGCTCACGCCTTCTTTGCATATCTTTAATTTATTGACACATCCAAGGAGCAGGCGGCCGACGGAAAGTAGAGGTTTTGAGTGGGGCATGGGTATCAAGGATGTGGATGAGATTAGAGGTGAGGGTATCGACCATGGAATCAATGGAAGAACAGGAATATATTTCATTCCACTGGAGCGTTTCAAGGTCAGGTAAAATATTTTCATGTGTGAGGGCGTCTAGGTTACGGAAAGTTATGGTTTTAGGGAGGATCGTAGGAGTTTCGATATTGTAGGATATTTGGATTAAGTCGTGAGAGGACAGAAATGGGACAGGTAGTTGAGAAAAGGAAAGGAGATTACGTTCTGAATCGATGACATGCAGATCCAACCAGGTGTCGGACCGGCAAGTGTGATGGGTGGGAGAAAATGGGACGATGAAGAGATGGAGGGAGAAAAAGAGATTTTCAAGGTAGAGTCTGTCGTTGGAATCAGATAGGAGATTGGTATTCAAATCACCGGAAATTATTATATTGTTGTAGAGAGGAACATAATTGTAGAGAGTTGATTCAAAGGATGAGTCGAAAGGAACCAGAGGAGGGCGATACACCACAGTGTGTAGGAGAGGATGTGCATTGGAGGAAATTTCAACGACAAGGAATTCAATATGAGGATGATCGGATGGAGATGAGGTATCTAGGATTCGGAATTTCAGGCTGTTATGATCATAAAGACCGACACCTCCACCAGTCCGGCCCATCCGGTCATGGCGGATAAAGGAATAATTAGGTAGGGAAACAGAAGAGGAAGGAATGTAGGGCTTTAGCCATGTTTCGGAGACTGCAATGGTATGGTAATAGTTATGGGTAAAATACTGCAGAAATTCATCATAATGAGCTGGTAAGGATTGGGAGTTAACGTGACAGGAGGTTAGGACACTAGATAGTATGGGAAATTAGACTGTATACAGTATTTGGCGGAAAGATGCGAATAACAACGACAATCTGTAGAATAAAATCTGAAAAAAAAGTGAATAATGAACGTAACAATTAAACAAAGAGATATATAATAAAGAAATACATGAGAAGATAAAAAACGTGCTTCTAATGAAGTAAAAAAAAAAAAAATATATATAGAAAAAATAAATTCGCCACGAAACATAGAACTTAGGGTCCATTGAGAGTTTCCAAATCCGACCGGTGGGTGGACGGGTGCCAAAACGTCAGCAGAACGTATCGAGGTCTTGAGCTTCGTCTATGTAAATTACGGGGTGGCCGTAATCCTTCCGGCAGCGCACTCTTCCGGCCGCAAACCAGACATATTTTAATTTTCCCGCCGCTCTCTTCTGTCGAGCGAGCCAGTACAGGCGTCTATTAGCGGAGTCATTTCTTCCCCGAGATATATCCGGTGGGCATCGTTCTCTTGCCAGCCAATATCCCGGGTGGAGAAGTCTCTCTTTACTTTTCTCCGCTGCACCAGCTCGTCCCGCACAGACTGCCTGACGAAACGGGCAATGACAGGCGGCGGTCGGGGGTCATCTTTTTTCGGTCTTCGGCGCTCTACCATGTCGAGATCCTCTATATTAATCTTGACACCGAGGCCGGCTCCCAAGCTGGCAACCAGAGCCGCAGGAGTCTCCCCCGCGCGGATCGGGATGCCCCGTATCTCCACCGACCTGGATAGTAGGCCCTGTTCGGCCTTATTGAGTCTGACTTCCAGTTCACCGACCCTTGATTTCAGAACTTTATTTTCGGAGGTCAGATCTTCCATCAGCTTCGATTGGCCCTCGAGATGGCTTTCTATTTTCGAAAGCCTCTCGTTTAGCTCAAAGCTTAGCTCGAGGTATTTTTCAAGCGATGACTTAATGCTTTTGATGTCCTCGTTCACGTGAGCGCTAAGCCGGTTTACTGCCGCGAGTATATCAGCCGCAGACGGTTCAGAGGTTTTCTGTTGTGAATTCCTGGACGGACTAGACGTTTTTTCTCTTACCGGGCCTGAATTTTTCGCATGGTCGCATTTTTTACAGTACCACGTCTTTTTTTGTAACTTAAGCGCCTCTATTTCTTTATCATTGAGATTACAGCATTTGCCGTGAAAAATTACGCGGCAATTGCTGCAGCTCAGGTTAAATTTGTCCTCTCTCGTTACAGCACTATTACAAATCGAGCACTGCACCATTATGACCAATAAATAATAAACAGTACTCACAATCGTGTGTTTGTCAACAGTGGTGAGCGTCAATGGCCTTAAATCCTCTGTGCCTTTGGGGATTAACTTACTTCCACAGTCCGTAGCACTGCTAAACTCGAACTTTCTTCGCTAATTTCGGCTGAACCGTGAATATTGAAGTGCGTGCCTACTGTAGGTTTGTAATTGATTATGTGGTCCGTGAAGGCGGCAAAAAAAAAAAAAAAAAAAAAAATGATAAAATAACTAAAATGAGGTTTTAAAGAATATATGGGTGTATATATATATATTGTTTTTTTTTTTGGCTACTAGGGCGCATTGGCAAGAACCATTGGGCACGTGTCTAATATTTTTCGACCTAGTATCGCCAAAAAAAGGTTTCGTTGAAATCGGTTTTGTTACGTCCGTAGCCTCCCCTTGTCAGTGATAAGCACCATTGAATCAGAAATTGTATCTAAAATTTCTGACGTTTTATACTACCCACCTGCTAGTAATCTATGTACGTCGTTAAAAAATGAGGTAATTAAGTAATTTGGCCTATATATGTTGGCATATGTATATGGATATTGTCGGTCCACCATGCGAAAGCTTTCACTAAGTTCTCAAAGTGGTGGACAGATTATTACGGTGGTTGAAGGTACACTAATGGCTGACCAAACTGATAAAATACCATACCACAGGCATTACTATCTTTCGTACTGCTTTAAAAATGGAACTTGGCTGTTCAGCTGCATAATTAGTTCACGGCGTACAACTTATTCTTCCTGGCAAGCGCCTCGATTATTTTTTCAACAGATGGACCGATTTTGTTGCTTTTTTTAAAAATCCGGTTTGTCTAAAGCACAAAAACGGCTCTTAACTTCTAAGGATCTTATCCAAATTCAACGTTACTATAACCGATGAACTGATTTTTTATCTCTAATCTACAACAATAACTTTTAGATTTTATGCCTTTGCAAGGAAGAAAACGTTATATGAACTAAATAAGAAATCCTCAAACGTTTCATTTTATATCTCCGGTTCTGATTTGTTTACGAAGGTTGAAGAGATCAAAAATTCAGCTTTCCACTGGTTGAAGTAACGTTGAATTGAGAAAAAAATCCTGAGAAGTTATGAATGCTTAAGTAGACGCCCGGCATTGGCAGGGAAAAAAAATCTTCCAGACAAATGTATATTTTTTGATTTCTATGAAAATTCGTATTTCAGGGTTTTAAAGGACGCTAAAAGCTGACTTGACTTTTCCTAAAATATTTTTGTTTGGTCTACTTTACAGGTAGCGTCTTTTGGTTTTTGTACATTTAAGCTCATTTTATACAATCGACAATCTTTTTTTTCTTATTTTACACAAAAAAAAAAACCGATTGGTACACAATAACCTTGAAATTCACGCATAGCAAAGAAAGAAAACAATAAAATAAATTAATATTTATATATTAAATAAATAATATTTATATTTATAAATATTTTACATAAAATATTTTTTTTCTCGGCTCCTAGGGCGAATTGGCAAGAACCCTCGGACACTGGTCGAATATTTTTCGAACTAGTATCAGCAAAAAAAGTTTCATTGAAATCAGTGATGCCACGTCCGTAGCCTCCCCTTGTGAGTCAAATTTTCTTTGATGACAAGTTATTCTCAAATGAAATTTCCTCTTTTACTTCAGGCATAGTTATGACCACCAATGGGGTAATTAAACAAAGAATAATATATTTTCTCTACTTTATTTGCACAACTAAACAGTTTAAACACAAATTCACAATAACAGTAACTTCAATGATGAGCGCAAAAAACACGTCTTTACATATAAAAGTGAAAAGTACGAATATGTAACATGAAACTAAATATATCTGCTATAATATTACTAAAAATTACAGATATCAAATACAATATTACGAAATAAATTAAATAAAAAAATAGAACAAAGCAATAAAATTATATATATATATATATATATATATATATATATATATATATATATATATATATATATAACTTAAGAGCTTCGACACGCGAAACATAAAAAAAAAAGAGGAAATGGGGAGATAAAGTACTCACATGAAGGCTGGTTAAACACTGACTTTATTCAGATTCTAATCCTCTATATATACAATTTACAATGTTTATAATGCTAGTTTGGAATTAGTGGCTATACTAATGTAAGTTCCAACTTAACTCCCCCCTGCCAGTTTACGAACATCCTCGTAAACTCAAAAACAAAAACAAACAATAACAAAACCCAAACAAAAAAAACCCAAACGGTTGTACAAATAAACTGCAAACAAAAATAAATAACCAAAAATTACAGCTTAATCTATATATAAAAACTAACATAATACTAACTTAATCTACTTCACATAGTATACAAAGTATAAGCTAAGGTACTTCCTCCAAACTCTATATACAAAAACTAAAAAATACATGTTTTTATTCCAGAAAACGTATAATACAAATAGATACAATTTTATGGTCCGGGTTCCCCCACTGGAACCTTAAGTTGCTCGATATGTACAGTCCTCCGTTTCCTGGGCTCCGCCAGACTCTGAATAGTGACGAGATTGTGCTCCCTAATCGTAATCACTTTGAATGAACCCTCATACCTCCGAACTTCCTTTGCGCGATTCGACATAATTTTTCTGTAAACGATAGTGCCTATTTTCATATTACCCATAAAATCCTTTACACCCTCGTTCTCCCGCGCTACTCTCTTACGTTTTTCCGCGACCATTCGCCCATGCGCTTTCCCCCACATTCTCTCGATTTCTACTCTATTCGTGGCTAGTTTTTCCGCCATGTCCTCATCCACAGCCGTATCTCGCTCGTCCCTCCTTCGTGCGCGTAAACCAAAAAGGGCCTCGAAAGGGGAAAACCCAGTAGCCATGTGTATGGAATGGTTATACGCTGCTATGGCTCAGGGCATCGCCTAATCTGCTTCCAACCCCTTATCTGCGTGGAATACTCGGAGATGTTCACCCACGGTATTATGGATCCCCCCCCCTACTTTTGGGATGTCCGGCCGTATTCCAGTGCCACGAAATTCCTAGCCTTTTCGTCTCTTGTCGTTACTGGGCGTTGTCGAATTCCCTGCCCCCGTCCGAGGAGATCGTATCTGACACCTCATAAAACTGGAACCATGTTTGGAGGGCGCTGCTAACCGATGCCGCCGATTTTTCCTTCACGGGGTGGGCCATCGCTATCTTGCTAAAGGTGTCCACTACTGTCACCCATTTAAACCCTCTCCACGTAAAGGTGTCAATTTGGAGGTCCGTTAACGGTACCGTAGGTGTCCTCGTCTCTGTTTGTAGTCCTACGGGAGGGGGGGGGGGTGCCGGTCATACTTAGCCGGGTGGCAAATGTGGCAGCTCCTCATTACCTCTTCTACCGTTTTCTGTTTCCCTACCCAATAATACCTTCTTTTCAAGGCCGCCAACGTCTCGTTGATTCCCCGGTGGTTTGTCTTCCCTTGATGGTATGCAATCGTTACATCTTTTTGCTGTTCGTGATCGCGAACAGTCTCCACGATAGAGCGACATCGGATAAAGGTCTATCCCTATTTTCTCAGTCCTCCATAAGATACGGATCTTTTCCCACACCGCCGCGTTGCCGACATATAAATAATGGGTCGCGCCTACCTTGGATGCGTCTTTTAATACTCGGCAGATTTGCTCCTCCTTGACTCCCGGTTGGGACCAAATAGTGACGATGGTATGCCTATCCTAATTGGAAAAGTCCATTTTTACAAGCCCCGTAGTCCTTGTTTTCCAGATGACCTGTCGAGTCTTGTCATTAATTATTTCGTCAAGTTCCTCCATCTCTGCTGGCCTCTCGTCCCCTGACTCGTCATCCGAGGGGTCCCTATTGCCTTGGCGGTCGGCCCCGCGTTCTCCTTCTCCGTCTGGCATCCATTCCCGCACGAACCTTTGTAGGTCCCCCGATGCTTCACCCACCTCTGTTTCCATCATATTTACATGTAATGCGCGAGATAACCAGTCAGCTACGACATTCTCCTTTCCCGGTTTGTACACTACTTCGAGATTGTACTGACTCAGAATTTCCTTCCACCGTGTGACTCTAGCCAGGACTCTTTCAAATTTCCCACCCACAACAGAGGACGATGATCTGTGTGCACTTTAAACCTTCTTCCGAATACATACGGCCGAAAGTGTTGCACTGCCCATACAACCCCTAACAATTCTCGTTCAAGTGCGCTATACCAGGCCTCCGCGTCCGTAAGCCTCCTGCTCGCATATGCCACGGACCTTTCCTCCCTCTCACCTTCCTGCGATAAAACCGCCCCCAGTGCATATTCGCTGGCATCCGTAGTGATTGAAAATGGTCTGGAAAAATCTGGGAATGCGAGGACTGGTTCCGTTTGTAACCGCAACATACACTTCCTGATATTCGCCTCGATCTCTGGCGTAATCTTAACCGTGCGTCCCTTCCTCAAAAGTTCGTTCAGAGGTACCAGGTTGTCAGCCATCTCCGGGACAAATCGATGGTAGTAATTGAGGGTTCCTAACAATCTCCTGATCCCCTTCACATCACTCGGCATTGCCATTTTCCTGATTGCTTCTACTTTCTTTCCATCTGGTCGTACCCCATCCGCCGAAATCACGTGTCCAAGAAAATTAATCTGCGTTTGACCCAATATCGATTTTTCCTTCGGTAGTTTCAGCCCAAACTGTCGTATTCTAGTGAATACCTGTCGCAGATCCTCAACATGGTTTGCCTCTGTCTTACAAAAAACCAAGAGATCATCCATGTACACTTGGCACATATTTTCATCCAGACCACGCAAAAATTCGTCCATCAGTCTTTGGAACGTTATGGGTGCATTCTTTATGCCAAACGGCATACGGGTAAATTCATAGTTCCCCCTTTCGAAAGTAAACGCTGTTTTGGCTTGATCTCTGGGGTGCATGCGAATTTGATGATATCCTGATTTCAGATCAAGTGTGCTAAACACCGATGCTCCACCCAGTCTGTCCAAGATGTCCTCCAACCTAGGAATGGGGTACTTCTCATCTAGCGTGTTTTCATTTAATTGCCGGAAGTCTACAACTACCCTATAGCGTTCCTTTGTTTCTCCGTCGACGGGTTTCTTCTTGACTGCCCATAGTGGACTATTAAAGGGCGAAGTACTATCCACGATGATCCTCTGCCGCTTTAGCTCCTCGATTTCCTCACGAATGTGTCTCCTCAATGCTTGTGGGTACCTCCGCTCCTTCACGTAGGTAACCTTGTCGGATTTCAAATTGATTTCGTGGAGTCTCTCCCGTCGCGCTCAGTGGATCTCCCTCGCGAAAAAAAATATCCACGAATTCCTCCCTCACGTTTTTTGTCTCCAATCTGCACCCTTGGTGATTACCCCAACACACTTAACACTCCCCTTCGCGTCTTGCGTCGTTGCGTACCTCTTTTTTCCGATCCTAATTATCCATTGACCTCCTGAACTACGGATCTTTGCCCCTAATTTGCTAAACAAATCGCATCCCAAAATTCCCTCATACTCACGCGGCATGATTTCCACTACATGCAGCGTCATCACCCCTTCCTTCATTCCCCACTTCTCTAAGGGTAAGTCAATTTCTCCCTCTATCGTACAGGGCCCACTCAAAGTGACTACTTTACATTGACATGGTCTCACGTCTGGCTTACTCTTTCCTTTAAATAACAACTCCAAGTTATCCCTACCCACTAATGTACAGGAACTTCCTGTGTCTACCAAACACTTCCACCCTTTACAAAACTCTATAACAGGCAACCGATCACACTTCTTTACAACACTGTTCACACAAAGAAGGTTGCCCCTCCCTTCACACGATCCTCATTCTTTCTTTACCTGCTCTGTTCGCCGCCCTGCACTCCGTTGCTTGCTCCTTCCTCCGGAGGTTCCCCTGCCGCCGGGTTCGCTGCTCTCCGTCTCGGACCCTGAAGTCTCTGAAGATCTGGCCGATTCCGACGGTATTCTGCTCCTCCGCCACATTCGTTGAGCGTTGATCTCCATTGGTTCTCCTCGGTCGTGTTCCCTGCGCCGTATATATGGGCATTGTCTGGCCATTTGTCCCTCGTTATGGCAATCAAAACACCGCGTACGCGGGCACTGAGCTACCAAGTGCCCTGTCTCGCCACATTCATGGCACTTCCTTTCATCTCTTCTGCCATTCTTCCTGTCCACAAATTGCCATCTCTCTCTCGGTAATTTCTCTTTTCTCCCAAACTCTCCCTCTCTCCTTCTTCCCAGATCCTGTCTTACTCTATTCCTTCGGTAAGACACCCTACTCCACACTGGTTCGTTCTCTTCATGTCTCGGAACATTTGAAGCATATCTTCTTCTGGGGCCCATCGCCCCCCTCCATAGGCTTTCTTCAGTCTTTCCTTGATTACCTGCCACGCGGTATCCTCATCCGCTTGAATCAGTTTTAGGACGCTCCTTCTGACCCGCCGTGCTAGGGCCACCCGTAACCTTTTGGCATATGATTCTTCTAGAAGATCTACTGCTACCTGGGATTGTATGTTGTTCATAATCCCGTCCCCGCCTTTGAGAAAATGATTTAACTCCCCCACATCTCCGTTAAATTTCTCTAAGTCGGAAATTTCTCTTCTGATATCCTGTGCATTTGCCTTTTTCAGCTTCATTTTTTCTAGCTCGTTCGTCTCCTGTGCGATTCTATTCGCCTCCTGCGCAGCTAAGTCCGCCCGCGCCATTGTTAGAGTTGTTGATGACAATGGCGGGAATTCGGGATTCACCGATTCTGGCTGTGAAGGCTCCAGCGTTAACGTTGCTGGCCTAAGGATCTCTCTTTGTCCTTGTTCATTCATGTTTTTTTTTAAAAGTGAGAAAATAAAAATAAAAATTAATAAGTAACAAAATCAAAATATTCTTCTGTAAGAAAAAAAGGAAAAGAAAAAAAAATTCTCACTGCGAACTGCTAAAAAAGATCCCGGGTTTCGGCACCACTTAAGAGCTTCAACACGCGAAACATAAAAAAAAAAGGAAATGGGGAGAAAAAGTACTCACATGAAGGCTGGTTAAACACTGACTTTATTCAGATTCTAATCCTCTATATATACAATTTACAATGTTTATAATGCTAGTTTGGAATTAGTGGCTATACTAATGTAAGTCCCAACTTAACTTTATATATACATGTATATATATATATATATACAACTTAACTTTATATATACATGTATATATATATATATATATATATATATATATATATATATATATATATATATATATATATATATATATACATATATGTTCTATTTTGTTACACAATTTTTTTCGTTATTTTTCATTTTCTTAAGTTAAGATATAGTACATTCAACTTGTAACATAAATTATCTTGTATTATTTAATTTATATGTATAAAACAAACAACGTATGTAGTATGCCTATTAAATGCATGGAACATGTATTCAATAAATAAATTCTCCTTTTATATATACGTGTGTGTGTGTGTGTGTATTTTTTAGTCTTTTCCTAACATCGTAATCCCACATAACGACCATTCATTAGACATACATTCATGATCCATGACTTAAAGGCATACTGCTTAAATGATTATAAGAACTTTATATATTACACGAGATTTACAAATAAATACATATAGGTTTTAACTCATTTCAATTACAAAATAGAAAAAATAAAGTACTAAATAAAAATAAACAAAAAAATGCAAAAAGAAAAATAAACTAAAAAAAAAAAAGAAAAATTAAACTACATGACACTATATATATGTATATATATATATATATATATATATATATATATATATATATATATACATGTATGAAATCAATAGTTTATAAACTGAAGGATACTATATTCATTAATATTCCAATTTATGAAACCAATTCATCAGACTAGAAGATGGTTAAGTATTCATAATTTTTCTTGAAGAAGATTAATGATATGATTTTCAAGAACAGACTTCACTGAAAGAGAAGAAAAAAGTAGTATACAGTAATATACATATACGTAATGTAACATACATCAGAAAATGTTAAAATATATTGGAAAAAAAAATTGAATAATTTTTATACATTAAATGATATATTCACTATGAAATGCGATTAACTTAAATTTTCCTTATGCAGAGATGTTCAACTAAAATAAAAATTTGGCCTCAAATGAGTTTAACAATAATTTGCAAACCAATGACACGTGTGTTATCAGTGAATACTGACTAGAGTAGGAATATCGAAACGCGATATATCGGCATTTTACAACGATATATAGATGACACCAAATGATAAACTATATTACAGCAGAATCTCGATAATTCATATCCCGGTAATTCGTATATCCCGATAATTCGTATGAATTTTCTTGTGTCTTGAAAATCTCCCTTTATTTCGTATAAAAACACTGCAATCCGGTCCCCTCGATTATTCGTATTTATTTTCGTCTTCCAAGTAATGCAAACTACTTATAATTCGCATTTCCAAATATAAGATCTGGTTAACTCTTAATATTTTCAAGAGGAGAGGAAAGTGAGTGAGAGAGGAATCGTTTCTATGAATTTCGGTGGGTTTACCCTTTTTTTTTCTGTTCATCTCTCTTTAAAAAAAAAAAACTGTAACCATATTGTTTGCCGCCAACATGGAATGGTCTGAAAAATTAAGTTCGCTCATGATTGGCAAATCCGTGAAAGCAAGGTGTTTTAAAAACAAAAACGTTACCGACAGCCAATCGTGCAAACACAAAAGCATGTACCACAAGCAAAATTTTCACAACGAATGGGCACAGATATAGAATAAAAAACAGCGAAAATTTTCAATTGTTTATTGATCATTGTACGGCCCCCAACAGTACCACATCACTCAGCGATGTTAATGTTCTGTTGCCTACCAACTCCACCTCTAAGTTGCAGTCTCTAGACTTGGCCATAATTAAACGATTTAAGATATTTAACGCAAGGAAGTAGTGATGCAACTCTTAGAAAGCATCGAGGATGGGAATCGCCTACCTCAAAATTAAGAAACTCACATAACTTTTCGAGATTTCGCCTATCTTAACGAAGGTTTAGCTGTAACTAGAATTTTAACTGACGAGGAAATTTTGACTCTGTACGAAAATTTTCAATAATGAATCTTTGTAAGAGACCAAGAAAGAAAAAAAATTAGCCTAAACTCATAAAATCCCTCCCCCCCCCAAAAAAAAACCGTCCATCCGCATCTCAGGATAATCCTCATAACTTGACATTATCATTCCCCAATTAGAGATTTCATTCATCCATAATTCGGTCATTTTTGAAGATAGAGGAACAAAATAAAGTGTTTGTAATCATAATATATATATACAAATGCTTTTGTATAACATAAATTTTGTTTTATTTTCCTTAACCGCAAGTCAGGTACCTGTTGTAATCGGGTCAAATTTTCAAAGCAGAAAAAGTTTTGTTTGTAACATTTCTTTTATAAAATGTATATTTTTTGAAAGAAGAAAACCCATGTACAGCAGATTATATCTTGAAATACCGACAATATCACAGGTTTGACGCTCCGTAGGTCTATTACAGTTAGTTTTAGCTTAAAATGTCACTGGACCTTTTTTAAAGAGTATCTTAAGTTAACCAGCTTTTATTTGAAACTTTTTGTGATAAAACGCATATTTATCGATAAACGAAAGTCCACTTACAGCAGGATTATTCTTGAAATACCGAGAATATCACAGGTTTGACGCTCCGTAGGTCTGTTGCAGTTAGTTTTAGCTTAAAATGTAACTGGACCTCTTTTATAGGGAATCTTGTGTTAAGCAACTTTTATTTGAAACTTTTTGTGTTAAAATGCATGTTTATCGAAAAAAGAAAGCCCACTTACAGCAGGTTTTTTCTTGAAATACCTAAAATTTCACAGGTTTAAAAGTTTAACAGACCCTCCGTGGGTCCGTTATCGTTAGTTTCCGCTTAGAATGTATGCGGAATATCGAAATTTTTTTTTTTTAAGTGAAGAGACTTAGTGGAAAATTTTGGAGAAATTCTGAAAATTTACTCCTTCATGTTTGTTAGGGTGCTTATTACGAATTTCTACTTTGTTACCTCAAATTTTTCCCGTAAATATTAAAAAATGCTCAACAAAACTAATTTAGCTTCATAATTTCGACTTGCACTCGCTTAAAAATGGAGCAGCCTAACAAAATAATCAGTGGAATCCAAATTAGTGGTAATTTCCTCTTCTTTAAGTTAGGATAAAAGGTATATTAGAATTTATTCAAATAATGCATGGTTTTCATGCTATGAGAAAAAATAATTTTTTTGTTTTCATTTTTTTTTTATACTTCCAGGAAAAATTTGAGTTAACAAAGTTGAAATTTGAGCACCCTAAAAACATAAATGTGAACATTTTCAGAACTTCTTCAAAGCTTGCCACCGAGATCCATTTCTGGTACCCATATGACTAGATAACATCGGACTAAGATTGGATGTCCTGAACGATGCCCTGAACGAAAAAAAATATAGAGTGTAAAAATGTAAGGACTATACTCTTGTTTAATACAGTATAGGTTGATGTTGCTAAAACAATCCATGGTTTTAATGCTATGTGAGAAAAAAACAAAACAAAAAAATATTAATTTTTTGAGCATTTTTACATTTTTATTATATTTTCGGAAAAAAACCGAGGTAACCAAGTAGAAATTCGCAATCACCATCACAAATAACATAAATGAGCAAATTTTCTAAACTTTCCACCAAGAGCCCTTTCTGGTCCCCAGTTGACTGGACTAACTGTGGGTTGAACGGTATAATTTCCTCCACGTACCTGAAACTAACAGGTAATCATTCCTTTTATATCTAAAATTTCTGTTTCCGTTGGAACCTTTGGATGAATTTAAAAACTGAAAAATGCTTTGGATTCAAGGGTTTTTTTACTACACTGTCGCTCTCTCTGCCTTTCTCTTTGGTGAAAATGAGCACAGATACTGTCACCTGTACCCCCCCCCCCATTCCGTTATCTGCCAGTATTATAAAGAGCAGTGACACGTTCATCTTTGCCCCAGGTATTTAACCATACCAATATAGATCTGATCCCTTCATTCTCCTAATCCAATCTTTCTTTTGGATTGCATTTTATTCTACTAATTATTGATATTCCATAGCCTTCTTTCATTTTGTTTCCTAATTTATTTTATTGTCTTTTATACCTCCAATAATTATTATTTTAACAATCATAGACCATTTATTTCTTTAAACTTTTGTTTTTCTCAACTCACCTAACCAAAAAAAAAAGATATATTTTTCTCTTTTTTTTTTTTGTTTTCAAAATCCAAGTGCAGAATTTTGTATAATAAATCAATTGATGATTTCAATAAAATATAAAAGATAAAAATAATGACACTCTATAATCACTTGCATAACACTAACCTTGACTGTAGCCTTTAGATAATGCAAACGAATAGCAATTTGGTTCAAATAACAATGCACCACTTTGAAGTAATTCATGAGCTGCATGCGAATGATTTCCATTGATAGCATAAATGAGTGGAGGATAGCCATCCTGAAATTATTGAAGCATATACACTAAAACTGCCTAAAAATAGCAAGACATAACAAATAATAATATATTTCAAGAATTTTTAAAAGCAATGAACCTCCTAACTTATTTTTATTTATTTGAAACAAAAATATATAATAAATAAAAATTGCGGGGTAAAATATAAATATTGGGCAAATGGATAATTATAAACATTATTTAATGGATGATTATTTAAAATTTCTTCAGGAGTTACAAAAGGAATAATCATGGATTACGAGAATGATCATTCATGGATCTGACAGAAAAAGTAACTCTTTTTCTCCCCAAGTCTCGAACTTCTGGGTTAATCCAAAAAGTAGGGGAGGTATCATAAATGAGATAGATGGGTGATTAAAAAAGTACCAGAAATTAGAGGAGAGGCATTCAATCATCTCTTAAATGGAAGATGAGTATTAAGGAATGACATAATTAATCAAGAAATAATGAGTTGACGTCCGCATGATGGTATAGAAGGGTCAATCTAATTAGGGATTCATAAATTATTTGCCATTCCTATAATTTTGTTTTATCCAAAACTAGTTTCAATTGTTATACATTCATCTTTAGTTCTAAAAACACACAAAAATTCAAAAATACGCAATTCAAAATACAGTTTGGTATTATTATACATATTAAATTAAATGTAATATAAATTAGTATTATACAACATTTATGAATTATGAATTTAATTGAGACAAGAAATCAAATATATGTAGGTACTCACCAAAGTTTAAGTAGATTATATCGAACAGAAAAGGTCGCATTGGTTTGTTCTCACACTGAACTAGTAATGGAAGAATGATGGGGTGTTTGTAGATAAATGGAACGATTTATGGGTCGGGGTTTTTCCAGTAATGAGTACCAAAATGTATTTGATTTTTTGTCTTAATTAAATTCATAATTCATAAATGTTTTATAATACTAAGTTATATTACATTTAATTTAATATGTATAATTATACCAAACTGTATTTCGAATTGCTTATTTTTTAATTTTTGTGTTTTTTAGAACTGAAGATGAATGTATAACATTTGAAACTAGTTTAAAAAAAAAAAAAATTATAGAAATGGCAAATAATTTATCAATCCCTAATATGAAAATAATGGATTGATTCGTGTGTAAAGGCATAAAGATTTAGCCAAAAAAAATGCTTATGTTGAGAATGGGATTAGAATTATAGCAAGAAATGGGATAATAGGAAAGATGCTGAATAATAAATTCCGATAAGTAGCTATGATATCTATCATGATGATCTACGATAGCAAGGTTGAGCCATTTGCCAGAGCACTGGGCACAGTGAGAAGGCTGATGAGGATAAGAGAAATAAATAGGTGAAGAGAGTTTGCAAAATAGCATTTATCAAGAGAATCAGACAGCATCAGTATCACCTTCAATAATTACATTATGAAGCAAAGGAACATCAGATTCAAAGAGGTTGAATTGGACTTTGGGAGGGTAGTGTATTGTAAAATGAAGAGAGAGTCATTCAGAAGAAAAATCGGTAATAGTTACTTCATATGAGGAAAGGTGAAGGGAAATGAGATAGGTATTTAGAAATATCTAGGCGCTGGAATATCTAAAAAAATTATATTCAAAATAAAATAAAATCAAGGTTAAAGGCGGGAAATGCTTGTAATTTATCTGCATATATGTGAAAAGTGGCCACTAACGTTAAGGGAAGAACAACGCATTTAGGTTTCTGAAAATAAAGTATTGCTTAGTATATTTTGACCGAAGAAGAATGATTGAAACGCATAATTTAGACAGTCACACAACACTCAATCGAGTGACTTGGGTCCAGTTAATACAATGGAGGTGATAGCATTGCAGTGATTGAAATAGACATATAAGGTTGTTGGTTTAGATAAGGAGAGAATCACTAAAAGGGAATGATCACTAGCAAAGGGAGGTGGCATTACCCATTACCCATTTCAATGAACCTTTTTTAGTGATATTAGCTCGAAAAATATTAGACCCGTGCACGAGGGTTCTTTCCAATGCGCCATAGGAGCCGAGAAAAATATAATTTGCAATCCTTCCGTGCTTGTTATTTGAAATTACGGCACCAAATGTGATTTAATTTCGTTAGATTCTAGTTTTCAACTATTTACGATAGTAAATAGATAATTTTGTGGATTTTAATTATGAATTTAATCATTTATAATAATGATGGATAATAATAATTGTATTTAACTTATTTTTGCACAGCTAAATAACAAATTTATGGATTTTAAATATCGATTTATTAATAATAATTATATTTAACTTAAAAAATTATTTATTTAGAAAATTATCATTTAACTGTATAAAAATAAGTTAAATACAACTATAATAATCCATAATTATTATTAATGACTAAATTCATAATTAAATTTCATAAAATTATTATTTAACTGTGTAAGCATTGAATTTTTTAAATGAATAATTTAATTTTTTATAAAGATGAGTTAAATGTAATTATTATAAATAAATTCATAATTAAAATCCATAAAATTGTTATTTAACTGTGTAAAAATTAATTCAATAATCTATTATTATTATAAATGATTAGATTCATAATTATAAATGATTAGATTCATAATTAAAATCCATAAGAATATCTATTTACCATCGTAAATAGGTGAAAACTAGAATCTAACGAAATTAAATTACAATTGATGCCGCAATTTCAAATTACCATCAATCGAGTACTAATTTTTTATCAAACCACCCTTTTTTCAAAAAATCAATACGATTAAGAATTTAATATATAAAGCTCCAGCTTGAACCATTCACGCTTTGGCCTGGACTGTTTTTGTTGCTTTCCGAAAATTTGGTCTTGTGGGGTTTCTCAAATCAACGATTAATGCCAGATTAACTGGTAAGGAATATATAAATGATTTAAAGAGAAAAATATATAATATTTTAGGAGAAAATTTATACCCTAAAATATTAATAAATAAAATATGGTACAGATATAATTTCGATTAACAATTTAAGAGCAATAATAAGTTTAAAAATAAAACATAAAACATTAAACACAATAGTAGTAATGATAATAACAATAAAATGATTAATAGACAAGGTACAATTACGGATTTCTATAAACATAGAACATAGGAGCTCATTGGTAAGGCACTGTGGTACAATGCTCCCGGTCCCGGTTTCGAGACCGACTGTGGCAGATAATTATTTATTCTGTTATCAGCCGCGGATCGATCCTGTGGAATCGGGGAACCCTCTTGGAGCTCACCCAGCCTCTATAAAGTGGGTACCCTTAATTGGGGGAAAAACCTGGCGGTTGAGCGTAATCTCGGCCAAATCACCTCTTTGCACAACCGTTGGCCTAGAAACAGTACGGTCCTTACCAAATACTGAACCCAAGACCCTTCATGGGTTGTAGTGGTACAGGTTTTTTTTTTATAAAGAAAACAGCAAAGATAAAACTAAACATATTCACAATAATGTAAATATTACGGTTAATGAAACAGAAGTTAAATTTTTAAAAATGAATTATATAGCAGAACTTACTGACAAAACAAACAGATCATTTGATAAATACGAGCACTTCAATATTAAGCTTGGTATGTACAATAACAATCAATTAAATTTATTTTTGACTAATATGAAATATGATATAGAAATGATGGATAAAGAAAATCCAATTTATAAAATAAAATGTAAAAATTGCGCTAAAAATATCAATCATCAAATATCAAGTCACTATGCGGAGGATGTGGTGATTGCTGGTGAATACCCTGAGGATGCGGTGATTGCCACGAAACGTTGGTCCTGATGTGTGAATGATTAATAAAATTATAAGGAACATATGTAGTTCACATTTGCCCTGATAAACTAAATAATAGGTCTTCCAAAACAGGTTTTAATTCTTATACATGTATTTTAGTTCATAGGATGAAGATAGAGAATTGGGAAAACCTAATGAGGCACATATGTTAAGATATTCAGCATGGCACCCAAGATTGCCGCCTCTATAAATAGTACAGGAAAAATTGACAAAATAAACAACAAAATTTGTACATTTATGAAACTTCGGTCATAACTTCTTCATGGTAGTATAAATTAAGATCTGCAGAGTCCGCCCTAATTCCGGCGGGGTAACCACCCTAGAGGAGTCGAAATGGGGGATACGATATTCGCAAAATAATTGGACAAAGTAAGTCGACGAGATATCGTTTCTTATATTTTTGTTTGTTTCTGGATTGAATCAGACCACTCCCATGACGATACAGTCAATAGTTTAGAGGTTATTACTATGTTATTACTTTACAATACAATGTAGTCTAGGAATGTAACGTAGTGTAGGAAAAATAGAGAACAGTTTTGTTGTAGTCGTAAATTTTGGTTCACCCCAGTTTTTTGGGTCGCTGAACACAAATCTAAGCTTTGCTAACAGATGTTTTTACGAGAACCTTGATTTTGTTCCAAAAAAGTAAACATTTTGGAATTCGATTTTTGGCCTTTATCTCGGGATTTATTATCATAGTTTTTCCGAGAAGACCACATTATACGAAATTAATTTAGTAGTAATTAAAGTAGACAAAAAAAAAGGTAATGTTACAGGTAAATAACTTAAGAACCTCTCAGTGCGCATGTGCCTGAAAATAACCTTTTGTTGTTGAAATAAAGACTAACTTACGAATTATGTACGCAATTGAAAGCATACAATACAAATAAAAATGTTAAAAAAATATTCGTATATTTGACAATGTACTTTCTT
The DNA here is from genome assembly GCA_948150685.1 of Rhaphigaster nebulosa. Lineage (NCBI taxonomy): Eukaryota > Metazoa > Arthropoda > Insecta > Hemiptera > Pentatomidae > Rhaphigaster > Rhaphigaster nebulosa. The sequence goes on along the minus strand of OX411307.1, from coordinate 180,753,159 downwards.
TCTTGCCTATATGGTATTCAGCAGCAATTCGTACAGCACTGATGCCAATTATCGGATCATTTATTGATGATTTCTTATGATCCATAGAGGGCAGCCTCCAGCCGATGATCGTTTTCTATATCTACTAATTAGCTTGGTTATAGTGGGCTGGTCCTGCCGTCCAAAAGGTGAAAAAAACCTAATTAGCAACCCTCTCAAAATGCCAATTCAAGTATCCCCCATCATTTTAGAATAGTTCTCGTGCCCATTTCCATGTTTACGGGGGAAAATGGCATTTTTAAAGTTGTATTTGCTTAGTTAAAAATCTTAACTATCAAAATCACATTCTGAAGTATGGAATTTGATGTCAAAATTCCGAATCACTTCATTTCTAGTATTTTATCTATGAATATGCAATGAGACTGTTGGCACATCTATCTGACATATATGACAGTTGTGGATTGTTGAAGGGCTTTTTATATGTATTTTTTGTACTTTTTCTGAATTGTTTAAATACATTATTTTAAAAGTGTGCATCTTTTGAGCGGAGCCGAGCGCAGTGTTCTAACTCTCTCAAATTATTAGGCTTCTATTTACGTAAGGAAATAGTATCCAGTTGCATAAATCTGGCAACTTTATTGATATTTTGATTACAATTCGTAAATACATTTTTCTGATTGAACGAGTCCAGATAGGGATATCGGTGGGAAGTTTTGGCGAAGTTCTGAAGATTTGCTCATCTATATTTATTAGAGTGCTGATTACGAATTTCAACTTTTCCACCTCAAATTTTTTCTGCAAAATGCTAAATAAACGTGTGTGTTTTTCTTTTTTGCTCATTACTTGAAACCATTAAATTTAATAACTTCTAATGTTCATTTCACATTAAATTAAACAAGAGTAACTTACCTAAAATTATGATTCCACAGATTTTTTTATTTGGCCGCTCCGTTTTGAAGCGAAAGTGAGTCGAAATTAGGAAGCGCAATGTAGTCCAGTCAAATGGGAACCAGAAAGGGGGTGAAAAGTTTTAAAGAAGTTCCATAAATCCAATAATTTATGCTTTTTGGTGTGCTGGTAGTTAATTTCAACTTTACCACCTCAATGTTTTCCAAGAAACAAAAAAAAAAAATGACAAAAAGCTCAAAAAATAGTTTTCGACATTTCGTCTCACAATTTTATGGTCATGAAACTGCTAAACTATATTTACAACTGCATATATGGTATTACATATCTAATAACGTCCACAAGATTCTTCTGCATAGTAATACTATGATTTCAGCCGCTATTCAGCCTATGAGATGCTCACGGAAAAAACCCAAGAAGCTAAGCAAAAAAATATCGATAGTATTGCACTGGGGCATTCCCGAAATATCAGTAGGGTCACTACCAATCAGAATTTTAACAAAAATTAGTCTGTGGACCAGAACCCTCAACCGTGCATTAAATATGTCAACTCGGTTTTAACATGCCCTAAAGGAGCCGAAGTAGTGTCACACCCGCTGAAGGCATGAAAAAAAACCTCTATTCCTGGAGAGTGTTGAGCGAGTAGATGACTGAAAGCGATGATTGAGTAATGGCGATTGTCGGCTTCAACTCAGCAACTATTCTGAAGTAGATGTTAGTAGCATAAGGACCCAAACCATTGCGAAGAACGAGAAGTTCTACATCATCACACGGCCAAATGTTCCATGATGTTCCGATCAGCATCTTTCCGGCAACTTTCACTTGAGTTCTCCGTTTCCCAAATGAATCGTAAAGAAGAGTGATGAGGCGACTCTTGTTATTCTCATTGGCCAATACTTTTTCCTAAGGTAGTTCGATGATGGTGGATTCCTCAAAAATTATGTCATAGCAGAAGTGAGAAGCACAGAGTCGGAATCGTTGAGCACTTTTGGTGATCTTATTAACCGCATCCTCTGGATAACCATCGAAAACAACCGAGCCGCCACTAAAGTGGGTTTCGATGTAGCTGAAGGTAGTGCAACATAGAAGTATAACTGAAAATAGAGCCAAAAGTTCAGTGTATTTTGGCTGATATGCAGCTCGCACAAGTATTTCGAAGTAGCAAATTTGTTTTTTACTACTTGCTTAGGTCCAAACATAAAAAAAAAAATAATAAAACTACTTCACCTTTTGCAAGGTCGGATCCTGTTTTATAGGCATATTGACTACAATAAAACACTGAGATAAGGATTACATTCTGTAGCCTACAAGATTGGGTGTAGCTGATGCCGCCTGTCTTCAATGGCTTGCCGCTTCTACTTTCTGTAATTATTCTTAGATGTATTCAGACACCCAGAAGGATCCAGAATGTGAGACAGTTGCCTATAACAAAGTAGTATAATGGTTTGCATCGCTGGTCTCGTCTCGTAGACATCACATCATAAACAAAATAGTCACATGATTGAAAATGACGTAGATTAATGTCGATCTACTAAAACCTAATACAAAGTACATAGATTAATTAATTTGAAAATTAAATACGTATATAGAAGTAAAAACAGTCTCAAACCACACCTTTTTTTCTTAAACTTAAATTTATTTTTTCTCTAATATTTTAATTATTTTTATGTTTCAATAACTTTTAGAGGAGGAGGGGCAAGGTCTGCCTCTCCTCCTGCGGACGCCCATGCCTGTACGTCTAATAGTTCCAGAGATAAAGACTGAAAAAAGAATTCGTTTTTCTGGTAAACCAGATACGGATCACCGTTTTGTAACTTTATTTTGCTGAATATCATGGAAACCATCCTTCCTACAAAGATAATGATTATAAACTACTTTATGGTGTATTTAGCTAGCTCTAATTTAAGGTGTAAAAGACATCTGTACGTCGAAATGTTCTCGAGATGAAAATTTTCAAAATACAAATTGTCCACGATTTTGCCTGAGTCACATCTTTATCATATGCTTTTTACTTCGGTCTTTTTATGTTTGTTTATGTGTGTATCTTTTGTCACATCATTCTGTATACTTCTCAGTTTTTTCTTCATCATTTTATCTTTATTTATGCTTATTTAGCTTATATGGTTGTATCTGTTATTACTTTTATTATAAATCAATTTTCTTATTTCTTTTGTCTATACTGCTACCACACTCCGTCCTCCAACGGGAGGTTCGATAAAAAAAATTAATCCACAACCTTTCTACTCACCAAACCATTAAAAATGAAATACAATTATATCTCCTGTCTATCAATAATAAAAAAAATAATTGAAGTTCGGACGTCACACTATTTTAAGGAAAATAGTGAAACCCTGAAAGAAAGATTCATAACAAAAATACCAAGGAAACATATACCAATATAAACAAATTAAAACAATTATAAAATAAATTTAACAAAAAAAAAGAAATAATTATTTAATCGTCAGGCACAAAAAAAACAATAATTTAATTAAAAATTCTCACTAAGACTTTTAAGTCACTTAAAAAAATAGTGATAATTAAAAAAAATTAATTTAATTATTAACAAAAAAAAAAAAAGCTGCCGGAGGTAGCTTCGAACTCAGGGCCTCAGTGTGGCCCTCTATTGATATATCCACTTAACCCCTTGAGAGACGTAGTTCACATGGACATTCCTAAATTTTCCATGGTAAAATATAATACCAGGATAATATAATAAATGAAATAAAACAACTTGTTTAAAAAAAATATTTACATAAATCTTTTATTAATCAAAAATAAAATAAAAGCATTAAAAACAAACAAAAGAAACTATTCCAGCCGGACTCAAAAAAAACAAAATTATTATCCTTAGTTTAAGGTATAAAAGAAATAAAATACAAATCTGAAGAATTAGGAGGGGCAGCCAGTCCTGTTTTCTTGGTTCTTCCTGTTCTCCGATGATGTCCTTTTTTTCATCGCCTTCTCGGGAAATTCGTTGTACCCTCTCGTATGACGCGAAGCTCTAACGTCTTGGACGTCCACAAAAAAATATCTGGTTAAACCGTACAGGACATAAAACAAATTCCGCAACTCGTGCACTTCGATAAAGATCTACGTCTATCGTCACCAATCTCCCCCTCCCCAAAGCTGGCGAGATCTCTGATCCCTGCATATCGCAAGCTGTTTAGGGATCGTAATTAAATCTGTAACGTAACTTACAATTATTTACATTACTTCTAATATTACGTCCTCACTAAGTCTCTCAATAGTGGTTCGTAATAATTACAATTTAGAAAAAAAATAATAAAATAACATCTATCTATATTTTAGAGCATAACGAAATTTCAACGTAACAATACCATATGTCATTCTTTATACTTCTTCAATATTCTCACCTTCGTTGCATCTTGTTCTGTGTAGCCCTGATGAAGATCTGCAATATGGGCCAGAATGTTGGCTTTTAATAAATAGGTTCTACTATTATTTTTAGTTATTCTCCACTGGCATCCGGACCTTCTCCTTTATCTTCTCATCTTCTCTGAAGGATTTATATTTCAATTCCTTTAAAGTTCTTTTAATAAACTTGCTTAAATATTATTCAATCATTAAAAGCAATGGATATTTGACTGAGATGGAAATTCAAGATAGCATTTTGACCCTGACAAAATATTACCTTGAATTATTCATGCTAGAAAAAACCGTATAACAGTTTTTGAAAGACTTTTAAATTATATCTGTAAATCTATATGTATCAATTGCTTGAAAATAAATCTATTCATCTGATTTGTTTTTGCATGATTCTTTAATTCAATATTTCCAAGCAGTATTTTATTATTCTTAACTATAACAAAGTAAATATAATAGGCACTAATTGCAAGATGAGCATTTATCAACAGATTAATTGAGTCTGCCTTATACCTATGGAATATTTAAAAGAACTTCAAGCATCAAATTTTGAGAAACAAGTTTGTAAATGATAAAACTTATAAAAGAAAGATTGTTATAACTTTTGTTTAGTCTATTTAATAATACCTGAATGACTATGGTAATCGTTTAAGTGGTCAAAGTCTTTTTGTTATTAATGTCAATAAATTAAATAAAACAACAATTAAAACTGCTGAAATTTTTTTTGCCATTTTGAAATAGTTCACCAACAGGGAATTATTACTAGTTATACACAAAATTTGCACAATCATCATTTGGGCATGTACAAATTAATCGCACTTCATGCATAATTGACCTGTATGCAAATTGTGGTTCATAAAAGTTTCTATGGATTCCATTGAATATTTTTGGTATCCGTACTGATATATCGTAAATGCACTTTAACACTTTATTCAAGCACAGCTTTTTAATAAAAAAAACAAACTTTCTGTTAACTTAATGATCTCATTTTGTTTAAAGTGATACTGTTAAAATAAAATATTTAAATTAAATTCATAAAGTTATAATAAATAATTTAAATTATGCCTCGAAATTACAGTATTAACTACGTAAAAATAAAAAGACGTCTTCCTGTGCAATATTTATTTATTTCACAACCTGTTTCGGTCTTTAGATTTTCATCACACTAAAACAACATACAAAAAACTAATGCCATGAAAAAATAACAATAATCAACAACTATATGAAAAGAAAAAAAGAGCATATACATAAAATCTAAAATATACATTAAATATTAAATATCCACCAATATTACATAAATACATTAAAGTAAAAAACAAAACAATAATTTGGAACACATTCCTAATATGTACATTAAACTTGCGAAAGCCCTCCTCTGTTGCTTTTCAATTGAGGACTAAATATTAAAACTATTCACCAGAAAATGTTTTGGTATAACACTTAATAATTCCCTATCGGTAAAATATATATATAGCTGGAAAAACTTTTGCAATTTTAAAATTTCATACTCATTTTTGTCCATTAGTTATTGTTTATAGTTAGAAAAATGATTTCTCAAAACTTTTAAAGTATACTAAGTTAATTACTTACTTCATTACAGACTTACTTCATCAAGAATGTTTATGTCTGCCCCATTTGATATCAATTGTTTCACGATATCATGATGGCCTCCAGCTGCAGCAAAATGCAGAGCGGTTTCTAATCTATTTCCTTTGATATGAAGATCAGCTCCTTCTTGCAGAAGCAATGAGACAGATGAATTCTGACCATAAGCACAGCTCCACATAAGTGCAGTGAGCCCATTTTTATCAACAGCATTGATGTCATGGACTAAAAATAAAATTAATGTAAAACTATATCTACCACAAATTGTAAATATTATTATTGAATGAGGATAAGGATAAAGCCAGAAGGCCTGCCATAGGGCAGAAGTTCACTGTAAATCATCGAAGAGCCCAATCTAGTTTTATTAAGAGCATAAGATAATATGAAACGAAAACAGTTGGAATCTTTTCAGATGAGTCACATTGAACACAATAGATAAATGTGCAAGAGTTTGTTAAACTCTTCGGGATTACTTTGGCTGTAACTACTGAAGGAATGCAATTAGGGGGTGTTTTAGTGATGGTATGAGGTATGAATGATTTACAGTGAGTAGTGGTTCTATGGTAGGTTCTTGGGACCATAAGCTCATTTTTATGCAGGTCTCTTCAGCAAATTCTAAGTTTTCACTCTAATTGCAACACTATACAGTGCCTTTAAGTATTCTCAAAAGTAGTAGAAAAGAAGGTCCAAATATTTTAGTGATATAAATATGCGGAGGTCTAGATTTTTAAGATCAGTCAGGTCCAAAAAATCTATATGTCCGCCATGTTGGGATCACGATTCTGAAGTTTTACCAGTAAATCTAACAATAAGCAATATTTAATTACCAAAAAATAATTAGTAGATAAGATTTATAAACAAATAATGCTAATTAATCCTATGTAAAGAAGTGATGGCTAGTGAAAGGATTGGGCTAAAAATCAACTTGAACGAAACTAATACAATGAAAATTAATTGTCATGAACATGTAATTTATTTCCAATTGATAAGATTACCAAACATAGTCTCAATTCATTATATTTTATTTCAATGTGAGCAGCTTTCGGTGTCCAGCATCATATTCATCTCTTTGATTTTGTTCATTGCCCAAAACATTTTTTGTATATTATTTCCCCAGACTTGCATGGGAAAGAGAACATAACGGACCCTCTGTGTACTAGGTTCTACTAGTACTAGAGAACCTAGTAAAATATAAAAATACAAAAAATGTTTTAGACGATGGTCTAATGTTCAAAATAATAACCCCACTTATGACGGAGAAATGATTCGAAAGAGATGAATATGGTGCTGGACACCGAAAGCTACTCACAATGAAATAAAATATAATGAATTGAGACATTGTGCTTGGTAACCTAATCAATTGAGGTTAACCCCAAGACTATACAGAAGATGAAGACTACTGTGAGGTCAATAGAAAGATATATGCTGTGGGTTACTCAACGAGATGGAAAGGAGGCAGCCCCTCCATCTGGCTCGGGGACAGTGGGCTAACAACCCGCTTCCCTTAAATAATACCGTTATGAATCTCTTAAGGAAAAGCTGGACTGTCTTTTGTGAACTTGATTATATAACAATCATTAAAATAATTTCTACTTACAATTCCTTATATCTTTCAACGTAATATTACCACGCCCTGCTTTTTCATGCCAGGAAAATCCTGTAACATCTAACTGAGGGGTTTTGGCTTGAATATTTCCCCTCTGTAAATTAGTCAGTACAGTAGCAGACTGAAAAAAAAAAAATCAGTTCTAGCAAACATTATAACCAAAGAGAAGAATCAATCACAACTTTCACTTTTAATAATTCAAAAACAACCAATTTTCATACCTAAAAGTATGAAAGACTCAGATATTTACTTGTCTGTTAACTTATGGTTAGCTCTATAGGCACCTGTTTTGCAGCCCAATAAATTCTCCAGTTGATTAATTTTTCTTGGTGTCAAATACTTCACGAGATCCTTTTTTTTCATAAAATACTGTTCTTCCGTCATCTAAGTGGCCACATTCCACATCTATAAAGAAAAGCAAAAAGTATACTATCCTTGTCACCATAACTGTTGCCTTGGTTTTATTTCTTTTCTCATCATAAACCTCCCATGTTCTTTGGTGTATATCTTGTATATATTCCTTCCAGGGCTCTTTCTCTGAAGCTATTGGGGCTCGCTTTGACCTCATCATTCCAGCAAGCTGCTTTCTTCATTCTTGAGCCAATAATTTTTTCTCCACCTATATCTTTGGCTGTGATGGCATCCTTAATGCCTTTCCAGAGAGCATCTATATCTTTGTTCGCCTTTAACAATGGTAGTTCGCCTTGAAGGGGTTCTGATACTGTTCCTTTTTACCCTCTTTTCTAAATGATCCCACATTTTTCTGCTTATATCTTTTTATTTGAGATTTTCTACCTAAAATAGCTTTAGTGATGACTAAAATCAGTCTATGGCAGGTATTTGCACTTCTTTTGGCATTTACATCACTAAAACCATCGTAGTTCCTCTTCATAGATGAAATAGTATCGTATAGTAGAAATCATAGAGACATTATGCCCTTCTACCCTAAATTTAATCTTGTGGATGACATTGTGGTTAAATCAAGAATCACCTAACAGTAGATTATTATCCACACGGAAATATAGAAACTTTTGATCACTATCATTTATTATCCTCTCTCGACCGAAACATCCCATAACCCCATGGGCTCTTAAGTGGTTTCTACCTGTCCTCTCATTTAGATACTCACATATTATCACCTTTCTGTTTCTGGCATGACCAGCATTCACTGCCCCCTGAAGATCACTATAGAACTGCTGCTTATCTAGGACTACAGATCCATCTATGAGGGCAAAACACCTATATAATAGTATCTTAACCCGCTGTTATTTGTATATCGGCTAAAATGATTCAAGAATTGATGGACTTCCAGAGTTCAATTTGAGTCCTATATAATTTGAGTCCTAACTCACTCTTGTCCTCGTGTTTACTCCTCGTGATTAGCCTAAGCCCAGAAGGCACCGTATCCTCAGGACTGGTCTTCTCAGTGTCACTTTTTTACTGCTAATAAATCAACAGAGTATTTCATAATCATGTTGCTAATAGTAATGCCTTTCAGGAATTTATTTCTTCAAAAACTTCAAGATTTGATGTGAAATTGGACATTGGTAATACACCAAAATATGGGCCAAAAAAAAACAACTTAAACTTATCAATTAATAAATATTAATATTACTCATTCTAATTTTATTAATGCTTTTGTAAAAATGAAATTTAAAGTGACAATAATATGTATATAGAAAAAAATCATTTTTACTTTATAAGGCTGGAAAGCACTTCTTCTTGAACCATCTTCCCAAGAAGCAGATGGCCAAGTAATCCCAGTAAATGATTTCACTACCTTTTCAGTTTCTTTATTTATAATGAGAGTTTCTTCATGTTTTGTATCTTCCATTTTAAAATTAAATTAATGATTCTAAAATAAAAGGCAAAACACATAAATACACATGTAAACAGAAAAAATAAATTAAAAAAATTGTTGAGATACACAATTCCTTAACTTTTACAAGTTATATAAAAAGTAATTTAAAAAAAAACCGGCGTAGTGAGATGGTCATTGTACCGCAGAGAGCCACTGGGCCTCCAGGTTGGGAGAACACTTACACTAACGCCCATCCATTTACACTTAAACAGCATACTACAAAATCCTATTTTTCAGACTATGGTCATGGGTATATACTGTATACCCTAGGGTCACCTCCCCAAGGTAACCGTTCCGGAGGGAAGTAAGTCAGGGTGCTCTGAGGAGGCAGGCCCTCCACCTGAATCGGGGGCAGTGGGTTGATAACCCATTCCCCTTAAATACATATATCATGAAAACTCAAAGAGAAAAAGCCGGACTGTATTCAAGGAAACGACTCATGATTCGCCAAAAGGATATCACACTGGGACAATGGAATGTTTTAACTCTTCATCGACTGGGGGCGCATCGGTGCCTTCGACAACAGCTTGGCATTAGAAAAATAAACATCGCTGCTCTCCAAGAAATAAGATGGTTAGGTAATGGTGTTCTGGAAAAGAGAAACCACACAATATATTATAGTTGCCATCCAAAACAACATGTGTTCGGAAATGGTTTCGTTGTGAAAGGAAGAATGAGGCAACTTGTCATTGACTTTATCCCGATTAACCAACGAATCTCTGTACTGAGAGTCAGAGGGAAATTTTATAATTACAGCCTCATCAGGTGCCATGCCCCAACTGAGGTCTCACTGAACAAGGAGCAAGGAGAATTTTATGATAGGCTTGACAAAGCGTCTAACGAATACCCGAGGAGTGACATTAAAATAATTCTTGGCGATCTTTTAATCCAAAAATTGGGAAGGAAGATATCTTCAAGCCAACCATCGGCAAATATAGCCTCCACAATGAGACTAATGAGAACAGGAGAAGACTTATCAACTATGCAGCCTCCAAGGACTTTGTGATCGGAAGCACATTCATCCCTGGTAAGGACATCCACAAAGGAACAAGGAGGTCGCCGGATGGGGCAACCATCAACGATCTGCGACATCTCTACAATCTTGAATAGCCTCAATGGAAGCTACTCGAAAATTGCTACCGTGATGGAAGAGATGACGATGAAGGGGAGCGGATGGTCCCTTAAATATCTTGACGATCTTCTCCTATGAGTCAATCGATTTAGACCTCTAGGCACTAAATAATAAATACACGTCGTAATTATATTATAATTAATTTTTCTTTTCTTTTTTTTTAAATAAGAAGATGTTTTTTAGTTTTTGTTTTAATTTTTTTTAAAATAAGATGATGTTTTTAGCTATTTTTTTTTGTTTTTAAATACACTATAAATATGAGCAAACGAAAAAAAGGTTTAAAGGAAATTTTCAATTATTTATCGTTTCCAGATGCTATTAAAGATTTAATTTTGTAAAGATAATTTTTTTTTTTTTAGTTGTAGATATATTATTGGTGCTTTTATTAGTAAACCAAAGAATGAGTGCTATGGAATGTGTGTTATAGTTTCTGGCGTGGCTATAAACGCTCGTAAACCAGTATGTTGAAAATTAGATGTGTGAATGATGGTCCCTGGCGAGGCCATCATGGTCGGGCAAGTTAGGGCGATGGTTCCAAGGTGCCCAGTTCCGAACGGTGTGAGCTGGATGGCGAGGACGTGATGGTCGGAGTTTGATTTACGATCCTAAAGGTTTGAGGTATGAGAATATTTACTTATTCGCAAAATCTTTACATCAGCCAAAATATAGGCAACAATCGCGAGTACTAGAACCTTTAGAGGATAATGTTTTGTTTTTTTCTATACGAAGAACATTTAAATGTACTACCGCCGAAGGAAGCTCGTGCCAATTCTATATTTATTTTCGATGACATCACCTGCGATAAACAACAGTTAACAAATGCCATTGACCCAGGAAGTAATAGTTATTAAGTAGGGTTTATAACTCAGGAAGTTATTGTTATGCTTCCTGGTCAGCGTTAAAACAAGTTTTATTTCCTTAATCATTCCTTCTCCTATTGTATGTATAAAAGTCTATCTGAAATGGACATATCAATCAGTATCACAATGTAAGAATCAATATTAGAATCAGCATTAGAATGTAGAATTAGAATGTAAGGTAGAATAAGAGAATGTGAGACACTCTCACTATGTTTAGCTTTAAGTCTAGTTTTAAGTCTAGTTATAATATCTTTAGTAGTCTATCTGGAGTTAGCAATCAGTAGCTCATTATTTATATCATATAACCTGTACATCTATGTTTAATAAAGTAATTTTAAAGGCGTACACGATCATCACCATTGTTAATTGGCGCTCGAACAGGACGCTGTTTTCAGAAGAACTTTGAAGGACTTGCAAATTCTCCACTGCTCTCAGGTTTTATTTGCAAGTCGGCCCACTTTTCTAAGGTACCCTATCTTCAAGTTCTACACTCTGGACAGACCCACTGACATCAAGTACCCGGCAGAAGAAGTCGATAACTTCACAGCACCCATCTACATCACCTGTAGCTCTGATCGCTGTTCAGATGAACTTTGAAGGACTTGCAAATTCTCCACTGCTCTCAGATTTTATTTGCAAGTCGGCCCACTTATCTAAGGTACCCTCGCTACAAGTTCTACACTTTGGACAGACCCACTGACCTGTCAGGTATTGACATCTCAGGTATTTGTCTACATCTCTGCTGGATCCACTGACCTCAGGTGTCCAGAAGAAGATAACAGATCAATAAGTCGTAAGTTAAAGATTTTACTTTATTTTTTAGTTGCAAGAATTACATTTTTGTTTAGTTTAAATAAATTGCTAAATGATATCATAAAAGATTTAATAAGAAAGCAATTTGAATAATTTATTATTAAAGAGTTAATGTTTATGAAATGAAGGTAATTTGGTAAATGAAGCATTTATTGCGATTTATAATAAATTGTGAGTAAATTATAACTTAAATTGTGATAAGGTTATTGCAATTGAAGTAATATAAAAAATAAAACTTGCTTGTTACAAGTTGATAAAATCATTATTGAATTGGTTAAAGATTTAAAGTTTTCTTAATTTTATATAAAGTATTCTTAATGAAAAACAAATAATTTGCTATTTGAATAGAAATAAGAATTAATTAATAAGTAAGCGAATAATTATTTTTTATATTGTAATAATTTATAGTTCATAAATAATTGATTAATTCAAAGTATTTAAGAAATATAGCATCCTTAATGATGTATAAGAAACAATGTAATTATATTCCATTTTTTTGTGGTGAATCAGATAATTTTATAAACGTCTTTAGACAATTAAAAAATGAATCTTGAAATCGGAATAATTCATATGAAAAATGAAATTAATGTAGATTATTAAATGATGTACTTGCTCGCCTCACCAAAGGAGCAGAATATATTAAAAGAATTTCTAATTTTTAAAATATTGATAATTTATTAAACTAAATCGAATATATTTTTGATAATAAAAGAAAAATCAAATAAAGAATTAAATAATCATTTTAAAAAAAGAAAAATTAAATGATTTTATAGAGCCGCGTAAAAATTCAACACATTCCAGCATAATGCTGTAGATGAAAATAAGTATTGTCTGAAGGAGGAAATAGAAAATGTTTCTATTTTTAAACTTCCAAAACAGTAAATATTTTGTTGAATCTTAAACAATAAATAAGCGAAGTGACAAAAGGTCAAACGCATTAGATAATAATAATCACTTTAAAAATAAATTTAGTCAAGATAAGCAAACAAATTTTAAAAGGCACCATAATAATTATAATCAAAATTTTAATTCTAACTATAATCAAAATTATAAACAACCTCAAGTAACTTATCCACGAGAAAATATTCAACAATACAATCGTGAATGGTCCTCGAGGGAACAAAATAATTTTTTCAATAATAGGTCAAATAATAATTATAGACCACAACAACAATACAGACCTTTTAATAGTTTTACCGGACAAACAATATCTATGCGGTCCTTAAATTCTAACCAAAAATTAAATTGAAACTTCTTCTAATTTAAGCAAAACGTCTAAGCAAAACTGATAAATCTAAATCATTTAGTGAAAAACTTTATCAATTAATTTTTGTAGCAAAAAATAATTGTTACTTACAATTCTGGGGAAATTCTAGTCCATAAAGGTATCTCAGGAACTAAAAACTGACCAATTGAAAAGATAATAATTGTCGATAATTACTAAACCGATGCAAGTAGCTTACCAGTCCAGATGACATAATGTTTTAATTGATCAGCAGTCTATATAGACGACCTGGTTTGTTGCAAACATTTTCCGACAGCCTTAAATTACGGAATATAATCCATTAGATCATGAAGCATATCAGTATTAATTAACAATATCAGAATAAATAATATGATAAAAAAAAATATATATATAAACAGGAGAATAGGATAAGACAAAAATTAAAAAAAGGATTTGCCACTTAAATCTCTGAAAAAGGTAGTCAATTAAATCTTTAGACATAAACAATTAAATATTTAAGGACTAGTGTCTTTTTAATAAGATTAGATAAATATAGTAAAATGTTTAAATAGTTCAAGAAAAAAAAGGGATAAATGTTAAATTTGAAGTAAATATAAAAGTTTAGATCTAACTCCTATATATAATTATTGATTATGAAAAATGTTTAAGTGTTATATATCCTTATAAAAAATGTATTACTGTATTTACATTATTATCATATTTATTATAAACAAAATGTATAATTTATAATTTCATGTACGTTTTAAAATGTAGAAATGACGCATTTTTATTTGTAATTAGAGTTATAAGTGTAATTAAATCATTTATCTGTTAGGAGCTTAGTCAAAAATAATTTTTAATTATATAAAAAGAATTGGACATAACATTTTCTTATAAAATTTGGAATAAGTTGATATATATAGTAGTTTAAGTGATTTTATATAATGGGATAATGTAAATTTCAGTAATTTATGACTTATATGTTTTTGGGTATTATATGTCTAAAGTTTCAAGTTTATTTAAATGTATAATTATTTCTTATATGTATTTAATTATCTTTTAATACTTCCATTTACTTATTCTAATTACGTTTTATTATAGTTCCTTTAGGTGAATAGAAAATGTAAATAATTTTGACTAAAACTTTGATGTGGTGTATTAGTCAGTTTCATAATAATGTAAAGATAGTTTTTTTTTATATACTAAAAATCCCATTCCGAATGAACCTACACTATCAGCGTTAAAACAAGTTTTATTTCCTTAATCATCCCTTCTCCTATTTTATGTATAAAAGCCTATCTGAATTGGACAGATCAATCAGTATCGCAATGTAAGAATCAGTATAGAATAAGAATTTAGAATGTAGTATTAGAATAAGAATCAGTATTAAAATGTAAGGTAGAATAAGAGAATGTGGGACACTCTCACTATGTTTAGCTTTAAGCCTAGTTATAATATCTTTAGTAGTCTATCTGTAGTTAGGACTCAGTAGCCCATTATTTATATCATATAACCTGTACATCTATGTTTAATAAAGTAATTTCAAAGGCGTACGCGATCATCACCATTGTTAATTCAACGTTCGAGCGTACTTTTACATGGGCGGCATAATGGTATCGACATTTTCAACTTGAGTCATACCAGAATTCCAAAACATCTAGTAAGAGATAATGCGTATCTCCTAATTCTTTTCCGACAAGACGAACTTAATTTGAGAAGGATCTACAATGACCACGTCAACACTGATATGGATTTGAAATCTTTCAAAAAAAAATATGTCATTGGTGTTGGAAAGACGATAAATAAGCCTTTATCGTTTTAGAAAGAGACAGAGAGATTTCGGATTGAAGAAATCGAAAAGGTTTCGATATGTATATAATAGCTTGAATGTTCACCTGAAGGTCAGTCTGTAAGTAGACATGGAACCGTCAACATCTTCTGAAACGGTCACTCGTCAAATTATTGAAATGAGGAGAGCGATTTAACAAAAACGCAACTTGTTGAAGAGAAGTAGAGAGGAAATCGGTCATTATTTAAAAGAAAAATATAAACCCGTCATCCACTCGATGAACAGATTACACGTTATCAAAAAACCTTTAATCGAAAATCGGACACATTTTTACTATCCGAGTATAAAGAAGGAGGAAAAATTATCTGTTATGACATCACAGTCACTGATTGAGGAAAGAAAGAGGCAGAGAATTGAGGAAACACAATTGGTTAGTTCACTACAAACATTGCGACCTAGACGGTTATATACAGACTCTGCAGAGGGCGATGGAGCAGTAGGTGGTCCTTTGAAAGAGGAAGTGTTCGAAAATTGTCTTCAAGATGCTAGCCCGGTAGTAACAACCAAGGAATCGAGATCCTCTTAGGAGGTGATGAGAGAAGAAGCACAAGCTCCTGAAGGCAAAGAAATAGTTGAGCACTGCTTGCAAGAAGTTGGCTAGGTAGCTTCAAAGTATATTAAAAAATTAGTCACTAATGACATAAAAGAACTCGATACGATTTATGGTACAGTCTACGATGGCAATAGGTTCACTGTTGGAGATGCAGTTCTTTGGATTAGCAAAGATATTATTTCCGTGGGGATGTTGATTACTGTGGCACATGAGGTCTTTTTGAGCTCTTGTTTATGGCAAATCCAAAACTCGATCAAGCAACAAAGGATGACTACGACAAGTACAAGAAAATACTGAATCAGACAAACCCTCAGAAGAAGGAATACAGTCCCCTGGACCGAAACAACTAAAGCACAATATAAAATATGAAAAGGTGAGCTCAAAACCATTTTCGCCGAAAAAAGAAAGTGGAATTGAAGACCCCAACGTTTTAGTTAACAGATTGAGAGAGTAGATCGAATCTTCTGATAGCGCCAAGAAACGGATGGAGATTCGTCGTATAGAAACGCAACTCCGAATAGGAGGTATAATAGCTTAGTGAAAAATGTCAATGCTCTCAGTTCAATATGACGACCGCCAAAGAGCAGATCGTACGCGAGCTGCACAAACCGGCAAGAAGAACATTTCAGCGAAGAAATGTCCTACTAAAAGGTATCGATGATTTATGGTAGGCTGACTTGGTGGAGTTGATTCAGTACTCGTGAATAAATAATGACTACAAATACCTATTCATAGTGATTGATTGCTTCTCGAAATACGCTTGGGCTGTTCCGGTCAAGAATAAGACGAATAGTCAAAGTAAGGCGAGCGTTCGAAAAGATATTGACTGAGAGAAAACCTCGAAATCTTCATACTGACAACGGCAAGGAGTTCTGTAGAACAAAACTTGTTGTAACAAGGAATTTAAAATGCTGATGAAAAGCAGTGGTGAGATCAACCATTACTCTACATACAGCAACCTCAAGGCTTAGATTGTGGAAAGATTCAATCGAACTTTAAAGTCTATGATGTGGAAAAAGTTCAGTTTACAAGAGAACAACAAGTGGCTCCCCGTTTTGAGCTCTCTTCTTAGCGAATATAACAATAGAAAACATAATACGATAAAGATGAAGCCGATAGATGTGCGAGGGGTGAAATCGAAAAAAACTGCTTTTGCTCGGAGTGTAAGGTAAAAAGGAACTCGTCGTGAAGGTCGCCAGATATAAAATCGGAGATCGAGTGAGAATCTCAAAATACAAGGCTCAGTTCGTTAAGGGCTATCAACCGTCTTGAACCTCGGAAAGTTTTACGATCGCCCGAGTTAAAAACACTGTGCCCGTAACATATCACTTGAAGGATAACAGAGGCGAAAATGTCGCAGGAGGATTCTATCAAGAAGAGCTGCAATTGGTCAAACATCCGGACTGCTACCATGTAGAGAAGTTGATTAAAAGGAAAGGCAATCAAGTTTTGGTTAAGTGGCTCGGTTTCGACAGTTTTCATAACAGTTGGGAGAAAGCCGACAACATCAATATATGAGACTCGATCATGGCTATAATGATCATTCAGTCATGAAACGTTGTGCTAACAACAACAAGAAGAAAAAGAAGCTGCGAGTTATCATAACGCCAAAACGGATTGGAGCCAGTGCGACTAAACTGAGTGATGAAGCTAAACAATTTCAGCGAATTATACCAGCAGTTTTCAATTTGGACAAGAGTTAGGGAAAAGTACTCATTGGGTATGCTATAAGAAAGTTGGACAATTGGTTTACTTCTTTGACAGTAGTGGGGCTGAACCTCCACCTGAGTTCGTTCACAATATGAAAAAATATCGAATCTCTAAAAACGATAAACAATATCAAAAGGCGGTAGCTAATAATTGCGGTTAGTTGTGTTTCCTCTATTTACTGGATCTCATATAGACAATTCCCGATCAGGGGCAACCATAGGTTTGGACTTCGGAAAGGTATATAAAGGGGTATACACTAAAAGAAGCATCATTCCGCTGAAGACTGTGAAGAAGAACATCATTGATTGCGATATTACATATCGAATCTCTAAAAACGATAAACAATATCAATACTCGTGAACTAATTAGTCAGCTGTGCCTCCTCTCATTGTCATCCACATCCACATACCGGGATACAAATGCAATTCCAAATAAATCGTCTTTTTTTCATCCTTCATAGTGTATTTGACCAATTCAAAACAAAAAACAGAACCCATTAATTACGTTTTATTTAAACTATTAATTTATTGAGCAATATTACATTCTGTCGCAGCAGGGACAATGATAGTAGTGATCAAAGAAATCATTGATATCATATTTACAAAAAAAATAATAATAACAAATTAAAAAATAAACATAATGCAAGAAATAATAAATAAACTTATAGGTATAAAATAAAATAAACGCAACATCTTAAACGCAGGCACACTTATATACACTATTTACAATCAGCCTTGGATTCCCTGAGCCAGGCTTGTCCCCCCACTTATGGATGGAAAAGCATGATTCCAGGATATCCCAGCGCTTCAAGCCGCGTAACTGGCATTGAAAGCCAGTGGAGACTAAGCGAGAGCGCTATAGCCGCAGACATAGAGAACTTGAGTGGAGAATCTGGCCATTTCCAGAACTCCAATATACATATTTACAACAGGTCTCGGGGCCACTGTCGTTTCAACCTTCGAGGAGGATTGTAGGGATGGGTGGAATTGGATAGGGATTGTGATGATGAGCAAAAACACCTGATTTTGTGCCAGTATTTATTCACACCTTTCAGGGTTATGATAGTCATCTGATTGTTCCTTTTCTCGCTCATATCGAATGTTTCAGTTATCTCTAGTAATACTGAAAAATACGATAGTTTCACAAAACAGTTAAAAGGATGTAAAACCAAAATTCCATTTTTGAACTCATATAGAATTCTGGGTTCTAGTTTAGACGTCTTAGTAAATAACATGAAAGAAAATTCCAATTCTTTGAGGGATATTTTTCCAAATTTAAGTCGACTATTCCCGGATGAAGAGAAAATGACTCTGCTTCCTCGAAAGATTGTATTTTCTTATTCCTATTTAGACTCAATGGATCATTTGGCAGAAACAAAACTACCCATTAAAGAAAAGTTTTTTAATAATTTAACAAACTCAAATATTACTGAATCGGAATACAACGAAGCATTCGCAGATTGGAAAACATTTAGTATTAAAAATTTTAAAAAATATGCAGAACTGACCATAACAACTGACGTCGTTCTTCTGTGTGAGGTTTTTGAAAAGTTTAGAGAATTGTGCATGAATATTTATCATCTCGACGCTGCTTGGACGTTCACCCTGCCTGGATTTGCGTGGCAGGCCATGATGAAATTCACAAATATACGCTTGCAAGTAATTAAAGATATTGACAAAATATTATTTTTGGGAAAAGGAATCCGTGGAGGGCTCACTAACGTGATAAAACGTTATGCAAAAGCAAACAGCAAATACGTTTATGATCATGACCCCAACAAGCCATCAACATATTTAATTTACACAGATGTTAATAACCTTTATGGATATGCAATGACTTAAGTCATCAAGAGTGTTGGTATTTAGATGAGCTCAACTACTACGGTCGCCCATCTAGGGTTAATCTTATGACAGCAAGACATATCTAGAGCATGATTCTTGGATTATAACCCCATGTAATGCCCGCAGCTCGTCTAACTTTTCAGAAAGTGGTTAATGCCTTCCGTTTTCTAATTTAGTTTTTTAATTTCTGTCTTTTCGGGGAAATATTTAACATTTTCAGAATTGTGCTCCAACTACCACGATTTTGCTTATATCAGTCACTGTTAATATTATCTATCATCTGATGATGGCAAACATTCTAATATTTACAGTCATCTACACAAAACAAGACATTTTGATCCGGAGACGAAATAGAAATATCTAATAAATAGTTATCATTTCATGAAAGAAATCAAACAATTTGAATTATGAAGTGAGAATGCCTTCCTGCATTCCTACGGGGGAAAGGAACTGGGAAAAATGTCTCATAGACGAGACCTGACGCTATTCTTCGTATAAAGTGTGATCAGCATTGTGCTCCAACTACCTGATTTTCCCTCTATCAGCTACTCATTTTAGAATCCTAGGGTGCTATGAAACACCTCTCAACAATGGTTTTCGTCCTGGCTAAGTCCACAAATGTTCTGTCCAACAGAAATTAGTGTGCAAAAGCAAGATGGACTCGTTAATATTGATTGAACTGATTGTTGATTAATCGATGAGTAAACAGGTACTGGTAGCGGTGCCTCATAGGCGAACTTATGATATTTTTGGGAAAAAGTGTGGTCATAATTGTGCTATAACTACCACGATTGTGCTCATATGAGTTAATTTTAGTATTATCTATAATCCGATCATGCCAAACATTCTAATATTGACAGTCACCTACCCAAAACATTTTGACATTTTGACCCGGAGACAATACAGAAATATCTAATAAATAGTTATCATTTCATGAAAGAAATCAAACAATTTGAATTATGAAGCGAGTATGGAGAAGGGTGAATATGAATATTTCTGAATTATCAGTGCATTTCTGGAAGAATCCTGAATAATGATTTGAGTGTCTTAAGCAGCAGTAAATATTTGACCAGTCAAAGTTTCGCCAATTCGGCCATCATTAGGAGTGAAAAAACAAAACAAAAACAACAACATAATATCATACAAATGGGGACCAAATATAGCACATCTTACAACAACATTCTCAAATAATATCAAGTACAGATAATACATCATCTCAAAACAGTTTTATATACAACTATTTGCTAATAAAATATTTTTTTATTTCTAAAATCATTAAAATTTACTAAAATCAATAAAGTAAAACAGGCAAAATCAATTATAAAAACAAAAAATAATATCTAAAATTGGTTAAAATATACTAAAAAATATAAAGCTATGTTAAAAATTAGAGGTTGAAGCCTAAGCAGTAAAAGAACTACTCAAAGGATATTATCAATGATTTAAAAGAAAATGATGGATTCGGTCAAACATTAATTATGGTATTATTGCCGAACTGTATTTTTCCATTAGAAGTTGATGAGAAATAACTAAAATCAATAAAAACCGCTAAAATGACTAAAAAAGACTAAAATTATGTGACTTCAAGTTATGAAAAATGTAAATATTTGGAATTTTGGGGGGAGGGGGAGGGGAGAGGAAGTGTGGTCAGAATTATTCTCCAACTGCCGATTTTGCTCATATTAGTTATTGCTAACATTATCTATCATCCGATGATGGCAAACATTTTAATATTGACATTTTGCTCATATTAGTTACTGTTAATATTATCTATCATCCGATGATGGCAAAAATTCTAATATTGACAGTCCCCTATAGAAAACAAGACATGATGACCCGGAGACGATATAGAAATATCTAATAAAAGTTATCATTTTATGAAAGAAAACAAACAATTTGAATTATGAAGTGAGTATGGAGAAGCGTTAAGTATTGAGAAGATTATGTAAAGTAACCAGGGAAATCTCCAAGTGGAGTAAGGTGCTGCGCTCTAGCGGACAGAAATTTATAAACATTGAGAAGGTTATAGAAAATTTTTTTAAAAAAAAATAGGTAGATAAAGGTAAAAATTTGGAAAATTGCTTAAAATATAAACAGTGAGAACTGGTTTAAGGATTAAAAAGTTTTTTTTTTTATGTTTCAGTGAGATGAGTAAAGATAGAGGCAATTTTAATATTGGGTAAGCTATTTTTTTGTTTATATTTTAGCGAATAAAATGGGGGCTTAGGGTGGGGGTAATCAGGGAGAAGCAATATTATTGGCTGGTTGGCGAGGGGTCGGGTAAAAGGGGCGGGGCCTAACCGTCACGTGACTAAAAAGGGGCGTGGCCGATAGTTAAGGCTAGACCACGTGGCTTTTAAGGTTAGGTCGAGGTGAAAATTCAAATTCAAATTTCCCGCCATGGGTCACGTGACTGGTCACGTGGGCGCGCACAGACGTGCACCAGCTTCCCCATTTTCCCTCTACTAAGGTTCAATTCCTGATCATATTTATTTATAGGTGGTGCAAAGTTTACGAGTCTTTTTCTTTTTTCCATCTATCCAATTACCGGGCAAATTTTTCAAATCAGTGTAGGTAACTGCGAGAGTATCGCAAGATACTTTATTGGCAGTGTGGTTCAAAACGCTCTTTTTCGGGACAAAACTCCCCCCTGGTCGTTCCATTTAAGATAGTGCAACAATTACAACGTCATTTTTCTCCTAAGTAAATTCACTTTAAATGTTTAGGTTCCCAAATTTTTAGCTAATTTTTATTTGATAAAAATCTATAATTCTTTTTGATTATTTCAGAAAAAAATCCACTTACTAATAATTCTTGTATATATCTATATTTTCTGTATTTCCCTTTATTTTTAGTTGATATTAGATAAGTTTAAGAAAATATAGGGTTTTATATCGCAACTCTTTACGATATTTCAAAAAATGTCGTATGAATTATATTTTTTTTACATATCTCAATACATACATATCATTTTGAAATGCGAAGTGTGCGTAAAATTTTAGTTTTGTTTCTACATTTTACTATGAAAATTTTAAAACTAGACATCAATTTTAACGCTTTTGATGAAACGTAATACGTATTTCGCTGTAGAAATTTTTTCAATGAGCAGACCAAAAAAAAATTGTCATAGAAAAATAATATAATTCTTAAATTAAGGTTTTCAGTAGAAAAACATACTGAAGTTCTGCTCCCAAGCGAGATATAGCTACAAATGTGATTTTCTGGGGTGTTTTTTTGTCTTTAATTTGATATATTATGTGGGTCAACACTTATTCCACACGAAAGAGCTTGCAGTATTATGTATAATCTTTATACTTAATATATCAATTTCAATTATTTTGTAAATAACACCCCAATTTCGAAAAAATCGCCGAGTTTTATATCCATCATTAGAAGAACCTAACCATTCCTTTGGTGCATCTATCATCAGACCAAGCTCTTGGTTTCAAGCCATTTTGAACAGTTTTTTTCTTTTCAGCTCTAGCACTCCACTTTTTAAAGTCTAGTCGGTAAGATACGTGAAGAAAATACTCCATGAAATGGATCCATGCATGTTAAGCGAAAAGCCCATATATAGTTGAATTTGGATGTATTTCTAGTTTTTTTGGCATGGGATAAATTGGTCATATCAGAAGGTTTACAGCCACAGATGGAACAAGTGGTAGACGGAGGAGTACGCAATATATTATGGTGTACTTTCTGTTACGCTGATGGTTTAATTGGTAAAAACATCGTTTACTTCGAAGTTTTGAAAATTTCGCATCGATAGATATTGCTAATGATTCTTCTTTATTAAAGTGGTCGTTACTGTTAGCATTAGCCTAAGACGATCGACTAGTT
Organism: Rhaphigaster nebulosa; assembly: GCA_948150685.1. NCBI lineage: Eukaryota > Metazoa > Arthropoda > Insecta > Hemiptera > Pentatomidae > Rhaphigaster > Rhaphigaster nebulosa. Next base: position 180,729,995 of record OX411307.1, on the reverse strand, counting down.
CGTTCGGGTCGTTACAATGGTACACAATGGTTACACAATACACATACAATGGTTTATTGGCATTCATAAGACCGGTGCCCCGTTTGTAAGCGTGAGAAAGCAGATAAGTTAGCCTGCTCGAAGCTAATTTTGCGGAGGAAGGGGAGCGGGGTTTTAAAGATTGTGGTGGAAATAACTTCGATATTATACTTCTATATTTCTCAGAACTGTTTCTGAATACCTCCTGTTCCTCACTTTGGCCTTTTTTGTGAGCATTGGTTGAGAATAAAATATTATTATAATTTTCCAAGTCAGACTCGGTATAATCTTTGGGATTTTTCAAATAGAGTAGCTGCAGCAATCCTAATGTTACTTCATAAACCACGCCGTTAATAACAAAATCGTCACTGTTCTCAAACATCAGTCGAGTCGCCAATGGCTTATCCCCCAGAAGGCATGACTCTAATGTCGTAACGAGAGTCATGTGTCTTATCCAAGTATTCTCTCTGCAGGTTTCCAAATGCGACAAGGTACTCATTAAATTCGGCTTCTCCCTTTGGAGTTTTAACATATTCTTTAACTTGTTCTGATAGTGGATCATCTGTCACATACTTGCTCTCACCTACTTCTGGTGATACGATCTCATGAACGGGGATCGTCAAGTGAGATAATGGTGTTTGCACAGTACTAGTTTTTGTATCATCGGATGAAATTGTTGTAGCTCTTTTGTAGTGAGGCGTTGTTTTTGACAATAATGTTGATTTTATGTAAATATATTAGCAGACCCTACCTCGCTTTTATCGAGCGATTCGTCCCAAACATTAGTATCTCTCAATTTTATTTTTTTGGGTGTCAATGTTGGTTTGGTCTCTATATTACTCAACTGTACTATATTACTCAACTGTCTCTATATTACTCAACTGTACTATATTACTCAACTGTCTCTATATTACTCAACTGTACTATATTACTCAACTGTCTCTATATTACTCAACTGTACTATATTACTCAACTGTACTGATTGTTTTATATCTTCTAGAAGTTGGAGCACGATTGTAAAAAATTCTTGTCGACCTTTATCAATATCCTGGAGAGTACGCTTCCATGAGCGAAATTTGTTTCTCAAAATCTCACTAGTTTTTATAATCTGACGAATGACCTTTGGCCCCATGTTCGCCTTTTATATTTCGGAAGACGAAACATATATATATATATATAAACAAGCAAAAAGCAAACATAAATATATCTTTAAAGCTATAGATAAACATTTCATGCGGTAGCGAGAGATACAGAGATACAAGGAGGTTATCTTAGGTTCTCCAATCTTCTCCCCCCTCTGGCTTTTCCAGCCAAGCTGCCAACCTTGGTTACAACGTAGTTGCATTTTAGCCTTCTTGATACGTTCAGAATAGATGATACATCATCTACTTTAGACGATTTAACCAAGTAACTGAAGGTAATCTTCTTCTTATTTTTTAAATCTGATCCAGTTTTCCTTTTTGCTTTCACGGCATTTGAAATTAACCAAGCCGCAGCTTTTTCTCCCCATCACGAATCTGAAGTTTTAACTCGTTTCCAAGCATTATCAGCTAGTGTTTTGTCCACTTTCCTACGACTATCCATATCTTTATTTTTGCTATTAGCTATATCTTGTTCTTTACAAGCTCTATCAAGCTGGTTTACTACACTATCACCTGCAATTAAGCTCTTTTCTAGTTTCGCACCCGGTCCGCAATACTGATATTCTGGAAGGTGTAATTCAATCGGCAACTTATTTATATGACTGTTCAGCAAACCTATTCCTTTGCGAGCCTTGTGAATCATACACTGTACTCAGAAAATAAAGAACTGTGATATATATATATATATATATATATATATATATATATATATATATATATATATATATATATATATATATCACAGTTCTTTATTTTCTGAGTACAGTGTATGATTCACAAGGCTCGCAAAGGAATAGGTTTGCTGAACAGTCATATAAATAAGTTGCCGATTGAATTACACCTTCCAGAATATCAGTATTGCGGACCGGGTGCGAAACTAGAAAAGAGCTTAATTGCAGGTGATAGTGTAGTAAACCAGCTTGATAGAGCTTGTAAAGAACAAGATATAGCTAATAGCAAAAATAAAGATATGGATAGTCGTAGGAAAGTGGACAAAACACTAGCTGATAATGCTTGGAAACGAGTTAAAACTTCAGATTCGTGATGGGGAGAAAAAGCTGCGGCTTGGTTAATTTCAAATGCCGTGAAAGCAAAAAGGAAAACTGGATCAGATTTAAAAAATAAGAAGAAGATTACCTTCAGTTACTTGGTTAAATCGTCTAAAGTAGATGATGTATCATCTATTCTGAACGTATCAAGAAGGCTAAAATGCAACTACGTTGTAACCAAGGTTGGCAGCTTGGCTGGAAAAGCCAGAGGGGGGAGAAGATTGGAGAACCTAAGATAACCTCCTTGTATCTCTGTATCTCTCGCTACCGCATGAAATGTTTATCTATAGCTTTAAAGATATATTTATGTTTGCTTTTTGCTTGTTTTTGTGTATAAATGTAGTATATTTTTATTGTAAATATCTCTTTTTTTTTGTACATAGTTGTTTTAGTTGGTTTGTAGATATTTTGTATAAAATAGAGTGGGGACCTAATAGTAGTTGATATGTTTGCATGACCCAGCCCTTCTCACCTGAGCTAAGCCTGTAGCCTGTAGTGTAGTGTATGACAGGGTATGTACACCTTTTATTTAAAGAAACAATTTATCTCTTAAGGTGGAATAGTCACACCTGGCTAGTTCAAAATAGCCTGGCGCCCATGAAACTAGTTAAATAAAAGGTTAATAAACATTCGGGTCATATAAATAGTGGCGCACAACGTGGGGCCTAGAAATGTATAAATCAGTGTATAATAGAGAATAAAATAGATTTAGACCTTGATTATGAACTGATCACTGAAACTAGCTTATGTCTTTATTGTATTAATTTTAATGAGAAATAACTGCCTTCATCGTATTAGGGAGAGGTCTATTTCATTTTAAAAGACTTCCCTTCGGACTCTGTGGAGCTCCTGCGACATTTCAGCGGCTACTGGATAAAATTATCACTCCCGATCTCGCTCCTGCTTGCTTTGCGTATCTCGATGACATTATAATCGCTACGGCCACGTTCGAAGAACATTTGTACTATCTGAAGCTAGTTCTCCAAAAACTTCGACAAGCTGGCCTTAAACTTAATCCTGAGAAGAGCGAATTCGGATGCAATGAAATTCAGTATCTTGGGTTTTTAGTGAATGAGAAAGGCTTACAGGTAGATCCTGGAAAAGTAGAATCACTTCTACTATATTCTGCTCCTAAAAATGTCACTGAAGTAAGAAGGCTCATCGGTATGGCCTCCTGGTACCGCGGGTTTATCCCCAACTTTGCGGACAAAATTAGACCCTTAACCGAGCTTCTCAAAAAAGGAAAACCTTTTCTCTGGGGTGAGGAACAAAATACCGCCTTACAAGAAATCAAAAGTAGTCTTACGTCAGAACCTGTTCTCACAAGACCCGATTTTGAAAGAACTTTTACCTTGCAGACAGACGCTAGCGCTACCGGCCTTGGTGCAGTCCTTACTCAAGATTTTGAAGGAGCCGAGCGCGTAATTGCTTATGCTAGCAGATGTCTGACTCCAACTGAGGTGAACTACAGCGTCACAGAAAAGGAATGCCTAGCAGTCCTATGGGCCGTGAGAAAATTTAGGCCTTACTTGGAAGGATACCATTTTATTGTCATCACTGATCATGCCAGTTTAAAATGGTTACATAATTTAAAAAACCCAACTGGACGGTTTGCTAGATGGGCTCTCGAACTACAGGGTCATGATTTTGAAATAAAGTATAGGAAAGGAACTGCTCACTCAGTTCCAGATTTTCTTTCTCGTTTACCTTATGGTGAGCAAGCTGTATGCATCATGGATATGTCAGAGATAAACAATTCCTGGTATAGTGAAGTTGAAGAGCGTTCGTGACCGACCACAAGATCTCTCGGATTGGAAAATAGAGGGCAATCAGCTTTATCATCATGTAATTCAAGAAGAACCTGAAGACGATTCTCTAGAGTGGAAGCTAGTTGTCCCTAACGATCACGTGAAGGAGATACTACAGGAGAACCACGATCGACCCGACGCTGGACACCTCGGGCTTGACAAAACACTCCATAGGATCAAAAGACTCTATAACTGGCCTGGTATGTTTAAAGAAATTTCTAACTATATTAGACGATGCCAGATTTGTCAGCATGTTAAACCATTGCAGAGGCCACCCCAAGGGAAGATGAACATCAAGAATTATACAAAGCCCTGGGATGTTGTTGCGGCAGATATTATGGGTCCACTGCCACGCTCGACAAAAGGTTATTGTTACATACTAGTATTCGTCGATACCTTCACAAAGTGGACAGAAATAATCCCAATTCGGACAGCTACTGCTAAAATTGTCTGTAAGGCTTTTAGACAGTATATTGTATTTCGCTGGGGCGTCCCTAGAATTCTTCACACTGATAATGGAACGCCTTTTGTAAATAAATTGCTAGAGGGACTCGCTACTAGCCTCGGAGTTACCTTGAGCCGCACTTCACCTTATTGGCCTCAAGCGAACCCAGTAGAGCGAACTAATCGAGTCATTAAGAGCATCATCACCGCATATGTATCCGATCAACACAAGAAATGGTACAAGTATCTACCTGAGCTGATGTTTTCCCTTAACAGTTCTCTTCATAGCTCCACGGGATACACACCAGCCTACTTAAACTTTGGACGCGAACTATTACCTCCTAATTCATATTATAATAAATCTAGTAGTGACCGAGTATTAAAACCCCCTGATAATTTTGTTTGGTCCGATCATTTAAACAGGCTCAAAGAATTTCGGAAGACAGCAGAGGCAAGACTGAGCAGAGCATCAGCGCGCCAGAGCAAATACTATAACTGTCAATGGAAGGAAGCGACCTTCAACGAAGGAGATCTAGTTTTGCGACGAGCTCACCCTCTCTCATCTGCCGAACGAGCGTTCGCTAGCAAATTAGCTCCGAAATCGAAGGGCCATTTCGAATTGCACAGAAAAGGTCGACTAATGACTACAACTTAGTGATAACCGAAGGTACACCAGCTGGACTTGGGCATGCAGCTCAACTCAAAGCCTATCATCCCGACTTGCAGCGTGAGGGGTCTCACGCTTCCGAAGAAGGGGGGGGGGTGTAACCAAGGTTGGCAGCTTGGCTGGAAAAGCCAGAGGAGTGAGAAGGTTGGAGAACCTAAGATAACCTCCTTGTATCTCTGTATCTCTCGCTACCGCATGAAATGTTTATCTATAGCTTTAAAGATGTATTTATGTTTGCTTTTTGCTTGTTTTTGTGTATAAATGTAGTATATTTTTATTGTAAATATCTCTTTTTTTTTTTGTACATAGTTGTTTTAGTTGGTTTGTAGATATTTTGTATAAAATAGAGTGGAAACCTAATAGTAGTTGATATGCCTGTAGCCTGTAGTGTAGTGTATGACAGGGTATGTACACCTTTTATTTAAAGAAACAATTTATCTCTTAAGGTGGAATAGTCACACCTGGCTAGTTCAAAATAGCCTGGCGCCCATGAAACTAGTTAAATAAAAGGTTAATAAATATTCTGGTCATAACTTGATAAGACAAAACCTTCACCGCCCAGAGTTCTACAGCTGCCAAAGAAGGAGGGCTTTCTCCAATTTCTTGTACCATTGATGGCAGGACTTTCCGCAGTGGGATCTTTGGCAGGAGGAGCCGCAAGTGTAGTGAAAGCGATCAATGAGGCTAAAGAGGCCAAGCTAAAATTTTATGAGCAAAAGAGGCATAATTTGGCTATAGAAGGTCAGAAAGTTGGTAACGGACTTAATTTGAAACGATATAAGAATGATTACAGTCTGTATTTATGCCGACAAAAAAGACGTATGACTACCGAAATTTGCAAAGTTCAGAACCTGATTGGGTACGCTATATAAAAAAAAGATAATCTTGTGAGATACTTTGATTCGTTTGAAAATTTAAAACCAACGCCGCAGCTAAATTATTACTTTAAGGGCTTAAAAATAACTTACAACAGACGTCGTTATCAAATACTCTAAATACTCTAATTTGCGGGCGTCTCTGCTTAAAGTATTGAGCTGATGTTTCTGATAAATCTTGATCATTAATAACCATGAGCTACACAGTAACATTTACGGACAATTCTAGTGTTCTTCATGCAAACTTCTTACCTCCGCTAGAATTAGGGTCAAGTTATACCGTTGGGTTATTATCTTTTGACACATATAACAGTATTCCTAATAATAGAAAGGATGTTAACGATCAATTTTATTTTGAAAATATGACGATCCAGATACCTGAAGGATCCAAAGCTCTGTATTCTTTCCTTCGTGAAGAAATTACTATCCGAGATCCGGATGCATGGTTAATACTGCGAGGAAATCAGAGTACTTTAAAGAAAGAACTTAAAACAACTAAGCCGGTCTACTCCAACTTCCCCGACAAGACCCATTCCATTGGCCCACTGTTGGGTTTTACTCGTCCCGGGACAAAGAAAATGACTCTTTACATATAAAGGTTTGGGCATATAAAATGAACATTTCCACAGGCCTGACATGAAAAATGCACGTTTGCCAGCTTATAGTCGCTGGGATACAAAATAGCGGCCAAAAAAACTCGACATTTTAGGGCTATTTTAGTTTTTTCACCTATAATTTCTAAACGGTGCATTATATCAATGGTGCGGATGACTATGTTGGGCTCGAACAATGTAGTTCGCATTAGAGCTGACATCTCCGACCCAGTTCTCACATACGGGTCAGAGGCGTGGACCTATACCAGAGCTGATGAAGCCAGGCTTCTGGCATTTGAAAGAAAAATAATAATAAGAATTTTCGGCCCGGTTCGAGAGGAAGGCACCCGAGAAGAAGGAAGAATGCGGAGCTTTCTGGACTGTATGATGACGTTGATGTGGTCAAGTTCATAAATCCCGGGAGACTTCGATGGACAGGCCATGTGGTGAGGATGGGAGATGGCGAGATACCCAAGAAGATACTGACAGATGAGCTCCGTATCAAGCGAAGTATGGGCGGGTACTCCTTGGTACCCGAAACCGGAAAGCGACTGCAACAGACCGAGCCAACTGGAGAAGGCCCAGACTCGGTGACGGGTTGTCACGTCACTCATGGTGATGATGATGAAATCAAACAAGCTAAAGTATATTAAAATAAAGAACATCAAATTTTGCGTATAATGAGTACCACCACAGTATAATAACTTGGTTAACTGGTGTGGCCAAAAACCACGGTCAAAAATGACGATTTTGTCAAAAACAGTTACAAAGTACTATACACGAGTCTGCAGCTTATAATTGAGTACTCTAAGATAAATACTCATAAAATAAAGTTGTAGAGCATCAAATTCTGTGTCCATTAAGCAAAAACAAAAATTAAATTCGGTCTCCGATCTCCCGAACTCCGACAATTGGCATTTAGCCCAGTTTGGATTGCATTTTGATTCGCAAAAATGGAGTAATTTTAATGTTTAGGTCTGTTGTATGTATTGCTCTTCTTGTAAAAATTCCAAGTTTTCGACCTCATCCTTCTTGTTCTTTTTTCGCCATCTTTAAAAACCGCTTATTAGAAACTTGTTTTCAGTTTTTCCAAAATAATTCGCTTCCAGTGCATTCAAGGTAAATATTTGTCATTACCAATTTTAAAGAGCGTTAAATTTCCAACAAGTTTGTATATAATATTTTTGAATATTCAGAACAGCTACTGAGATACGGAGCCACGAAAATCTGCAAAAATGTTCAAGCAATTCAAAAAGTTGGATATCAATGATTTCGCATTAGATATGATCTATTTCAAGCATATATAAAACTACAGACACCCCAATATGCTGAAAAACTTAGTCTTACAACATTAGAAGGCGGCGGATTTCAAAATGGTGGCGAACTTTCGGGAATTTTTTTTGTTTTTTCACCTTAAATTCCTAAACGGTGTATTCTATATAAAAACAAATACTACCTATTAAATCAAAGAGCATCAAATTATCCGCCTAATGAGTACTACAACATAATAATTTGGGTAACTGGTGTGGCCGAAACCTCCTATCAAAACAACGATTATATCAAGAACAGAGACAGTACTCTGAGTCTGCGACCGTTGTTTTCAACACCAGTTACCCAAATTATTATGTTGTGGTGGCCATTAGATACAGAATTTGATGTTCTTTAATTTAATACATTATAATTTTTTCGAGTTTTTTTGGCCGCCATTTTGTATTCCAGCGGATATCAGCTGGCAGACATGTATCTTTCATGTTAGGCCTGTGGACATGTTGATTTAATATGCCCAACTCTTTTTATGAAATGAGTCAAATTTTTTGTCCCGAGCTCCCGGACTAATCCAGGTTCTGTGCAGATGTATTTTTTTTTTTTTTCCATTTAGCCAGATATGAAAGTGTGCCGATGTCATTGGGAGGGAAAAATGTGACGAGTGTGTAGTGTCGGCTCAAATGATAAGGTTATAATCACACAGATGATGTGGAGCAAAGTTGTGTAATATGGATTCACCACTGCTGCAATTATTCTTAATATTTTATTTCTTCTTTATATTTATTCGATACTCATTTTCAGTTATTATTTAATTTCTATACTATTATTTTACAATTTCTTTTGATTAGGAGCTGGATCAACTAAAATTAATAAACGACAGAAAAAAAGGACAATGATTTTGTGAAAAGAAAAAAAATTCAAAATAAAACAAAGAGTCTCAAATTCAGAAATATAGTCGATGCGGCGCGTGTAGAGGATATGTAATCTTTAAGTAAATCATTGCGATTAGCCCTGACGAAAGATAAACGTTTTTAAAAAAAGTACGATTCCATTCCTCGCTTACCTAGAATTTTACTTACCACTTCTGGTACCCATAATAGCAGGGCTATCTGCGCGTCTGCTATAGCTATAGCGGTAAACGAAGCGAAAGATAGACTCGAAGAGATGAAACGACATAACCTCAAAATGAAAGATCAAAAAATAAGTAGTGGCCTATGAAAATTATTACGAGAAAGGCCTCCTTTCTTTTGAAACTGACACACACCATACCAAACATAATAAAAGATGAATGTGATATGTTTTACTTTGGCGACCAAGATTCAGATACCTGATGGATCATATGACATCGAGTCTATTTCCAGATACCTCGAAGAATATATTCAAGGAAGCAGTGGTATTTTCCTCAGAGGTAAATACAACCAAATTCCATCGGATCGCTTTAGGGATTCAATAGACCGAACACTGTCATCGAACATAAACAGGGTTATCACTCTTCGGATGACATTGTGGAAATTATGAAGGTTAACGTGATATCTATACATTGTAGCATAGCCGCTGGTTCTTATATCAACGGTGAACCGAATCACATCATTCATCAATTCTTTCCGACCGTAGATCTTAATTCTTCAACTAGTTTAAAGAAACGTTCGTTAGGGTTAACACCGGAGAACAAATTATTTTTACGACGCATAGGATTTCATTTAAAAAAAATGTATAATATAATATTTTAAATATTTCTTCTGATATTCTTTTCGATGAGACCACAAGCACTTTCGAGTATCATACGCATCAACCTTACACCTCATTGACACTGAACAAATCGGATGAAATAAGAATTCCAATTCAACAGCAAGACCTATACACATTACATGCTCATAGTTTTATCTATTTAGAGGGATCAATTTCAGTCACGAAAGCTAATGGGATTCCTGGTACCGCAACGTCTATATCAAACAATGGTTTTGCATTCCTCTTCGATGAATTCGCTACGAATTAAACGGTGTAGAGATAGATAAAATTCGAAATTCTGGAATAACCAGCACATTGAAATGCTACGTATCGCAAAATCCTAACACCATCAAAGGATTAGAAAATAAAGAGTGGATTATGCTCACTAAAGATAAAACGCTATCTATTGTAAAGAATGTCGTTCTCGGATTTGCTGAAGATTTTAAACCATTTACTTCTTAACGTAAAGCAAGAATTGATACTTCTCAGATCAAATAAAGATTACAATTCAGTTTTTGGAGTTAACAGCACCGAAGCTTTCCGATGAACAGAGATTGAGAATTCTTAAAGTAATAGATAAAAATCAGAAACTTCCGATATCCTTCAGATCGTGGAATTTGTATGAACACCCGGCATTACCTACAGGGGCACAAAACGAAACTGAGGCCGTAAAAACATCATGGCAATTGGAAAAACCGTGTAATTTAATCGTCGCCTTTCAAATCAGAAGACTCGAACGAAAAGATAAGGATAGTAATAACTTTGATCACTGCAATTTAAGAAATATAAAATTATTCCTCAACTCGGAACAGTATCCTTATGACGACCTGAACTTGGATTGAAACAAGGGAAAAACGGCTCTTCTCTACGAAATGTTTTCTAGGCTTCAAGTCAAGTTATTACGGAAAAGACATCTCTGAACCATTATTGAATAGACAAGATTTTATAAAGCTCGCCCCCATCGTAGTCATAGATGATCTAAACAAAGCGAAGCTATAAAAATGCAACAGTCGACATGAGACTCGAATTCGAAAAGAATAAAAATTTTGTTAGCAATACGAGAGCCTACTGCGTCACGATACAAGACGCAAGAAAGTTAAATTAAATAAGCGAACGAATGTAGAATTTACTTCAGTATCCTAGTTGAAAGGAGATGGCGAGCACTACTAGGTTGTTACAAAGGTCCTTATCCATGAACACAACCCTTAATTCCAACTCTCATAATTATCCTGTAAGAATGTTTTTGTTTCTACAACTTATGTCAATGTTTGCTTTGACTAATCCTTTAATTCCTTGTGACTTGAATTGAATTTATGGGGTCATTAATATTTTTAAAACGCACGTGCAATGTCAGAAGAAAAAATCGTGATTGATCGTGAGACATTACTGGAAAAAACGTTTAAGCGCAAAGGCAGCCGCCGAAGAAATTTATGCCATAGAAGGAGAGTCAATTATCCATGGAAATACTGCCGCACAACCCAGATCAGGTCGCCCATCGGTCGTTGATGACGTTCTTCGTTTTATCTATTACGAGGACATAAAACTTAGATATGAAGAGTCCTTTACCTCAAAACCAAAGGAGTGGAACCGGCATCAAATCCAATTACTGACAAAAATTAGTTGAAAACAATGTACTGTACTTTGAAGAGTGGTATTCAATAATGTTAAAATATGTAATCTGAAATAAAGCTATACTGCACAAGAACTTTTATAACAACCTAGTATGTCAAAATCTAGCACTCGCGTTGCGGTCATCGATTTTCAAGCGTGTTACATTGATGTGTCGCGATATCATCATAAAAGAGCTTACGATCGATCGAACAATCGGCGGCACTGAATTGGTTCTTCAACCCCCTCCCCCCCCCCCCCCTCACCCCCATCAAGATGATCAATTATCTGAAAATCTATGGGTAATGCTAAATCTTCATGGAATTTCCTGTGATTGCGGTGAAATAGAATATGATAAGTCAATGATCACTATTACTTCAGCAACAGAAGACTATTACATTTTATATGCTAAGGGTTGTGAAAAATTTATATTTTTAGAAGATATATTGAAGAGATCTGTCTACGACCTCATAACTTTTCTTGATCATCTCTCAAGAAATTGACAGATACGATGATTAAATGTCAATATCAACGCGATAGATTATGGAGAAAATGTGTATGTTCTCTCAATCAAGCTCACAATTTGGCTCACTGGGTGAGAATGAATCCGAAAAATGTAGATCTTTCTATCGAATCAGTAAAACGTAATACATTCACTAATAAAAAAATAAATATGAAACCTGAGCATATGTTACTGGCCTTTAGCGGTTTTATCAGAGGATGGAAAAACACTGCTAGTTGCTACTATTGTAGTTTAAAATTTAAAACTACGTTATCAACATGTTCTATTTCCCCTTACAGTTATCATAAAAATAATAATCCACAATGTCAGAGGTATTTAAATAACTTGAAATAAATAATTTTAATAATACATTTTTTTTATTGTATGGTTTTAATAAAATAAATTATATATGTGTGTTTCTTTTAGTTTTATTACTCAACCTTAAAAATAATAAATAAATAGAAATAGTTTGGGATTAAAATAATAAATTTTGTAATATTATATTTTTATTAAATAAATTCTATACATGTAAATAATACAATTTGTTTTTTATTATATTTACTATTTGTACTCACACTTCTTAAGAGCATTATACAAAAATTCCAAAGATTTTGATACAGGATCAAACAATTCACATTTTTTAAGAATTATATCTGGCGATATACACTTTATTACATGTGGTGTGATGTTTCCATTCTGCAATTCTGTCCATGGATAAACATGTTCAATTTTCAAACATCTTATTTTACCTCTTTTCGTTAGTAAGACGAATTTTTTTTAATCGAATCTCAACATCCTTGGCAGAAGTAACATCAATATTATTATTATTATTAGGTATCCTTTTCATTTTACTCGATATGAAATGATCCAAGATATGTGAAGATATCTGTCTGAATCCATTCCATTCTTCCATGACTAAATATATTGCAGATTTTTTATCGACAAGAGCAACCATTGCCACTCCGGTTCTCAACAAAGTTCCACTTTAATATACTAACTTGAATTATTTAAATTATTGAGTGGATAGAAAGTTAAATGCGCTAACTCTATTGTATACTCAACCATCATTGTTGAACTGAACTCCGTCCTCTCAAGATGATATGTTTTATTTTTTTATTTTATGACTTGAAAAGTCGGTGTTAGTTTTTATTAATTTTTTCTATGTCAATAATCAAACGTCAATATCTGATTAATCACAATTTACACATTTTTTTCTTCTCCTCATTATCAATGTGGCGATGTCTTTCACCAGAATGATTTTTACAGTTCTCACAGACTTTGTTAAGAGAAGCAGAGAAAATCGGCTTGCAAGTAAATGAAGATAAAACAAAATATATGATAGCCGAAAAATCAACCCCAACAATAGTATCTGCATGGATGGCAGAACATTCCCGAAAGTAGACAGCTTTAAATACCTCGGCTCCACAAAAACCTCAGTCAATGACTAGTATACTCAGATAGACCAGTGTATAACAAGTGCAAACAGAGCTCTCTTCTCTCTTTCAAGAATACTGAAATCCCGAAAAATCTCTAGAAATCTCAAATTAAGGGTGTACAATATCGTGATAAAAGTAGTCCTGATATACGGCTATGAGACCTGGCTCTAACCGGTATCCTAGAAAGCAGAATCGAGAGATTTGAAAGGAAAGTCCTCCACACTATAACCGGAGCGATATGGGATCAGAATCTAAACTCATGGAGAAGAAAGACCAATAAAGAATTGCTTACAGAAACTGGTCAGTCAATATCTCATGATATGAAGGCAAGGAGGTTAAGATGGGCGGGCATGTAGCTCGAAGCAATCTATCAAGACGCCTCTTCACAACGATGAATGCCACAATAGTTGGCAAGAGAACACGAGCCAAAAACCAGATGGATAGATAGGATCAACAAAGATGCGACAGAACTACATGCATCAAACTGGAAAGCAGTAGCCTAAGATAGGCAGAGGTGGAGAAGGCTGATTCAGGCGGTCAAAGATCTACAAGGTCTGTAGAGCCAACCGAAAAAAAAAATGTATATACAATATATCATATTTTATTGTTATCCAAATTTACTATATGATATTGGAATATAATAACCAAAAAATCTTTCCTATCTCTCCTATAAATTTTCCTCTTATTGTACAAAATGAAAATATGTTCTCCCAGAGCTCGAATCTCCAGAAGGGAGGAGTTATGGACTCAACCAGCCCTCAGCAACCCTTGAGTCAGCAGTATGATGGTTCTAATATATATATATATATATATATATATATATATATATATATATATATATATATATATATATATATATATCCCTGATCTAGAGCATCTCGTTCATTACAGTCTAGTTATTCATACCTATAGTTTCCTTTAGTTGTTATGCTAGATAAGTGTTGTAAGTTTTGTCTTAAATAAAGTTTTTAAAAAGTGATTTAGAGTGTCCAATTATTTAATTGATGAAGAATCAATTCCCAAGACTGCCTTTTCGACTTAAAACGGACATTTTGAATTTATCAGAATGCCTTTTGGCTTAACAAATGCTCCTCCAACATTCCAAAGGGCAATGAGCATTATATTTTCGACAGTACCCAACGTTTTAGTTTATATGGATGACTTAATTATTTTCTCAGATAATTTATAATTCCATTTAAAACATTTAGAAGAGGTTTTTCAAAAATTAACAGAACATGATTTAAAAATACAGTTAGATAAGACAGAATTTCTTAAAACTGATGAATAATGATTTTTAGGATACGTCATTTCATCTAATACAATACGACCTGATCCTAAGAAATTAGAAGATACAACAAAATTTCGCCTTCCTAAACTGCTAAACAAATTCGTCAATTCATAGGCATGGCTGGCTACTACCGTAAAATGATTAAAAATTATGCAAAACCATTAGCCTTAGCATTGCATAAAAATCAAACAACTGACTCTAAAGAATACGAACAAGCCTTTAGAAAAACTTAATAATTTACTTCAGTCATCTCCTATCCTGAGACTTCCAAATCTTGACAGACCATTTATTTTGACTACTAACGAATCTGATCACCCCATACCTTTCGCACCAAAAACTCTTAACAAATCGGAAATAAATTATTCTACAATAGCAATAAACATAAAGGGTGTATCACATATTTCACAAGGGATTTGACTGAAGGGCTTGACCATGTAAAAGAGTTCACCCTAAGCAGGTATAAAAGGTCTGAAGACGAACGGACAGAAAGCTGGCATAGATTGAAAAGGAGGTGCCTACACTATCTACTGGCAAATCAAAGAGTCTATTAGTTGATTTAGCAACCGCTAGGTGCCGTTTCTGAGGCACACAGATAAGTGAGAACAGCAGTCGTTCAAAATCACAGATCTGTGTTAGTAGCAATGGAGGAGCGCTTGCTTCAGCACACAGATTTGTGTTAGTAGAACTGGAGGAGCACTGGCTTCACCGCACAGATCTGTGTTAGTAGCAGCGAAAGGGTTAAAGGGAAAACTAATCATGTCGCAGATGCACTTAATCGGAACCCCATAAGTGAAATAGAAACGGACCTTCATCGCATAGAAAGTCCAGTAATCAACCCGGAAGAAGTAATTAATGAATTTTTAGAAAACCCCTCTCCTAAAAATCCAAATTTTGATGAAATTATGAATTTAGAAAACGACCCAGAAGCCATTGAGCAAATCCCAATAGAAAACGACAATTCAAGTCTAGCCACTGTTCATTCTCAAGATTCTTCTAACAATCAAATTATTTTAATAGACAACGAAAAACCCATAAATGTTGAAAAATATCATACTTTTATTGCAAAAGGAAACAGGAGCATACATTACACAAGACCTTTCAATAAACACCAATACTATGTAGAAACTTCATATCCATGGAAAAATGATTTGATGGCTCAACTCACAGAAATTTTAAAACCCAACATCACTTATGGACTTTAATGTTCCATTACCTTAAAATAAGAAGAAGAAATAAACGCATACGCATTGAATATTTTATGCAATCGCAGATCTAATCAGAGAACATTTCCCAGCTCTTAGGATAAAAAGATATTTTACTAAATTAATAGATGTAGAAGACGAAAAAGATCAAATGGAATTAGCTGATAACCAACACACAGGTAAAACCTGTCAAAGAGGTTCAGGAAACTTATATTCAATTTAAAAAGACATATTGTTGGCCGAATATGCAAGATAAAATTACGGATAACATTAATAACTTTGGCTTATGTAAACAAGTAAAGTATGATAGAAACCAGATTAAATATGAATGCCATATTGCTCCAGCACCAACAAAGCCATTTGAAGAACTAATGATCAACACACTTTATTATGATTATTATATTATTATTAAAATAATAGATACCTTTTCAAAAAGACTATTTGCAGAAGAGATCACAGAGCTAAATGCCTTCAAAATTAACTTTGCCATCAAAGTAGAACCAAAACAGGACTAATAAATGGACTCAGTACTGCAATAAGCTGGCTTACTGGCAATATGGACGCCAATGACAAAGAACGGTACGATAAAATTATAAATCATGTAGAATTAAATACTTACCACTTGGAACATAACGTAGAATTCCAGTTAAAACTAAACAAAGAGCTCATAGCAGAATTGAATCGCGACATCAGAATTATGAAACATAATAATGAAGAATTTTTAAAATTATCTAACTCCCTATATATAGATATTGTAAAAACGAACATTTATTTTATGTAACTATTTCAAACTTTATAATATTTATATAATAAAATTAATGATATAGAAAATTCTATTTAATTTTGTAAATTAGGTATAGCCCATTCTAGCATAATTAATGTAGTAGATACTTAAAATATAATAAAAAAAATGTATCTTTATTGAGAAGTGATTTAGAAGTAACTTGGCAATTTAGTCAAGTTCAGTGTTCTTTAAATTTAAATTATTATATTATTTCCTTAGACTTCCTCTTACTATTAATGTTAATGAATCTTATTATACATAATCATATCCTGTATGTTGAAGCAGATAACATATTAATTAAAATTTATGAAAGAAAATAAATTTTTAGTTTTTTTTTTATTATCTATTTATTTATTTTTTTCTTTGAATTCAATCTATTAATATTATAGAATATTAATATGAGTTACATTGTTAATTTTCACTAGTAAAAAATAAAATGTACAGTTATAAATGTAATCACTCTGTATTTATTGAATAATAGACGTACACAATACAGTAGAGAGAGCATTAATGAGATAAGAGAGTTAAGGCCTATTGTACTATTTACCAGTACGTAACTAACCAGGCACTGATCAAGACGCTTCGGGATCGCCACTGTCGACGAAATTCATGTCTTCGATGAACTTCAATTAAATAACTGGGCACACTAAATCACTTTTTAAAAACTTTATTTAAGGAAAGCTTACAATACTGAAATAGCGTTACAACTATGACTAACTAGACGGTAATGAACGAGATGCTCTAGATCTGAGGGATATATACTGGATGAGTCCATAACTCCTCCCTTCTGAAGATTCGAACTCTGGGAGAACATATTTTCATTTTGTACAATAAGAGGGAAATTTATAGGTGGGCTAGGAAAGGTTCATTGTTTACAATATTTTACTATCCTAAAATAAATTTGAAGTATGTGGATTACAATAAAATAAGATACAGTAATATATACAATTAATAGAGGTGTGGAGTACAATATGGGATTATCAATAGTCAATACAAAACGATTTGTAGTCTGATATCAGTTTTGAGTCCGGAACTTTAAATGTTATTAGTCCTGATGAATGCTGAACGTTTGTAACTTTATACGCTGTAGTTACTGTCAATATCACTGAGATCACTAGAGACCATCTCTCCATCTGAAACAGTAATTAATTTCTTCTTAGATTTTCGTCTGGACTTCCTTTTTCTTGCTATATTATCAGCATGAACAGTAATTTTCTGGTTTCTATCTATAAAAGGTATGACTGGTTTATAAACCTTTTCACCCTTGTTTCTTATTCTTCTTTTAACATAAGGCCTATCCTGTTCAACCTCTGGGTCTTCGCGATTTTTATTTAATTTATTAGTTCTCTCCTTCTTTGCCTGATTTATTTCGGTTTTGAGTTTATTATGAACAATGTTCATGTTTTTGTGATATTCATTAACTAATTGTTCCTTAATTATTTCCTCATTTTTGTCTGGGTCTTTTATTACTCCATATGTTATTTCATTTGGAGTGAGTTTTAATGTTTGATTAATAGAGTTATTAAAGGTTAATGTAGCAAGATTTAGATTAATTTTTAAATCATTTCTAGGATTTTCTTCTTTTAAGGCTCGCAATGTTTCTACTAGAGTTGATTGTGCTCTGTTTAGGAGTCCTAAGGAATTAGGGTGATTTGGTGTTGTATAATATGCCTCTATTCCTAAAGATTCTAGAAAATTACGAATTAGATTATTATTGAATTCCTTTCCATTATCCATTTTTATTCTAATGGGATTTGGAAACAGTGCTAGATATTCTGTTAATGTCTGAAATATATTAATTGCATTTACATGTTTACATAATCTGGCAAAAAGTCTCTTTGAGAATGTATCTATTATTGTCACTATATTATGAGAATCATTTTAATATATCCATCATTAATTCTTCAAAAGGTCTTTCCATGGTGGGTGTAATTTGATAGTTAGTTTTAATAGGCTTTCGTTCATATTTGGCCTGTCTACAAATCGAGCATTTATTTATGAATTCAGATATGTCATCCTTCATATTTGGCCAATAATAATTTCTTTTCAATTTTTCGTATGTCTCTATTATTCCTTTGTGATATGATTTTTCCTATGTGATAGTTCTCTAAAAGTTCTTGTTGTTCCTCATTTTGCAATACATCAATCAATTTCCTTTTGTATCTCTTAATCTTAACGGTAGGGAATTTATCAATTATAATTTCAGTTATTTTTTTATATATAGCTTCAAATTCAATTCAGACTGATTCTACATTAGGTTCACAGTAGACACCATAAACGGTTTTAGGCTTTAATAATTCAATGAGAGTTTCTTCTAAATTATTCTTCCAAGGGTAGGAAGTTTCTAAATAAATCCAAGTTTTACCAAAAGGTTTTGTAATAATGGGTTTTGCTGAACCTCTTTGAATTAAAATTTGAAATTTTTCTACGTTTATCGCTCTGTCTTCTGGAACTATTAAAATTTGTTCATTGCTGGAGTCTTGGGAATGTTGTGTTGGAGCCATGCTTAATTGTTCATCTTGATTAGGATTTAATTCCTGTAAAATTTCATCATAATCTTCCGAAGATATTGGTGGTAATTCTACATTACTTGTTTCCTGTAATATTCTGTCTAATTCCTCTTCTGGATCTATTTCCATTTCTGTTAATGCATGTAAATCATAATTACTGTCTATATTAACTCTACTTAAAGCATCAGCTACTACATTGGTTTTACCATCTGTATGTTTTATATCGAATTGAAATTCACTTAATAAGAAAATCCACTTCATAATGCGTGTATTATTGTTTTTCATTGTGAATAGCCACAATAAAGACTTATGATCTGTTAGTAATGTGATTTTTTTTCCGTACAGGTATGGTCAATGGGGTATGATATGGTATGAGTAATGGGTAAAGGGAATTTTACCCAATCTTACCCCAAAAGGGAATCTTACCAGGTATGGTAAAGGGAATTTTACAATTGCTTCAATTTTCTTAGGGTCTGTTTTAATACCGTCTCTGGTCAATACATGGCCTAAGAAAGGTAATTCAGATTTCATAAATTCCGTTTTGTCAAGTTGAATAGTTAAGGAATGCTCTTTTAATTTCTTTAAAACAATTTCTATATGTTTTAGATGATCTTCAGGTGTGGCAGAATAAATTATAATATCGTCTAAGTATACGAGAGTGTTATCAGTATTAGATAGCATAGAATTCATTGCCCTTTGGAAGGTGGGGGATGATGACATCAATCCCATCGGCATTCTTAGAAACTCATAATGACCTGTGTCTGTTGAGAATGCAGTTTTCTCTATAGACTCCTCAGATATCTTTATTTGATGAAATCCCGATGTTAAATCTATTGTTGAAAACTATTTTGATCCATGTAATTTATTTAATAAATCTTCAATATTTGGAAGAGGAAATCTGTCTGGAATTGTTTCTGCATTTAATTTCCTGTAATCAATGGCCATCCTGATCTTTTTTTGACCTGACGCGTCTTCTTTCTTAGGGACAATCCATATTTGGCTGTTATATGGGGAATTGCTTTCTCTAATAATACCGTTCTTTAATAGTTTATTGATTTCTTCATCAACTTTTTCTTTGAAATGTTGGGGATATCTATAATTTCTGGTATAAATGGGTTTATCTGTTTTAAGTCTAATGGAGTTTTTCAAAAGATTGGTTGGTTTTAATTTTTCATCACCCGATTTTACTATCTCCGGATATTTCATGATAATATTAAATAATTTTTCTTTAATATCTTTATTTATGTGATCATGTCTAATTAGTTCAAATAATTCCTTTCTATTTCTTATTATATTTAATTCATTTTCATCTTCCTTAATTATTTTTCCATCCACAATTTTTATTTTTAGTTTATTTATTTTAATAAATTCATTTGTATCTCCTACATTAATTTTTGTTTGTAAACTTCTCATAGTTTCCATCCCTAACAATAATCTATACCTAATAATCTATCACTAAATTTAAATACTTTAAACTTAACTAAAAATTCGTCTTCCAAACCTAGTCTCGGTGCAAGATCAATTAGTACAGAACTATTTCCTCTCTTGCTTCCGGCTGGAGTGATAACAACGAATCCTTCCGAAATAATTTGAGTTCCTACGGGTACGGAACGTGGTTCTATATAATTTATTTCTGAGCCTGTGTCAATGAGCCAATGGTCGCCGAGGTTGTCACAAAATGTTAGACTCCTTCAAAAGATTTAACCGGTAGACGGGCCAGGTTCCGGCCGGCTTACTTCTAAAAAATTTTCAAATTTGTTCTCTAACTCGGCTAGTCTTGCCTTCAATTCATCATTTTCCTCTTGTAAGTGGTGGAGATTGTTACTCCTCACCGTTCTCATTGAGACAGTATTTTGTGAATCAGGATTCACATTTTGTTGCTGCGGAGGATTAAAATTTTGTTGCTGCTGAGGGTAATTAAAATTTTGTTGTTGCTGAGGATTATTAAAATTGAAATGTGTTTGGTTATAGGGATTTCTTATTTGATTACTAAAGGTTCTTTGTGGTTGTTGTTCCCGGTAATAGTTTTGCGGGTTATAATTATGACGGAATCCTTGTTGAATTGATCCCGGGTGATAATCATTGCGCGGTTGATAAAATTGCGGGGGCTTATTAAAATTTGGATAATTAAATCTATTAAATGCAGGGTTTTGATTTTTATGTTGGAAATTATCTCGAGGTTTATTATGCTCCTTATGGGGTGTTTGGTAGGGCGAAGTTCTACCATGACCTTGGGGGTATAAATCTTCAATAATAATGCGGCATTCATTATATAAAGTATTTTTTAGTCCCGAGAGTTCCTTAATTACAACGTGACTTAAAGTATCTTTTAATCTAGAGTGTAAGTTTCTGATGACGTGGTCAATTAAAAAACGCATTTGAGTTAAAGTTTCTTGTGGTTTATTTTCAATTGATGTATCTATTATGATACGATTTTTAATTAAAATTTCATAAGGAATAACCCGGTTAATAAAATCTATAGGATGATCATTTTTTAGAATGGTAATATGTGAAGCCTCATATTGTAAGTGAGTTATCGTCCCGCTGTCCTTAAATTGGTTGATTAATCTTAATTTTAATTCACCAATTGAAGAGAAATTTTCATACATACACAAATGTCTGGCTGTACCTTGCAATTTAAATAAAGCTTTTTGTAATAATAATTGTTTGTTCTCAAGTCTATTAGAAATTCCTTCATGACAATTAGCATCATAAATTAATTCTAAGGCTTTAATAAAGAATACAAGTTGTGATGGGTCACCATCATAACTAGGCAAATGGTCATAACATTCTCTTGTCATTTGTTTAATAGCCATTGTATTAATTTATTCTTGTATTGTATCTAAATTATTTTTTTCTGAATCTACTGTATTTAAATTAATTTCTTCTGAATCTAAAGTTACTCTGTTTTTGATTAAAATTTCTTTTAATTTGTCGTTAGGCATATAGTTATAACTACTTTAACAATACAATAAGCATTACCTTTAATAAAGATGTGAAATTCTAGAAGTGATGTCCAGCGATTAATATTTCTTCTGACTGATGCTGAAGTATTTAAATACACCTTCAAGTGAGCTGCTCCAGATCCTGTTAATATTTCTTCGGACCCTCCTGACCAGTTCGTTAGAGTGGTAGAATCAATATCCCAAATCCTGTTGTCCATACAAAGTGCAATGGAACTATTTCTTCAGATTTTCTTGAATATGTAATTCAACCTTCTTCTCTTCTGACTTGAAGTGCACCAGTCCCTGTTTGGGCGCCAATTAAATAACTGGACACATTAAATCACTTTTTAAAAACTTTATTTAAGAAAAACTTACAATACTGAAATAGCGTTACAACTATAGGAAGCTACAACTATGACTAACTAGACGGTAATGAACGAGATGCTCTAGATCTGAGGGATATATATACTAGAACCATCATACTGCTGACTCAGGGGTTGCTGAGGACTGGATGAGTCCATAACTTTCGATGAATCAATATTGATAACAGGAGGACATCAATGATCTCGCCGACTGCTGCATCTTTTCTGCCCGTTACACACCAACAATATTATAATTACAACCTTCTCGGACATTATTTTTATTACGTCGGTTGCATGCAACAGGTCAGAACCATATATTATTTTTCTCTTATCTCTCTCTCATCAATTAATCATATTATATTAATTGAATATAGCCATTTTTATGAACAGCTCTAATATTTAAATTTTTATGGTCATGTTTTATTATCTTAATTTTAAGTTATTTCAAAAATTTAATAATTCAGGTTTTAGAAGTGATTATTTCTTTTTTTTCTTAATAATATTAATGTTTTGTAATCTAGTTTATTTTAAAGATAGTAATTAGTAATACTAATAGTTTAGAGTTCCTTTTATATGTATATATATCACTATTAAATATGAAACTGTTATAGTAGATTGAATTCTTCCAATCAGATTAATTATCCTATATTTATTTTATTATCTATAATATATATTTTCAGCACTTATTTTCACAGGAAATCCATCACATAACTACAACTTAACGCAGGGACCGGCAAAAATATACAGCATTAGGAGATATCTACGCAAGTATAGAGCTCCGCACGCGACACTGTATATAAAAACAAAGAATTAACTAGTGTTAAGACAAAATATTCATTAATATTAAAATCTGAGAATAAATTATATAATGGTCATTGTACAGATATAAAACATAAAATAAAAAATTGTATAAATTGTATCAATAAAAAACAAATAACAGATCCTTGTACTTTAGAAATAATTAATAATGTAGCTTCAGAACATTGAAGATCAACACCCACCAACAGTCATAGACCACCCAATTACAGTATCTACTAAACCTTTTATAAAATATGAAGAATATGTTAACTAATATGTTTCTTATGGTAAAAGTATTACTAATTCAAATCAAAACAATTCTAAATTATCAACTTAATTTTATAATCAACTTCATTGCTAAAATTAGATAGTGATGAAAAATTCTAAATAATTATTTATGTTAAATGATGCAGACCAACCCTTAATCCTATCCCAAATTCCTCCTAATATGTATAGCATGAATGTATCATTTGAAGATTTGAAAAATGTAAACTTAGAATATATCCCTTTAGATTTAATAGAAGACTTTGAAGATACTAGAGTAGATTATCAAATTTTAGCAATTACAATTATAACCATAATCATAATATATCTGTTAACATTACACATTTACAAACTTATATTTATAATAAAATGTTAGATAAACCTCTTGAGACAACAACAAACACCCTCAACCAATAACACAGAACTTCAAGAAGTACCCTATGAAAACCTTTGGCCAACTACACCAACACGGAAAACATGATAGACCCACAGTTTTGACCTGGGGAAGGAAGGAGTTAAAGCCACAGATCACGCCACCCAAGAACACCTCATCCGATTCTGCTGACTGCAGCTCAACAAGACTATTTAAACCCCAGTAATTAGAGGACATCTCCCTTAGTTCTCTATCTGCTCTCATCACTCTTGTCCGTCACTCTTCTTAGTTCAATAGTTTATTGTTTAAGTTTAAAGTTTATGTATGTATTATTCAATAAATTCCTATTTAAAAAAGTCAATCAATGATTCCATAACTTCAACTGAGTCAGGGCATCATTATCAATTTAAGGTAAGGCTTGCTTGTAAGCTGTATAGCGTGTTTCATTCTCACAACACTTCTTTTTCGGGGAAACATAATTCCACACCACACTTTTTGGGAAATCAGGAGCCAAATCTAAACCAATTGTAAGAGAAACTCGACTTCAATTACGCGAAATTAAAGCTTAATAAAAGTAGGAGCGTTTAATAATGTTTTGCATTTAGAGGATGAGCGTATATGCCTTACTTCAACTTGGCTTAACAAACATTATGCAGCCAAGTGGATCAGGAGATAAGGTCCAGTAAGGTGGCCAGCCAGGAGTTCAGAACCTAACTCCTTTGCACTTCTACTTTGGGGAAAGCTAATCGACTCATGGGAGCAGCCTGAGGAACATATAACTTTCAAATGCAAGGAAATAAGGAATAATGAGCAGAAGATTAAAGTAATGACAGACGCTGTTACAAACAGGGCAAGAGTGTGTTGAGACCATAGGCCACAGAGGCCATTTTGAAAATTTATTATAATAAGGATATTTTTATTTTAAGTATGTTTTGTAATTTTTTTGTTAGTGCTGTACTAAAATTATTTTAGTATTTAAGCATCACCTATTCATTTTATTTTGGCAATGATTATTTTATTTTTATTTTCAGGGGACAGTTTCATATCATATTTGATTTCATCATTGTTTTGGTTGGGGGTTCGGTCAATGAAGAAACACAAATAAGAAAAAACTTATTATATAGTGTGCCGACGTCTTAATATACTTTTTATACTCCTAAATCTTCATTCTATTAGTTATTATAATTAGTATTATTCATGTATTTAATTATATCTTTCATATCATTCATTATCTTTCATTCTATATTTTCATGTTATTTTAAATTTCTTTATTTTCATTATCAATTAACATATTTTTCTTTATTTCTTATTATTCACATTATGATTAACATATTTTTCTTAATACATCATTTTTTTTTTTCATCATACTGTCTTATATTACTGTTACTGGTACTACCACTGTTGTTATGTTATTGTTTTCTTTAGCTCTGATGATGGCCTAAAACTTAGGCCAAAACTTCATCACATAATGTAATAAATTTTTCTTATTTGTGCGTTTCTTTATTGACTGCACCCCCCAACCAAGCTTCTCCTACAAAGAAACTTTTTATTATGTATTTCTGAGTTATTTCATTTACTAGAAACAAAGCAAATTTAATAAATTTCATTCTCAAAACACTTCTTTTTCGAGGAAACATAATTCCACACCACAGTTCTTGACAAATTAGGAACCAATCCTAAAAGAAACTCAACTTCATTTATACAAAATTAAAGCTTAATAAAATAAAATTAGATATTAATTTAATATCTAATAAATTAGATACTGGGGTATCTGTAGCCCAGCAGGAGGCTGAGAAAAACATTCACAAGTAAAGTGTGATTTATAACAAAAACATAACTTTTCGTCATTGATCCGCCTGAAAGCCCCCTAACAATAGAGTTAGTTAAATCAAACAACTATATTTCTTAAAAGGAATTTTGTTCATTTTACAATGGTGGAAATGGAATGTAAATACCTTGAATAGTTTTTGAGTGATCACTATTAAATAAAAAACGTGACACTTAAAAAAAACACAAAATTTAAAATACCTGCTTTTCTGTATAGAATCGGACCAAGGTCCATATGAACTTTTCTGTTGCTCTTGAAGTCTGCTATCACCTTAAAATATTTCTGGCAATTTATGGGGCATCCTGTATAAATTATGAAAAATGAAAGTTAATATAATGAGAAATGAACGAAAGAATAAAAATGAAAGACAGAATAAATAAAATATATTAAATAAAATTAGCAAAATAAACTATAGAAGTTATATAAGTCAAAAGAATAAATAGTGAAACATAAAATAATAAGATGTGATGATAATCGTAAGTTAACATGTTATGTACGGAAAAATACATAATGAATGAATGAATGAATATTTTATTTATTTTCGGGGCATGCCCCATACAAATAGAGTTGGCTACAATACCTATAATAATTTGCTATAATAATTTTGTAAAAATATATAAGTGCTACAGTCAAAAATATTATTTGACTACGTTGCTATGTCAACGTCATCTACAAATACGTGCAAACATAAGTATATAGAGATACAATAATATAATATAACAATATAAAAATAATATTACTATAACATAAACAATGCATAAATGAACACTTTTAAGAAGCTAAAATACACAAATAAATAATATATGATACATCAATAGACCCGCTACTAGGATCAACAAATCAAAAAAATCATTCATTGACAATAAACGATTTCAATCTACAACATTGCCTAACGTAGTAAAACAGGTTCTTAAGAAGATCGCTATTTCCAATTTTAGATAACTCTACATAATTTGATCTGTTCATATTTACGGAATGAGACAGGTAGTGATGACGGAAAGGTGTATAGATCGGGCACCGGACAAAACTATGAAAACGATCCTCAAGCTCATTTAAATTGAAGATAGAGCAGTTTTCTTTCGGCTTGAAATAATAATAAATATTATTGAATGTTAGTTTAATATAATAGTTACGGGATAATCTGATTTTCACTAATGTTTTAGTCGTAGAGAACAGGGAATTTAGTGCGAGATAAGGCTGAGGCTTATCACTTCCTGAATACATGAGGGGATGTAATGGACTGTATTTAGGGGAGATCAGTTTTTGTTTATCTCGCTCCTCCATGTAGCTTTTAAATAGTGTAAGCGTTTCGTCTATTTCAGTCTGGAATACACCAGGGTCCTCTAATTCCAAGATTGACTGTTTATTTACAGTGCACAATAAAGTGTATAACTGATTCAGCCAATTGTATTTCTGATCATTTTTACTATCATTATATGTTTCCTTCAATTTGTTAAAACAAATTTTTGGAAATCTGCCACTACTCATTTTCAGAATTTTTCGGATCCAGGACAACAATAATTTTAGTATTGTAACAGAGCAATGGAAAACATTAAACTCCAATCTCATTATCCAAAAAGGTGTATTTTTAATGAAAATAAACGCTTATAAAAATGTAAGCTTACACTTTCCAGCCTATCCTATACCTTAGGTCCCATAGTTGTACATTATAGTACAGAAGGCTCATGGCAATTACGTTATTTATTTTTATTTTATTTTCCCAGGATTTGAGTTTAGATTTAAAACAAAGTGCGATGACAGAGCCTATTGCTACCCTCGTTTTCGATTCAAAATAATTTGCCGCTTTATGAAATATACCTGAATCTGAAAATGGTACTCCAAGGTAAATATATTCGGAAACTTTCTCTATTTCTCTATCACGATAAAACAGTTTCCCTATGTTTTTACATCCTCCCATGTGAAAATATAACATTTTAGTTTTTTGAGTATTGACCTCTAGTTTTTTTTCCAAGCAATACTGGTTTAAAATATTTAACTTATTTTTGGCATCAGTACAACTATCGGCAAGGATTATTAGATCGTCAGCATAAAGAAGCAACAGTATGTCACAGAAAACATCGATCCTTATGTCTCCAACATTCTGACTCCAGAAAAATATTTCTATATCATTCAAATATAGGCTAAATAAGAAAGGTGACAATATTTCCTCTGAAAACATACCATCACTTCTAACTTTAGCCGAAGCATTCTGATAAATATTTTTTAGAATTCTAATAATTTTGTTACTTATGCCCGGGTTGTGAAGAGACTGCCATAACAAATTATGATTGAGCGAGTCAAAGGCTCGATTAAAATCAACAAACAAAGCAGAGAAGGTTTTCTCGCGCGATCCCATGTGTATCTGAATAAGAGCGTTTAAAGTAAACAAATTATCCAGACAGCTTCTACCTTTACGGAACCCGGATTGTGCTTCAGGGACAACATTCGTCTCATCACACCAAATTAAAAGCCTATTCAGAATTATCTGGGTAAATATTTTCTTGATACAATTCACCAAGGCAATAGCACGATAACTTTCTGCGAGATTTCAGTCACCCTTTTTAAACAGCATTGTGTATTCTGTTTTTACCCAGGAGTTTGGTATATTTTTAGTTTTAAAGGCTTTTTTATACAAATGCAGCAGATATAATTGCCAGTTAATGGGTAAATTTTTGTAAAATTCATAACTGAAACCGTCTCTACCAGGACTTTTGCCATTCTTACATTTCATTAATGAGGTTTGGAGCTCCTCAAGGCTAATTTCCGAGTCGAGAAGAGGATGAAGTACTCCATAGTACACTATGTCGCATTGCACCCATGGGAGATACAAACTTGATAAGTAATCAAACCATTGATCACAGGTAATGGGAACTGGTTGAGGCTTCCTATTTCTGTATTTATTTATTGCTCCCCAGAATGTTTTTGAATCACGAACATTTCCTAGGTCATCCATGATATTGCTCTCAAATTCAGACCGCTTCCATTTAATCAAGTTTTTATATTTCTTTTAGGGCGGCAATATAGTTATAAACTGCATTATCATTATAACGATTTTTCACCATTGACTTTAATTCGTATCTAAAATGCCTTTTAGTCAATACGCATTCATGGTCAAACCAAGAACAAATTTTGTCACAATTTTTATAAAGTTTTATTTTCTTGAATAAACCGAGTGATGGTGATGTCTCATGGATAGCAAATAAGAGATTATTTTGAATTGTTTCAACGGATCCTGAGTTTACGTGAGAACCTACTCTAGGAGAATTCATAATTAGTTCTTGGTATATTAAGTTTTTTGAGTTTTCCCATTTCACAACAGTAAGACCGTGGTATGCTTTATTTGAAGAAATATTAAAAGTAGAATTTGGATAAATGAAGAGCATGGTCTCTAAAGGAAAATGTTTTGAGCCCGAAACAGTATATTTTATTTTTAAATCAGCTATTGAATTTATATGGCTATAATTGAACGACATCATATCAACAACACTTTTTCCAATTGAAGTGATATCAGTGAATTGACCGGGATTATCACTAACAGTTCTACCATTCAGAAGAACGAAAGAATTATTTTCCATAAATTCTACCAATATTTGACCCTTTTTATTTTCAATAATATCTAAGCTATGTCGAATATGTGATAAATTAGAACCATTGAAGGCCTCAAAATCAGCCTGATTCAAATTAGCTACTCTAGCATTAAAATCACCAAGGCACAAAAATAAATTCTGAGTATATTTACTTTGTATCCCGACTAGGGTTGGCTCAAATAATTCTAATACTTGGCTTATATCCAAAGAAGGCTTAAAATAAACTAAAATTATAATAACGCATTAAGTCCCTGTGTTTCCTTAACATAGGCAATGATCCAATATTCACTAATATCTAAAACATCCACATTATAAACATGAGGGCTATAAAAAATAATTAAATCTCCACTGCCTCTACCTCGGCTCTTCTCTCTGATGGCATTGGACGCAATAAAGCTGAATTCTGAGAGCGCTGGGGGCGCAGCCGCCGGGCTTTTAAGTAAGTGCGTTTCACAAAGGCAAACTATAGATGATTTTTTGAACTGTCTATTTTTTTCAATAAAGTTCTTATACCCATCAACAATCCATAAAAATATTGTACAGGGCTCTGTATTATTAGAAACAGTATTTACAAGAGTATGTTGACGGTGATAAGGCCACCGTGGCAGACTGGGAGTGGTGGGAGTGTCGTGTTGATATCTCCAGATCGGTAATGCGTGAGATTATCTTCTTTACAATAACAATCCAGGCTTCTCGAAGGTCCCTCATGTTTTTTAACCTTGACATTGGGTCTGTGAATAACTCCGTGTGTTGTCATTCAGGGGTTAGTAGTAATTTCAGTAGTTACCTGAGACTGGCCAGCGAAAGTGCGCTTTCTCATTTTTTCATTACACTGCAAAAAAATGTTTAAAATTACTTCCGTCCTGAGCTAACCCACTAAAATTCATCTCTTGTTTTTTTTTTTTGGTCTAAATGTTCGTCAATTGGTTTGCTAGCTGTGATTTGAAGGCATTCAGTCGCGAAATCGAAACGGCTCTAATTTTTCACATATTTTTTTTCGTTTGCTTGCTTGAGCTGGTACTGAATTCGGTGATAGCCTACCTTTGTCAAGATTTGCTAGAACTTCTTCAATCTCGGATATGTGATGTTTACTTTCATTAATTTTGAAAAACTTATTCTTGTATGTAACAGAACTATCGAAACTACGCAATCTATTGAGGTACAAATATATTAGCTTTCCTTCTTCTCTTTCCTCAGGTGTTTTATTGACATTTTATTATCTCTAAATACATCCTTTTTTTTCATTATCTCTTGTTTTGATAGGTAACTATTTAGAGAAATTAAGATGGGTCTTGATTTTTCATTTATTTTTTTCCCGAGTCTGTAACAGTTATTTATTGAGTTTTCTGTTAAATTAATCTCAACGTTATAAAATGCTGACTTCACAACATTTAATACATTTTCTAATTTGGAATCATCTTTTTCAGAAACATTAAACAATATTATGTTATTTTTTCTATATTTTTTCACGAGATATTTTATCCTTTCTTTTAACTGGTGATTGGTTTTCTCAAGTTCATCTGCCTTATTTTTTACATATTTAAGTTCTGATGTACTATTTTCCAATAAAGTGTTCATTTTTTCGACAGATTCTTTTATTATTTTAGTTTCGTTATTTTTATTACGAATTTCCATTAGTATTGATTGAAGAGTAACAGATTCTGTTTCTATTGGCATGTTGTAAAGGGAGTATTATTATTATTTTATGAAATTATAAATTGTTGCGTCGTGTTTTAAAGAAGATAAAAAAAAAAGATCACCTGAATTGTAGGATATAATAACAGCTGGAAACAGATAAGATGGCCAACTCACCGCTGACGTATTCAACCTGCTAAGACGGGAAACTTTCCTGTTTCAAACCCACTGCTTTCTGCTGTTTTAATGAATTAAAATTAGATCAGTAGGAACTCAAATCTTCACTTTTCCCGCACAATATTATAAAGTTCAGCTAAAAATACACAACTAGGACAAACATTAAGCCAATTCGACCAGTTTCAACCACTATAATCACACATAAACGTAGACAGGATCTACACTCTGATATTTATCACGGCTGGCGGCCAACTCCCCGGAAAAATAAATAAAGATAGAAACACAAGAAAAATAGAAAGAGGGGTATGGTGAGAAGGAGAAGAAAAACTAGAGACACAAACCAGCATGTCCAGAGTTCTAGAGCAAGTGTGAGGAAATCATAGATGGTAGTGCTCTCAGAACGGAAGAAGGGTAAAATTGGAACTAAAAATTCATTAAGAAATAACACTTGGGAAGTGCAGTGCCAACTAAGTACTGGTTTAATGAAGGATTCCTGTGGAATGAAAATAAAAGAGGCAAAAGATGGAAAGATTATTGTGGGATCTGAAGGCAAGTCAAAGGTTGGAGCTAGAGGAACATAAGAAGTTTTTTAATCTTATCAGATAGGGAAGGGATATAAGGTAGGGAACTACATAAGAGAATGGAGGGGGGTTGTGAAGAAATAGAGGAGGAAGAGATATAGGGGCCCTTCAAATCCTCTTACCCCAATCACAAATCCCACTTCAATAACCTTTGTTACCTCCATTAACGCCTAGTTCACAATTTAAACAAC
Source organism: Rhaphigaster nebulosa (assembly GCA_948150685.1). Lineage (NCBI taxonomy): Eukaryota > Metazoa > Arthropoda > Insecta > Hemiptera > Pentatomidae > Rhaphigaster > Rhaphigaster nebulosa. Next base: position 180,698,334 of record OX411307.1, on the reverse strand, counting down.
AAATTTTCCTTCTCAAATGTTGCTCCAGTTCCCTTTCCCTTAAAGTCCCCTTATCAACAATTCCGTTATCCACATTAAAATATACCTCTTGTTTGACTTTTTGGGAGATCAAGAGACTCTGAGAAGTTCTTCATCCAATGTAAATGATAAGAGAGGCAAGTTTTATCTACTATTTTATTGTATAAAAGCACACTTTTTCTTCATTTTTTTTATCTGTATTAGTTACACAAAACTTAAGTACACCCATTTTTTAGTTTTTTAATTATTTTGTATAATTTGTATTGTTTGTTGTCACAGCACTTGTCCTTCATTGGCGGGGTAGTACGTGAATTGTTGTCTTATTTGTTTAACATGAAATGGTATATCTCCAGCAATACGAGACTTTTGTAAAGAGAACATATTGGAATTGGCTGAGGACCAGGACGGACTGTACCATTGTCTATATCCTCAGAGCCCAGAGAATCAGGTAGAGCCTAGACTTCACACACAGTTGGCATTAAATAATTACTCAATACACAAGTTATTTTTACACGGACAAGGCAAAAAGCATTCAAAGCAAGTGCATCATTGTCAGAGTTCAACATAGTTCAAGTGCAAACTAGCGCTTGTGCAAGCATCTTTGTATCGTGTGGTGTTGAAGGGAATTTAAGGAATGTTTGTAAGTGTGCAGCCACCTTAAGGATTTGTAGAGAAGGTAGTAGGAATTTGCTAAGCTTAATAGAGGGAAAATTAACATTAAAAATTAAGATAGGAGGGAGAAGAGTACAGAATTTGTGAATTTTGTGAAGTTCATAAAAACGGGGAGCAAGAGAATTGTAAAAAGGGTTTCTGTTAGTAGGATAGTTGATTAATTTTAAATTTAAAAGGTTTTTAAGGTGTTGATTTAACTGGGCTTTAAGTGATAGGGTTGGGCCACAGGATGTGGGGACATATGTGGATCGATAAGATAGAAGTAGGGTCATGTTTTCATTATATTGAGAAAGGATCATAATAACAGTCTTGTTGCCTTTGTCAGCTTTAGTAATAATGATATCGTCATGGTATTTCAGGAAGGATCGGGTTAAGAAAAGGTCTTTGAAAAATGGGAGGAAAAAATCAAAGAGAAGAATGGGGAATGTAGGAGGTAATTAGAAATAATGTTGCTTATAGAAAAACATGACAACTCCTTATCTTCTTCTGGACATCTAAAGGATATATATATGTTCTAAATCCATTAGAAGTTGCGGAATTATTTTGACACACAATTCCTTTTATTTATGTGAAAAATTAATAACCTGTTCAGTGCTTAACAAATTTCTATGGACAATTCTTTAATCAATTTTCAGGACTTGGGAAATTCTCTCTTTCCCAACATTAACAGCATTGCCCCTAATGATCTTCCTAATTCTATAATGACATTATCTTTATCAAGAAAAATGTTGATGAACTCCTCCATGTCCTTAATCCTGATAAAATTCCTGCCATCCTATCTGCTTTTAACTCTTATCACCCTAGCCTTTGCTTTACCATAAAATTTGAAATGAGCAATTCCCTTCCTTTCCTTGACTTCCTCATCATTAAAAATCCTTATAATATTCTATCGACAGACTGGCATACTAAACTGACATTCTAGTAAACTTTAAAAATACCATTCCCAACATCCATAGCATCAAAAAACTAACATAGCCAACAACCTTATCTACCAATGCCTTTCTCTCACCGATTCCTATCTCCAAGAAACCAACTTACACTGTACCAAACAGATCTTCTTAAGTAATAACTTTTCCCCCAATACCATTAACCCGTTCGCTGTGGAGCAGTGCAAGGCATGACACTGACCGGGTGCTACTGGGCTAGTGCCTTAGCAACCGCCCAGTTCTGAGTTCTTTTTGGGAGTTTACCATCCAAAATAATTATTTCTGATTAAAAAAAAAAAATTCCTGGACTTTGGACCGGCATTGGTAGAGTTAATATTATTTTATTTTAAGTTAATTTATGTTGTTAATAATTTTGTTGTGTGTGATACTACTTAAAACATGGCAATAAATATAATGGTGTATCACATATTTTACAAGGGGCTTGACCAGGTAAAAGAGTTCACCCTAAGCAGTTATAAAAGATCTGAAGACGAACGGACAGAAAGCTGGCATAGATTGAAAAGGAGGGACCGACACTATCTACTGGCAAGTCAAAGAGTCTATTAGTTGACTTAGCTACCGCTAGATGCCGTTTCTGAGGAACACAGATACGTGAGAGCAGCAGTCGTTCAAAATTACAGATTTGTGTTAGTAGCACTAGAGGCGTGCTTGCTTCATCACACATATTTGTGTTAGTAGCAATGGCGTAGCGCTACCTTCACCGCACAGATCTGTGTTAGTAGCAGAAAAACTTATCAAAAACAAAAACTTATCAACAACTAGAAAGTTTTTCCTTCCACTGCCCCATCCTCCTCTATTTATCCACAACCTCCATCCATCCCTTTATTTAGATCCCTACCTTGTATCCCTTCCCTTTCTATTAACATTCAAAAATCCTTCAGGAAGAAAATAACATAATGAAATGTATTTTATGTTTTATTCAGCTTAATCGATCCCCAACAATCATATCCCGGATTATAAAATGTCCACTAACATAAGTACTGATAAAAACAAAGTATTGATAAAAATATAATGTGGTAATACAATTAATTTTGTTTTCAAGGAAGTATACTTCATTAATCATAAATACCAAACATTTTAGCATAAAATGTAAAAGACTTAAACATTTCAGACAAAAATTATTTACAATTAGACCAAAAAAATGGTACACCTTGAATTTGTCTATCATTTTTTTCCCTGATTCAAACACTTAAACAATTCTTTCTTCTTTTGAAAATTGAATAAGTGAACAAGAAAATATGGAAAACTGAATATATGAACAAGTAAAATGACAAATAAGTGAACAAGGAAAATGGAAAATTAATAAAGGAAAACCATTTAATAAATATAGGAATGATTGATTTCCTAGTCTCAATAATACTTTAAATAAATGCAGACTGGCCACTCAATAATGCAAATACTAACCTTAACAAATTACAACAGTCAATCCTCTTTTTTATCACTTTAAACTTAATAAATAGATATTTTTTTAAATTTTACATTTAAATAAAGAATGTAAAAACAATTTAAGAGACTGGTATGTTTTTAAATAACTTTTCATTACCAACAACCAATCAAGAATCACTTTATCCTAGTCATGTCTGACTGAGTTATAAAAAAAGTGAACATGGTCTAATCAGAAAATATCACAGGTGCAATAATTTTCAATCTTTATTGAGTACTCATTGAACAAACCTCAGACAAGGTGCTAAGGTGGTCTGATAGTTAGGGCCCTCAGCAGTATATAACTGACATCCTCATAGCTTGTCCTATACCTTTTTTCGATACAACTTTACAATCGGGACGCATTATCAGTCGCTCCTACTAAAGTTACCTAAAGGTCGCCACTCCAGCACTCTCTAGTGCCATTTGTGCTAACTGCTTTGTATTCAATTCTAAAATTTGTATTCACTGGAATTATTAAAATTATTACTGCATTAATTAGATGAGACGAGCCATTGTCTATATCCTCAGAGCCCAGAGAATCAGGCGGAGCCTAGTCTTCACACAAATTGATATTAAATAATTATTCAATAAACAAGTTACTTTTACATGGACAAGGCAAAAAGCAGTCAAAGCAAGTGCATCATTGTCAGAGTTCAACATAGTCCAAGTGCAAACTAGCGCTTGTGCAAGCATCCTTGTATCATGTGGTGTTAAAGGAAATTTAAAGAAAGCTTGTATGTGTGCAGCCATCTTAAGGATTTGTAGAGAAGGTAGTAGGAATTCGCTAAGCTTAATAGAGGAAAAATTAATATTGAAAATTAAGATAGGAGGGAGAAGAGTACAGAGTTCGTGAATTTTGGATTCATAAAAACGGAGAGCAAGAGAATTGTAAAAAGTGTTTCTGTTAGTAGGATAGTTATGTATAGACACCCAACATTGCAAATGTAGTCAATGGATATCTTATCAAGTTCAATATTCACACCCTTGAGCAAGCAGTCCTCATATAAATAAAATTGAACATCTTCAAAACAAGCTGGGTGACTGAATAGGTTCTATTCCTCCTACGGTAAAGTAAAGAGATATTGACGAAGTGAATAGATATTCAATATAATATAAAGTATGAAAAGGAAATTGCAAACAGTATAAAGGCAAGGGAAGTTAACACCAGTACAAATGAAAAAATTGAACATGTCAAAAGCTATTGAAGCAGGTTTTATTGTATTATTAATTTATTTTTTTAATATCACTTTTCCCCTAAATTTAATCATTTATGTTTTTTTTTCCACATATTTCAAGTTCTATACATTGGAAGATGGTTGATATTAAAGAAATTGCATATTTGTAATAAAATTTTGATTGTATCTAAAAGTATATGTAAAAACTTACCCTACTCACAAACAATTTTTTTAGCCATGTTATACCCTCTGCTTAATAACATGAAACTAACTTTACCTATAACATTAAAATTATGTATTAGCATATATTTTAATAAAATTGATATTTTATTAATTAATAAAACTAAAATTTCACAATACATATTTATATTTTCATTGAAAATTTATATCATTAATTTGTACAATACCTAATAAGCATATACAAGACTTCAATTTATTAAAGTTACTCGAGAGGAACAGATGATCTTGATTCTACAAAGGGAAAAGATAGATTTAGTTTTGTAAATTGATTTTTTGGAACTTAACATACTCATGTACTCCAACTTAGGTAGGAAGGACGTGCTATCCTATAGGTAATCACCCTATTCTAGCCACAGTGGGATTATTTATTCCATGGGTTTGCCACAAAATAAATTTCAACCGTCCCAGGCCAGATTTGAACCAGCGCCGTTCTGACTTATGAATGCAAAGGTTACACCTTAGCATGCTCAGCCATGGTCTCTGTTCTTTAATTTAAAAATATTTTCTTTTCATCACAGGAAAGTGAAATTTTCATAAGACTATTGGCATAAAATTCCTTTATTTTAGCAAAAATGAAATGCAACTGACCAGTTACTCCCACATTTCTTTTGTCTTTCTTTTATAAAGAAAAGAGCATTAACGATTCTTTGCCTTGAAATAATGCTATTATCACAGTTCCTAGTAGTCACAGAAATTTATGTCCACTTATTTTTATAATTATTTTAAATACACAAAAAAAAAAATATTGACCTGACACTAGAATGAAAACAAAATTCAAGAGTTAAGGACAAACAAAAATGGCAAAGTTGAGGGAACCCCTAGGCTAAAAAATTAAAAAACTAAATATTTTATTGTTTTTATCTTGGGCCGTTTCTGAATAGATTGATATATGTGTTATATTGGTCACAGAAACGGTCCAAACATTTTTAAACTTGAATAAAATCGAGCTTATGAGATCTTTATTTAAGAAAAATTTATTATCTAGGAAAAATAAATAAACTCATATTTATTTTGCAGCAACTTTATTGCTTAGTTTATGAACTTCAGATTTAATTAAAATATCTTAATTTTAATACACTCCTGCTTCGTTGTAAAAAATGTGAAAAAAATAATTACTTTTTAAAAATATTTTTTGGAGCCTGATTTGAAATTAATAGTTTACTTAAATTAAATGAAGGCCAATGAACTGTTTTATAATATCAATTTAATTTTTAACAAGTTTCTCCAATAAAAAACAATATTTCAACACTTTCAACTGTTTGATATCAGAAAAAAATGTAAATAAAACTGTAAATCTATGTTTTAGAAAGGTTTAAAGACTGTTTCCAGATAAACAGCTGTTTTGTACTGTCTAAGCATCAAGAATCGATTATTAGTTCAACCATTGACCAAGTGACCATAAAGGAACTATCAAAAGAAAAACATTAATTCCCGACAATCATGGTTTGTATTACTTATGTACCATTTCTTCGAAAACAAGAAAGCCAAATGAATTGAAGTTTTTTTATATGTTTAGAACATCCGTCTCATTATTTAAAGTGTTCTGTAAAACTAAACGAGCACTAGGACCGGAATAAAAATTCTGAAGTTGAAAAAAAGAGAAACTAAAATGTTATAGTCGAGACCGTAAAAATTTTCCCACTGATTATTTTTATTTGGAAAACTTTTAAAATACTCCCCAATTGATAAGAAATGAGAAAGAGCCCACAGTATTTCTTTATCTCTTATAGTTCCTGAGAAAAAGATTAAAAAAAAAACTGAATTTTCAACCCCCTCCCGCCTGTGCCTAGGGGGACCCTTAAAGGAGGGAAAACTTCTAATTTTTCAGTAGCAATATAGAAACTTAAAAATTAGAATTTACAAAACTATCATCCTTTCTACTTTTATTTACAAGACCGAAACATGTCCGTTGTCTTTGAAGGAAGAATAACGCCTTAAGGTCTTCAACAAGAAGATATTTCGTAGAATATTTGATCTGAGGGAAGATGAGTCCACTGGAGAATTTATGAGGCTGCAGAACGTGGAATCGTGGAGTATTCACCCAGTTAACATAATTGAAACGGCAGTATTATTTGGCATCGTGACAGTTGAAATGGGCATCTA